>OY856186.1:383517737-384202101 GCA_963693315.1 Diogma glabrata | reverse complement strand
GGTCGCCAACAATTCGTAAAGCATGCTTTTGAATATAATCTAAAAGAGCCTAGATCGAAATAGATGCACCACACCAGACTTGACGACAATATTCTATACATGGACGGATGTAGAACTTATAAATGTGGAGTAAATTATATGGAATGAAATATTTTTCACATCTATTTAGGATGCTATTTGTTCGTCATAGATAGTAATGGAAGTATCATTGGGGAACTCGGTCTATGATCTGAAAACAATCAATAGCTGTGTTTTGGTGGAATTAGAATTGACTAAATTTTTTATATCCCAATCGGCGACTTTTTCTCGGTCTTCTCGGTTCATTTGTCGTGTTACTGATAATTTTCAACAGGTCGTTGATATAAATTAAAAATAGAGTGGGGAAAAAACTGAGCCTTGGAGAACACCAGTAATAATTAATTTAGACTCAGAAGAAAAACTATCGACGGATACCGAAATGTTTTGATCCGTGAGACAATTTTGAATATGCTTTACGTCTACATGAAGCTGGCATGCCAGATTCGATTAAATGCTTTTCAGATGTCTAATGCGATAACGTACGTTTCACCACCTCAATCAAGCATGCTGTTCCAACGACGGGCTATGATCCCAACAGATACGGCATTTGAATTCAAACGTTTAGTTTCCAGTGCAACGCGCTTTTGCAATGACGATCAACAAAGCACAAGGACAGTTACTGCAAGTATCTGGACTAGATTTGGAGAATTCGTCCTTCTCACATGGATAACTGTATGTGGCTGACGCGTTAGGAAAACCTTCTTGATTTATTCGTGTACGCACTAGACGGAAAACATAAGTTGCAATAAAAATGACACAATATAAATTAAATATTTTCATAACGAGTTTTTCTGTATTCCCTTTCTTATGAGATAGCCGCAATATGCGACGGGCATAATGTTAAATAAACAAAACTTTTACACTTTTTGGCGTAAAAAAAAAATTTTGAGAGATTTTGTGACTGATTAAGATCAAAGTAATTATTGTAATTCACTGGAATTTTGAAATTTGAAAGTTTGAAAGCATTTTTCATTTTCTCTCAGAAAAACTTTTTTACACTGAAAAAACTTTCATTCCATACATGGACGAATGTAGAACTTATAAATGTGGAGTAAATTATACGTAGTGAAATATTTTTTACGCACAAACGAATCGTAAAACACATTTTACATCCTAGTTAACGTGGCTGAAAGTTAAACTTTTCGTCCGTAAAATAAAATCCCGTTGCTATATAAAACATTAGTGTATTTTTCTACTTTGCCGCCCGTAAAATAATCGCCCGTAAGATAATCATAAAATTAGAACAAACAAATAAATTATTGTATGAAGTTTATAGAGAAAATCATGGCATCTTTAGTATAATTTTCAAAATGTCTAGCGAGTTCAAAAAATTCAAAAATTGATTTATACAACAATTAAGTTGTGCAGTTGTGCGTAAAACGTTGTACATACACTCAGGCAGAAAGGAAGATTACCCCTTGGTTCAATAAAAGCCCTCGCTTCGCGTCGGGCTTCAATATGAACCGCAGGCGTAAACTTCTACTTTTAGCCCTCGATATGTAAATAACTATCACATCTATTTAGGAGGCTATTTGTTCGTTTTTCGGTCCTTTCCTCCTACAAGGTCCTCGTTTACATTTATAACAGCGTTTCTCCGGGCGAGATTTATTGTTTTCATTCATTTTACATCTGAAGATAGGGGAACGATGACCTGTGCAATGTACTGTATATCATCTGCAAAACTATTTGTCGTGTTACTGATAATTTTCAACAGATCGTTGATTTAAATTAAAATAGAGTGGGGATCAAAACTGAGCCTTGGAGAACACCAGTAATAATTAATTTAGACTCAGAAGAAAAACTATCGATGGATACCGAAATGTTTTGATCGGTGAGACAATTTTGAATATGCTTTACATCTACATGAAGTTGGCATGCCAGATTCGATTAAATGCTTTTCAGATGTCTAATGCGATAACGTACGTTTCACCACCTCAATCAAGCATGCTGTTCCAACGACGGGCTACATAGTTCAATATAAATCGGTTGTTTATATTAATAAGGCTTTTCGGATATAATTTGAAATATTAGTTTTTTTTTGGGAAACGGCTATACACTAGCCAGTTCCAAAAAAGGTACCAAAAAAGGATCCAACAAATTACAAACCCATATAAAACTGGTCGATTGTAGCTAAAATATTTGAAAAAAACATTAATTTTAAAAATATGAGGGTCTTAGTTGGTCAAAACTGTTAACTGGTCAAAAATACTTAAAGACAATGCGCTTTTCGCCGAAAGAAAGAGTGACGAAAAATTTACTTTCTTTGTCAAACATATCTGGAAAGAGTTACTTGAAAATCATAGTGAGACTTTCAGTGCTGTTTTATTAATATAGCCAAAACGTTTGACAAAGTACAGCTCAACAATCTTATATGCAAATTGAGATACTATGACTTAGACGAGCAAATTATTTCCTGAGTTTAGATCTTTATATCTGACCGTAAATTTCAAGTCAATGTCGACGGTTTTTCATTAGATATCTTTTCAACTAATGCAGGCCTTATTCAAAGTTCCACTCTATCCCCAAATCTTCCTCTTATCTATATTGACTTGTTGCACTCAACGATTCATTAAATCCATAGTTTTGCTAATGATGCACGCTTAATGCTTCTCCTGAAATACCTAATATATACTCAGCGTTTAATGACACCAGGTCAAATGTGATAGAGTCATAAACATTGATTTAAAAACAGTAATGGAATCGGGTATTGCTAAAAGTGTTAAGTTCAACGCGAGCAAAACTCAAGTTTGCTATTTCTCTAGGTTATCAACATCTAACCCATTTTCATTAAAGTTTGATTCTTGAAGAAAAATGATCTTGAACAGAAAGAATTCGTTAGACCTCTACGAGTTGAGATTAAAAATAATATTAAGTGGAATTCTCATATGTTTAGCCTAACTAAGAAAGTTGTTCAAAAACTAATATTTTTGGGTGGTCGTTGAGTTAGGTTTTTAATAGCAAAATACTTCTTTTAATGGAGAAGTTATTTAATCGCCCCTGCATGAATTATTTTTGTCACATATGGAGTGTACCATACAGGTCTTGATTGATTCTATACAACAGAGGACTGTTAAATTGATCAGCAATTCAAATCTTACTAATGAGCTTGATTCCTGGTATGTCGCTGATTTGACGGTATTTTACATTATGGATAAACGGGCTTCTATCTAAATCAAATCGATTTTACCTAAGCCTGAGAACTTGACACGTTACACCAGAGTATCAATAAGAGTATAATAAGATAAAATAATTTTCTTCCTCCAAACTTTAAGATTAGCGTTAAAAAATCTTCAAAGAAAATTGATCAACTGTACATACATACTTCTAGGGATAGAAGTTGAAAACAATATGAAATGAAATTCTCATATTTTTAACCTAGCCAAGAACGCTGTTCAAAAATTGAGGTTTTTGGAACGATTTCGTAAGTTTTTCAATAGCAAACAGCTTCTTTTAATATAGAAATCATTTTTACTCCCTGCATGGAGTATTGTTCTCACATATGGGGTGTATCTGATTTTAGTAGTTTGAAGTAAATTGAGTTTGTTCAGCGCAGAGCTGTTAAACTAATTAGCAACTCAACTCTTATTGATGAGTTAGATTCCTTGCAACACAGAAGAAATGTTGCTGATCTGATAATTTTCTATTAATACATTGTGGATGAACAAACTGCCACTGAGATAATATCAATTTTACCTGAACTAGCATTCTATCGTGTAACACCAGAGTAAATTTTGTAGCCTATCCTTTTACACTTCATATAAAAAGGTTCAGAAGTGTTGCTTTTCAGCGTGATTTTTTCAGCTTCATACTTCATATAAAAAGGTTCAGAAGTTTTGCTTTTCAGCGTGATTTTTTTAGCAGAGTCTCGCATCTATGGAATGTCTCACCAGCAAGGGTTTTCCGTGATAGCTTTAATCCGCAAAATTTTAAAGATAACGTTCATAAACTTCTTAAAGAAACATAATTTATTCAAACTTAATCCTAATCCCTAGTTGGACATGGTATATTCGGATATTAAGAGACGTTAATTTATAATTTATTATAATTAACACTAAACATGCCTAACTTTGTATATAGAAAAAAAATATTTTCTTCAAAACTTAAACCGTGCTATTTCAAATAAAACCGTGTAAAAACGAATTTAAATTTTTTTTCTGAACCGTGTTATATCAAAGCCGTCTAAAAAAAGACCGTGTAAAAACAGAATTGGGTGTATATATATTTATATATATATATATATATATATATATATATATATATATATATATATATATATATATATATATATATATATATATATATATATATATATATATATATATATATATATATATATATATATATATATATATATATATATATATATATATATATATATATATATATATATATATATGAATTGAAAATGCATACGATAGTAAAATTTATTGCATCTCCATTTATGTAAATCAAAACTCTCTCAAACGATTGTATTAATAATCACTTTTATTTTATCAATGAACCAAATTATATATAACAATTTATACATTAATCAGTTTTACACAAAATTAATAACTAAATTAAGGCTTCCAGACCAATTTTATTAAACTTAACTTTAAAGTTTATTTTTTATCTTTTTAACCAAAAAAACTTTATTGGTGTTTCAACGGAACCCAATAATTATCTCCAAAAAAGCGAGGAACAATAACTGATAGACGCCCGGCAAAAGCCTTGTGAAAACATAAGGTCAAGCTCTGTCTTAGTAATAATCAATTTTTTCGAAGCGATTTACAGGTATCTACATGAAACAGGTCCATCCGTTTCAATATGGTGAATGCTATGTTGGACCGGTTAAGCTACGTTTGCTATGTTAAACCGGTTAAGATATGTAGCTTTTGGAAGCTATATCCTTAAAATCCTTATGAATGTAGAGAATGTGATTTGTTTCAGGGATTATTACATTATGTAAAGAACTAACAGTAAAACACAAAAAATTCAGGAAATTCAACAATAATATTCTCCTTCATTCTCTTTCCTTCCAAGTATATTCAGTAATCTTAGTTTTTTCCCAAACTCTTTGTCATTCCTAGAACAAATATCATCATTAAAAACTCATTCAAAATGTTTTTCAATTCGATGGGGTGTGGAGTAAAAAAAATTCATGATTGACACGATTCTGAATAAATATTTGACAACGTAACAGCACAGCTGTTGTGTTTTTCCTTGATGATTATAGTAATTGTTTCAGGAAAGTTAAAATTATAAAAGTTAAGCAATATTTTTTCAGGTTTATATTATTGTGAGAGAAAAAAACAAATTTAAAAAATAGCCAGATGATACTTACGACGATAAAAAATAAAAAATGAATTGGCTTAAAACGTTTTGTAGTTGTTGGTTACAAAAGGATTAAATTAGGTAGACATTTTATTTATCCATACAAGCATACAACTTTTTTACTTTTGTTGGCATTGGGTGTTAAATAAATTTAATTACTTATTTCGGTCTATATTGAAATTTTTTAAACTTTAAAACTGACAATACAATTACAACCTATTTATTGAAAAAACGGAAACAAAACTTTTTTTTTCAATTTCAGCTTTTGTCTTTGGACATTAATCCAAATACGAAAAACAATTTTCAAAAGAAAATTGGTTTATATCAGTTAAACTTGAAACTTTTCAAATTTAAAATTATTTTCAAAACTATTTTTATTGTTGCGAATTTTTCAAAACAGAAGTAATTCGAAAAAAGCTCTTTTTGTTGATGAAACTGGATTCAACTGGAACAAATGAAAAATAATTGATTAACTTTTTTAGAAATAAATAGCTTTTTCGGTTGAAATGTAAGATTGTAGTTTATTCGAACAACAAATAATTTATGTCTATTTTTATTCTCCAGAGTTATGTGATAAGCTGTCGTCTGCAGTTTTTTAATATTTTGTTAGCTATCCTTACTTATGATATAGTTATTCACTAAACATTTCCTCAAACTCTTACAAAATTTGTCTGCTTCTAAAAATATAGTTAAAATTCCTTTAGCTATTTGCAAATAAATTGTTACAAAACCTTGGTAAAAGAAAGCATAATGTCCTTGCGAATGAAAATTTTATCTCGTAAATTAAATCATATTGCATAATGGAAAAGAATTCTAACAATACAAAAAAGTTAAGCAACAACAATATAAGAAAGCATATCAAGATGTAAAAACCTAACTTTGTTTTACAGAGAACGAATAATTTAAAACAGTTTCTCTTGTTTCCTTTTTCTTAACTAACATATTTTTTCTTTTAAATGAAAATAAAGGATTTGGGTAATTTGTTTGGAAATAAAATTGGAGTCATTCATTAAACGGCTGGCTTGTTTAGTTTAAACCGACATAATTCATAAGGGATGTTCAATGTTTTGCATAATTTTATGTATCTTAGATTTTGAGTTGCTGAAATTTCAAATCGAACTATCAATTTTTTAGTAAATTCTCATGCAAGGGTTAATCTTAATTGTAATAGAAAAATTTTTCTGTCTAGTTTGTAAACGTTCAGTCAGTCTGTCGATCAAAAGCAAGTAAACCAATCAGTCAGTCAGCAAAAATCAATATTCAGTAAGTCAATTAGTTGAGTAGTAGCAAGCCAATCAATCAATCAGTCAGTCGGAAAAAAATCAGTATTCAGCAAGACAGTCAGAAAATCAGTATTAGTCAGTCTTATAATAAGAAAGCGGGTTAAATAAACGAGAAAACATTTCTAGTATCTGAGTTATTAATGTATTAGAAAACTATTTAAGTAAAGTGGCTAGCTAACAAACAACAGCACCACTATATTTTTGATTGCTCAAAGGCACTACGCTGGCGCAGCCAGTTATCTTTTCCGACAACAGGAAAATTAATTTAAAGGATTAAAAATAAATGAGCCAGTCCCCAGCAACCAGTAAGTTAACCAAAAACTTAAGATCGAAATCAATTAGTTGGACAGCAACATCCACAACACCAACACAACACAACATCAACAACATCCACATCATCTACATCCACAACACAAACTAACGGAACATTAATTTGTGTTGTGGATGTAGATGGATGTAGATCCGCCCACCACACCAATTAAGAGTAAGTTTAAGTTTATACATTATAATGTAATAGATTCAAATTTAAACAAAACCTTCATTGAAGCTTTAGACAACGAAAAAGCTCTTTCCTACATTATGCAATTCATTGAATTAAATTTTACCTTCGACGAACCCACATAAGATCGTAAGGAACTCAAAACCTGCCTAGACAATTTAACGCTCAAATTAAAAACGGAAAACAAGACATAATGACGACAGACATAACAAAAATTATTACATTTTTGAACTTGGTTCCGATACTTGATGGAAACAATTCAGCGAACTTAAGCGAAGAAATCTATTCATTTAAGACAATGTGAATAAATGTGTTGCCTACTAACGGACAACGAGAGACAAATATTTCTGAAACTCATAACACCTAAACTGCATGGGAAAGCCTTAATAACAATTCGAATCAAGACTTCTAATTCTCTTTCAGAACTTAGTAGTAGCTTACAACAGTATTTTCCACCAACACATCCAACAGATATCCTTTCTTGAATAGCTACGCTAAAACCAAAACCAAACGAGGCAAAAAGGACAGAATCCGTGATCGACAGAATGAATGAAAGCAAACGACGCATTACTTCGGTTTTGAAAAAACCTAAGTATTACACTCATGAGCCAAAAGTGGAATTCTAACCCCCACTTTTTTGGCATTTCTCGACGTTTTAGGAACTACTGATTCTAAATAAGACAAAAATGTATGTCTGTCGGCCGGCCGTCCGGACGGCCGTCCGCCACAACCGACGAAATCTCGAAAGCAGCTGGACGGATTTCAAAATTTGTTTTCTAAAAATAAGTATACTCAATGGAAAGAGCCGAAAGGACGATGTGTTCGATAACTGTATTAGAAGTGTGTCAAAAAAATCGTCAAGTATGTCAAAACAATAAAATTTGCATATTTTTTGCTTAAAAAACGTTCATTTTAAGTGATTACGAATAAAAACATTGAATTTGAAGAAATCTTAATGGTCGAGATTATTTGAGACCACAAACTAGATTATTGCATTATAAGTTTGTCAAAAAAATGTTGTCAAGTGTGTCAAAAGAAAGATTTTTATCAATTATTTTACCCAATTTTTTGGAAGAAAATAAAGTTAATTATTTGTATGACATGAAATTTTATTATTATTACTGAGAATTATGGCATTATAAGTTTGTCATAAAAATAATGTCAGGTGTGTCAAAAAAACGATTTTATTTATTTTTTTTAGCCAATTTTTTGGAAAAAAAAGTTAGCTCTTTTTATGACGTAAATGTAATTAAAAATGTAATTGGACATGGAAATTTTTGAATTTGTTATAGTTTTTGAAATATTTTTGGAATTTTGAAAAAAGTTTGTATTTTTGAATTTGTAATAATTTTTGCAATATTTTTAGAATTATGGAAAAAATTGAATTTTTGAATTTTATATATATTTTTAGAATTTTGAAAAAGTTTCAATTTTTGATTTTGTAAGAATTTTTGGAATATTTTTAGAATTTTGAAAATTTTAAATTATTGATTTTATTATAATTTTCGGAATTTTGAAAAAAGTTTCAATTTTTGATTTTGTAATAATTTTTGCAATATTTTTAGAATTTTGGAAAAAGTTTGAATTTTCAAGAATTTTTATTGGAAATTATTGGAATTTAGAAAAAGTTTAAATATTTGATTTTATTCTAATTTTTGGAATATTTTTGGAATTTGTTATGGTGCCGCAAAAGCACAGCCGCAACGATGAATAAAGTTTTTATTTTTCTTATATCATCATTCCCGTCATTCCATATATTTCGAGCAATTTAAGTGGGCGAACCTATTAACTAACCGTCATTAATATTTCAAGATTGCTGTATTACTTATAACCTTCTAAATTGTAGATTTGTTTCTTATATTCACACTGAAAAAAAAATTGAAGTTCATGTCAACCTCATCTCGAAGTTGGCAGTTGGTTATTCATGCAAAGAAAAATTATCTGCAAACAATTTCACTGTGATTGGGACAACTACACGATAACATTTTCGTAACAACAGAATGAAGTTTCTTTAAAATATAAAGTGTTATATCCAATATAACAGTAGTTGAATAAAGATAATAACTATTTCCCTGAAAAAATATTGCGACGCTGATGCATAGGCTGACTTCACCACAGCTCTGGAAACATAGTGTTCTGGATATATAATGAGCTAATATCCATAAAATACTTTAATTAAAAGCTTACCAATATTATGGACTTCGTAGTTCTAATAATAAAAATATTAAAGCAGGCAGTAGTATCCCAACAAACATAAATTCTGTTGTACGAGAAAAAGTAAACAAAACTTTTATCGGAAGTGACAAAGCGGAAGTTGGGATGCAGAACTGTTGTAAACCGTACTAAATGTGTATGTACCAAATTTCATCCAACTCGATTATCAGGTACAGAAGTTATTGAGCTTCCAAAATAACAGGTGCTTGGAGGACCCCCTACCACTTTGTTTACTATCGCTCAAAAACTAATCAGTTCCTTGCCATACATATTTGCATCTTTTTGCAAAGTGTAATCAAAATTGGTTCACGAACGAATGCTGTGTGCTCTCAAAAAACATTGAAAAAATGATGACACAGTAAATAGGTGTTCGGGAGACCCCGTCCCACTTATCCCAATACTGTCCAAAAACTAATCAGTTCCTTGTCATTTAAGTTTCCATCTTTTTCCAAAGTGTCATTAGAATTGATTAATGAATGAAGTCTGTATGCTCCCAACAAACTTTAAAAACAAAGTGTGAAAAGTCAACAGTTGTATGGTAGATCCCCCGCCACTTTGATCAATGTGTCCCAAAAGATGATAATTATCTTTTCACACTAATTGGAAGCCTATTCCATAAGTTTCATCATAATCACTTCATTATTGTAGGCTGTAGTGTGCATAAAGACACTGAAAAAACTTCAAAAAAGTACAAAAAAATTTTTTTTACCGGAAGTGAAAAACCGGAAGTTGGGATGCAGAACTATTTTAAACCGTACTACATACTCATGTACCAAGTTTCATCTAATTCGCTTATCAGGTACAGAAGTTATAGAGCTTTCAAAAAAACAGGTGCTCCAGGGACCCCCCACCACTTTGTTCACTATCGCTCAAAAACTAATCAGTTCTTTGCCATACATGTTTGCATCTTTTTCCAAAGTGTCATCAAAATTCGTTTACGAACGAATGCTGTGTGCTCCCAACAAACATTGAAAAAAGTGTGACACATTAAACAGGTTTTCGGGAGGACCCCCACCACTTATTCCAATATTATCCAAAAACTAATCAGTTCTTTGTTACTAAAGTCTCCATCTTTTTCCAAAGTGTCATTAAAATAAATTAATGAATGAAGTCTGTATGCTCCCAACAAACTTAAAAAACAAAGTGTGAAAAGTCAGCATTTGTATGGTATACCCCCCACCACTTTGATCAATGTGTCCCAAAAGATGATAATTATCTTTTCACACTAATTGGAACCCTATTCCATAAGTTTCATCATAATCACTTCATTATTGTAGGCTGTAGTGTGCATAAAGACACTGAAAAAACTTCAAAAAAGTACAAAAAAATTTTTTTTACCCGAAGTGAAAAACCGGAAGTTGGGATGCAGAACTATTTCAAACCGTACTACATACTCATGTACCAAGTTTCATCCAATTCGCTTATCAGGTACAGAAGTTATAGAGCTTTCAAAAAAACAGGTGCACCAGGGACCCCCCACCACTTTGTTCACTATCGCTCAAAAACTAATCAGTTCTTTGCCATACATGTTTGCATCTTTTTCCAAAGTGTCATCAAAATTCGTTTACGAACGAATGCTGTGTGCTCCCAACAAACATTGAAAAAAGTGTGACACATTAAACAGGTGTTCGGGAGGACCCCCACCACTTATTCCAATATTATCCAAAAACTAATCAGTTCTTTGCTACTTAAGTCTCCATCTTTTTCCAAAGTGTCATTAAAATAAATTAATAAATGAAGTCTGTATGCTCCCAACAAACTTAAAAAACAAAGTGTGAAAAGTCAGCATTTGTATGGTAGACCCCCCACCACTTTGATCAATGTGTCCCAAAACATGATAATTATCTTTTCACACTAATTGGAACCCTATTCCGTAAGTTTCATCATAATCACTTCATTATTGTAGGCTGTAGTGTGCATAAAGACACTGAAAAAACTTCAAAAAAGTACAAAAAAATTTTTTACCGGAAGTGAAAAACCGGAAGTTGGGATGCAGAACTATTGTAAACCGTACTACATACTCATGTACCAAGTTTCATCCAATTCGCTTATCAGGTACAGAAGTTATAGAGCTTTCAAAAAAACAGGTGCTCCAGGGACCCCCCACCACTTTGTTCACTATCGCTCAAAAACTAATCAGTTCTTTGTCATACATGTTTGCGTCTTTTTCCAAAGTGTCATCAAAATTCATTCACGAATGAATGTTTTATGCTCCCAACAAACATAAAAACTTTGTGGAAAAAACCACCTGTTGTATGGTGGACCCCCCAACCCTTTATTCAATGAGCTCCAAAAGCTGATAAAATCTTTCTCATGTTATTTAAAAGCTTTTCGCAACGTTTCATGAAAATCGATCGGTAATTGTAGGCTACAGTAGGGATAAACACTTGAAAAAAAAACTTTTTAACCGGAAGTGACAAACCGGAAGTTGGTATGCAGAAATATTGGAAACAGTACTAAAACCTTATATACTAAGTTTCAATAAGATCATAGCCCGGGATCAGAAGTTATTCAAGATTTAAACTTAGAGGTGTGCGGGAGACCCCCCGCCATTTTGTCCAAATTTGAAATGAATCCAGATCTTCCATTTTCAAGTGAACCTGTATCATTTGCCAAAGTTTCATCAAGATCCTATGCAGAAAACTCAACCAACCCAACCACCCACCCACCCACCCACCCACCCACACACAGACGTACACCAAATTTTTTTTTGGCTATTTAGATAGAGGATGGTCCAAAACAAAAGATAAAATAAAATTTGGGGTATGTAAGATTTTTTTTTTCACGATAGATTGCATTACTTCACACAATTTAAAATTGTGGTGAAGTAAAAATTTCTTTGGCCTTATATCATGAATTTTTCATTTTAAAGTTTAAGTATTTGAGATTAATTGAACTATATTTTATTTTCACATAAATATTTCGTGTGATTGTCTCAACTTCATCGATTTATAATTGTAGAGTTGTTGAAGGAATTTCGTAGTTTGATTCGCCATATGTGACCGCACGGTGAGGTTGAAACAATTGCATTTCGATTGGAAATAGGACATGTTTTTTTCAGTGCAAACTCGAAAACGTAACACGCAACGGCAAATAAATTCTCATCTAATGTTCTTATTTTCTGCATGAGACCAGCCGCAGCGATAAGAATTCGATGTTTCGATGTTATGAATATAGTATAAATACTTGAATTTGTCTCCATGATGGCCTCTTATTTGTGCAATTGTCATATTGAATTTCCTTCGTGAAGATCAAAAATAAAAATGAATTTTTTTGAAATTCACGTTTTCCATTAGAATTACGTAGAAATTTTTTTAATTTAGTTAATTTTTTAAATCAATTAGCTTAATTTTTTTATTAGTGCCAATTAAATTAGTGCAGTTTAGAAAAATTTTATATGTTTGTGCCGTAAAAACAAAAAAAAATTTTATTAGGTCTCTTATTGAATTTTGTTTTGACATATTTTGATGAGTTGTCATCCATGATTCGTGCAACTATATTGCTTGTTTTTGGAATTCACGTTTTTTTACTTCACCACAATTTTAAATTGTGTGAAGTAATGCAATCGATCGTGAAAAAAAAATCTTACATACCCCAAATTTTGTTTTTTCTTTTGTTTTGCACCATCCTCTATCCAAATAGCCAATAAAAATTTTGGTGTACGTCTGTGTGTGGGTGGGTGGGTGGGTGGGTGAGTTTTCTGCATAGGATCTTGATGAAACTTTGGCAAATGATACAGGTTCACTTGAAAATAGAACACTCCCGAACACCTCTAAGTTTAAATCTTGAATAACTTCTGATCCCGAGCTATGATCTTATTGAAACTAAGTATATAAGGTTTTAATACTGTTTCCAATATTTCTGCATACCAACTTCCGGTTTGTCACTTCCGGTTAAAAAGTTTTTTTTTCAGGTGTTTATCCCTACTGTAGCCTACAATTACCGATCGATTTTCATGAAACGTTGCGAAAAGCTTTTAAATAACATGAGAAAAATTTTGTCAAATTTTGGAGCACATTGGATAAAGGGTTGGGGGGTCCACCATACAACAGGTGGTTTTTTCCACAAAGTTTTTATGTTTGTTGGGAGCATAAAACATTCATTCGTGAATGAATTTTGATGACACTTTGGAAAAAGACGCAAACATGTATGACAAAGAACTGATTAGTTTTTGAGCGATAGTGAACAAAGTGGTAGGGGGTCCTTGGAGCACCTGTTTTTTTTAAAGCTCTATAACTTCTGTACCCGATAAGCGAATTGGATGAAACTTGGTACATGAGTATGTAGTACGGTTTACAATAGTTCTGCATCCCAACTTCCGGTTTTTCACTTCCGGTAAAAAAAATTTTTTGTACTTTTTTGAAGTTTTTTCAGTGTCTTTATGCACACTACAGCCTACAATAATGAAGTGATTATGATGAAACTTATGGAATAGGGTTCCAATTAGTGTGAAAAGATAATTATCATGTTTTGGGACACATTGATCAAAGTGGTGGGGGGTCTACCATACAAATGCTGACTTTTCACACTTTGTTTTTAAAGTTTGTTGGGAGCATACAGACTTCGTTCATTGATTTATTTTAATGACACTTTGGAAAATGATGGAGACTTAAGTAACAAAGAACTGATTAGTTTTTGGATAATATTGGAATAAGTGGTGGGGGTCCTCCCGAACACCTGTTTAATGTGTCACACTTTTTTCAATGTTTGTTGGGAGCACACAGCATTCGTTCGTAAACGAATTTTGATGACACTTTGGAAAAAGATGCAAACATGTATGACAAAGAACTGATTAGTTTTTGAGCGATAGTGAACAAAGTGGTGGGGGGGCCCTGGAGCACCTGTTTTTTTGAAAGCTGTATAACTTCTGTACCTGATAAGCGAATTGGATGAAACTTGGTACATGAGTATGTAGTACGGTTTAAAATAGTTCTGCACCCCAACTTCCGGTTTTTCACTTCCGGTAAAAAAATTTTTTTTGTACTTTTTTGAAGTTTTTTCAGTGTCTTTGTGCACACTACAGCCTACAATAATGAAGTGATTATGATGAAACTTATGGAATAGGGTTTCAATTAGTGTAAGAAGATAATTATCATCTTTTGGGACACATTGATCAAAGTGGCGGGGGGGGGGGGGGTCTACCATACAACTGCTGACTTTTCACACTTTGTTTTTAAAGTTTGTTGGGAGCATACAGACTTCATTCATTAATCAATTCTAATGACTCTTTAGAAAAAGATGGAAACTTAAATGACAAGGAACTGATTAGTTTTTGGACAATATTGGGATAAGTGGTAAGCATTTTTTCAATGTTTGTTGGGAGCACACAGCATTCGTTCGTAAACCAATTTGGATGACACTTTGGAAAAAAATGCAAACATGTATGGCAAAGAACTGATTAGTTTTTGAGCTATAGTGAACAAAGTGGTGGGGGGGTGTCCCATACACCTGTTTTTTTTAAAGCTCAATAACATCTGTACCTGATAATCGAATTGGATAAAACTTTGTACATAAGCATTTAGTATGATTTACAAAAATTCTGCATCCCAACTGTTTTTTACTTCCGGTAAAAAAAAATTTGTTTTAATTGTTGGCAGTTTTTTCAGTATCTTTATGCACACTACAGCCTACAATAATGAAGTGATTATGATAAAACTTATGGAAAGGTTTCAATTAGTGTAAGAAGATAATTATCATCTTTCGGGACACATTGATCAAAGTGGCGGGGGATCTACCATACAACTGCTGGCTTTTTACACTTGGTTTTTAAAGTTTGTTGGGAGCATACAGATTTCATTCATTAATCAATTTTGATGACACTTTGAAAAAAGATAAAGACTTTATTGACAAAAAATTGACTAGTTTTTGGACAATATTGGGATAAGTGGTGGGGTCCTCCCGAACACCTGTTTATTGTTTCAATGTTTGTTGGAAGCATACAACATTCGTTCGTTAAGTAATTTTGATTACACTTTGCAAAAAGATGCAAATATGTATGGCAAGGAAATGATTAGTTTTTTTAGCGATAGTGAACAAAGTGGTATTGGGTCCTCCAAGCACCTGTTATTTTGGAAGCTCAATAACTTCTGTACCTGATAATCGAGTTGGATGAAATTTGGTACATACACATTTAGTACGGTTTACAACAGTTCTGCATCCTAACTTCCGCTTTGTCACTTCCGATAAAATTTTTTTTACTTTTTCTCGTACAACAGAATTTATGTTTGTTGGGATACTACTGCCTGCTTTAATATTTTTATTATTAGAACTACGAAGTCCATAATATTGGTTAGCTTTTAATGCAAGTATTTTATGGATACTAGCTCATTATATATCCAGAACAATATGTTTCCAGAGCTGTGGTGAAGTCAGCCTATGCATCAGCGTCGCAATATTTTTTTTTCATAAAACGTAAGTAGAAAGACAAATTTTCATTCGCAAAATTTGACAATTTATCATTACATTACAATTTATCATCATTACGATTACTGACAATAAGAAAATTATGAATATTATTTTTTATCAATATTCTATGGACATTGATAAGGAGATAGTCAAACAAAAGTTTGTTTTAAAGAATCGAGTTTGGTTTAAAAAAATCAAAAAAAAATCCAAATATTTCAAAAAGACATTTCAATGAATTATCGACTGCTTAGTTTTTAAGTTATTTCCAAAAAAGTGTGTTTATTTTTTTGTCCCCCACTTTGACTTCGAACATTACAAAAGCAGCAAGTTGCAAAACTACTATAAACATTACAAAATACTTATGCTCTAAGTTTCAACAAAATTAAATGTCAAGACTGAGAAGTCTAAAATAAAAGTTTTTCAACGAACCACAGACATCCTCCCCGACTCATTTGCCAAATTTTGAAAATAGCTGATTCAAAATAGCACATTTTCCATATTCAAATAAAACCGAAAGTGTTTGCTGCTCATTTTAATTCAAAAGTTTCATCAAGTTCTCATGCGTTTGCGTAATGAAAATAACACCTATTTTTCAAATTTTCTTAAAAAAACTCAAAAAGTAAGATAGCAATTGTTTATACAAATGTCATTATAAATGGCTGACATGATGACAAACAAAATGGGAGGTAAATGATCTTGATAGCATTATTTATTCTAGTAATACTTGCAAGAGATGATATTCAGTTTTTTGGAAACCTCTAAAAAATAAATGAACTGATTTCATTAGAAAAGGACTGGGCTGTAAGTTACGCCAAGATATATCGATTGTGACCATTGAAAATGAAATTGGATCATCCTTTGTTGAGAGAGCGTTAGACAAATGCTTGTCCACATACGGTAAAACACATGCACATACCCACACACACATACATACTGCCAGATAAAAATAGCCTAAACAGCCTCAGGAGGTCTTGAAACGTAAAGATATTATAAAAATTTCGATTTCGAAAATCGACCCAAAAACAATAACTTCTTATATCGGGAAGTTAATAAACAGTTGACCAGGCAATCTACTCTCGAACCTCTGACCTTTTTGTCAAATTTAGAAAATAACTCAGGTCTTTGATATTCAAGTAAACCCGGATGCGGTTGTAGCTCATTTACATACAAAAGTTTCATCCAGATATCATTCGTTTGCATAAAGAAAATAACACGTAGTTTTTTCACATTTTGTTAAAAATCTCAAAAACTAAGATAGCAATTGTTTATACAAATGTCATTATAAATGTCTCACATGATGACAAACAATATGGAAGCTTTTATGACCTTGATAGCATTATTTATTAATCTTATGATATTTGCAAGAGATTATTTTCAGTTTTTTGGAAACCACTAAAAAACAAATGATTTAATTTCGCTAGAAAAGGACTGGGCTCTCAGTTACGACAAGATACATCGATTGCGACTATTTTCGTTAAAATCGACCCATCCCTTGTTGAGAAAGCGTTGGGCAGAAATTATCCACACAGCGATATACACATACATACACACACACACACATACAGACTGCCAGCTAAAAATAGTCTAAACAGCTTCAGGAGGTCATAAAACGTAAAGATATCAAAAAAATTCCGATTTCGGAAATCGACCCAAAAACAATAACTTCCCATATCGGGAAGTTAATAAGTTAGCTAGTTACTTGATACAAATGTGGAGCAGACCCAACAACATGAAAATGTCTCATCTTTTAACGATTGATCTAATCGATGATTTACATAAAACCTGTTAATTAGGAGAATAGAATATCGATATTGAATGCTCTAATGAAAACTACTCTTACGTTAGTAAAGAACCTGACCATCTATATCAATAGTAATTGACAGTCGTACTATGCAGTACAAATTTTTTTTGGATTCTCTTCTGGTCAACCAGGCCTGTATTTTCTAGCCATATTGCAAACAACTGTATATTGGTTAAGTGGAACATAAGTGTATCATAAACCAAATTTGAATACGTATATCAATCAGTTTACCAAAATTATATCATAAACAAAGTTTTGCCAATACTTAATATTGCAAAAAATCAAAAGTATTGTAGTCATAATTTCAATTTCATTTGTTAAACAAATTTAAAAATTTCCGTGTCCAATTTCATTTTCAATAACATTTACGTCATAAAAACAGCTACATTTTTTTTTCCAAAAAATTAACTAAAAAAATAAATGAAATCATTTTTTGACACACTTGATATTATTTTTTGACAAACTTATAATACCATAATTCTCTATAATAATAATAAAATATCATGTCATACAAACTATTAATTTTATTTTTTTCTAAAAAAATTGGGTAAAAAATAAATAAAAATCTTTCTTTTGACACACTTGACAACATTTTTTTGACAAACTTATAATGCAATAATCTAGTTTTTGATCTCACATACCAATCCCGACCATCAAGATTTCTCCAAACTTAATGTTCCTACTCGTAATCACTTAAAATGAACGTTTTTTAAGCCAAAATTATGAAAATTTGCTATTTTGGACATACATAATGATTTTTTGACACACTTCCGGCACAGCTATCGAACACAGCGTCCTTTCGGACCTGTCCCTTGTGAATACCTATTTTTAGAAAAAAATTTTTGAAATCCCTCCAGCGGTTTTCCCTGCAGCGTAGGTAATGACGGCCGGCCTACAGACAGACATACATTTTTTTTGTTGCTTTTTTAGAATCAGTAGGTCCTAAAACGTCGAGAAATGTCAAAAAAAGAGGGGGTAATAATTTCACTTTGAGCTCATGAATGTAATACTTAGGTCTTTCAGACCGAAGTAATTGTTTGGCAAATCGTTTATTGATGATAGGGAGATTGATACACCGATTTGCAGCATGTAGCTAAAATTAAGAGAAAATATTCCGTATATAGTTAGTAAAATGGAAAAAACCTCACCTAAATTATAATAAAAAAAACAAGTTTTTATGGGCCTCGATGTATTTCCTCAAATAGTCGGGAAATTAATTATTGAAAACGCAGCTATCTGCTGGCGACATATTTCAAAAATACCGAATATGGAAACAGACTTAGGTGAAATGTCTCTGTGAATTTTTTCTAATTTATCTGTCCATCAGCGTCGAAGTGTATGTGAGGAGAACGGTCAGAAAGTTTTACTTTGTTTAGAATAAAATTTCGCCCCATAATATTCCCTAAAAAATTGAATGATTCTTAAATTAGGCGCTCTTTTAAATGACACCCAACTCATCGGGGTCAAAAAAGCTTTTCCTCACCTCTCCGCATTCTTATCACCCAAGAACATAAAAATGTAATTATTTGAGACTTCACTATAATTTTCGTTTAAAATTTACCAAACTTTCTATCCCTACAAATTTTTTCAAATTTTTCTATCAACCAGCGTCGAAACATAGGGGAGAGTCAAAACATAGGGGTTACGAGGGTAACATAGGTTTACGTTCTGATAGTTGCACTTTTTTGACAATAACTTAAAAACTGTGCACCGCAAAATTCTAATAACTAAATTGCAATGTTTCTGAAATTTGGTGTTCTTTCAAATGACACCCCACTCATTTGGGTCAATAAAACTTTATTTCACCCTTCCCCACTCCCATCCCCTAATAACACAGAACTATAATTGATTGAGACTGCGTTATAATTTTCGTTCAGAGTTTATCAAATTTCTTTCCTCTGTGAATTTTTCAATTCAAATAACACTTCAGTTAACCGGGTTTTAAATGGTGTTTTTGCCCCTCATAATACCCACCCCCTTAATAAATATAATTATGAGTATTTAACTTTTCTATATTTTTCATTAAAAACCTACTAGTTTTTTTATCATTCCAAAAACATTTGAACATTTTCGATCGATTAGGTTCGGTAAGTAACATAAAGAAAACTTCATAAATAGATTAAAAAATCGAAATTTATAGATTAAATAATAAAAATTATATACAATTAAAACGGGGTAATTTGAGGAAAAACAAAATAATAAAATAAAAAATTTTAAACCCGGCAAAATAAGGTTATAATATGAAAACTTCATTATTCAAAGTTATACAAAAAACGGTGACGTGTAAAATTCCAAAATATATTTTTAAGGAATACTGTGGAGCTCTTACATATAATACCCTACATATCTCGATAAAAAACGTATTTTCTCAAAGGTTTTTCTCAAAGGCTCATTGTTTTACACGGGTACGTAAAACAATCTAAAACAACTCCATTTAATTTTTAACCCACCATCTTGTCATATTTTTAACCCGTCATCAATTTTAAGTCCATAGGGTTTATGGCTTACGAGATAATCGATGAAATGCGAAAAACACGTTGTACTCTCACCAAGAGGGTTCTTTATATAAAACGGAAACCTTAAAAAACAGAATTCAAAAAATTTAAATATTTTGCTTACATATGAAAAATAATATTAATTTTTCATAATTTTCTTATTATTATAAAATAGTAAATTTAAATATCAATTAGCCAACATGGAACAAGACAAACAAAAGATATTAAAAACATAAAGTGATTTTTTTTAATCATTAAAATTAATTATTTAAAGTATCTGTTTGTTTTTTGGTTTGTATTCCTTCACTTAAAAAAAAATATTCTTTCGCACATAGTTTTGGTTGCAAACAAATTTAAATTCATCAATTTTATTATTTCGTAATAGTTTAATGATGAAACCAGTCATTTTAAAAAATGTAAAATACAGTTTTTCCATTCTCTCTTACTATATTATTATTAACATTAAATAAATTTTGTTCCATTCGTTTTTTATTATTCGTGAAACATGTGGTTGAAAATTGTGTGCATATAATTGCTAAGGTGTTTTTCGCCATGTGCACGGTATGATGCATATCATGTGCATCAAGTGTGTTATGCACAATTAATGCACATGCCACATATTATTTACTTTTTTCAAGAAAATTTTACGGGCTTATGATGATCGGATATAACTAAACCAAGCAGATACAAAGACTTGCAAACTGCTAGTGGAGTCTGAGGATTAGATTACACGGCTAATTGATTCAATTCAATCCAGTCAAAATTGGATGAAACTAAGTGAATTTTTCATATAAATTAAAAATAAAATGGACTTACACATTTTTATTGGGACAATTTTGATGAAAAAACTAAGCAAACATTATTTGGTCCTCCTTTGCAGATTGGTGTTATCGCCCCCAAAAACGATTTCAATGTTTATATTTGAAAAAATAAATCCTTGAAATTTAAATAAGTTTTCCATACCAAATTCATGGATAATATTTTTCACGTTACCAACTATATAAAACAAGAAAAACTAAGTTTTTCTACATAAAGAAGACATGCTAACCTAATGAAAAATTTTTGCATTTTTTTTTAAATTCAAATAAGGTAATTTACTTATGCAAAATATATCTATCCATTTTCTGTATTCAAAAATAAAACAATTTTCTTATATTTTACGTTTTTTTTTCTCAAGAAAATTCATTTTCTCTATTGTTGTTTTTCTCCAATTTAATTTTATTTTTTAGAATAAATTGAAATAAATTTCCAATATTTTCGATGGTTTAGCTGGGTTGTTTAACCCTTGTGTTAACAACTGCATACATTAAACAAAATGCTAATTTTCATATTGAAGTTTTAAAATTATGCCAAATTGCAAGAGAATGGATTTTTTTAGAATAATATTTTTAGTTCCCATGTAATACAGAATATATAAATTATTTTACTGCTTCTTTTAATGTCAGAATTCTCTTTCCATCGAAATACGTTAAACTCATGATGCAATAATTTTGTTTTACATAAAGGACATTATGGTTACTTTGGGACAAAAATATTATGATGATTATACAAGGGTTCTTAAATGAAAAAAAAATCTTGTTCTTCTCAGTAATTTCTTTTGTTTTTATTTTGATTATTATCCATCATTAAGGTAATTATGATACGCCTAGGGAAGTTTTAACTTTATAAAAATTAGATTAGAAAATATTTCTGTTTCCAAATTTAGATTAAACGAGTTTTTGATGATATCTACTCCTATATAAATTTTGAAGCAAAAAAACATGTAATTTATCTTTAAAGGTTATTAAAGATAATCTAACTTGCACCCTCCTACACTCAATCAATTTTATTCAACTCGAATTTCCACGTTAACCATCCATCCATCCCCTAATTTTCATTATTAATATTTTTATTCTAAATTTAAAAATAAATTTTAATTTAATTTTTATTGCGTTTTTTCTACAACGTTTCGGTTTTGTTATATTAGATTTTTATTACGATACCTTTACCGCAATACAACAGTAAAATAATAAAGGTGTAGAAATTAATTAAATTCATTTCATTTTTTCGTTATTAAATTTTACATTAATTTTTGGTTTTCTTTTCATTAGGCTTCTTTTATTTCGCGTTTTTCTTCTTGACAAGAGACGAAAAAATGTCATTAAAAGAGCAAATAAAATATAGGAAAATAAAGAAAAATTAAGTCATAAAAAAAACTCAAGATATTAGATTTTTTTTTTTGGTATTTTTGAATTAATCATTTTGGTTTTTGTGCAGGAAAACGTAAATATTATCTTAATTGGTGATAAATTTTGATTTCATTTCTTTTCGGTGGCATTTGATTTAGCTGAATTTCTTTTAATGATTACGATTGTTTTATTTGGGGTGGAAGATAAAATATTAAAATATTTTTTTATCAAAAGATCGTGAATGGGATTATCCTCTAATTTGAACAAATCAAAATAAGAAAATAATAATGTAGTGTATGCCACAGCGGGAGTCAAAGCGGCTTAATTAATCACCCAGGGCACTACCTAGCAGCGCAGAATATGAGCTACAGTCAAAGGTTCATTTTATTCGTAATCGTTCCCGTTAAATACGAAAGTCATATATTTTAAAATTTTTAAAATTAACCATCATGACCAACAAAGAGGTACGCGATCACGAAATTTATCACAACACAAAAAGGATCTATTTTTTCACTATAACGTAGTGAATTTAAACAGAATAGTTTCCATATTTTATGTTTATTCTTGAGAAGAAACCGTATCAAAAAATAAAAAATAAGTTAGTTTAGAGTAATGTATTTTTAATTAATACTTAATTAATTGTGCGACCAGCATTGTTAAATATGTATAGACAAATCAAATCTGACCTAAAAAAATAAAAATGTCGATACGCTTTAAAGGCTCAGTCAATTTAATAAAGTTGGATTAAATGATTTCAGATTTGTATGTAATTTAATTATTTGTTTTATATCCTCACACCGTCTTCATTTAAGCCATCTAAAGCTTTGTTCAAACTAAAAAACTTATTTCTTTACAAAATTAAGTTATTTCACTTCATTAAAAACATGAAGCGGAACACGATTATATTTTTTCAAATCTTTTATCATTCGAAACACACCCTCAAAACTTTTCCGTTTTTTTTTCTTTTCAAACAAAATAAAATAAATTTAAATAAAAACAAAACTTAAAGTAAATTTATTCACTTCATGAAAATTATTTTCATTTAATTGCAAAAGAATGCAAAATGTTCAACAATAAAAAAACAACAAAACCAAAAAAATGCAAAAACATGGGGGAAAAAAGCTAGAGAGGATGATTCATTTATTGTGGTTGTTTAATGCTGAGATACGATTAGATTACATTATTAGATTGAATGTCTTAATACGAAACATTTAATTTTTTTTTCTGTGATACATTTACTGTTGTTGTTTTCTTTTTTTTTCTCCAATATAGATAATAAAATTTTATGGAAAATTCTTCTTAATAATTTTTTTTTTATATTTTTATATGCAAACTTCTATCATTTTCGTATTTGGTTTTTGTAATAACAATTTTAATGGGAATTTTATGTAATAAAAAAATCGTTCAAACGATATTAAGGTTGTGGGGTATTAATGAGATATATATGAAATTATAATACCGTGATCGTAAAAATTTTTATTGGCCGTTTAAGACTAGGTTGGGAAAACTCATTTTTGTGTAAATTGTTTTAATTCATTTAAACTTCAGCATGTAGTTGCCTGCAACATATATTTTGTTGATTTCTTATTAAATTATTATATTAATCTATATTGTTTGTTGTAAATAGAGCTTGGACTTTGATACCAAATGTGTAATAGTAAAATAAAATAAAATCATAGCACGGGAAACTTACGGTTTATCCAGACGAATCCGTTTTCCAGAATCTCTTATCCATTTCTTCCCTCAACCTAACATTTCAAAAAAACAGAAAAATTCAATAATTAGAAAAAAAATGAATGGAAAATAGTACATGAATACTAGCAACAAATTGTAACTTAACTTAAATAAAGTTGGACTGCAATGTTCCCTTGTGATCTCCTTCCCCAAATTTCCTTTGTAACTTCTGCCATACAATTTTTGCCAATGTCCTTTACCGCTTTCTTCACAAATCCTTCTTCCCAAAACTTTGCTAATCCTTGAATTGTAACTTCTGAAGCATATTCCAAAAAGTTGTGTTAAATTGTTACAATTTAAAGTTGATAATCCATGACTGAATATTTTATAAAATATAGATATTTGCTGTAATACGTTTGACATTTCATTTCATTTTTATCTTTTATCATTTTCTGCTCTCAATTCCGTTACCAAATCACCAAAAGAAATCAACACAATTTCTCTTTCATTTATTTAATTATAACAACTTATGGTTATATTTAAAACATTTTATTTATATTTACAACACTTTATATTTTAAAATTAAATAAACTAAAGTATATTTAGGATTTTTTTACTATTTTTCTTTTTAGTAGTTATCTCAAAAAACTGTTTGCAATCAAATTGAAATCTCAATACGGAATGAATTTTTATTATATCAGATTTTTAACATCGAAAAAAACTGATTAAGCAAAAAATGTGATTTTTCTTTCATCTTCTAATGAAAATCGTGCAACACCAAGATTCAGCAAAAGTTAGTAACGACATCTGTTCGTTAGAAATGAAAATAAAATTGGTACATTCGTTTGTTTTTATAGTATATTCGAAATTTAACTAGCCGTTAAGTATTAGAAAATTTTAAAATTATTATTAATGTAAAAATGAACTGAAACTATTGAAATAAATTTTTATTGAATTAGAAACAGAAGATGAATTGGTTTTATTATTGTTTAGGCGAATATAGCGGACGTTATATGTTTTTAAAAAGTGTGGTACAACGTTATTCGACCCAGGATCTACATAATTTTATATTTTGTGGTAATGTGTGGGACAGAAAACGCTATGAAGCAGCAAACAAAAAGGAGCAAATATAAGCGCAGTGTGTTATGTGAGCAGTACCAAAAAGTATCCTATTGTTTGATCATTCAAATATTTTGTTACCAATTAGAGTCAATTGGATACATGATAGACAAGTTTAATTTTTGACTAACAATGTCATAACATAGTTTAATCATTTTGGTTCTTAAAACTATAGAAAAGAACTTACCTAACATAGAATGACTATAATTTTAAGTAAACAATATTTTTGACGTTTGAAAAAAACAAAAATTAGTGGACCTCAATATATTTCCTCATTTGTGGAAATTTGATTTATAGCAGAGTTCTTCTGTCATCTGTCGGCAAACATTCGGCGAATAATAAATTATTCGAAAATTTCGGATGTGGAGACAAACTCATAAAAAATAGAGGAGACTACTATACGATCAAATATATTGAGGTGCATCACATGGAAAATTAATATTGAAGATAATTTTGTAAAATATGTTATAAATTCTAATTTATTTTGTACTGTAATAAAATATAAGTGATTATGTTAATTTTACACTTAACCTGCAAGATAGAGCCCAATATGGGACTTTTAATCTCAGGGTCGTGGATTTGAGCCCCACGTTGGGCGCCATCTTACCGGTTGTGGTCCAAATCAAAATTGTTTGTTCTATGAAGTACATCTGACACTTCCAGACAGTATTATGTTCTTTTTATTTTCCATTTATTTTCGTATATTTATGTGAACATAGGAAACAAAGAATTTGATGAATAAACCAAATATGGTGACGATCTTTTTTGGATTGAAAAAGCAGCTTTGACTAAGCAGTTCGAATTGAGTTGGATTTGTGTGAGAGGTTGGATTTTAAGAGCTGAAACAGAGGGTTAAGATATTTTTTTCGAAGTAAACACGAATTTTTTATGATAAGCTCAAAAGAAAAGAAAATTTTATTTGGTTAAGGTTATTATAGTCTATACTTTTTGCCTTTGAAAAACAAATATTTTAGTTAAGATTACATGCGAACAAATAATTAATTATTTTAGTGATTACCAGTAATGTAGAAAAACCCAATGGTTGAATAAAACAATATTGTGATAATTGTGAGAAGAAAATGAAAGTAAAAGTAAATGAAATTAGAAAAAAAACAGAACAAAAATAAAAACAAAATAGAGAAGGAAAAAAAAGTAACTTTTATTTTGAGCTGGAGTTGATGTATTTGGTGACTGAGAGTGAAGTGTTAACATAGGTAATATAGAAAAATAGTTAACATGGCAGTTCTCCCTTCTTCCTGGGCGGGAACTAATTCACGCATTAGATTAGATTTTATGAATTCGAAAGATCGATTATGAGATGGAAAGTTAAATTAATTAAAATTATAAAACCAAATACAGGAGTTAGAAGAGTTTGAGGGAGAGACATCTCTAAGCAGGATTTCTTAATTGTGAGTCTTTTTATTGTTATAAATATTCAAATAATTTGAATAACTTTGAATGTGCCTGCATTGAGTTAAACCTATTATTATGAACATAAGAAAATTTTGTGTCATTTTAAGTAAATATATCCAAGATAAGTAAAGTCATTTGTCTTTAATTTTACATAGGTGATGCTCCGATGCCAGTAGAGGTTCCATAATCTTTTTAAAATGTAATTATACTGAAAAATATTGTAGGTAAAATACAACAAACAATTGTTTGTTGAATTTACTCACACGACATGTTATTTGAATTTAATTGTTTTGTCCAACATCTTTGTTAAACGCAAGTTTCCTACTTTTAAAATTTTTTTAAAAATACTACAAACTGTTCCTTGATTTTCCTTGGCAAGTAAAATAAATGAAAATCAAAAATTATTACATATAAATGTGGAAAAAAAAATTAAAAGATTAATAGTCTGATATTTAGTGAAATAATAACACAGATTTAAAAAAAAATGCCAAAATGTCCAGTGGATTGCGCCAAGTAAATGTGTTAAAAAGTGTAAAATTTTTGATGTCTACTAATTAAATAATTTAATTGTAAAGATTAAAAATGTCGATGTAAACAATTTAATAAAAGTGAATCAATAGTTTTGTTTTAAAATATGTCTATTAAGGTAAGATAGTTTAGTTAAAATATCTTAGAAATAATATAAGTATTTAATTTTTAATTTAATAGTTTTGCAAATAAATAAATGAAAAAAATATTTATTTATTTAATTATATATTTGTAAAAATATTTATTTTATAATATATTTGTAATAGCATTTATTTTTCATAACAAAGTTTATGTTTATTTATTTATAAAAGAATAAAAGATTTCCAAACCTGAACCCGCCTGATGACATAAATTAACAATTATGAGCAAGAAACTTGCACTTGAGAACCCTCTCCAGAAATGGTATGTTAGATCTGACTGGATTGGCCCCTTAAAAGAGAAAAATAATTATCTGTCAGGATGTGGACCCTAACGAACAGATTCTACTGATCACGATATGGTTCTTCTACCTAAAGTAAATTATTATCACTAAAAACTAATGCCCTTCCTCGAGAGCCTTTCAGAGCACCAGACTCTAACTCTAAGCTCCCATGGTTATAGATACTATTACAATTTAAAGAAAGGTTTGAAAAACTCAATGAATATTGAAAATGGTGAAATAACAACCAGAAAAATATAATTTGGCTTCCCCTTCCCCTTATCAAAGAAGCTTCTGGTTTCGAAGAATGGTACTACTAGTCAGCGCCAAGGTGCTATCACAATAATAACCACTCTTTTCCATCAAAAACTTCTCGGAGGTAAATCAATCTATCGGTCGATCGCATATCCATAATAGAACATAGTCAACCTATGATCACCTGTTATGTTAAAGGGTGTTATGTTATCTAGATCAGGAAGCGCTGCTTCCGCTTCTATCTTTGTACGAGCTTTCCTTGTCGCATTTATTTTGGCCTATTTTACCTGCTAAGGCAATGGAGCTGGCTGTTCCAGCGCTTGATCCGCAACGACCAGTGACTCAAAAGACCCGACCTCTGGACCTTGTGGCTTACCCCTACGTCTCCGTTGCAGTCTCACAACGCCACGACCCTTGTTTAACCAAAAACATAATTGTTTCAAAAAAACTAATTTATATCCAAAACTTCTTAAAAATTGTACTGAAGCTGTTATTCGTTATTCGCAATTTCGAGTCACATTCCTTTCCCACACGCATTGAATTTGCATTATCAGAAGGTTTCATGGTTGTTTTCGCCATTTCAACCCTAATTTCTTATATTCAGATCGTAATCGTCTGTCGCAATGGTTTCTTACAATCGTTTCGTAATCAATATTTGCTTTTATAATTCTTTTCCAATTTTTTTAATACAAGTTAGTTGGACAGACTCTTTAGTGGGCTTCAAACAAGCTACCAGGGAATGCTACCATTTTTTTTACTATAAATAGATACCGCCAGATGTCCTCGCTCTCTTAGTATGTTATTCTGTTATTCATTTTTGTGGCATATGTTTTTTTTTTGACAGATTGTCAGACATGAAAACATCGAAAACCGCAAAACTAATCACCTCGGATCTCTGAATTGTATAATTTGTTATTCTAAAAATTTGACTAGATACCACAACACGAATACTTTAATAGTACTATCACGGAAAAAAAAATCACAGACAAGAAATAGATGTTATTTTCAAGCATATTTTAAAAATCACAAACATTTTTCATGCGTTTCAACCGCATGCGGTTCTAGTCAAATTTTTAGAATAACAAATTATACAATTCAGAGATCCGAGGTGATTAGTTTTACGGTTTTGGATGTTTTCATCGACCTTGATCGGTCAAATTAAATTAAATTACACTCCAAGTAATTTCCTATGGAAAATTCAAATTAATAAAAAGTAGTTTTGCGTGTAGTATAGAAAAATAAAACTTTATTGATACGTTTCTAAACGAAAAACAAGTTACGGTAAATATTATATCTGATAGCTCGTTTTTATGCTTGAATGAGTAGTCTAATCGCGAAAGGACATAATCAAACCAGTGATAAAATTTGGAGTACTAAGAGTGGAACAATAAAAATAACTGTATGTGAAGTGTTATGTGCCAAAATTTTTTGTTGATTGCATAATCGATTCAAATTTCAAATTTTTACGGTTAAATTAGCAGGGCGAATTTAATGATTTTGATTACCAAAATTCGGAACACAAACTGAACTAATTGTTATATATAGTAAAAATATGTGAAGTTATACTGATTAAATCATTAAGTAATTTACAATTAATTGTTAAAACATAATTTGCTAATAAGTCAAAGTCGTAGGTTACTTAAATACTAAAATTTCTCAAATTAATTAAACTAATTAAATTAAATATAAAAAGAAATAAATTATATTACGAAACGGCGGTCAAGGTGACAGAGTCACCGTTTTCTAGCATAATTGTCAACCAATGTTATTTAATATAGCAACTAAATACAGAAAACTGTTAACGTAAATAAAAACTTTTGATTTGGTTGACGAATTGAATGGTGCGTTTTAATAACTGTTAGGAGGAAAACGTGTGGTTTTGTGGTCTGACAACCGTGAGAAGGGTTATCGATTTGGGCAGTGGAGATTTGTCTGGCCTTTGTTCGAGAGGTAGATGAATGGTTGGAGATATGCATATCTCAACGCATGTTTCTATTTTGTTCATGCGCAATTGAATTCACCAACGGCTATACATATGGTGCTTACGTGAGCCGAGTTTGCCTACCATCCTTTGGATTAACAACCTACGTATTATTACGCATACGTTTCTAACGCTTATATAATTCAACTTTTAACTACGTTATTCTGGATCAGCAACATACGTATCATTGCGCATATTTTTATAACCGACTTTGGCAATTAAAGTCGACAACTGCTTGTATAATTCAACTTTTAACTATGTTATTCTGGATCAGCAACATACGTATCATTGCGCACATTTTTATAACCGACTTTGGCAATTGAAGTCGACAACTGCTTATATAATTCAACTTTTAACTACGTTATTCGGGATCAGCAACATACGTATCATTACGCATATTTTTATAACTGACTTGGGCAATATCATAATTGCAAAAGAACTTCTCATCGTTATTTACAATATAATAAACTCCCGTATAAAACATAGTTTTTCCATAACTCGTGCTTGTGAGATTCATAGTCATTATACTAGGAGGCGTTCGTTTTTCCTTCCGGAGTTCTTTTTGTCTTGTGCGTCTAATAATAATATTTTATATAGAGGGCTGCCTAAATTTAATCAACTCCCAACTTTAATAAAGAACGAAACTAACTTTAATAAATTTAAAATTAATATAGTTGTTCACTTACATGGAATTTTTCTTGATAATTGATAAACTCGTTTTCTATTAATTTTTGTTTTTTTCTCTTTTTCTCTTTTTTTTTTTTTTTTTCTTTTTGAGATTATTTCTGTTACTATTTTGTTGATACTTTTGTTATTTTTGTACTTGTTGTAATTGTTATAATTGGTAATTGTTAATTTTTATTGATTTTCTGTAATGTAATTGTAATTTGTTATTAGTATGCCATGCAATAGCATTTTTGCTCATATGGCTATTTAAATTGTTAGGTTTCTTTTACTTAACAATAAAAAAAATAAATAAAATAAGTCGACAACCGCTTATATAATTCAACTTTTAACTACGTTATTTTTGGAACAACAACCTACGTATCATTACGCATATTTTTATAACCGACTTTGGCAATTGAAGTCGACAACTGCTTACATAATTCAACTTTTAACTGCATCCTTCTGGACCAACTACTGAAGTATCACTACGCTTACGTGTATAATGTTCTTCCGATGATGATTGGCTGATCAACTCCGATTAACAAGGAGGGGCTCTGGACTAACCATCGGGTGAGTAAGCTTAATCTATAGTTATATGGGCATGTATAAATGTATGGGAGCGTGTGTGAATATGGTCGTGAGTATGGGTGTGAGTGTGGGTAAGCGAATGCAGTGTGAGAGTGTGTACATGAGTGATTGAATAAGGGGGTGGGACGTGACGATCGTGGTTGTTATTCACAAATGTGGGTCGCCAGAGTCTACCTTTTTCACTTGATGTTTGTTTAATCCGTTCTTACCAAAATATACGCGTACAACACTGTTATTTGTAATGGAGCAGCAGGATTTCTTTCTCGACCCCATAGGCTGAAGCTAGCTTGGGGCTAAATAAATCTCATCCAGGTGCGCGACCTGCTATGCCTCTTCGTTGCTATGCCATGAAGAAGCTCTTCACTACAAAATGTTTAAAAGATATATTTAACAAATTTAATAAATTTGAATTTATTTTTACAAAAAAAACCAAGCTGATTTTTTCAAAACGGGCCTTTGCCAATTATTACAAAAAACGTTAAGTTTCCATATTTCGGTGCCAAATGCCGTAAAGGGATTTTTTACCAACAATAATTAACAAAAATAAATAATTTTTTTAACAGAATCGCCGTCCCCTCCTCCACAATTCCTTTTCTAGCACAAACTCCTTTTTAGTATTCTTCCTTTTCAAAACAAAAATTCCTTCGTAATATGTTTAGGTAGATTTCATATAAAAATCTACCTATTGCAATGGGCTTCATCTCGGAATTTCGGAAAAAATTTTGTGCTAAATGACTATATATGATAAGCGGAGACGAAAAACAAAAAAAAAAAAATTTATATATACATATATATATATATATATATATATATATATATATATATATATATATATATATATATATATATATATATATATATATATATATATATATATATATATATATATATATATATATATATATATATATATATATATATATATATATATATATATATATATATATATATATATATATATATATATATATATATATATATATATATATATATATATATATATATATATATATAGTAACAGGTCATTCAATAAGTCCGTAGGATAAGTAAGAAAAAAACGACATATGATATAGAGTAGGTTTGTGTCATAAATTGTCACACACATGTTCTGTGGTAGATTTGATATTTGTTTGTTGCAAAATTGGATAGATATAATTTTGCTTGTAGGTAGCTAATTATCTTTTTAAAATTTGTTCGATATCTGTTTGAAATTAGTTTGTGTTGTTTAAACTAATCCGATACATCAGATTCTACTGGCACACAAAACTGTCTGATCTCGAAATCTACCTATTTCTAGCGGATATACGTGCCGCTTGGACTTTTTTTATTTTCAAACATAAATTTCTTCTCAGTATGCTTTCTTTCCCAAACGAAAATTCCTCAATAATATGTTTACTTTTCCAAACCCAAATTACTCCGTTATATGTTTTTTAATTGCTTTCCTATTTTGACATAATTTCAAAACCATTTCAATTTCAATTATTTCTTTTATCTTGCAATTGTTTTATCTAATTTCAAAAAAACTGAAGTATTGAAAACATATTATTATGAATAAAATTTTGCTAATTTATTTATTGTTTTTGAAATATAATTTTAATAAATTTTATTGTGATTTTATAATTTTATAAAACAAACAAGTTGATTCATAATCCAATATAATATTAATTTTCTTTTTCAACATGCTAGAGGATATTGATTACAGTACATATATCGATTTTTCTCTTTTATCATTAGATTTTTGTTTCATTACTAAATTTTTCGAAAAGAGAAGTCTATTTACACTCGCCAGTTCGATATTTATAAGTTAATTAAATTATTTTTTTTTTTAAAAAAATTGTCGTTATATGTACATGTTTTGTTTGCTACTTTTATTTTACCGATTTGTAATTACAAAACAGCATTCGTCATTGTAACAAACAAATTGCTAAAAAATGTTTAAATTTGGTTGTAAAAATAAAATGACAAAAATTAACAAACGAGTTCGTTATTTTAACAGTCTGATTGTTGTTTTTGTTCGTAATAATCAACAGACACATGTTGTGTTAAATTTCACTGTTAAATTTCCGAACTATTCGTAAAAAATTGTATGTATAATAAATTCAACTGACATTAATTTGTTGAACTCAACGAATAGTTCCTAAGATCAAAACTAAATGAAGCGTATGATGTATCAATGGAGATTTCGGTTAATTTTACAAACATATTTTTTGAGTGTATTGTCATAAACTGGAAACCAATATGGTTAATAAATTGGAAAAACATTCTATGGGCTGATTGCTCATATAAATCTAGTCGGTTAATCTATAAAAATGAGTGAATTAAAAATTAATACAGTTGAGAGACAATTGTTGACTGCCTACGTTTCTATATGGAACGCAGTGTGCAAACAAAATTAAGTAAGAAGGAAACCTGCATGACCAAATTGACCATCAGTGGTCATAATGTTTCGAAACTGTGATACGGGTCTAGCTTACCCGAAGTATGCTAGCTATAGTTTAGCACGATTGTTCGCTTTTATACACCGTAAGCCTTTTGTTATGTGGTACCGATGAGTTTGGAGATATATACAAACACAAGTACAACGTTTATTAGCACATTCTACCCTTCTACCCATTCTACATTTACATATAACTAAATACTACCTCTCCTTGAGCACTGGCTGGCGATAAAATAACAGTGAAATTGTATGTTTTTAGCACCTCGACCATTTGAATTTCTATCAGAACTTGCACGTATTAAACGAATATTCACTATAGCTTTAACAGTTAACATCAGCTACGAATAGTCGATAGTAGAACTCAAATGGAGCGGTAATCTCATGGCAACAACGCTGCACGATGAGAATTTTATCAATGAAACAATTAGAAGTTTGCCCTAACCTGTAATGTTATCAAAGGTTTAGCTTTTTATTCATTGAACTAAGAATTCATTCAAATTAGTTTCAAACATAACCAAACAAATGTTTTGTGCTAAACAATTGAAATTTATGTTAAATACATCCACCTGCTTAAACAATAAATGCCAGAAAAAACACTTATTGAAATCTATAAAAACATTATGACGGAAATATAAAATATTAAGTCTAAGTTTCCCAAAATATATTTGTATTGAAATTTTTAGAAAAAGAAACATAGAAAAAAGAACAATGATTCCTAAAGCTCTGAAACTCTCACAAAAAGCGTTTATTCATTTTAATGTTATCCTTTTTCGGTAATTTAAGAATTTTCCATAAAAGCTTTATGAGTTAGATGACTTGAGTTGAATGACGATAAAATGTGAAGGTAAAAATAAAATTGCTACTGAAAACAATGGAAACAAAACCTTTTACGGTATAAGAACAAAAACGAAATGGATATTTTATAATCGTTGTTTTGGAAAAATTGTAAAAGAAAATTAATGTAATACGATGACTCATTAAAATTGTTGTTTTTAACTTGTTCTAATATTTTTTTATCCTGATTTATTTAAAAAAAATTGTTGTATTTTTGGTAATTTAATACATCAACCGTTTCAAAACGAATCGATGATTAGATTAATGTTTGTTCTAGGAGTAAAATAATTGATTATTATTTCGAAAACAATTCTAAGAATTGTAAATTGAAATAAAAGCCTAACGATGAACAATATTCTTACAATTTACACAAGAAGTTTAATCAAACAGCAGATTCATTTCTTAAAAAATCACTCTATTATAAACCTCAACCAAACCGCATTACCATTGTCTGGTTTTCCTGCCTATCCTTGATTTTCCCACAAAGACTATTTGGCAATTTATTATTTGCCTTACCTGTTTACAATTCTCCTTACTTTTCTTTTTCAAAAGGAAAACTCCCACCTATGTACGTTCGTATGTCAGCATTCATCTGAATTGCTACGTCCGCGATTGCTGTCTACCTAACCAAACAAACTTGCTTTTGAGAACAAAGATATAAAAACAAATCTCTAAATTCAATTCTTATAAGCGCGGTAACAACTCCATTAATAAGCATATTAAATTCTTGGCTCTTCCGATTTTCAGCATCTAAATCTAATAATGCTGCTACAACATAACATAACATAACATAACATAGCATAACATAACATAACATAACATAACATAACATAACATAACATAACATAACATAACATAACATAACATAACATAACATAACATAACATAACATAACATAACATAACATAACATAACATAACATAACATAACATAACATAACATAACATAACATAACATAACATAACATAACATAACATAACATAACATAACATAACATAACATAACATAACATAACATAACATAACATAACATAACATAACATAACATAACATAACATAACATAACATAACATAACATAACATAACATAACATAACATAACATAACATAACATAACATAACATAACATAACATAACATAACATAACATAACATAACATAACATAACATAACATAACATAACATAACATAACATAACATAACATAACATAACATAACATAACATAACATAACATAACATAACATAACATAACATAACATAACATAACATAACATAACATAACATAACATAACATAACATAACATAACATAACATAACATAACATAACATAACATAACATAACATAACATAACATAACATAACATAACATAACATAACATAACATAACATAACATAACATAACATAACATAACATAACATAACATAACATAACATAACATAACATAACATAACATAACATAACATAACATAACATAACATAACATAACATAACATAACATAACATAACATAACATAACATAACATAACATAACATAACATAACATAACATAACATAACATAACATAACATAACATAACATAACATAACATAACATAACATAACATAACATAACATAACATAACATAACATAACATAACATAACATAACATAACATAACATAACATAACATAACATAACATAACATAACATAACATAACATAACATAACATAACATAACATAACACCGAGTTCTACGAGAGCCAAGCGATGTGCGTCTAGGAATCTGGACCAATTCAAAAGGTGGATTTAATATTTTGCACCATAATTGGCTTTAGATGTGAGAATGAGAATCAAAGACCATATTTAACTAATAATCTTTCCAGGTCTTTCAGTAAAAATTGATATGTTCTTCTTGCCATATCTAATTATGTTGAATTTTAAATGCAAATTTTAAATTTCCCTCAAGCATAAAAGAAGTTAAATTTCTCATCAAGTCTTCAGCAATTTATGGTACTACAGCAAAATTAAATTTAGGGGAAACTCATTTTAAATGTAAAAAAACAACATAATAATGTATAACAACGAGATCATAAAAGTGAAACCCAATTATATTTTTGTTGTTGTTGTAACTTAATTAATTTAACTTCGTTATTCCTTACAAATTTGATCAAACTAATAAAAGCACTTTTTCTTGTTTTTTTGTACTTTTTTGAGACTTGAAAAATCCCATAACGAAATAATATAGAATTTTTGGTTGCAGTAATAAAACACGGAAGAGGTAAAAATTATAAAAACTGTTTATTCAACAAAAGAATTCAGAACCGACGTTAGTGTAGATTTAATCTCAAGAAAAATATTTTGATACAGGAAAAATTAATACAGTTTATAAAAAATGGAAGAATCGTTTGAAATTCGTTTCAATGTATCCTAAAATAAAAACATTGTTGAAAAACCATTTTACCGTTAGCAACCGTTTTCCAATCGACACAATGGATAAGTTTATGTTTTTTGTTATGCATAATAATATCAACGTCAAATATAATTTTCAATTGACATTTTCATTTATCATCGTCAATTTACGTTTTTCATTTCAACAAACAGACAAGCAGAAATTCAAATAAATTTTCCAAATATTTACATTTCTATAGAAATTGCATAAAAAATGATAAAATTATTTATTTGAGTTTTTCTATTTTGTGAAATTTCTCCCTCTTTTGTTGTTATGTTGGAATAAATTGTTTTGTTGGATTTGAAGTAGATTATGATGCAGTTGCTTAGTTAATATGTTTACTGCATCATATAAATTGAATAGGATCTGCAATAAATATGCTAATATCCTATTTGTATTTAAAATTTTGAAGAGCGTTTAAAAAAATTGACTGGGACGAATATTAAGGATTTGCGCTTACAGGATTTGGAATAGATTATAAACTTTTTTGTAATTCAAAGAGTGGAGCATTCACTCTTGATTAAACTTAAGTTGGTATAATTAAAAAAAAATATTATAGTATATTTGCAGCGTTTAGATCAACAAGTCTTCATAGCAATAAAATATATTTACAAAATGATACAGGTTGCCACTATAAAAACTATTATACGATATAACAAAAAATCTTTGAATTTATTCTGTGATGATTTAAAGTTAATTTAAACCATATGTGTAACAATCTAATAACCACAAATGTGTATTAAAATTTTCTTTTTTTTATAAAGTTTTCAAATTTCAAACTTTAACTTCTCCAATATCATTAGAATAAATCGTTGCAAAAAATATTTCATAGATTAAACTATTTTTAGTTTTATCACTTTTAAAACACCTGATCAGGTTTATGCCATTAATAAAAATAATCTTTGTTATTTTTATGTCTTCGATCTTATGAAAAACGAATTGATAAGAATTTTCCGAAAAAGAAAATTTATTTTATGAAAATTTAACTCAAACATAAATTCAAGTTTTTTTTTCTTTGCTATTTTTATCGTTGAATCGATTTAGTGGTTGGAAGTATCATTAGCACTCGTTGGTTTTCTTTTTATCTGTATGTGTGTATATAAAAACATCAATTTAAAATGGATTATAAAATGGGCACGAGTAGAGCGCAAAAAAGTTTTGAATGGTGAGAGGATGATAAGATAATGGTGAGTTTTTAAAGAAATTTATTGTTTTGAATTTATATTTTGCATATTCATATATAGGTTTCGTGATATGGGATTTTAATTACAATAATTTATACGTACTACATAGAATTTGGTTTTGGGTCGTTCAAATCCATTTTGTATACTATATTGTTATCTTTTAAATTGCAAAATAAAAAGGACGGTTAATACTCTATAGCTTTGATATATTAATAAATGGACCGACCTAAGGTTCATGCAGAAGTTTTCAAAATCGTATCCCCTTTTTTAGGATTTTCCGATATTTGGAGCCGTAACTATTTTAATAAAAGAAAAAATAGGCTAATTTATCTATTATATCCATACCTAAGTTTATCTGTCTGCCTGTGGGCCTTCCGTCACAGTCGTCAAAAACTAGAAAATTGCTAAACCGATTTGATGCAGTTGGCTTATAAAATGCCCGAAATATTCCTACAACAAAAATGACATTCAAACATGTCTCTGTTTCATGTTCAATTTAACTTAGCTCGTTAATACAGTCCACTCACCATGATGCTCATCCTAGGATATCTGTATTCATTAATATTTATTTATGTGTGACCTAACCAGGATCATCAGGATTAAAAAAGCTGCCCCCAAATCTCACCAGACTTCAATCCAAAGGATCTCTCTATATTACCTATTTTAAAAACTAAGTTGTTAACCATATAAAGCGTTGAAACATGAAAGTCAATGAACCGGGAATAATGACAATGAATTCAACAACATTTGTATCTACATCTGAAGACCTAATGCAATCATTTGAAAAAAAAAATTATACCAAGAAAGATGTGTGAAAAGAAGTTTTGGATTTCATAAGAAATTAAATTTAATTTATGTGGTGTCTGTTGTTAATATATTCTCCTAACCAGGAGAAGGTGAAAGGTTCTTAGGTGAATGCACGATATGTATCTACGTGATGCGGATTAAGAGTAGAAGAAATTAATAAGAAAATTTTTCATTCACGAACACGATTTTGACCGTTACAGGACCGGACGAAAAGAAGAGGCTGCAGACTGCATTAATCCTGAAAGGTAAAAAAATATATGTTGGTAAGTAGGGTATCGTTTACGTAGGTTATAGGCCACTAACATTTATAGGTTGGTTATAGACCACTAATTTTTTGAAGTTATACTTCTTTACGCTCGTTGTACACATTTTGGTGGGGTGTTGGTCGAGAAACCGCATCACGTTTTTTTTTATAATTGATCTAGAAATTTCGTCTTTATCACCATAGAGGTTCAAATTGTTTTTGACTAAGACAACTAAGAAAATCGACGATTATCCGCAAAAAATTTGTACAGTGTGTGTATAATGGTCCAACTTGAGAGATAGGATAGTTTTTATCTCGATTAAAAGCCTTAATATTTTTTAATTACGAATTAAATGTTAAATATGGATGGTTTATAAGCAAACTTTCAGATGGCGGCGTAAATTAACTAGTTTACTATCAAACCTGCTTTATCGACTTTTCAATCATCCGTGTAGGGCCCATATAGACTATCAAATATGTTATTGAGCGATTATTTTATTCCGGTGTTTGCCGCAATGGCGCTGCATGAGGGGGAAAAGAGAATAAATTCCAAAAAAATTATATGGGATTTCATACAAAACACAACTTGAATAATTTTACAAATTATTTATGAAGTTTCTCATTTTACTACAATTAAATAATTTAAATTTCTTTATGAACTATTACTGACTATATATTAAGCTTATTATTTTCTTCTGTCCGTAAAACAAATACGAAAATAGGTTAAATTTTTCATACAACTTTGTATGGGAAATTTTGGCAATTTTTATGTTTCTTTTTTGAGCGACTTAAGAATACTATTTTATATATTACGCTTAATTACACTTAATATATACTCGATAGGATAGTTTTTATCTCAATTTAAGGTTTTAATATTTTTTAATTGCGAATTGAATGTTATATGTGGTTCATGAACCATCTTTCAGATGGCGACGTAAATTAGTTAAGTGACACAACTTAATCATGGTCTTTTTTTATTTTTAGAATGTGTTGTATAAGTTTTAATATTTTGAACTAGTTGGTGATTATTAGATGGATCTTATTAAATGATTCTTATATGGCTCATGGATTTTTTAGACCACGATTGATTAATTGCATTAGAGCATTAGAGATTATTTTTTAACTCTTAATTTTCTTCTTTAATAAGCCGGCAAACTCCACCTAGTACTACGTTTTGGGCGTCAAGTTAACGCTCCTTCACTATTCCCGGTTCAAAGAAGACGTTCGCATGACGACCGCTGAGGATTTGACCCCACTACTCCCATCGGTGATCTGTTAATTTGTCTCTTTACTTTTTGTATCCATACAATTTCCGTGGGAAAAAAGAGAACAGTGCAGAGCACTAACGCAGAGCCTGCAACATGATAAGGAAAACTACATCATTTCTCTAGAGCAACGAAGATTATCTCTCAAGCTTTCTTCCTTAAATTATACGGCGTAAACAACTTAGTACTACCGTTTAGCAAATTTTTGGGCGCCAATGTAACGCACCTTTGCCATTCCCGATTCAAAGAGGATCTTTGATTGACGACCGATGATTCAAACCAAAGTCCGAAAAGTCTTATACCCTATCGACTAAGCTAGCCAGCCTAAATCAGAACACTATTAAGCCATACAAAAATATAAAGGTGAACATACAAAAAGAAAATTTAAAACAACATTTCAGGGACGAAACTAGGAAGCCTGTAGGAAGCAGTAGTATAAGGTTGATTTTGTCCTGAAAAATAAAGAAATGTGTGTTGGTAGACAGGGTATTGAAACCACACCTTGAAAATAGTATCATACTCTATCAACTGAGACAATCAGGCTAAATCAGAAAACTATTGAGACATACAAGAATATAAAGATGACATACACAAAAAAATAAAAACAACTTTAGGGGACGAAACGTGGAAACCAGCATGAAGCCGTAATATAAGGTTGGCTTGAAAAACTTCAACATGTTTAGTGCCCACCTTAACAAACGTGACATCCAGCTCATCAGTCATCAGTCAACATCCAACTCCAGCTTTTTAGCGTCACATAAAATTCTAGCACTATAGTTCTATTCTCTACTATTAATTTGATTTTCCGACATAATATCCAAACCATCATCTCTTCAAATATTTGGATTCAAAATCATATTTTATTATTGAATAACATGATAGAACATACACTTCTATTTAATTCCTTTATTCCAATTAATTTAACAATAAGAATGCTTCACCTGCATCGTTTGCATATTTTCTTGAAAATATTTGATCAAATTGTCCATTTTTAACAAAATTGAGAAATTTCTCACTTTCATTGCTTTCTCTTCCTTTGTGTTATTCAGTGTAAAGAAATTTCACAATGACTGGTCTGACAATATAAATAACACAGTGGATGATGATTTTATTTTATTTTGACTTTTTGAATTGGTACATTGTAGTGTTGAAAAATTGTATAAGAGCTTAAAAATAATGATTAAATAACTGAGTGTCGTTGTCAGTTGTTTGTTTGTATTGATAGTGATTTTATCAGTCGTAATTTCCCAAGGGCGGTGATAATTCGAAATAATTTTTTGCCAAAAATTTTGAAAGCAAGTATATTGATAAAAGCACGAGGCCGTGCTATTATCAATACCACTTGCTTGAGGAATTTTTCAAAAAATGATGAGAATTTATCAACGAACGAGGGAAATTCGTTTAGAAAATTTTTTGCCATTTTTCATTTCTTTATAGATTTTTTATGAGTTGGCCTACTATGATATCAGTTAATTATTTCAAAATTTAATTGATAATTTTTAACATCCCAGTAGGCCAGACGTATAAGTATTTGGTATTAGTATAATTCAAATTTTATCGGTGAATTGAATGAAGTCATTACATTTTAGAGAATTTCATTGGTTAAAATTCAAATAAAACTAAGGCAAAAAATTTTCTATACAAATTCCCCTCGTTCGTTAATAAATTCTCATAATTTTTTGAAACATTTCTCAAGTAAGTGGTATTGATAATAGCCCTCGCTCGGCCTACGACCTCGTGCTATTATCAATATACTTGCTATCGAAATTTTTGGCAGAAAATTATTTCGAATTATCACCGCCCTTGGTGTGACTACTACTGAAAATTTTTTGCTTACTACTGAAAATTTTTTGCCTTAGTTTTATTTTAATTTAAACCAATGAAATTCTCTAAAATTTAATGACATCATTCAATTTCACCAATAACATTTAAATTATACTAATAACAAATATTTATACGTCTGGCCTACTGGGATATTAAAAATTATGGGTCTAATTTTGAAATAGTTAACTGATATCACAGTAGGCCCACGTACAATTCATAAAAAATATATAAAGAAATGAAAAATGGCAAAACATTTTCTAAACGAATACCCCTCGTTCGTTGATAAATTCTCATAATTTCTTGGAAAATTCCTCAAGCAAGCTTGCTATCAAAATTTTTAGCAAAAAACTGTTTCGAATTATCACCGCCCTTGGGAAATTACAACTGAAAATTTTTTGCCTTTTATAAATTATACGTCTGGCTCCTGCGATATCAGTTAATTATTTCATAATTATTTGATAATTAATTGATATCGCGGAAGGCCAGACGTATATAATTATTTGTTCCCAGAAAACACATTTACGTCATTGTGACATCAAAATTACATCACGCAAAGTCACATCTTAAGTAATATCTAGGTCATTAATCAGTCATATGTATGTCATTATTTCACACTTATATACGTAAGAACATGACATAACAATAACTATATGACATATATGTGATGTCTGTGGTGATATTTGTGACGTTGCTGTGATATAAGATTGATATCATGTTAATTTAAAAAATGTCTGTGACTGCAATGGAAAAATAGGATAAAAGTGACGAAAACACTTACCCGTTAGTCATTCATTACTCATTACTTACCCACTATTCAATATGCTTGAAGATAGAAACCACTAACTATGCGCAGAATTTTTTAAACTATATATATTTAAATTCAATCCTAGGGAAACTTAACTAAGTCATATTTAAGTCGTATTTAACTCCAAATTATGACATCATATCAAAATCAAATATCAGAGATCAGTATGATGCCATAAAAGCATCATATAAATGATACCATGTTATGGTCATAACGAATGTCAGTTTCATCACTGGGTTATTAGTATAATTCAAATGTGATTGGTCATATTGAATGATGTCATTACATTTTAGAGGTTTTCATTGGGTTAAATTAAAATACAAATAAAGCAAAAAATTTTCTACGAAGTTTGGCAGGGAGCCATGGATAGCAGGGAGCCATGGATTTTGGTAGAAACATATCCTCTTTGGGATCGCCTCTCCTAAAGTTTTAATGTATTGATGATTAATCAGATAAACTTTTTAAAATAATCTTTAGCTTCTTATGTATTCTAGAATAAACTTAGAGAGGATAAAGTAAGGCCTTCGGTTTCTTGGCACCGTAAACATAATAAGTTCAAAAATATTACAAAAACTCATAGGTAGCAATGTTGTCATCTTTAATGAAAACTTTAGCGACTTCGGTGGAGAATGTTACTTGTGTAGGGCATAAAAATTTTTAAGAAAAAATCATTTTTGGATTTAAATCAAAAATTATTTTTGTTAGTTTAGAATAGTTTTGGTGGAGTAAATTGGTTCGATGTTGTCGCGTATGCATAATCTTTATTATTAGTTTTCTACATATTCATTATGAATGTTCGTTAACAAATGTAGAATATTCTCCTGAGAGTGTTCCTAAGCCTATGCAAAGTAGAAAAAAAATGAATTACAAAATTAAAAAATAACTTGGATAGGTTTTTTGTGAACAATTAAGCTTAAGTACATATTGGAAATCACTTGAATTTTGCAATTCGAAATAACTTTTCATTTTCTCTAAAATTCTTTTAGAAAAAATTTTTGTGTTTCGTGCCAGGATTCGAACTCACATTCATCAGAGACACATGTTCAAATCCTGTGTGTCTTACACAACTTAGTCAAAGCGACGATGACGAACCACATTTTAATTTTGATGTTCAGATAATTTCTTATAAAATAACATTCGTGCGGTTGCCAGACAGACAGCAGTAACGGAGAATTGTTTTGAACTGCTTCAAAACAACATGACATCATTATATAAAATGAAAAATCCATATAATCAGTGTTGTGTTTGAAAAAATATTTTATGAGCTTTGATGATCAAATAAGGAAGTTAAATCCTTTAAATATTTAGGATCCAGATTCAATTCAAATAAAAGAATAAAACCAAAATTAAAACTAGAGTCACTGCAGAGAATCGAACACTCTACTCATTAAAACCTCTTTTTGAAGCATCATATGTGTCAACTTACACCAGCTTCAATATACAACTCATTGATTATACCAGCAGAGATGGTACAAACATTGATAGTACAGTATGGCTACAAACATTGATATTTACATAACAAACAAATCAAAAATTTTCATATTTTAACGTAACCGAATATACCTTTAAGCCTGGTCCAAAATTTGATCAAGGAAATGGGAACAATTTTTTAACAAAAGAACATCCTAATATTACATCAGTATCCAGTTCACTAAATTATTTCATTTCACCACGGTGGTCGTACAAATATGAAGGTGAGAATATTTATTAATTTATTATACTCTAACTTGTGATGTTGACAGGAAAAACTTGTTATGAAATTCAATTTTAATATTTTTTTTTCATTCCGTTGTTGTTTCTATCTTTTCAACAAAGAGGGAATAGACTGAAATAAAAAAAAAGGAAAACTTTTAAAGGATTTTTCAGATTTATTTGTCTGGCTAGTATGAATTAAACGTTTTTGTTATAGCAGAGATTATCAGAAATGTTTGTTTTTTATTTTATAAATTTTCGATATTTATGGATGTGATGATTTGAATGTGGGCAAATATTTCTTTGGAAATAAAATATGAAAATCAATTTATATTATATTTAAGAGACTTTAACACGATTTAAAACTTTTGTGTTGAAAATTCAAAGCACTCGAAACCTAGAAATTTTGGACTAAAAATATGTTTGAGACATGATGCATCTGAATTGATCGAAATGCTGCAAAAGTTTAGCAAGAATATGAACTCAAATGAGCAAATAACAGGATCTCTGACGACCCCAAAAGTCGAAGATACCAAGACCATCACATCACCGCCTCTCGATACAATTGCTACATTTGAAAAAAAATTCCACTCACCCCATTATTTGCAGTGGATCCAACCCTTCATGCCCTAGTAATTTAACCAATAATAGTGAATAATAAATAAATTATTACAATAAAACTACCAATTGTTGCGCCAATGGTAACGTCGATTGTTGAACCAAAAATAATAACATTAATGTTCCATTGCGATATAAAATAAATCATTGTGTCTGATGTCCATGCGATTGTTGACTTCAAAATAATAATATCTAATAATGAAATACAATAAAAATATCTCTGTGCCCAATATACATCCGATTGTTGAGTTTGAAAAAATAATAACCAATGATGCAATATAATAAAATTACCACTGCGCCTGATGTACATGAGATTGTTGAATCAAAAGTAATAATGATTCATGATTCATTATCATGAATCCCATTTTAAAAATTTTTCCTTCTGTACCCACTGAATTGACTGACAAAATTTTTAATAATTATTTTTAACTGGAATCGCACTAAAAATATTAAACACGTCACGTTTTGAAAAAACTCAAACTTGTTCTTTATCCAATATATACGTGGATTTAAACGATTTGTACCCTCACACAAGCATATAAGAAATAAAATGATTGAATACGCTAGAAAAATAAATTTGACAAAAAACCAACTGAACTAAGTGTTCAATATGGAAAGAATTATAAGTATTATATCGACAGTATCGAATCGCTAAAATACCTTTAAAACGCTGATAAAATTACTCCAGAAACAACTGGTTCCTATCAATTAATAAAAAATATGACAAAGTATAACATTAATGGTTAGATCAAAGGCTGGTACCTGCTACTGTAACTATCTATTATGACTATCTTAACCTGTTTTACCACAATTTGACATGTTTTGAGGGCTAAAGTAACTTACCTTTGCTATGACTGGTTCAAAGAAGCACTTTGTTTCACGATCTCTGATGGTGCCTCGCTATTTCCAATGGTGATTACACAATTTGTCACTCTACTTTTTGTATTCACGCAATTGCCATGAGGAAACAGTACAAATCACTAACACAGAACCCTGTTACACGAAAAGTTAAACTACATCATTTCTCTAAAGCAACGGAGATTATTTTTCAAATTAGCAGCTTTCTGCCTTAAATTATACGGCATACACTAATTAATACTACCGTCTAGCGAATTTTGGGCGCCAAAGTAACGCCTATTTGATATTCCCGGTTCAAAGAAGACCTTCGATTGACGACCATTGATGGTGTCCCACTATTCTCAACGGTGATCTACAACTTTGTCCATACTTTTTGTATCCATGCACTTACAATAGGTAAACCAAAAATAGTGTAGAACGCTAATCCAGAGCACTGTAACATGATACGCTTACTATCATCAGGATTCAAGGATACATTCAAAAGTTTAGACCATTTGCTAATAATTTTGCGTTAGTTGCCCCAACCGATTCTTTCTATCTGACATTATATTAAATATTATTATCAATATTATTATCCTTATTCCTATAGTTCTGGAATACTTAACTATATGTAGTAATTTTTCTAAAACTAAATTAAAGATTAATTTAATTTCATTAAAATTAATTTAATTTTTATGGCATGACCGACTTATGGAATATCGATGCCGAAGTGTAAAGTTATAAAACAAAAACGAATTGTTTACAACGCAAAAGCATTCAAAAAGTAATAAAAACGTTCATAAAATTTGTGTTTGGCCTATTCAAGAAAACGTCCAAAACAGTCAATAATCGTTAATGATATCAATTTTTGTTTTCAATTTTCCTTTACATTTCATTCAAGTCACTATCTTTTATTAATTAACAATTCAAACTTTTCCTTTAGAATAATATTTTTTTTTTGCTTAAATTTTAAAAGATAATAGACAAAAGTTTAAAGTTTTTTTTTTATTATTAATGAAAATAAATGGAAATTTTTTAATTTTATTATTCTCAACAAGATTTTCACAATAAACTTAAGATGAACGGAAATAAGATTGAAGAATGAAAAAAAAATTCGATTTTATTTTCATACTAATCTCTTAAGAAAATCATATTGCTTAAGACCCAACTTATCTCTTCAATTTTAAAATTTATTAATAATTCAAGACAAACTGTAGTTGGAATGAAAGTTCTGAGATGAAATTAAAGATAATTTTGATGTGGATTTTTTTTTGTTTAGCACTGAATGTAATTAATGGTTTATAAAATTAAAGTTCGTAGTGACTATAGAATGTGATAAATCAGATTCATAAAATTGAAAATTAATGAATTTTATACGAATGATTCCATCGATTTTTGGTCAAAGCGATTCCAACATTTTAAACAAAACAAAATAAAAAACAATACATAAATATCGCAATATTTCTATTTATTACTGAAACAACAGAAAATTTATTTTTCAATTCCAAAACAAAACCTCACTCATCACTCATAATTTTACTTTAGCTTTTCAACGTTACCATTTTCTCTTTATATTTCATCGGAAAAAGCGAAAACACCATTATTTAAATTTTCCAATTTTTTTTCGTTTTTTTTTTTGTCATAAATTTACATAACATAACAATTGAATATGTATATGGAAACAATAATTACATATTTATAATAATAAATCATGATTTATTAGTTATGCTGGTTTACCAACATGAAAAAATTAAAATAACTTTTGTGAAAAATATTCTATTGAAAACATTCTATTTTCCATGAAAATAAATTTTTTTTGTTTTTTTTCCTGTACGTTGGTATGGTTTCGTTTGTTTTTTTTTTAACGAAATTTTTTGTTTGTCATTTTTATTGTTTGCTTTATGTATATATATAAAATATTATGCAAAATGGTATTTTGGAAGGGAATTTGATATTATTAAGTTGACTTAAATATCAATAACTGTAAATGATGCTGGTTTTCAAAATTGACATAAAGTAAAACGAAGTCACAAATCGTTTTTTATTTTCATTAAATCTTTTGTGATGGAGATTTCCGCTCATATTTTAAAAAAAATTAATGCTCAAATGGTAGTTTTTATTTTCCTCATTTTATTTCACGGGAATGAAATTATGGAAAAACATGATGGGAAAACCAATATTTTATTATTTTTAGCACTTCATGCAAAAAAAAAATAATTAATTTTCTTGTTTCTTGTTTCTTGTCGAAATGATAATAATTTGAACGTAACGGAAGAAGATAGTAGAAATAACTTTAATAAACTGCATTATCGATCAAATTAAAATTCGTAAAAAGTAATTTTTATGAATTCATGAATAAAAAAACAACAATTTTAATGGTATTTAATACAAAATAAAAAAAAGAACGCATTCTTGAGGACTACCGACAGAAGTGGAAACTTAAAACTGTGAAATAGCTGTGTTTTTTTTGTATCTTCCAATTATTGTAGCATTGAAAATAAAAATATCAGAATTTTTAAATTCAAATCATTAAAATTATTCTGGGTTTCACATCTATCAACGTTCCAAGCAACTATTATATACATTTTTATATATAAAACAATCAAAACATATCATACAAAAAATTTGCTATCAACACCTTATAGAAAGCATGTTATTGTGGGACCTTGTTCTCAAAGGGTTTCTAAGTGTTGTTGTGACACACATTGTAATTTCTCCTGCCAAACACATTTTGTTTTAAAAAACTAGCGTGTCATCATCAAAGAATGTTCCATAACTAAGACTAAGGGATGCTATCGTTGATTGAAAAAATAATATCCCAAGGAGGCTCGTGCTCAGATGGTTGGAAAACGTCTGCCGTTGTTTTTTTGTTTCGCTCCGCCCGACCGGGGCCTTTAGTTGCCTTGTCACAACAGCCGCTATTACTACGAAAATAATACTAATTTTGAAAAATCCTTTTGGGAAATTTTTCTCAAAGGTCTAAACTTTAGATGTGCAAAACAAAATATCGATTTTGTCAAATTTCTAGATTTAGATTTTTTAAATTTTAAGTAATTTACTGCTTTTAATAAATTTTATGGTGACTAAAAGAGCGTTACGAAATGTAGCACATAATTAGAATATATTTAGAATATTTACTTTTAGGCACCCGGAAGATTATGCTTAATCAAAATACGAACTTTGATTGTGTTTCTCTGAAAGATTGGTGAGCTTTGACTAAAAATACTTAATAAATTTAAATTGAACAGGTTTGATCTGATAAAATGACATAAAGTAACGTGGCAATGGCATATTCAAAAATAAACGTTGGCCTTGTTTACTATTTTTATGTACCTTTTGTATACGTCATTTTACAATAGATTTAGGATCATGATGCCGAAGGAATTATTTAAACTTCGATGGCCATTTTTTTTTTCTACCAGTAAATTTTTCAATTTTTATTTATTACAGAAAAACTATTTCGTATAAGAATCTTAGTCAAGAGTGACATAGACTTTAATCCTTTTTATGGACTCTTTGATCAAACTGCAACTAGTATTTTGATATGTCCAATTGATAACTTTTAAAATTTAGTTTTTTATAACTTTTCGTATAATTTTATTATTTGATTTCGTAATTCTTTAAAAACTGATGGTCTGGGAGTATTTTTTGTGGAAGTTATATAACGTATAAGAAGACTAAGAATCAAAGTGTTTTTAACGAGCACAATAATAATATTCAACACCTTAGGATTAAGAGTTCTCACATTCTAGCTCAGGAGTTGATGAGTTAGTCTGATAATACAAAAGTATCGAAAAATCAAAAGTAATCCATTTGAAAATTTTCGATTTCTGTTAAACAAGATATAGTGAACACTCCATTGTAAGACTACGATAAATACGGGAAAGTTTATAAAATATAGGACTTTAAAGACGCGTTCATCCAGAAGAAAGCGAAAAAATTCGCCGAGCACCCTTCTGTTTCTCCTAGTTTCTTTCAAGCAGTTAAATCAGTGCAGAGCAATTTTACTCGATCCTCTATTCTAATCTTAGTTCTGAATGACATTCCTGCGAGCGAATCGAAAGAGAAAGCGGATCTTTTGGGTCGTATTCGAGAGAATACGCAGAAAACTCAAACATCGTTGAACCGCCCCATCCTCCTACATTTCTACCTCCAGTTGAAACAAAAATGAAGCCAATTGTTTTTCGATGTAATATTGTACAAATAATGCTTCTTTCTATCAATATCAACAAATCTGCTGGCCCCGACGGTATTCCACTCCTCATTCTTAAAAACTTTTCTAGGCAGCTCGCTCCAATTCTAACAAAAATATTCTATTTATGTGAAGTGAAGTTTTTTTCTGAGAAACTTCAAACCATACCTTTGAATTGAAAATATTCCAATTACTTCTTTACTTACTTGAGTTTAATTGATCTCAAAAATTCAAAACTAATTTAAATTCCCTTAATGTAGTCTATTGTAATACATATAGGACTACAGATTGACCAAGTGTCAGCCATTGATTTCACATTGATTGGTAACAATCAATAATGAATATACAATCGTGACTTAGGATGTTAATTAGAATAGAAATGTTCGCCATTCTATGAATGCACACAAAGTATTGTCTAGAAATTTAATGCAACAAATCCCATATAATGTAAAAACATTTCCATAATATGGAGTCTAATGACAGTGGAAAAATTCAACTTAAGTAAAAATAAATAAGTGATGAAGAAGTTTCAACTTTGAAATTGTCATCGCCTCAACGGCGTAATCGATAGCGTGTCTGCCCAAGGATTCGAGCTGGGTACTGACGAGGTAGGTTCGAATCCCAACCGAAACACGAAAAATGTGAAGTGGAGTTTTTTTCTGAGAAACTTCATACCATACCTTTGAATTGAAAATATTTCAATTACTTCTTTACTTACTTGAGTTTAATTGATCTCAAAAATTCAAAATTCTATTTATCTTACAAAACCGGCATATTTCCCGATTCTTGGAAACTGGCTAGTGTTCAACCTATATCGAAGAAAGGTAGTAAGATTGACCCGCATAATTATAGACCTATTGCAATTCTGTCAGTTTTGGCTAAAATATTTGAAAAATATGTTAACTATAATCTAATAGAATATTTGGAGATGTCACGAATTATTGATGATAAGCAGTATGGTTTTCGTAGAAGTCATGCCACAGGTGACCTATTAGCCTACGTAGCCCATATGTGGAACAAATCGCTGGAAAACCATGGTGAAACATTCAGTATTTCACTTGATATTTCTAAAGCATTTGATAAAGTATGGCATAATAACCTAATAACTAAATTAAAGTCTTATGGTCTAGATCATCTTACTGTTTCATGGATTCAAAGTTTTCTTACAGGTCGCCAATTTCGTGTTAATTTAGATGGTATCACATCCAATATTTTCACAACCAATGCTGGTGTTTCTCAAGGCTCCGCACTCTCACCAACCTTGTTTCTACTATACATTAATGATTTGCTCATTTCCACAGTACACCCAATCCATAGTTTTGCTGATGACTCCACATTGCATGCATCACATGCATCCCCTAAAATTCGATTCGAGTGACAACTGATAGAGAGCTGTTAATTAATTCTATCAATGCAGACCTGCAGCGTATAATGGAATGGGGTGATCGTAATTTTGTTGCATTTAACCCAACCAAAACCAAACTATGCCGTCTATCACGGATAGAGAGACATAAAACATTCACTATTAAGATAAACATTGAGGAATCGCATGAGGTTGAATCAGTAAAACTTCTTGGAGTGGATATTGAAAATAATCTGAAATGGAATAAGCACGTGTTCAACATTAGCTGAAAAAAAGCGAGAGAATGGAAAATATTGTTTCAATTAAATAAATTTTGAGATCGGCCGGTAGAAAAAAAATTAGTATAGTTATTCCCATATCCACGTTTTCTGCATAGGATCTTGATGAAACTTTGGCAAATGATACAGGTTCACTTGAAAATAGAAGATCTGGATTCATTTCAAATTTGGACAAAATGGCGGGGGGTCTCCCGAACACCTCTAAGTTTAAATCTTGAATAACTTCTGATCCCGAGCTATGATCTTATTGAAACTTAGTATATAAGGTTTTAATACTGTTTCCAATATTTCTGCATCCCAACTTCCGGTTTGTCACTTCCGGTTAAAAAGTTTTTTTCTCAGGTGTTTATCCCTACTGTAGCCTACAATTACCGATCGATTTTCATGAAACGTTGCGAAAAGCTTTTAAATAACATGAGAAAGATTTTATCAGCTTTTGGAGCACATTGGATAAAGGGTTGGGGGGTCCACCATACAACAGGTGGTTTTTTCCACAAAGTTTTTATGTTTGTTGGGAGCATAAAACATTCATTCGTGAATGAATTTTGATGAAACTTTGGAAAAAGATGCAAACATGTATGACAAAGAACTGATTAGTTTTTGAGCGATAGTGAACAAAGTGGTGGGGGGTCCCTGGAGCACCTGTTTTTTTGAAAGCTCTATAACTTCTGTACCTGATAAGCGAATTGGATGAAACTTGGTACATGAGTATGTAGTACGGTTTAAAATAGTTCTTCATCCCAACTTCCGGTTTTTCACTTCCGGTAAAAAAATTTTTTTTGTACTTTTTTGAAGTTTTTTCAGTGTCTTTATGCACACTACAGCCTACAATAATGAAGTGATTATGATGAAACTTATGGAATAGGGTTCCAATTAGTGTGAAAAGATAATTATCATGTTTTGGGACACATTGATCAAAGTGGTGGGGGGTCTACCATACAAATGCTGACTTTTCACACTTTGTTTTTCAACTTTGTTGGGAGCATACAGACTTCATTCATTATTCAATTTTAATGACACTTTGGCAAATGATGGAGACTTAAGTAACAAAGAACTGATTAGTTTTTGGATAATATTGGAATAAGTGGTGGGGGTCCTCCCGAACACCTGTTTAATGTGTCACACTTTTTTCAATGTTTGTTGGGAGCACACAGCATTCGTTCGTGAACGAATTTTGATGACACTTTGGAAAAAGATGCAAACATGTATGGCAAAGAACTGATTAGTTTTTGAGCGATAGTGAACAAAGTGGTGGGGGGTCCCTGGAGCACCTGTTTTTTTGAAAGCTCTATAACTTCTGTACGTGATAAGCGAATTGGATGAAACTTGATAAATGAGTATGTAGTACGGTTTAAAATAGTTCTGCATCCCAACTTCCGGTTTTTCACTTCCGGTAAAAAAAATTTTTTTGTACTTTTTTGAAGTTTTTTCAGTGTCTTTATGCACACTACAGCCTACAATAATGAAGTGATTATGATGAAACTTATGGAATAGGGTTCCAATTAGTGTGAAAAGATAATTATTATGTTTTAGGACACATTGGTCAAAGTGGTGGGGGGTCTACCATACAAATGTTGACTTTTCACACTTTGTTTTTTAACTTTGTTGGGAGCATACAGACTTCATTCATTATTCAATTTTAATGACACTTTGGCAAATGATGGAGACTTAAGTAACAAAGAACTGATTAGTTTTTGGATAATATTGGAATAAGTGGTGGGGGTCCTCCCGAACACCTGTTTAATGTGTCACACTTTTTTCAATGTTTGTTGGGAGCACACAGCATTCGTTCGTGAACGAATTTTGATGAAACTTTGGAAAAAGATGCAAACATGTATGGCAAAGAACTGATTAGTTTTTGAGCGATAGTGAACAAAGTGGTGGGGGGTCCCTGGAGCACCTGTTTTTTTGAAAGCTCTATAACTTCTGTACGTGATAAGCGAATTGGATGAACCTTGATACATGAGTATGTAGTACGGTTTAAAATAGTTCTGCATCCCAACTTCCGGTTTTTCACTTCCGGTAAAAAAAATTTTTTTGTACTTTTTTGAAGTTTTTTCAGTGTCTTTATGCACACTACAGCCTACAATAATGAAGTGATTATGATGAAACTTATGGAATAGGGTTCCAATTAGTGTGAAAAGATAATTATCATGTTTTGGGACACATTGATCAAAGTGGTGGGGGGTCTACCATACAAATGCTGACTTTTCACACTTTGTTTTTTAAGTTTGTTGGGAGCATACAGACTTCATTCATTATTCAATTTTAATGACACTTTGGCAAATGATGGAGACTTAAGTAACAAAGAATTGATTAGTTTTTGGATAATATTGGAATAAGTGGTGGGGGTCCTCCCGAACACCTGTTTAATGTGTCACACTTTTTTCAATGTTTGTTGGGAGCACACAGCATTCGTTCGTGAACGAATTTTGATGACACTTTGGAAAAAGATGCAAACATGTATGGCAAAGAACTGATTAGTTTTTGAGCGATAGTGAACAAAGTGGTGGGGGGTCCCTGGAGCACCTGTTTTTTTGAAAGCTCTATAACTTCTGTACGTGATAAGCGAATTGGATGAAACTTGATAAATGAGTATGTAGTACGGTTTAAAATAGTTCTGCATCCCAACTTCCGGTTTTTCACTTCCGGTAAAAAAAATTTTTTTGTACTTTTTTGAAGTTTTTTCAGTGTCTTTATGCACACTACAGCCTACAATAATGAAGTGATTATGATGAAACTTATGGAATAGGGTTCCAATTAGTGTGAAAAGATAATTATTATGTTTTAGGACACATTGGTCAAAGTGGTGGAGGGTCTACCATACAAATGCTGACTTTTCACACTTTGTTTTTTAACTTTGTAGGGAGCATACAGACTTCATTCATTATTCAATTTTAATGACACTTTGGCAAACGATGGAGACTTAAGTAACAAAGAACTGATTAGTTTTTGGATAATATTGGAATAAGTGGTGGGGGTCCTCCCGAACACCTGTTTAATGTGTCACACTTTTTTCAATGTTTGTTGGGAGCACACAGCATTCGTTCGTGAACGAATTTTGATGAAACTTTGGAAAAAGATGCAAACATGTATGGCAAAGAACTGATTAGTTTTTGAGCGATAGTGAACAAAGTGGTGGGGGGTCCCTGGAGCACCTGTTTTTTTGAAAGCTCTATAACTTCTGTACGTGATAAGCGAATTGGATGAACCTTGATACATGAGTATGTAGTACGGTTTAAAATAGTTCTGCATCCCAACTTCCGGTTTTTCACTTCCGGTAAAAAAAATTTTTTTGTACTTTTTTGAAGTTTTTTCAGTGTCTTTATGCACACTACAGCCTACAATAATGAAGTGATTATGATGAAACTTATGGAATAGGGTTCCAATTAGTGTGAAAAGATAATTATCATGTTTTGGGACACAAAGATGGATTGATCAAAGTGGTGGGGGGTCTACCATACAAATGCTGACTTTTCACACGCGATAGTGAACAAAGTGGTGGGGGGTGTCCCATACACTTGTTTTTTTTTAAAGCTCAATAACATCTGTACCTGATAATCGAATTGGATGAAACTTTGTACATAAGCATTTAGTATGATTTACAAAAATTCTGCATCCCAACTTCCGGTTTTTTGCTTCCGGTAAAAAAAAATTTTTTTTACTTGTTGGCAGTTTTTTCAGTATCTTTATGCACACTACAGCCTACAATAATGAAGTGATTATGATAAAACTTATGGAAAAATTTCAATTAGTGTAAGAAGATAATTATCATCTTTTGGGACACATTGGTTTTTAAAGTTTGTTGGGAGCATACAGATTTCATCCATTAATCAATTTTAATGCCACTTTGAAAAAAGATAAAGACTTTATTGACAAAGAATTGACTAGTTTTTGGACAATATTGGGATAAGTGGTGGGGTCCTCCCGAACACCTGTTTATTGTTTCAATGTTTGTTGGAAACATACAACATTCGTTCGTTAAGTAATTTTGATTACACTTTGCAAAAAGATGCAAATATGTATGGCAAGGAACTGATTAGTTTTTTTAGCGATAGTGAACAAAGTGGTAGGGGGTCCTCCAAGCACCTGTTATTTTGGAAGCTCAATAACTTCTGTACCTAATAATCGAGTTGGATGAAATTTGGTACATACCCATTTAGTAAAGTTTACAACAGTTCTGCATCCTAACTTCCGCTTTGTCACTTCCGATAAAAATTTTTTTACTTTTTTTCGTACAACAGAATTTATGTTTGTTGGAATACTACTGCCTGTTTTAATATTTTTATTATTAGAACTACGAAGTCCATAATATTGGTTAGCTTTTAATTAAAGTATTTTATGGATATTAGCTCATTATATATCCAGAACACTATGTTTCCAGAGCTGTGGTGAAGTCAGCCTATGCATCAGCGTCGCAATATTTTTTTTATGAAATTCTTCTGAACATTTAACATGTAGCGGAACATCAGAACCATGTTTCAAGCAACTCTGGCATTTGAAAAATCTTTGACTGTGACACTGGCGACATGTTTGCGCTTGTTATCATCTATCTTAATAATTGTATGTTTTTCGTTTGAAAACTGCGAGTCAGGAATATGATAAAAAGAAGAGCTGTGCCCATGGCCAGAGTTTGATCTTTTCTTTGCAATTTTTGTTGTCATTAAAGAGGTAGTAATATGTTTTCGAAAATCTAATAAAGGCATTGGCTTCTCAGATACGATTTTATGAAAACACCATGCATTTGCTACAACTAATTGCAAACTGTTGGTAAAAAATGGCCACCACCACTTTTTACCTTTAATTCGAATATTGTAGATATTGTGATAGAAATCGGTTGAAAAGAACTCCCCCTCCCATGTTGCTATTATGAGAATTCACGATATTGGGGCATGGTATATTTATAAATGCTTTATTCGCCTGAGAAAATCGTTTAACGGTGCGTTTATTTCGCACCAAAAACCAAAACAGCTTTCATAGTCCCTGGTCGTGGACAATTTCAATTTACCGTTATCCCTTTTGGATTGTGTAATTCGGCTCAAGGTTTATGTCATGCTTTAGACCAGTGCATTGGCTATGATTTAGAACCTAATTGTTTTACCTATCTTGATGACATTATAGTTACAACGGAAACTTTTGAAGAACATATGAGAGTTTTGAAGGAAGTCTCCAGGCGATTAAAGGTTGGTGGCCTTACGATAAGTAAAGAAAAATCAAAGTTTTGTGCTAAAGAGTTACGGTATTTGGGATATATTATGGATGAAACGGCCTTTCGATGGACCCAGACAGAATAGCACCTATCCTTAACATTTCACCCCCTAAAACACTGAAAGAACTGCGTCGAATTATTGGAAAGGCTCGTGGTATCGAAGATTCATCCAAAATTTTTCTGATCTAGTTAAACCTATGACTCGGTTACTAAAGAAGGGTAGCTCAAAGAATTTCGGTTGGACGCCTCAAGCTGATGAGTCTCTAACAAAATTAAAGTCAGCGCTAGTGTCAGCCCCGATTCTGTGCAGCCCGAGTTATACTGAACCATTCTCGATACAAACAGATGCATCAGATGTAGGAATAGGAGCCATTCTTCTACAAGGTGAAGAAGGTAATGAGAAAGTCATCGCGTATATGTCTAAAAAATTACGCCCCGCCCAGCGAAGATATACTACAACGGAACGAGAATGCTTAGCACTTATTGAAGCAATTCAGCACTTCAAAACCTACGTAGAGGGCAGCAAATTTACTGTTATTACAGACCACGCTTCTCTAATTTGGCTCAAAAATTTTAGTACTAGAGATTCAAGCTCAAGACTCACCCGTTTGGCCCTTAAACTAAGTGCACATCACTTTGAGATAAAACACCGAAAAGGCAAGTTAAATGTAATTGCTGATGCGTTGTCTCGTTGTGTTGAATCAATAGAACTTCATGAAGATATTCACCTTGATAAAGAATATACACAACTTCGCGAGAATATATCCATGTTTCCGGAGAAATATTCGAATTTTATATTGAAAAATGGCTTGATTTACAAGCATTGTGTTTCTACTGACAAATTAAGTTTAAGCGAAACTGACTGGAAAATGTATGTGCCAATCAATTCTAGAAGTACGATATTGAAAAAGTTTCACGACGAACCTCTTGGTGCGCATTTCGGCATAAACAAAACGTTATCTCGAATCAAAGTTAATTATTTTTGGCCAAAAAAATGGCAAAATGTGTCAAGAATTATGTCCAGAATTGTGAGAAATGTCAAATTAATAAACACTCTAACTCCCCAGTTAAAGTTCCAATGGGAGCACAAAAGAAAGCAGACGGACCTTGGGACTCAATATCAGTGGAGTTCATTGGTCCTTTGCCACGATCAAAAAAGGAAAACTGTTTCATACTTTCAATTGTTGATAATTTTTCTAAATTTTGTATTCTCAAAGCTGTGCGCAACTCAAATGCAGCAACATTGGTCAATATATTAGAAAACGAAGTTTTTTTAGTTCATGGTGTACCGTCAATAGTAGTTGCGGATAATGGTCCGGCCTTCATTAGTAAGGTGTTTAAAAACCTGATTAAGGATTATAAGGTCAAGGTTGCTTATAATGCATTTTATCATGCGCAACACAACCCGACCGAAAGAGTAAACCAAGTTGTCGAAGCTTCGATTAGGGCATATGTTGATGGAGACCATACCAACTGGGATCTCTATCTTTCAAAAATAGCTTGCGCTATTCGAACAACCAAACATGACTCTACAAAATTCTCGCCTTATGTTGTAAACTTCGGACGGTATATGCAGTTAGATGGTACCCGACATATGGAGGAGGTTAATCCACAAGTACAACAAAAGGAAAGAATTGATCGACTGCGTGACATTAGAGAAATGGTTAAGTCTAACCTGAAAGAAGCATACCAAAGATATTCAAAATATTATAATTTGAGAACAAAGGTGATCTCGTTTGAGCCTGGAGAGATAGTACGTCGAAAATCATTTTATTTATCTAGTGCGCCTAATAATTTCTCCTCAAAGCTAGCAAACAAATATATTAAGTGTAGGGTCCGGGAAAAACGTGGTGCATCGACGTATGTATGTACTGGAGAACATGGAAGGTAGAATTTTGGGTACTTACCATGCCAATGATTTATTAAAGTTTTCAAACGAAAATCAATATTGAGGGATATTCTGGTAGTTATATAAAAAAAAAATTTTTAATTTATTAAAATTCAAAGCTTTGTCATTATATTTATGGGATACCAACCTCTTTTTATTTAGTTAATTATTTTTTTTTATTTATGATAGCATGTTTATTTTGTTATAGCATCGTATTTATTGTTGATTCGTTTATATTATAATTCCAAGATCAAGGTTGGCTGTGCTCGTAAATAGGAGTAGATTAGGTTTGATGGCACAAAGCATAGCATAAGTAATATTATTTGTTAAGTGGAAAAAAAATTACTCTAGTTTTAAGTGTCTTAGCTAATTGTATTAATTGATTTAAAGTTAAATGATTAATAGTTTTCCATAAATTTTGCAAATTTATAAAAAACTATTACCTCTTAGGAAGGGTAGTGTAACGTGTTAGGCAATTTTTGGAATGTATTAACAATTTTATTTAAGTTGAGTAAATTGCCGTATAAATTACAGCTAAGCATATTTGTGATGGTATTTGACCAAACAAATAATGATTGAAAATTTGTAATTAAAATAGAAATCAATTGGTTAAATCAGATTGTAATTAGCTTTTGGTGCGAAATAAACTTCTGGGAACGAAAATTATGTTAAATAATAAAAATATTGATAGGTTCCCAGAAAATATTAATTTAATATAAATTAATTTGAATAATTTTTTTGTAATCCAAAGTTATTGTTTTGAGTATTGTTAAGTGAAATATTTTACAACCACTTAGTACCGTATCGGTACATATCGATGTAAATCATAGTTTAATTAATTTCATGTTGTGCCTAAAATAAATCAAAACGAAATAAATTCTGTTTTTAATTATAATAATAATAACGCAGTAGCCAAATTAGTATTAGCCGTTCTTTCATGTTTATTTGAAAGTGTTGGAGGTTTATCAATCGCTTGTATGGAGAGGTAATAATTAAATACAAATATTACCAATATTGGCTATTAAGGATGTGAAAGTTGATACAAGAAGTATATAATAATTGTTATTCAATGGAACCTGGAATGGGATGTAAACGATATTTTAAGCATTTCAAAATTTAATAAAAGAAATACTAAGCATTACACATTTAGCAACTGTGTCGACCGGTATAAGGCCACATGGATTTATCGATGGAAAGAGCGTGAGTGAAAATTCCAAACTTCAAGCAGTTCAATGAGATTCTGCTAAAAAATTTAGGAACCTTGTAAAATTTATCTGTGCGGTTTATGTTATTATTATTTGCCAGATGTAGACACATCTTTATTTTTCTTTATATATTCCATGGCATCTCTAATAATTGGAAAATGAACGTCAGGACTTACATACCAGCACATTTCTTCCTGTGGAACACTGTTATATCCCGAAAATAACAAGATTTCCAAAAATCTCTTTAAGTATCCTATATCCAATTGGAAGTCAGTATTTTTAACTCCTGCATAAACATTTGTTTCCGAAAGTATTAAATTGTAGAGGGCTTCATCAAAAAATTCGTGGAACAGTTCAATTGGAATTTTATTTCCCAATCTAGAAATGAGCTCAGCTTGGTCAGTCCGTTCGTTGTTTATTGGAAATTGTAAAAATTCAGCTTGACGATTTTCCCACAACGGATCAATTTTCTCTTTATCAGTTTTAGAATTAGTTTTCAAATTGTTTGCAAATTTTGATAACGGTTCGTCATCTTCACTATCGAAATCTTTGTTTTGGTCTACTTGTCTGAAATCAATTATTTCTAATTGTCCTGCAACGTTGTGAGGCAGCCCGCCTTCTGAATCAAGCTTATTCTCGTTTATATGCTCGTTATCACAATTGCCATCACTATCCTCAGGGGGAATTATTACAATATTTGCTTCCTCCTCGTCATCACTCATACATTCAATCATAGCCGCAGCTTCACTGAGTGTATAATATTTTTTAAACATTCTAAAAAAAATTTTTCAGATATATAATAAAAGTGAAAACAGCCACAGTTGTGAAAACGCAACATCGACAAAAAATGGTTCAAAAACACATTTTACATAATTGTGTTCTACAAACTTGTTATTTTTTATGAATGTGAAGTGTGATCTCACTTTGAGGTGTTTAATTATTATGCGAACGGTGTGTGGTGGTTACCGAGGTGGTAACTGTCTTAGTAGAAAGATTTAAAACACCCCGGTCATTAATATATTTGATTATACCTTGTTTGCTGACTCCATATCGATTCGTTAAGGCTTGTTTATCCGACTCCAGGTTTTTATTTAATTGTCTGCCTTACTTATAAATATGATAGCTATTAATTCTTGTTTTCTTTTAGGTAGATTTCATATAAAAATCTACCTATTGGTATGTGCTTCATCTCGGAATTTCGGAAAAATTTTGGTGCCAAACGACTATATATGATAAGCGGAGACGGAAAATCAAAATGAAAAAAAAATTTATATATATATATATATATATATATATATATATATATATATATATATATATATATATATATATATATATATAACGATATGAGATATAACGGAATTTGGCGGCACTCTCACGGTCGCATTTTTCGACCTACACCAAAATAATTTTTTGTGTGTGTTCCGGCGAATAATGTTTTGGACAAGTTCGTGAACTGGCCATATCCGGGTACCAGTTAAGCGGCTAGAGCCTAAAATGTCGAATAATCTAGGGCGCTATAACTTCCGTTTGAATCATAATATTTTAATAAAATTTATAAATATTGAATATTTGAACATATTTCTATCATTTTTATCCAAATGACAACTTTGACGTTCCAGGTTCCTAAAAAATCAGCTGTTTTAAAAATTTGCAAATCTTTTTTGTTTTTGATCTAGCTGAAATGACCAAGCTCACACTTGAAAACTTTTTTACACAAAGTTTCAATATAAATCTTTCCAAAATTTAAAAAAAAAATAGTTCAGATCTAAAGGTTGAGGCCCCAGGTCGGTTGAAATGAAAATAAACGCAAAAGGCAATGATTTCATCATGTTTGAGTTTATGTTATTTAAATTCATCTTAACTTTTAAGACAGTTTTTAAGCTATAGCCTCACAAAATTTCAGCTTTCTAACCCAAAAGGTTCCATTTTTATAAGCAATATAATGCATCTATTACAGACAAATCTCAAGCCATTTAATACAAAAGGAAAATTATCATATGCTCTTTTGTTTGTATTTTTATTTTTTTTTCACTAAGTAAACTATGTATTTGAAAAAAGATTAAATGAGAACAAAAAAATACAACACAAAGATGATTTTAAATTAAAATTGTTTAATAATGTTTGATTATAAATTATGTGTGATGGTATAATTGTAGTTGTCACGTAGTTCTTTTGATCTTTGTTGGACGTTTATTTGATCTTTGGTGGATTTAATATGTTATGAATAATTTTAACCAAATTAAACAAAACTGTTCCGAAATTGCATAAAGTAGTTTCGGTTAATGTATTAAATGTCTTTTGTGAAATTTGTTGGATAATTCCGTTTCTATTTAGTTTTTTGATTTCAACTAATTTGATACATTGATTCTACTTGCATGCATATCTGTCTGATCAAGAAATCTACCTTTTTCTAGCGGATATACCTGCCGCTGGACTTTTTTATTTGCAACATTCAAAGCTGTTAAAACCCTTCGGGTTTCAATCACTATTCGGGTAAGATGCGGTGTCAAAAATGCTAGATTAAGTTTACTTCACTTTCAGGATCACTTTACTTGTATCTATATCTCTACTGAATAAAAGATATCATGAACATTTTAGTTACAGTTTTTTTACTTTTATTTTCACTTATCAAATTTCACAATAGGCTTTATATTAATCTATTTTAACCATCAAAATACACATATTAATTACATTGGTATTCTACTAACAACATGTGTTATTTCTATATTTTATATCATTAAACTTTATTTCTGCTACGACTACTCGTCGCGAAGTTTAAACACGTTCTCTTTTTATAATCATTTTTACAAAGGAATTTCTCAAAATTCAAATTTCTCAAAAATGCTTCTAGAACATTTTTCTCTAATTTTTGTTTTATTTATCTTTTACCCAGCAAATTATCTTAGTATCGAATTTATTTATTTATTTAACCTAGCTAATTTGCTGTCTGCGTTCTGTACCTTATTTGTATCAGTGACGGAGTTGCTACAAATGTACAACTCAATTCACGTTCATTTGATAAAAAAAATAAAATAAATATTATTTTAATTCAATGAATTATTTGTGATATTACATCACTCTGATGGAAATAATCCCATCATGAATAATAAGACTGAATCTAACAAAATATGGTGTGCAATTTATGAAAATTTTTTGCTATCCACAAAATTGTCGATCGATCTAGTTTCGAACCGATAAGAACTTTTTATTACACTTTAAAAAAGTATATCATTCTCATCAGGGCTAGCCGACTAGATACACTACCAAAAAAATTTTTCGCTATATAAACCTAAAATAGGTCACTACTCTAGCGAAGTATAAGAAACCAAAAAACTTTCATAAACATATGTTAATTAGATTCAGGTTTAGTCAATTTGTTTCTCTAGTTGATCACTATTGTTGTTATACTCTAACCAAGTTAGAATTGGATAACAAACTTGTATCGGTAAGAAGAAGATGACCATCTTCACTTGTGTCTATCGACACATTATCTACAATTAATTCAATGAATTATTTGTGATATTACATCACTCCGATGGAAATAATCCCATCATGAATAATAAGACTGAATCTAACAAAATATGGTGTGCAATTTATGAAAATTTTTTGCTATCCACAAAATTGTCGATCGATCTAGTTTCGAACCGATAAGAACTTTTTATTACACTTTAAAAAAGTATATCATTCTCATCAGGGCTAGCCGACTAGATACACTACCAAAAAAATTTTTCGCTATATAAACCTAAAATAGGTCACTACTCTAGCGAAGTATAAGAAACCAAAAAACTTTCATAAACATATGTTAATTAGATTCAGGTTTAGTCAATTTGTTTCTCTAGTTGATCACTATTGTTGTTATACTCTAACCAAGTTAGAATTGGATAACAAACTTGTATCGGTAAGAAGAAGATGACCATCTTCACTTGTGTCTATCGACACATTATCTACAATTAATTCAATGAATTATTTGTGATATTACATCACTCCGATGGAAATAATCCCATCATGAATAATAAGACTGAATCTAACAAAATATGGTGTGCAATTTATGAAAATTTTTTGCTATCCACAAAATTGTCGATCGATCTAGTTTCGAACCGATAAGAACTTTTTATTACACTTTAAAAAAGTATATCATTCTCATCAGGGCTAGCCGACTAGATACACTACCAAAAAAATTTTTCGCTATATAAACCTAAAATAGGTCACTACTCTAGCGAAGTATAAGAAACCAAAAAACTTTCATAAACATATGTTAATTAGATTCAGGTTTAGTCAATTTGTTTCTCTAGTTGATCACTATTGTTGTTATACTCTAACCAAGTTAGAATTGGATAACAAACTTGTATCGGTAAGAAGAAGATGACCATCTTCACTTGTGTCTATCGACACATTATCTACAATTAATTCAATGAATTATTTGTGATATTACATCACTCCGATGGAAATAATCCCATCATGAATAATAAGACTGAATCTAACAAAATATGGTGTGCAATTTATGAAAATTTTTTGCTATCCACAAAATTGTCGATCGATCTAGTTTCGAACCGATAAGAACTTTTTATTACACTTTAAAAAAGTATATCATTCTCATCAGGGCTAGCCGACTAGATACACTACCAAAAAAATTTTTCGCTATATAAACCTAAAATAGGTCACTACTCTAGCGAAGTATAAGAAACCAAAAAACTTTCATAAACATATGTTAATTAGATTCAGGTTTAGTCAATTTGTTTCTCTAGTTGATCACTATTGTTGTTATACTCTAACCAAGTTAGAATTGGATAACAAACTTGTATCGGTAAGAAGAAGATGACCATCTTCACTTGTGTCTATCGACACATTATCTACAATTAATTCAATGAATTATTTGTGATATTACATCACTCCGATGGAAATAATCCCATCATGAATAATAAGACTGAATCTAACAAAATATGGTGTGCAATTTATGAAAATTTTTTGCTATCCACAAAATTGTCGATCGATCTAGTTTCGAACCGATAAGAACTTTTTATTACACTTTAAAAAAGTATATCATTCTCATCAGGGCTAGCCGACTAGATACACTACCAAAAAAATTTTTCGCTATATAAACCTAAAATAGGTCACTACTCTAGCGAAGTATAAGAAACCAAAAAACTTTCATAAACATATGTTAATTAGATTCAGGTTTAGTCAATTTGTTTCTCTAGTTGATCACTATTGTTGTTATACTCTAACCAAGTTAGAATTGGATAACAAACTTGTATCGGTAAGAAGAAGATGACCATCTTCACTTGTGTCTATCGACACATTATCTACAATTAATTCAATGAATTATTTGTGATATTACATCACTCCGATGGAAATAATCCCATCATGAATAATAAGACTGAATCTAACAAAATATGGTGTGCAATTTATGAAAATTTTTTGCTATCCACAAAATTGTCGATCGATCTAGTTTCGAACCGATAAGAACTTTTTATTACACTTTAAAAAAGTATATCATTCTCATCAGGGCTAGCCGACTAGATACACTACCAAAAAAATTTTTCGCTATATAAACCTAAAATAGGTCACTACTCTAGCGAAGTATAAGAAACCAAAAAACTTTCATAAACATATGTTAATTAGATTCAGGTTTAGTCAATTTGTTTCTCTAGTTGATCACTATTGTTGTTATACTCTAACCAAGTTAGAATTGGATAACAAACTTGTATCGGTAAGAAGAAGATGACCATCTTCACTTGTGTCTATCGACACATTATCTACAATTAATTCAATGAATTATTTGTGATATTACATCACTCCGATGGAAATAATCCCATCATGAATAATAAGACTGAATCTAACAAAATATGGTGTGCAATTTATGAAAATTTTTTGCTATCCACAAAATTGTCGATCGATCTAGTTTCGAACCGATAAGAACTTTTTATTACACTTTAAAAAAGTATATCATTCTCATCAGGGCTAGCCGACTAGATACACTACCAAAAAAATTTTTCGCTATATAAACCTAAAATAGGTCACTACTCTAGCGAAGTATAAGAAACCAAAAAACTTTCATAAACATATGTTAATTAGATTCAGGTTTAGTCAATTTGTTTCTCTAGTTGATCACTATTGTTGTTATACTCTAACCAAGTTAGAATTGGATAACAAACTTGTATCGGTAAGAAGAAGATGACCATCTTCACTTGTGTCTATCGACACATTATCTACAATTAATTCAATGAATTATTTGTGATATTACATCACTCCGATGGAAATAATCCCATCATGAATAATAAGACTGAATCTAACAAAATATGGTGTGCAATTTATGAAAATTTTTTGCTATCCACAAAATTGTCGATCGATCTAGTTTCGAACCGATAAGAACTTTTTATTACACTTTAAAAAAGTATATCATTCTCATCAGGGCTAGCCGACTAGATACACTACCAAAAAAATTTTTCGCTATATAAACCTAAAATAGGTCACTACTCTAGCGAAGTATAAGAAACCAAAAAACTTTCATAAACATATGTTAATTAGATTCAGGTTTAGTCAATTTGTTTCTCTAGTTGATCACTATTGTTGTTATACTCTAACCAAGTTAGAATTGGATAACAAACTTGTATCGGTAAGAAGAAGATGACCATCTTCACTTGTGTCTATCGACACATTATCTACAATTAATTCAATGAATTATTTGTGATATTACATCACTCCGATGGAAATAATCCCATCATGAATAATAAGACTGAATCTAACAAAATATGGTGTGCAATTTATGAAAATTTTTTGCTATCCACAAAATTGTCGATCGATCTAGTTTCGAACCGATAAGAACTTTTTATTACACTTTAAAAAAGTATATCATTCTCATCAGGGCTAGCCGACTAGATACACTACCAAAAAAATTTTTCGCTATATAAACCTAAAATAGGTCACTACTCTAGCGAAGTATAAGAAACCAAAAAACTTTCATAAACATATGTTAATTAGATTCAGGTTTAGTCAATTTGTTTCTCTAGTTGATCACTATTGTTGTTATACTCTAACCAAGTTAGAATTGGATAACAAACTTGTATCGGTAAGAAGAAGATGACCATCTTCACTTGTGTCTATCGACACATTATCTACAATTAATTCAATGAATTATTTGTGATATTACATCACTCCGATGGAAATAATCCCATCATGAATAATAAGACTGAATCTAACAAAATATGGTGTGCAATTTATGAAAATTTTTTGCTATCCACAAAATTGTCGATCGATCTAGTTTCGAACCGATAAGAACTTTTTATTACACTTTAAAAAAGTATATCATTCTCATCAGGGCTAGCCGACTAGATACACTACCAAAAAAATTTTTCGCTATATAAACCTAAAATAGGTCACTACTCTAGCGAAGTATAAGAAACCAAAAAAACTTTCATAAACATATGTTAATTAGATTCAGGTTTAGTCAATTTGTTTCTCTAGTTGATCACTATTGTTAGTCTTATACTTCGCTAGAGTAGTGACCTATTTTAGGTTTATATAGCGAAAAATTTTTTTGGTAGTGTATCTAGTCGGCTAGCCCTGATGAGAATGATATACTTTTTTAAAGTGTAATAAAAAGTTCTTATCGGTTCGAAACTAGATCGATCGACAATTTTGTGGATAGCAAAAAATTTTCATAAATTGCACACCATATTTTGTTAGATTCAGTCTTATTATTCATGATGGGATTATTTCCATCGGAGTGATGTAATATCACAAATAATTCATTGAATTAATTGTAGATAATGTGTCGATAGACACAAGTGAAGATGGTCATCTTCTTCTTACCGATACAAGTTTGTTATCCAATTCTAACTTGGTTAGAGTATAACAACAATAGTGATCAACTAGAGAAACAAATTGACTAAACCTGAATCTAATTAACATATGTTTATGAAAGTTTTTTGGTTTCTTATACTTCGCTAGAGTAGTGACCTATTTTAGGTTTATATAGCGAAAAATTTTTTTGGTAGTGTATCTAGTCGGCTAGCCCTGATGAGAATGATATACTTTTTTAAAGTGTAATAAAAAGTTCTTATCGGTTCGAAACTAGATCGATCGACAATTTTGTGGATAGCAAAAAATTTTCATAAATTGCACACCATATTTTGTTAGATTCAGTCTTATTATTCATGATGGGATTATTTCCATCGGAGTGATGTAATATCACAAATAATTCATTGAATTAATTGTAGATAATGTGTCGATAGACACAAGTGAAGATGGTCATCTTCTTCTTACCGATACAAGTTTGTTATCCAATTCTAACTTGGTTAGAGTATAACAACAATAGTGATCAACTAGAGAAACAAATTGACTAAACCTGAATCTAATTAACATATTGTAACGATCGCAATAATCACGAAACAATAATAAAACCAAATTCATCTTCGTTTTCAATTCAATAAAGATGTATTTCATTAGTTTCCATTCATTTTCACATTAACAGTAATTTAAAATTTTCTAATACTTAACTGCTAGTTAAATTTCAATTGTACCATAAAAAGCAACGAACGTACTAAATTTTTATTTCCAATTCTAACAAACAGATGTCGTTATTAATCTTTATTGAATTTTTTTTTAGTATTACCCGAGCTATTTTGACATGATAAGATGTCAAAAAGAATCAACAAAAACACATTTTGTTTTAGAAATAGGCTCATTCTGTTTTTGAATCTTAAAATAAAATGTTCAATTGAGTTTGTGAAAACATTACATAAAACTAGATTCATTAATGTGTTAAGATACATGTGGGCTTTTTTTAAGTTAATTGCTAATTAATGTGATGTGAAATAATACAAGTCCATCAATTACAAAATATTATAAGTCAAATTTACAATGAAATTATTATTGTGTTATGGTTGTAAACATTAATAAGAATACAATAAAAAATTTATTATGGCCAATTGTGACTTGTAATTGTCCATTTTATAAGAAGTTAACATTAATGAAAATGTTTCATCCTGTGACACCAGATGTTCTTTGTTTTCGATATATATAATACGAATCTGGATTATCAAAAAGATGTCAAGGTTTTTGATTAATAATAGCAACAATAGTAGTGGTGCGTAGTTCCAAATGGATATTCTATATTTCAAATCAGGAATTAAACAAATATTGGCTTAAAGGAATTCACTGGGTACCCGAAATAATATCTCTGCTCATTCAGAACGATATATTCAACAACTTTGGAGCATGGTATTGCAACTGGTGGAAACAGCATCAACAACAGAATATAAAATAAGGTTTTTATTATTTATATTATTATGATTACTATTTTTTCGTTAGATTTTTGTACTTATTAATTTTTTTTTTGATGGAAAAATAAATTCCAGCTATAAGAGATTTCCAAAGTTAAGTTTCGTTTGGGGATAAACGGCATCCCGGGTAAATTAATTTAGTTACCAAAGGTCCAATTATTATACGTGGCGCCGAAACAGGGACTTTGGTTTTTGTGGTTATTTTTTATATGGGTTTAGTGATATTTTTTGATGAGTCATATTTTTTTAGGCGCAAAAATAGATATTTTTATTTTTGGCGCAATATTATTATGGAAATTTTTGGAAAAAACAGTTTTTTTGGTTTTTGTGTTTTATAGATTTTTGATAAACCAGTTTTGGATTTATTATAGGTAACCGTTTATATTTTGTGTAAAACCAGTATTGGGTTTTTTTCTATATTAAATATTAAATAAATAAATATTTTACAACTATTTTTGATGATGATGCAATTATAATGCAATTAATTGTGATATCGTCGAATTTTCAGGGGTAAATAGTTGCAAATGTTATACGTGACGCCGAACCAAACAGGGACCCGTTAGGTTTTTGTTTTGTGGGTGTTGCCAGCGTAGCAAAACAAAAACGTGTTTTGATAGTAGAAACCGTAATAACGGTTAATTTTTCATATTTACCAGATTGGTTTAAATATATTTTAGCGAGAGATATTTTTACCAAACACTTTTTGGATAACCAGTTATTGGTTTTTTTTATTTTTAGGAAAGAAATTAATTATTATTATACAATTATTAATAATAATATATAATTAATTACTATTATATGAATTTTTGGGGAAAAACCAGTGTTGGTTTTACGACGTACGGATTTTTGTTTATTTTTTTTTAATAAACCAGTTATTGTATAAACTGGGCGTTGTAGACCAGGTTGGTTTACGTGTTAATTTTTTGTTCGTAATACTACGGTATAATACAAACCAGTTTATGGTTTTGGTTTTTTTATTGTAAAAATATTTTATATACATTGGGAAGTTGAATATTTTATATAAAATTTGCAATAACCTTTGTTATTGGATTTCGTATTATATATTTTGAATTTTGTTAAGAATGTATACAATTATGAGGGGTCAGGGGTTATTAAGGAGGTGTCGGCCAGGTGGGTTTGAGCCCTGGATGAATGAAGTGGATGGGAGAGCGAATGAAGAGAGGAAAGAGAGAATGGTTGAGGCGAGGAATGTGGTGGATGAAATGATAAATGTGATTTTGGATGGAGTAAAACATAAAATATATTTAGAATTGATGGATGACATAGCGAATGAGCAGTATGATGAATGGTTGGATGTAGTGATAAGTGAGATTGTAAATGAGGAAGTGAATGAGTTGGTAGGAGAAGTGGTAGTTGATGAAGTGAATGAGTGTGTGGATGAAGTGATGGATGCGCGAGAGAGATATCGATTGAGGAGGCTAGAAAGGGATAGGAAAAGGTGGAGGGAGAAAAAGAGTAGGAGGAAGAAGCAGAAGGCAGCGTGGTTGGCCGAGGAGGTAGAGTTCTCGTCAGTCATGCACGCTTATGCGGAGATATTGGCTGAAGAGAACGCTATCTCTGAGTCCAATCACAGGGGAGAGAACCCTCGACGGTGGTTGGGACCGCAAGTGGCCCCGGGAAATTGTGTGCATCTTTGAAATGTATTTTGTTCTGAATTTGGAAAAAAACCGTTTTGGGGCAGTAATTTTTTTCGGAGACTGTTTTTTTATACTGTCATTGTACATAGTGTATATAGTAGGTTAATTGTTGTATAATTGTACATATTTGTACATATTTTTGGTATATAGGAAGCGGATGTAGTGGTTTGTGTGGAGTGTTATGTTACAATAGCACCAACGAGATGAAATTAAGAAACCAAACCGATGAAACGATTTAGCCATTTGAACTTTTTGTGAGTAGCTTTGGCAAATATTATACATTGATAGGAATTGGATAGTAGATCATATTTAAATATTTATACATTAATAAATTAGATCTGGAATCTGATGCTCGTTTTAACGGTGCATTTTGGCCTGCGTGAAATAAATACATGATTTTAATTTCTTTACCACTAATGGTTATAATCGGTGAAAATCCTGTTTTGGTTGTGGTAGATTCGAACTATTTTTAATTTCGCGATGAAAATATTGTACATTCCACTACAGTTGAGCGTTTGTTAGAATTAATTGATTTTTTTTTTTGGGTGTTAATTTTTTTATTGTTGTGTAATGATTACAAGTGTGTAATTGATAATTTCTCTCAGCGGTACCTCTAACAAAGGATCCATGGGGCTTATCTCCTTAACATAATTATGTTCTTAGATCGCCTCTGTCCATTATGGACATGCGATCGAAGTTCATTGGTTTCTTCCCTTCATTTCAGAAGGAGTTTTCTGGTGATAAGGGAGTGACTACTGCTGGTCTGTACTTAGGTACAAACCAGTAGTACCATTCCCTGCACAGAAGCTTCTTTAACGAAATGAAGAGGAGAACCAATCATTTTTTTTTATCAGGATCGAGGCTTCACCTCACACAACTTCAACATTTTTCCACTCTTACATTTAGCTTGCAATAGACAGTTTTCATTAAGTTTAGGATTTGAAGTCTGGTGTTCGGGAGCGTTCTTCGACTATGGCATTAGTTTAATGGTAATTTATTTTTAGGTAGAACAACCGCAGCTGGGTCAGTAGAAATGGGCCTGGAGTCTAATCGTGACAGTTGCGATTGTTTTTGTTAGGTTGGGGAGATACTGTTCTGTAGAATCTGGTCGTTAGGGGCTTTTCTAGTCGGTTCTCACATGCATTGTTGGAGTGGGCTCGCGAACGCGATAATTCAAATACTGAATGAAATGGATATTGTAGCCATACTTACTTTTATGTGTCTCCAGACGAATCTAGATTTTGGGAATCTCTTATTATATTAAATAAAAATAAAATAAATCAAACAAATTTTTCAAAAAATTAAATAAATAATTTTTATTAAATAAAATAAATTTTCGTAAATTAAATTTTAGGTAACTAAATAATTTTTTTTTAAATTTAAATAATTTTAGGTAATTAAATAAAATAAATTTTTTATTAATTAAGCAATACGTCAAGAAATAAATAAGTATTTTTTATTTTTTTTAAAAAATAAATCAATATTTTGAGCTAGGACGTTGCATCCAATAAATAGACATCCTTTTTGAATATTTTTTATTTTTCAATTTTTTTTAAAATAAATAAATATATTTTAGGGGTGCTATCGTCAATAACAAATTTTAGGTATATATATATATTTCAGTATATCTGAAATTAAATAAATAAATTATATTTTAATATACATATTATAGGAATTTTTGTGAAAGATTCAGCAAAGATTAGCTACGACAGTGGTTCTTTTTGTTCCTTCACAAAGTTTGTTTTTTTACAAAAATTTTCTGTTTTTTTTGGGGCGTTCGTTGTTTTTTTTCGTTTTACGGTTTTTATTGTTTTCACTTTTACATTTCCGTCGTACTAACTCTATATTTTTTTTTTGGTTGTTGAGAATTGGTTTTATTATTGTTGTTTGATTTTGTGAATTCTGGATTTGATAAATTTTACCATCAAAATGTCAAACCAAATAGACGTTGACCATCCGTTCTATGGTCTAGAACCCAGCGAACTGCAGATCGAATGTCTGGTTCGGGGTGTGGATTTTGGAGGGGTCAGTTGGGCAGAGGAACTGCGAAACCACGTGGATCATGGTGCAGTTCCAGTAACGGTATCTCATGCGAGAGACTTGGTAGCTGAGTCTCAAACGGTGGTGCAGGCAGCACAAGTTATTTTAGATCAAGTACGTCGACTTCAGTCACCGATTGATCAGACCCTCTTGGATGGTTTGGCGAATCGAGTGTTACATTATACGGGTAGGATGAATAGGTTGGGTCCTCGCAATGACTTGCAAGAAGCCCGCACCTACGCTATCTCACAATTGTCACGCGCTTGGAGTATAATAGGATCATTATCAACACGTCCAATTATGCAGAGTAAACCAGGAGTATCATCTGCTCCATCTGCTTCACCTGCTTTTCAACCAGATGAGAGATCCACACCGATCCCAGTACGGCCAATATCGGAAACAATAAATAGTCTGAATCGTCCAAACCAGCAACATCAGAGACGGTCAGATCAATTACCACCGGCTTATTTCCAGCAATCTGGGTTGAGAGCCGAGGACTTTCCAATACCACAATTGGGTCCATCACTCCAGTCTGAACATACACATAACAATCCAGCATTGGTACAACCACAACCACAATTAAATTATCCATCAGTACCACAGGTACAACTACCACCAATATATCCACCAGCTCCACTAACAGCACCACCACCATACAACCAACCTCCTCAGGTATGGCGTGACGCGGCTCCAGCGTTAGCACCAGTGGAGTACCGAGGGGTTCGTGGGAACAATTTGAGTCGTTATGACTCAAATTGGGTTCCAACCTTCACAGGGGATGGTCACTCTCCTGATATTCATGAGTTCATTCATAGAGTGGAGGCGGCTGCCAGACGAGACCGTGTGTCATGGGACGACCTTAGGTCTATCATACCACGGTATCTGGAAGCAGCGGCCGACAGATACTATTTGAATTTAACTCATGAATATGAGGTGGTGACCTACCCAGTGCTAAGGGAGGGACTCCTACAGACCTTCGGTACGCTAACTGATGATAAGGCGATCTTGCGCGTTCTTCTGAACCGTAAACAAAAATCCAAGGAGAGCGTATACGAATATCTGGTGGAGATTGGTTCGTTAAACCGTCGCTTAGCACGTCCATTTGCTGATCGTGAAATGCTAGAGATTGCTCGGGAGGGACTGAGTGTGGATCTCAAAAATGCTACATTAGCAGCAACAATACACTCAATGGATGAACTTCGGACTTTATGTCAGAAGTTTGAACGTTTGTGGTCCACACCAGTTCCAACCAGAACATCAAATTTAAGAATTAGCGAGGTACAGCAAATGGATGATTATGAGGTGGATGCTGAACCAGAACAACGTGGATATATTGAAGCGGTGGATTCAACACAGAGACGGATATTGCAGCGACCTAGCATAACATCTGACAACAGTCAACCTGGTCCATCAATATCCAGACAACCAATAGTGTGTTTCAGATGTGGAGTAAACGGTCATCGAGCTCCTGAGTGCTCTAAGAATAGAATTAAACTATATTGTTGGAAATGTAACAAGCCGGATGTTATATATGCAAATTGTTCATATTGTCACCCGTCGTTAAACTACCGTCCGAGAGTACATGCTTCGGGGATGGTACCCTCGGTTCAACATCCAATGAGCCCGAAGAAAACGACGAGAGATGTAGCAACGCAGGACGATCGATCACCACTCAGGAAACCAGAATAAAATCACCCAGTACATTTAATTTCCCATCATTACATCGAACATATTTTAGACGTCTAGAACGTAATATTAGATATTGGAGGATGAGGAAATTATTTCGTAAAGCTTGTATTTCATCTATCCTTTCAGAAACAAAGGATCCTCGGCCGCGATTAACAATAAGGATTTTGGACAAACACATTTCAGGACTATTGGACAGTGGAGCGTCAATCACAATACTTGGAAGAAATTCCTTGGAATTATTGGAGTCAGCAGGTACAACTTACCGTAAGTACACTTCGTGTATTCGTACGGCAGATGGTACTGCAAATAAAATTTTGGGTTACATAGAAGTTCCAATAACTGTGAATGGCTCCACTAAACCAATGCGGTTTCATATTGTCCCTGGATTACGAGAAGAGCTCTACCTGGGCATAGATTTCTGGGAGAAATTTGGTATTGTTCCTTCATTTGTTAGTGAACTGACTCGCACAGAGCCACAAAATTTAAATATACATAACCTCACCACTGACCAGCAACGAGAACTGGATATGATCAAGGATTCTTTCCCGTCATTTGAAGTGTCTGGACTCGGAAAGACTTCTTTGGTTGAACATGTCATCGATGTTGGTGATAATGCACCTGTTAAACAGAGGCATTATCCCACATCGCCGGCTGTTCAACTAAAGGTTTATGCCGAACTCGACCGGATGCTTCAAATGGGCGTGATCGAAGAGAGTAACAGTTCTTGGTGCTCACCAGTGGTGTTGGTACAAAAAGAATCTGGTAAAAACAGATTATGTATTGATAGCCGTCGTGTCAATTCACTAACGAAAAAGGACGCTTACCCACTTCCCTTGATTGATGGCTTACTAGGTCGTCTAAATAGCACAAAGTACATTTCTAGTATTGATCTCAAAGATGCTTTCTGGCAGATTCCTCTGGCAGAAGCATCTAGAGACAAGACAGCCTTCACAGTGCCTGGTCGTCCATTGTATCAATTCCGGGTTATGCCCTTTGGATTGTGCAATGCTCCCCAGACAATGTGTCGGCTAATGCACAAAGTGATACCACATCAATATCACGAAAATGTCTTTGTTTATTTAGATGATCTATTGGTAGTCTCTTCCACGTTCCAGGAACATATGGAGTTGCTGTCCAAAGTCTCTTCATTGTTAAGAGCGGCTGGGTTAACCATAAACCTCAAGAAAAGCAAATTTGTTCTGAGAGAGGTGAAATACTTAGGATTTTTGGTTGGTGAAGATGGTCTTCGAACAGACCCTGACAAGGTAAGAGCTGTTGCTGAGTATCCAGCTCCGTCAACAGTAAAACAAATACGTAGACTATTGGGAATGGCTGGTTGGTACCAACGTTTCATACCAAACTATGCAAGCGTGGTATCACCGATCACAGACCTATTAAAGAAAAGTTCTGGAAAATTAAAATGGACAGTGGAAGCGCAGACAGCTTTTGAAAATCTAAAAAAATTGCTGACTACAGCACCGGTATTAGTGAACCCTGATTATAATAAAGAGTTCTTTATTAGATGCGATGCGAGTCTGACAGGGATAGGTAGTGTACTGTATCAGATCGACGAAGACGGACAAGAGTGTCCGATAGCCTTCATGTCGAAAAAACTTAATAAAGCTCAACGAAACTATTCTGTTTCTGAGCTTGAATGTCTTGCGGCAATTCTGAGTGTGAAGAAATTCAGGGGCTATGTTGAAGGTCACCGATTTACAATTGTGACTGATCACTCAAGTCTGAAGTGGCTTATGTCACAGAAAGACTTGAGTGGTCGTCTGGCTAGGTGGAGCCTAAAACTCCAACATATGGATTTTACCATTGTCCACCAAAAAGGTACCCAAAATATAGTCCCTGATGCTCTATCTCGTCTTTATGACGATACACACGAGGAATTGACGGAAGCATTAACACATCATGTTAACGACATTAAAATCGACAATGAAGGTTATCGGCACAAAGAATATACGGATATGATAGCTAAAGTTCAATCATCACCCAAGGACTTTCCATCTGTTAAAGTCGTGGATGATAAGCTATACATACGTATTGAGCCAAGATCTGATGCAATACCCAACGATGTTCCTGTGTGGAAACTCTGGGTACCAAAACCGATGACTTCAAACATGATTCAGAGACATCATGATGATAGTACTGCTGCTCATGGAGGTGTTAAAAAGACTTTAGAATTACTTCGACGTCTTTATTATTGGCCGGGCATGGCGTCACAGGTACACAACTATGTTGTGTCCTGCGACACATGTAAACAAACAAAAGCCACGAATCAGATATTGCGTCCTCCGATGCAATATCAATTCGAAACAGCACGTCCATGGCAGAGAGTCTATATAGATTTTTTGGGACCGTACCCTCGTTCAACACTTGGGAATACGGTGTTATTGGTAGTTCTGGATCATGCTACGAAGTTTGTACTACTGAAACCACTTAGGAACGCAACTTCACCGAAGGTGAATGCTTTTCTGAAGAACGAAGTGTTTCTTACATATGGGGTACCAGAGTTTCTGCACAGTGACAATGGCAAACAGTTCACTAGTAGGAACTTTCAAAGTCTTTTGTCAGATTTCGGCATTAAACACATTAGGACCGGTGTCTATAGTCCTCAAAGCAACGCGTCAGAGCGGGTCAATAGGTCAGTTCTAGCAGCAATTCGAGCGTTCATAAAAGGTCAACATACCAAGTGGGATTCATTAATTGGTGAAATCGCTTATGCACTGCGGGCTGCAGTACATTCAGCTACCAAGTACTCACCTTACTATCTATTATTTGGTCAACATCCAATATCGGATGGAAATACTTACCAATTGTTGAGATCACTACACAAGCTTGGTGAAGATGCTGGTGAGGAAATAGAACGCGCTGATCATTTGACTCTGCTCAGGAATCGAGTTCAACAGAATTTGAAAGCAGCTTTCAAGAAATCGCAACATCAGTACAACCTGCGATCTAAACTACGGACTTTTCAACCACAACAACGTGTGTTTGTACGGCAACATCATTTGAGTGACGCTACCAAAAAGTTCTCGGCAAAATTGGCTCCAAAGTTCTTACCTGCAATGATTAAGACTAAGATTGGAAATGTACTCTATGAGTGCATAGATATGAGCGGTAAGAGTCTTGGAGTCCATCACGCGAAAGACATCAGAGAATGATGTCTGTTCGTTAGGTAGGGTCGTTCCTCTGGCTGGTTGTCGTCTCTGGGGTTCACATCTTCAGCATCATATATTACTGGTTGTATCGAGGTTTCAATGGTGCTGACGTTAGATGGATGGATGATCGATTTCGGTACTCACTGATAGTTCCTAGGAACTTCATGAGTATTGAAATTGATCATCGACCCTGACGCTGGTTACCATTGGTATCTCGATCCCAGATACAGTTTGATAGGTGGAAGTAGTTCGGTGGTTTTCTGTCATGGAGGGGATGGCGACGTTTTTGTGATTTCAAGAGTAGAAATCTTGGTTTCTACCTTGAATTCATGGTGTAACGATCGCAATAATCACGAAACAATAATAAAACCAAATTCATCTTCGTTTTCAATTCAATAAAGATGTATTTCATTAGTTTCCATTCATTTTCACATTAACAGTAATTTAAAATTTTCTAATACTTAACTGCTAGTTAAATTTCAATTGTACCATAAAAAGCAACGAACGTACTAAATTTTTATTTCCAATTCTAACAAACAGATGTCGTTATTAATCTTTATTGAATTTTTTTTTAGTATTACCCGAGCTATTTTGACATGATAAGATGTCAAAAAGAATCAACAAAAACACATTTTGTTTTAGAAATAGGCTCATTCTGTTTTTGAATCTTAAAATAAAATGTTCAATTGAGTTTGTGAAAACATTACATAAAACTAGATTCATTAATGTGTTAAGATACATGTGGGCTTTTTTTAAGTTAATTGCTAATTAATGTGATGTGAAATAATACAAGTCCATCAATTACAAAATATTATAAGTCAAATTTACAATGAAATTATTATTGTGTTATGGTTGTAAACATTAATAAGAATACAATAAAAAATTTATTATGGCCAATTGTGACTTGTAATTGTCCATTTTATAAGAAGTTAACATTAATGAAAATGTTTCATCCTGTGACACCAGATGTTCTTTGTTTTCGATATATATAATACGAATCTGGATTATCAAAAAGATGTCAAGGTTTTTGATTAATAATAGCAACAATAGTAGTGGTGCGTAGTTCCAAATGGATATTCTATATTTCAAATCAGGAATTAAACAAATATTGGCTTAAAGGAATTCACTGGGTACCCGAAATAATATCTCTGCTCATTCAGAACGATATATTCAACAACTTTGGAGCATGGTATTGCAACTGGTGGAAACAGCATCAACAACAGAATATAAAATAAGGTTTTTATTATTTATATTATTATGATTACTATTTTTTCGTTAGATTTTTGTACTTATTAATTTTTTTTTTGATGGAAAAATAAATTCCAGCTATAAGAGATTTCCAAAGTTAAGTTTCGTTTGGGGATAAACGGCATCCCGGGTAAATTAATTTAGTTACCAAAGGTCCAATTATTATAATATGTTTATGAAAGTTTTTTGGTTTCTTATACTTCGCTAGAGTAGTGACCTATTTTAGGTTTATATAGCGAAAAATTTTTTTGGTAGTGTATCTAGTCGGCTAGCCCTGATGAGAATGATATACTTTTTTAAAGTGTAATAAAAAGTTCTTATCGGTTCGAAACTAGATCGATCGACAATTTTGTGGATAGCAAAAAATTTTCATAAATTGCACACCATATTTTGTTAGATTCAGTCTTATTATTCATGATGGGATTATTTCCATCGGAGTGATGTAATATCACAAATAATTCATTGAATTAATTGTAGATAATGTGTCGATAGACACAATTGAAGATGGTCATCTTCTTCTTACCGATACAAGTTTGTTATCCAATTCTAACTTGGTTAGAGTATAACAACAATAGTGATCAACTAGAGAAACAAATTGACTAAACCTGAATCTAATTAACATATGTTTATGAAAGTTTTTTGGTTTCTTATACTTCGCTAGAGTAGTGACCTATTTTAGGTTTATATAGCGAAAAATTTTTTTGGTAGTGTATCTAGTCGGCTAGCCCTGATGAGAATGATATACTTTTTTAAAGTGTAATAAAAAGTTCTTATCGGTTCGAAACTAGATCGATCGACAATTTTGTGGATAGCAAAAAATTTTCATAAATTGCACACCATATTTTGTTAGATTCAGTCTTATTATTCATGATGGGATTATTTCCATCGGAGTGATGTAATATCACAAATAATTCATTGAATTAATTGTAGATAATGTGTCGATAGACACAAGTGAAGATGGTCATCTTCTTCTTACCGATACAAGTTTGTTATCCAATTCTAACTTGGTTAGAGTATAACAACAATAGTGATCAACTAGAGAAACAAATTGACTAAACCTGAATCTAATTAACATATGTTTATGAAAGTTTTTTGGTTTCTTATACTTCGCTAGAGTAGTGACCTATTTTAGGTTTATATAGCGAAAAATTTTTTTGGTAGTGTATCTAGTCGGCTAGCCCTGATGAGAATGATATACTTTTTTAAAGTGTAATAAAAAGTTCTTATCGGTTCGAAACTAGATCGATCGACAATTTTGTGGATAGCAAAAAATTTTCATAAATTGCACACCATATTTTGTTAGATTCAGTCTTATTATTCATGATGGGATTATTTCCATCGGAGTGATGTAATATCACAAATAATTCATTGAATTAATTGTAGATAATGTGTCGATAGACACAAGTGAAGATGGTCATCTTCTTCTTACCGATACAAGTTTGTTATCCAATTCTAACTTGGTTAGAGTATAACAACAATAGTGATCAACTAGAGAAACAAATTGACTAAACCTGAATCTAATTAACATATGTTTATGAAAGTTTTTTGGTTTCTTATACTTCGCTAGAGTAGTGACCTATTTTAGGTTTATATAGCGAAAAATTTTTTTGGTAGTGTATCTAGTCGGCTAGCCCTGATGAGAATGATATACTTTTTTAAAGTGTAATAAAAAGTTCTTATCGGTTCGAAACTAGATCGATCGACAATTTTGTGGATAGCAAAAAATTTTCATAAATTGCACACCATATTTTGTTAGATTCAGTCTTATTATTCATGATGGGATTATTTCCATCGGAGTGATGTAATATCACAAATAATTCATTGAATTAATTGTAGATAATGTGTCGATAGACACAAGTGAAGATGGTCATCTTCTTCTTACCGATACAAGTTTGTTATCCAATTCTAACTTGGTTAGAGTATAACAACAATAGTGATCAACTAGAGAAACAAATTGACTAAACCTGAATCTAATTAACATATGTTTATGAAAGTTTTTTGGTTTCTTATACTTCGCTAGAGTAGTGACCTATTTTAGGTTTATATAGCGAAAAATTTTTTTGGTAGTGTATCTAGTCGGCTAGCCCTGATGAGAATGATATACTTTTTTAAAGTGTAATAAAAAGTTCTTATCGGTTCGAAACTAGATCGATCGACAATTTTGTGGATAGCAAAAAATTTTCATAAATTGCACACCATATTTTGTTAGATTCAGTCTTATTATTCATGATGGGATTATTTCCATCGGAGTGATGTAATATCACAAATAATTCATTGAATTAATTGTAGATAATGTGTCGATAGACACAAGTGAAGATGGTCATCTTCTTCTTACCGATACAAGTTTGTTATCCAATTCTAACTTGGTTAGAGTATAACAACAATAGTGATCAACTAGAGAAACAAATTGACTAAACCTGAATCTAATTAACATATGTTTATGAAAGTTTTTTGGTTTCTTATACTTCGCTAGAGTAGTGACCTATTTTAGGTTTATATAGCGAAAAATTTTTTTGGTAGTGTATCTAGTCGGCTAGCCCTGATGAGAATGATATACTTTTTTAAAGTGTAATAAAAAGTTCTTATCGGTTCGAAACTAGATCGATCGACAATTTTGTGGATAGCAAAAAATTTTCATAAATTGCACACCATATTTTGTTAGATTCAGTCTTAAATATTATTTTGAATTTTTTTTTAAATATTCAATCAGTTAGGCTTAAAAAAACCACCTAAACGGGGAATGCCACAATCACTTGAAGTGACATTTAATTTTAGGTCTAAAATAAAAATAGGTTATAAGGTTGGTACTACTTATTATACCATTTAGCAATTTTCCCTAGAAAACAATAGATGTAGTTGTATGAGACCAAAATTTGTAGTGTTGCAAAACGCAACGGTGGTATAAAACGGGTTTTAAACAAAAAAAAGTTTGTTACCGATATAGCTGTTCTTGAGCAATTTAATTTCAAAGTTACATCGGATTAGCAAAATTTTCATTTTTCGTGCATGTTGGGGTGCCCCCTATTCTTAAACTATGCACTTTAAAAAAATTGTAAAATATGTTGTATTTTTCTTTTTCCACACTACTACTTATATGCAAGTTTCAGGAAAATCAAAAATTGTCAAGTCCAACTTTCGACTTTTTCAGATGTGTAGATCACGTTTTCATATCAATATGCAAATGAACATAGATTTGCTTTTGTTATAGTTTTGTTTTTATGTTTTGTTTTATGTTTTGTTTTTATTTAGTATGTTTGACAAACAAGTAGACGAATGTGCAAGCATTGGTTTATTGGGAGTCACAATTTCCAATGACTTACTCTGAAATGACCATAAGGCAAACAGCGCGTCAAAATAACTTGGCCTCCTCAATAGATGTAATATTTTACTCCATATCAGCAACGAGTTACTAAAAAACGGGCATAATTAAACATTATGAAGTCCCTATAAAGAAATTATTAGGAACAGAACGAACATCTCCTTAAAACTAATTATACATGCGGATGTGGGGGGGTTGTAACGGCACCTCTGACGACTAGAGATACCCACTACGCCAGTTGTAGGAGGTGACAAACCCGGCTGTGGCCTCGAAATGTTGAATTGATTCAATGTATTGATTTTATTGTGGCGATCTACTGATCTTTCCAATTGTATGAGTCGTAGCGTAGTTGTTGTTTTAATTTGAACTCTGTTGCTTTGTGGGATTTAAACAAGAAAGGTTCACTTGCCTGGTTCTAACCTTTTACCGTTGTGGATCTCAAGATCGTGGTTTCTCTTGGTTAATTTTTCTTGTTGAAAACACCTATTTCTTGTACAATTTTCACCATTTATTTACTAACAAACTTGAGAACACAATGCTTGATTTAATGATTTTATGTTTAATAATTTTTTGTAACACTAGTTTTCATTGATTGAAAAATTCGATCAATGTGAATTTTGTAATTTTTATGTTTAATATTTTTTGGTAACACTAATTTTCATTGAACGAGAAATTCGATCAACATGAATTTTATTTTTTATTTAATAATTTAATAACTTTTCATTGATCGAGAAATTTGATCAATATTAATTTATTTTATATTCAATAATTTAATAACTTTTCATTGATCAAGAAATTTGATCAATATTGATTTATTTTATATTTAAAAATTTAATAACTTTTCATTGATCGAGAAATTTGATCAATATTAATTTATTTTATATTTAATAATTTAATAACTTTTCATTGATCGAGAGATTTGATCAATATTAATTTATTTTATATTTGATAAATTTTTGTAACACTACTTTTTATTTAACGATTTTTCTAATTGAAATGGAACACAACACTTTTTAATATTACTTTGTGAAAATTCGCTCTCCCGGCGGGCGTTATTACTGCGTTTTTAACTTTCGGACTTCAGACTAATTTTTCATTCAATTTTCTATTTAATTATAGTAAATTTTGAATGAAAAACTAACCAATCATGAAATAGTAAGTTTTTCTATTTTGTTTACTTGTTCTATATAATTTTTCGATTTTTTAAAATAAAACAGTCCACTGTATTCTTTGGTTAATAATTTTGTAATGAATTTATTTATTTTTAGTAGCTTCTTTTTGTACATAGTTTTTTATTACCCTTATAAAAAATTCTTTCTTTTTACACTAAACATAATCATAAAAAATAAAAATATAGGAATTTCCCAGGTTAACTAAAAAATATTCTAAAAAACAATATAAAACTATAAACCTTAAAAGTAAAAACCCAAGTGAGATCTTCATTTGGTGACATCTGTTTGCAATAAAATTGTTGGTAATAAAATATTAAATTAAATTATTAAAATATTTGTTAAGATTATTGTCGCCTTTTTATTGTCACAATGTAACTCAAAACATGCCGGCCTTCTTGAAAAGTTATACTTTCAAAATAAAATAATACAATGTTATAATTAAAATCGTTTTTTATTAATTAACTTAAATTATTGACAGGTAAGAATTGAATGAATGCATTGATTAGCCTTTAAAGTTCAATTTAAATTAAAGAAAAAAAATTACTCATTAGCTGCTAATTTACAAATTTTTGAAATTGCACGTTTGTAAATATTTTGACCGCTTTTGACTTCAACTACACGTATTTTACCATCAGGTCCAGAAATGACATTTATGATTTTAGCTAACGCCCATTTGAGTGGTGGAAGATTTTCTTCTCTTAAGAGCACAATTTCACCAACCTTGATGTTAGGATGGTTAGACTTCCATTTTGTTCTAGTTTGTAGTAAGTTAAGATATTCTTTAGAGTATCGACTCCAAAACTGTTGACTTAATTTAGTGATATGTTTCCATTTACATAAACGATTATCAAGGGTGCTTACTACATTTGGTTCGACTATGCATGTTCCTATAGTCCCAGTTAAGAAATGATATGGAGTTAATGGTTCTGGGTCGTTTGGATCATCGGAAAGTGGTGTCATAGGCCGTGAGTTTAAAATTGATTCGACTTGAAGAGCAAGGGTTTCCAATTCTTCATACGTCAATGTTTTGTTATTTAAAATCTTTTTAAGATGTCTCTTTATGCTTTTAATCGAGGCCTCCCAAAGCCCACCGAAATTTGGAGAGCGTGGTGGAATAAATTTCCACTCTATAAGTTCAAGACTACAAAAATTTGATATGTTTTGAAAATCCTGTTCATGCAAACACTTTATTTTTAAACTCATTAAGTTGATTTCTAGCACCAACAAAGTTTTTAGCGTTGTCTGACCAAATTGTACTGACTCTTCCACGTCTTGCTAAAAAACGCTTAAGGCAAGCTATAAAAGCATCACTTGTCAGATCTGACACTATTTCTAAGTGTATTGCCTTAACACTGAAACAAATACAACAGGCTATATAAACCTTTTGAAGAGGCCCTTTTCTCTGATTTTTGTTTTTTGTATAGAAAGGTCCGCAAAAATCAACACCCGTTGTATTGAATGGTTTGATTAAAGCCATTCTCTCTTCTGGTAAGTTACCCATTATCTGTTCAAATGAATATGGTGCTGCCCGGCTGCATAGAATACAATTGCGCACAATCGATTTTGCTGTATTTTTTGCATTCAGTGGCCAATATTTTTGTCTTACTGTAGAAACGAGTAACTGTGGACTACAGTGCAAATTTTTTACATGTTCATAATTAAAAATTAATAACGTTAATGGGTGCTTTTTTGGGAGTAAGTATTGGTGCTTTGCATTAAATGAAAGTTGTGAACGCTGAATACGTCCACCTACTCTCAGTAGCCCATCCCTATCTAAAACTGAACTTAATGATTTAACTGTACTATTGTTGCCAATTTCTTTTTGTTTTGATAGTGCATACACTTCTTGTGAGAATTCATGCCTCTGAGCTAATTTAACGAGTACTTGAATGCTAGTGTTGAGTTCTGTAGCTGTAAGACCACCATTAATTCTTTGGGTAGTCTTTTTGCAATTATTAACAAAGCGTAAACAGTAACTAATTACACGCACCAACTTGGAGAATGAACTAAATTTTTCAAATATTTCATCGACAACATGAGTGACAATTGGCAATGAGACTACTTTTTCTTCTTTAAATTCGAACAAAGAAGATGAATGATCCATACCTTCCAAGGAAGGCTGTTCAGTTGAAAACATAGTATGAAGTAAATTGGGGCCGTTCCACCACAATGAGCATCCTTCTAGTTCATCGGGCATTACACCACGAGAAACAACATCAGCTGGATTTTCTAGTGAAGAAACGTGAAACCATTGAAAATCTAGAGTTAGTTCTTGAATTTCACTCACACGGTTTGCTACAAAAGTTTTTAGCTTGTGAGGAGATGTAACAACCCAATATAAAATAATTAAGGAATCTGACCATAAATAAATATTATCAAATTTAATCTCCATTGTTTCAATAACAGATTGAACTAATTTGGCAAGTAGGTGAGCAGCACAAAGCTCAAGTCGTGGAATTGAAATTGTTTTAAGAGGTGCTACTCTTGACTTACATACATAATAGTTGCACAGATATTTGATTGTCATTACTAACACTTCTCACATATATACATGCTCCATATGCTCGTTCGGAAGCATCTGCAAATCCATGTAGCTCAATTACTTTGACTTGTGAAACTATTTTGTAATCAATTATTTGACGGTTGACGTTTATATTGGATACTGCATTTAGTTTTCTAGAGAATGTTTCCAAAGAAGTTGTTGTTCTAGTGGTATGATTCCATCCCAATCTAACTTCTCTTGCCATAATGATTGAATAAACAGTTTAGCGGTTAGAATAATTGGTGCTATCAGACCTAAAGGATCAAACAATTTAGATACATGTGATAAAACTGATCTTTTTGTAAGCTTCTTATCATTATCTAATTGAGGTACATAAAATTTGAAAACATCACTCTTAGGTAGCCACATCAAACCCAAAGTTTTAATACTATTTTCAACCGTCCCCTGATCATCAATCACCTCACAATCACTTGAAGGGATGTTTTCCAATATTCTTTCGTCATTCGTAACCCACTTACATAATCGGAAACCACCAGATGCTAATAATTTTGTGAGATCACTTTGAATTTGAATGGTTTCTTCAATGCTATCAGAACCAGTGAGAACATCATCAACATAAAAATCCCTGCGAAGTATTTCAGAAGCTATGGGAAAACTATCCTTTTCATCGATAGACAACTGCTTCAACACGCGTGTTGCTAAATATGGTGCTGCCGCAATTCCATACGTCACAGTTGCAAGTTCATATGTTTGTATGGGATCCTTGTTATTAAATCGCCACAAGATTTTTTGCAACCATGTCTGATCAGGATTGATGTTTATTTGACGATACATTTTTGAAATGTCTCCGGTTAAAACGTATCTGTGTTTTCTGAATCTCAAAACTATTTGAAAAAGATCCTGTTGTACTACTGGACCAACCATCATAACATCATTAAGCGATGTGTTTGATGAACTCTTTGCCGATGCATAGAAAACTACTCTTAATTTTGTTGATGTGCTACTAGGTTTAACTACAGCATGGTGCGGCATGAAATACCCTGTATGTGAATCAGTTGATTACACCATGTGTCCTAAATCTATATATTCTTGTACAAAACTAACATATTCTTGTTTATATTTTGGATTTGCATTAAATTTTCGCTCTAACCCTAATAACCTACTCTCCGTTTGTGGTTTTGAATTGCTTTTATGCAATTCATTTTCTTTCAAAGGTAATGACACTGTATATCTCTACCAGATGTATCTCTAACATGTGTTTGACAAAAATGTGTTTCACATTTTGTATCTTCTTGTGAGTAAAAAGGTTTGGAAGGAATATTTTCAATCTCCCAAAACTTTTTGACAGCACTTGATAGTGTTTCTATTGGACTAGAAACAATTAATATTTCTATTGGACTAGAAATATTAAAATTGGGATCTGCTAGAACTACATTGGGAGGAATATGCCATCTTGAAATACAAGTATTCAATTTCGGTAAACAATTAGAGATCTTTTCGACAACTAGAAATTCAGTATCAAAATTATTATTGTCATATAATGACTTAATGTTCGTAGTTATGCTTTGAGAAATATTTGCTTCTGTTTGACCTATGCCATTTACTACCACATTTGTAAACGTAGGATTAATGAATTTATAATTTTTAAATGCTCTTTTTTAAATAAAATTAGACTCACTTCCCGAATCAAGCAAAGCACGACATTCATGGAAATTCCCATTCTGATCTTTAATGCTAACTAGAGCAGTAGGAAGAATAACGTTTTTAAAAGAATGTTGTTTCTGTAAACTGAGATTTACTGTATTGGGTGTAACTTCTAATCTTGGTTCTTCAGTAAGTTGACAATTTGAGTTGCTTGACTTATTTTCAATATGTAACATAGTGTTATGCTTTTTACTACATATTTTACAACCAGAATATGGACATTGTTCTACCATATGTGAGGAATTTAAACAGTTTAAACAACACTTTATTTCTTTAATTTTTACTAAACGTTCACTGGGAGATAAATTTTTAAAATGGTAACAATTAAATACTCTGTGTTTAGCCTTTTTGCAAATTAAACAATGATTTTGTTCAATATTGGCAACAAATGTCGTGGTTTTTTGATTAACTTGACTTTGTTGTGGTCGTTTTTTATTATTAAATTTTAAATCGACTTTTGGTTGAGTTGTCACAAACAATTTATTCACTTCTAGGGATTCCAGGACTCTAACTCTTTTTTGAATGAATTCAATCAAATATTTTAACGACATAAATTCCTCTGTTGATGCACTTTCCCATTCCTTTCTCGTATCTACGTCAAACTTTTTGATTATCATATGTGTTATCAAAACTTCGGCTAAATCTTTGATTTCATAACCAAAAGCAGATAATGAGGAAGTATGAGAAACTACACTATTAAGTAATTTTCGTAATTCTGAGGCACTATTTTTCATTATGTTTTCTATATTTGTTAATGCATCTATATGAGTCTCTATCAACAGTTTTTTATTATCAAATCGTTGATTTAAATTAGACCATGCCTTTTCGTAACCTGACGCAGAAAGTGTAATATGACCAATGCATGATTTGGCCTCGTTTTTTAATTTATCTAATAAATAGGTAAATTTTAGTATTGGGTTAATATTGGAGTTATTGTGAATAATAGCACAAAACGTTTCTTTAAACGTCATCCACTCTAAGGGATTACCATCAAAAATAGGACATTGTATATCTGGAGCCTTGATATTATTAACAAAACTATTTTGAGAATTATCTTGTAAAGATAATTTACTCAAATTTGAGGGTGATACACTCTGAGAATTAAGCTTTATTTTTAAATTAGATCTAATGCTATGATACCTGTCTTCAAGATTACGAATTTCCTTTTCAAATTCTGTGAAGTCAGTATCATTGGCTTGTACTAAGAAATCGTCAGATATTTTATCAAAATCTAAACTATATTTATCTAATTTATTAATCCGACTTTCTATTTCAAAATCTGTTTCCCCATCAATGCTAACATTCTCTAATTTTGTCAATTTCGACTTATGAACACGTATTTGTGCTCTATAATTTTTAACTACTTTATCGTACCCAGTCATTTTTATATTAAGTTAGGGAGATTACAATTATGATTGTTTTTAAAACAAAATTTAATTTTATTGCAAACACTATCACTTTAAAATAATGAATATCTCACTAACCTTGTTTGAATTCCTTGCAGTGTGAACTGAACTGATGATGTTGTTTGATGTCACTAATTCCTGCTGATGTATAATCTTTTCTTCTAGTTGATCTGATTAAAGCCGCTGTTGTTGGATCCAACAATGTTCCACTTTTGTCGATCTTGAATTGATCGCTGTTTATTTGTATTTGTAACTTCTTTTTGATGTAATTCTTATTCATTCACAAAAAGAATTGTCGATACTGCATTGTATCGATGCTTTTAACAAACATAAGTTTTATTTGTTGATAAGACAGATTTTAATTCAAATATAACACTAAATTTTCGACACTGACTTGTACCGCTGCTGTTTAGGTATATGTACTTTATTTTGAAATTGTTTTTGGACTTATCACTTAAAAACTTTTAACTTTTCATACACTGAATATTTATATTTTATATCCGGCTCGAAGGACCAAAATGTTTATTTGTTTTATATAATTTTTCGATTTTTTAAAATAAAACTCTAGTGGACTGTATTCTTTGGTTAATAATTTTGTAATGAATTTATTTATTTTTCGTAGCTTCTTTTTGTACATAGTTTTTTATTACCCTCATAAAAAATTCTTTCTTTTTACACTAAACATAATCATAAAAAATAAAAATATAGGAATTTCCCAGGTTAACTAAAAAATATTCTAAAAAACAATATAAAACTATAAACCTTAAAAGTAAAAACCCAAGTGAGATCTTCATTTGGTGACATCTGTTTGCAATAAAATTGTTGGTAATAAAATATTAAATTAAATTATTAAAATATTTGTTAAGATTATTGTCGCCTTTTTATTGTCACAATGTAACTCAAAACATATTTCATGAATGAATTTTTTATAAGTAGAATTAGTATAGGGAAAATGCAACTCCACATTTTTCGATAGAGTCTTTAATTAAAATTTTATGTTTTTTTGTCCAAGTTATTGGATTCGTAGCTTCCGTTAGTCGAATTTTAGTTTAATTGTTGTTGTTATATTAAATTAGTTTTGGGTCTATATTATAAGAATTATTGTGAATACGATATTTCAGAACGGAAGGTTTTTGGATATTTTTTCCATATATTTTATGTTTAGATTATTTTAATTTGAATTTGGATTTATAGAAAAAATAGCTGAGGATGGATTTTCGATGTGAACGGAAAAATTATTAGACATTCGAATTAAAATTTATATTAATTAGAACATGTTTTAACATGTTGGTTTGGAAAAAATGCTTAGCTTAGGCTTTTTGAATTATATTCAAGAATTTGTTTATTAAATTCATAAGATTATGAAATTAGTTTTAGGGAAAATGTTTATAGATGAAAAATGTTTGAATAAGCAATATGTTGTATGGTATGGAAATGGTTGTCACATATTATGATGAAATAGGGTTTTGGGTTAGAAATGGGTTTTGTGTGATTTGTTAGATTGTAATATCATAAGTTTGGTTATAATACCTTTATTTGTTTTACTTATATTAAACTACCTTGTGTAGTTTTGGAGGTTCATTAACGAGGTTCATGTATATTCCTGTTTAGGAATACTACACGGATAAGGTACTTGCCCTTGAAACTATCAAAATCTATCCCATGAACATTAGAGTTCCAAAAACAAGAAAATAGAAAACATATTATTAATAGAAAGGGGCAATAAAAATGTTAAACCAGGCTACATCGATAATAAGAAAATGCTGGTACTAAAACGAAAGACGTTTGATTGGAAACGGTGTTCTAATGAAAACACCATCCCTAACGATCAGTGGATTAAATATTATAGGTACAGGAAAGGAAATTGCTTCTTAGGTAAATTTGAATAACACTCTTTGTATATTGTTATTATAACCAACATTCACACAAAATCCTTTCTACTACAAATATTATAAACGTCTACTACGTAACCTTTGCTTACTTTTCATTTCAAATAAATCAATTCAATTTTTTTTCGACCACAAAAGCTCTTCAAAATTTAATTTAAAACGTTCATGATTTATTGACCAAAAAAATTTATAAATTTATTTTGATCCATGCTCATAATCAATCCATGCTAAGTTAATTTATTGGTTCATTAAGAAAAAAATTTCACTTTTTTTGCTTCACATAGATTGTTTTTTGCTATTGGAAAATAAATTAATTGAATGTTAAGCACAATCAGGTTTAATAGTTTTAAATTAACTGAATTATATTGGTAATTAAAAGAGGAAGAGGTATAGTGTTTTAGCGTAATTTAAGTTTTTATCTTTAATGTGGCAACAAAGGATGAAAAACAAAATTGTGGTAGTCATTATATAGACCAGTCAGAATGGCTTTCAGTGAGGAAAAAATTAGTAACAGCATGAAAACTATTGGATAAGGAATAAAATATTGCGCAAATGATGGAAAACATAAATTAAAGGTGATCCGAGCTATGAGGGTGAAATGTGTAATGAAATCGACTGTGTGTTGAGAATTTGTATTAAAACTATTTAAAACCTATATTGAAATTTGCACTTATTGAATGTGTTTTATGTGTTTGTTTCGACAAAAACATATTATAAACAAATAGTCAAAAGTATTTTCGAATTTAAAACTTTCCGAAAATCAAAATTTAAAACCGCTGCAAATAAAGTTTGAGATTCGTCATGAAAGCATAACAAATGTCATGAAATCTTAACAAATGCAAAATTGTTATTGTCATGATGATAAATGTCATCATAACAAATGCAAAAATATTGCAAGTTAACTTTTAAGTTGATTTTTTTTCTTAAAGTTCTCTATGTTGGTGGTGGATTATTAGGACATTCATTAGACGTTCGTTCGGGTGGCGAAGCACCGAATAGTATTGTTTCTGGTTCTGATAAAACCGCTGAAATCTGGAATAAGTTTGAGTAAGGAAAATCTATGATCGGTTGCACCGGCATAGTTGAGAATAAATCATTAACTGAGTAATATGTTTATTTTTAGAAATACATTCGTAGAAGGCCTTACGCTAGTTGGTCGTTCCAATTTTATTTCATGCGTTGTTCTTCGCTTCCTTGAAGAAGGACATGCAGTTTGTACCGACTCCAAATATTTGATAGGTATATATATACTGGGATGCATGACGCCGTTTTTTTTTGAAATGACAGGACATACTGATTGTGTTCGGGGTATGGTTGGACTTCAAATTGATGGATTGTTGAGTTGCAGTAATGATGCTATAATCAAGCTAGGGAACGAAGAAGTAGAAGTCGTTCGTGATTGTCATGGGCATAGCAATTATATTTATAGTATATCGTTACACAAAGATGTTGACAATTTTGTAATTGGAAGTGACGAGTCAACAATTCGTTAATGGAGTATAAAAAGCGGGGCTCTGGGTGACAGTTTAACCTTACCAGCACAATCGGTGTGGACAGTCGCAATACTAAATAATGGCGATATTGCAACAGGTATAAGTGATGCTGTTAGGTGAGTAGTTTTTGCTGTAAACGAACGAATTGCTGAAACTGAAATTCAAAATGCATTCACCAAAGTTGCAGAACCTAGAGAATTAGAACAAGCAGAAAGTTGGGAGGTAGGAAAGTTTTTTTTCTTGTTTATCTATATGTTCAAAAAATTTTTGTTGATCCAGGGGTGCGTTCTTTTTATTTTTTTTGTTGTTTGAGTCGTTCATGGTCATTTTGTGGTTGGGTTGGGGTACCTGGTTATTCGATGTCGAAAAATGTTTTTTTTCGTGGAGGGGAAGAGAAGGTGATTGATCGGGGAAGTTTGTTTGAGTTTTTTTTGAGTTTTTTCTTTCTTCTGGAATTGGTGCTCAAGCCGAGCAGATCGTTGTTAGACGTTGAATTTAAGGAATTGAACCAAAAATAAAATAAAATGAATTGTGTTTTTTGTTTGAAGAAAGTTTTTTTGTGAAACATTTGTAAAACATGTGGTTTTCCTTGTTTTTTATTTGGAACAAAAATGAAGTTTAAAGTTCGGTGTAAGCATTTAGTTAATAATTAAAAGAAAAAAAAACCGAAAGAAATAATCTAATTAAAAATAAATGAATATTTTTTTTATTTGTACAAAAAATTAAGTTTAAAGGTAATGTCCATAGACATAGTGAAACTTATATAATTAGTAATTAATAAGAAACTGGATGTACGCTCATAGTGCTACGACGCTATCAAATTAAATTTAGATTAATTTATTATTTTAAATAAACAAAACTTGAGTGGACATTAGTAAAGTTATTTTATAAATTTAAAGTTTTGACTTGATGGAAAGGATATAGTTTTCTTGATATATTTTTATCCTAACTGTATTCTTGATGATTGAAATAGTGCTAGCAATAAAAAAACCACAATATGGAAAGTGAAGGATTGATTGATTTATTGATTTACTGATTGATAGCACCTCTATTGATTTATGGAATACTAAGGCCTTGTCTGGGGACCTAGTCAGAATTTACTGTGTTTGAATAAAGGATCTCGGCCTAAACATTTTTTATTTTGTCGGGGGATGTATTGGAAGCAAAATCCTCGAGTAATTCGTTAAGTTAGCTATATTTCGAATGCCGATGAATGAAGAACAGTAAGAAGGAACTAATCTAACTAATGCAGAAGGTGTTACTATCAACAATTGTCAACCGGCGGGGTTCGTACCATCGTGATCTAGGCTATTTAAAATTTGTTTTTTGTTAAGTATTTATATCTTGATTTGAGATTGTATGTTCACTTATATATATATATGTGGATGTATATATGTATATATATATAGTGTTATATGTATGTATATTTATATATCTGCCAGTATAATTTTATATTTTTTTTAGTAATATGCTAATAATGGGTGGCAATTATCCGCTCGAAATGCCTTAAAAGCAAAATTTTTTTGGAGTTCTGCAGATGCTTCTAGAACCATCGCTTCGAAGGGATTCGCACGGTTAAGGATGTGGCAGTTATTTTGTGATATTGCCGTGAAACGATCTCTTCACGCACACTACTGTAAACCATTTTTGGTTCTGGTCCCCGGATGACCACGATAGCTTTCTCATGGTGACCAGGAGGATACGGTGAGTACCATGACTCGAAATCCAATGTTATTTTATTTAGTACCAACAACCTAGTCGTAATGATGCCCCTTCAATTCTCGTATTCATTCCTGCGATAATTATGTTGTAGCTGCAGTCGCCATACTAAACGAACTCCACCCAACCGATCAGAGCATAGACCAATACTTTGCGCAGGATATGGCACTACATGTTTATGTATATCATTCTCTTTTCCATCTAAGCTTGAGCTCCGACAATACATCGAAGCTTAGCTTACCCAACTGCAACAGCTACAAATGGGGTTAGTTTTTGGGGGTAGAAAATGGTTTTTCACGATTTTTCAGCGAAACTAGACCTTCTATCGAAAAAAGTTTAAGCTAAAAGTTGTACGTAATAAGAAGGTCTATAACTTTTACATAATCCATTTTTTCACATAACCTAAAATTTGCCGTGAAAATAAAAAAAAACGAGAACAAAGGTCGTTTCGTTTTTAATTTTTATCTTCCACAAACAAATTTTTTTTTCACACAATTTGGTGAAAACGTACCTTATTATGTCCGTAACACGCTGTAATTTTTTGGAATCAAAATATTTTTACGTTTGATTTTGATTTTAAACCAAAAAAAGTCCAAGCGGCACGTATATCCGCTAGAAATAGGTAGATTTCGAGATCAGACAGTTTTGTGTGCCAGTAAAATATGATGTATAAGATTAGTTTAAACAAAACAAACTAATTTCAAAAAGATATCGAACAAATTTTAAAAAGAAAATTAGCTACCTACAAGCAAAATTATATCTATCCAATTTTGCAACAAACAAATATCAAATCTACCACAGAACATGTGTGTGATAATTTATGACACAAACCTACTCTATATCATATGTCGTGCAATTACTGCAAAATATCAAAATAGTTTATTTCTAAGAAAAAAAATTAATTTCTTCTATTCAAATCTTTTATTTTTTGACTGTTATAAGGTTGACATTGACTGTTATAAGGTTTTTGGAAATTGTAGTTGGGGATTGTTGCAAACTTTTTTGTTGAAGCCAACAAGTCAAAAACCTCTAACTGCAGAGGTTTATATTTATAAGAAACGGATTAAAATGTTTCCACAAATTCTAAATTTATGAAGATTTTAAAAATATTAGTATCCAAACGGCCGTTATAACGGATTAAAAAAACCACTTTTTTTTCTAGTATAAAGCCTGTAGTTCCTTAACCATGTGTCAGATTTATCTGATTTACGAACTTGTCCAAGATATTAATAAAACACACATTTTTAACAAAGGTTTTTTGATCTGGCTCCCTAAATGCAACCGTGAGAGCGCCGGTAGATTCAAACGCATTTTGTGTTTTACAAGCGTTTGTGTTGGAGCCGTTCACTCAGAAACCTCCAACTGCAGAGGTCTTTTTTTTTAAAGAAACTGATTAAAAAGGTTTCAAAGATTCTAAATTTATGAAGTTTTTAAAAATATTAGAAACCAAACGGCCGTTATAACGGATCTAAAAAACAGAGTTTTTTTCTAGTATAAACCCTCTAGTTTCTTAACCATGTATTGAATTGGGCTGATTTACGAACTTGTCCAAGATATTAACAAAACGCACATTTTTAGAAAAGGTTTTTTGATCTGGCCTTATAAATGCGACCGTGAGAGTGCCGGTTGTTTCAAAAAAAAATTTTTTTTTGCAAACTTTTTTGTTGGAGCCGCTCATTCAGGAACCTCTAACTGCAGAGGTCTAGTTTTAAAACAAATTGATAAAAAAGATTCCAAAGATTCTAAATTTGTTAAATTTTTTGAAACATTAGTATCCAAACGGCCGTTATAACGGTTTTAAAAAATCAATTTTTTTCAGAAAAAAGCCTCTAGTTTCTTAACCACGTGACGGATTTTGCTAATTCACGAACTTGGCCAAGATATTATTAAAACACACAAGTACAGAAAAATTTTTTGATCTACCTCAACAAATGCGACCGTGAGAGTGCCGGTCGTTTTCGTTATATCTCATATCGTTTATATATATATATATATATATATATATATATATATATATATATATATATATATATATATATATATATATATATATATATATATATATATATATATATATATATATATATATATATATATATATATATATATATATATATATATATATATATATATATATATATATATATATATATATATATAAATTTTTTTTTTTTGTATTTTTGTCTCCGCTTATCATATATAGTCGTTTGGCACAAAAATTTTTCCGAAATTCCGAGATGAAGCCCATTGCAATAGGTAGATTTTTATATGAAATCTACCTAAAAGTGATCTCATTTTCACTCTCCTGTGCTGGAAACGGCATTTTTAAAAAAATCAGTAATCTTTATTTTTGTTGAAACGTGTACTTTTAAATGTTGTAAAAAATAAACATTAACATAACATAAACACGGAAACATTTTCCAAGAAATGCGAAAAACTGAATAAACTTGATTTTAACGAGTTATTTTTCAATGATTGCTTAAAAATATTCAGTATTGGTTAAAATTTGCCGTTGAAATCCTTAAAAAATATAAACTTTTTCCATGGTAATGTTCATTTTTTTACACCATCTAAAGGTAGACGTTTTAACAAAAATAAAGATTACTGATTTTTTTTTTAAAAACTGTTTCCAGCACAGGAGAGTTTTCATGTGAAAATTAGGTCACTTTTTTGGTTTAAAATCAAACGTAAAACTAAATATTTTGACTCTAAAAAATTGCAGCGTATTAGGGACATATTAAGGTACTCTCTCTCTCTCTGGCGTTTACATCCCATGAAGGGATTTTGCCGTCTGTGCCACCAGCTTCCAATCATCTCGTTCCATGACCAGTTGACCCCAGTTTCGACATCCTATATCACGAAGGTCTTGGATGATGTCATCACGCCAGCGTTGTCTAGGTCTTCCTCTTCGACGAACACCAGCTGGTTGTTGTTGGGACGCTTTTTTTATCATTCTTTCCAATGGAGCCCTTTCTACATGACCAAACCATCTAATTCGGTTGGATTTGATGAATCCGATTACATCGCAGCCTCCAAGAAGCTGTCTGATTTCATGATTCATTCGAATTCTATACTGATTTTCAGCAACTTTACATGGACCATAAATTGTTCGTATGACTTTCCTCTCGAATGTTGATAGAATTCTACAATCGGAGGAAGTCAGTGTCCAGTTTTCACTTCCAAATGTGAGCACAGGTCGGATTAATGCTTTGTAAAGTGTGAGTTTGCACGACTGCGAAAGATGTTTGGATCGCAAAAGTTTTGAGTATGCGTAGAAAACTCTGTATGCGGCTGAGACACGGGCTTTAATATCTGCCTGCATGTCATTTGATGATGTTATTACAGATCCGAGGTATTTGAAGTTTTCTACACGTTCCACTTCATAGTCGCCAGTATTCAGATTGCCGGGAAGTATATTCCTGGATGTTGTTAAAAGTTTAGTCTTGCCGGTGTTAATGCATAATCCAAGTCGTTTAGCATTTCTTTCAAGCTGAGAGAGACCATCCCTGATATCGCTTGTTCTACGTCCGAGAAGCACAATATCATCTGCATAGCCAAGAACTTGACTAGATTTGTTATATATGCAGTTTTGTGTCTCAATTCGGCTTTTTCTTATCGCGTACTCCAGCGCCAAATTAAATAGTATGGGCGCGAGTGCATCACCTTGTCGAACACCTGATGTTATATCGAAAGGATCAGAAACAGACCCTTCGATTACTATTCTACAATTTGATCCCGATGTTGTGAGCTTGCACAGAGAAACAAGTTTCTCTGGGATACCAAGGCATATGAGTGCGGACCAGAGGTTGTCGCGGATGATACTATCATATGCTTGCCTGAAATCAACGTAGAGCTGGTGAATGCTGATGTTGTACTCCCAACATTTTTCCAGAATCATCCTTAAGGTAAAACATTGATCTGTGGTTGAGCGGTTGGGACGAAAACCACACTGATAGTCACCTATGATAGATTCGGCGAACGGGATGAGTCGAGCAAGTACAACATTAGCTAGTATTTTATATGCAGTGTTCAACAGTGCGATGCCACGATAATTTTCACACTTTAGACGGTCACCTTTCTTATGTAGCGGAACAATGAGAGCTGTTTTCCATTCAGCAGGTAGTTCTTCTTGGTCCCAGATTGCAAGAATCAGATCGTATATACGTGAGACCAGAGCTGCTCCTCCATTTTTCAGAAGTTCTGCGGGAATTCCATCGAAACCTGGTGATTTGCCATTTTTCAGTTTTTTAATGGCAGCTTCCACTTCTTCTATTGCTGGGTAAGGGACAAAAATCTCCTCAGTTGATGGAGCAATTGCTCGAATAGGATGAACTTCGTTCGTCCTATTGAGTAGGTCTTGAAAGTGGGATCGCCACACTGCCAGCACATCACGTTCACTTGTTGTAAGTTCATTATTTTCATTTTTGATGGCTGTAGATCTTGGGTGGAAATCTTTTGTCAGATTCCGTGCATTGGCAAAGCACTCTTTTGAATTTCCGTTGGCCGCATGTTGGTTGATGTATTCGATGCAGCTCTTCATGTGTTCGCGTTTCTTTTTACGTAGAAGTTTTGCTGAGGCTTTCCTGGCGCATAGATAATCAGCTTGGGAGCTTCGGGTGTTCCTTGTTAACCATTTTTCTCGCAGTTTTTGTTTATTTTCAACGGATTGGCGGCACTCGTCGTCAAACCATTCGTTGTGTGATCTCGGTGGTCGTTTTCCGATTGTAGTTTGTGCTGCGGCTATTATGGTTGATTGAAGCGTTTGCCATTCTTCTTGTATGTTTAATGGCATCTCAGAAGAGATGTCATGCTCTTCTATGTTTTGTGTTATTATTTCCTGATATCTATTCAGCGTTTCCGGATGTTTAAATGCTTCGACATTCCAGCGCACGGTCTTTTTTGCTTGTCTGTTAAATGTAGATGACAACTTGCACTTGTACTTAAAGATGACAAGCATATGATCGGTGTCCATATCAGCACCTCTGTATGATCGAACGTCAGATATACTTGTAGAGTGTCTCTTAGAGATCATGACGTGATCGATTTGATTTTCCGTTCTTCCGTCATTTGATTTCCACGTTGCCTTGTGAATTCTCTTGTGAGGGAAGAAAGTGCTGGAAATTACTAGATCATACATCATAGCCAGCTCGGCTGCGCGAAAACCGTTATTGTTGCTAGTATGATGCAAGCTGTTAGGGCCGATATGTGTTTTAAGTTCTGCAATCCTACCGATTTGAGCATTAAAGTCACCTACCACGATTTTTATATCGTGCCGCGGGATGTTATTGATGACTTCCTCGAGTTCTAGGAAGAACAGGTCTTTAATATCATCTGCTTTATCTTCAGTAGGTGCATGAACATTGACGATCGTTACATTGAATTTTTTCGTGCGGATTCTCAGTGTGCATAACCTCATATTAATTGGGCAGAAGTCGATAACATGCTGATTCACGCGACGGTGTATAAGAAAGCCAACTCCAAATTCTCCTCCGTTTTGATGACCGCAATAATACAGAGTGTATCCTTTCGCTGTTTCATGGATTCCACTGCCTGGCCATCTTAGTTCTTGTAATGCCACTATATCCAGTGTGTAGCTCTCGACTTGTTGGGTGAGTTTTAGGAGATCTCCTGGTCTTCTAAGGCTTAGCACGTTCCAGGTTCCTATTTTTAAATCGTAGTCCGGGTACAGTTTCCGAGGTCGTTCCAATAATGAATCCGAGATATTCCGAGGCCTGTGTACAGAATTCATGACAATAATTTTTTTACGGAAATGGGGTGTTAGCCCTTCGCCCAACCCAAATTTTCGTGAATGGGTTCGTTCTGCATCTTAAGGTCACCAGAAACAACCTTTTTACACGTTTATATAGCGAGCCGCTTGATCCAAGACAGACGCCCGCTGAAAGCCGCCCCTAACATGGAGAACAGACGCTTTCTACACATTTATATAGCGAGCCGCTTGATCCAAGACAGACGCCCGCTCCAAGCCGCCCCTAACATGGAGAACAGACGCTTGAGTTGCATTGGTTTTATGGCGCCAATGACTCGCCATGGTGCAGAATCATTGAGTATAAGCAGTATTTACTCTGCCCCTCTCAACTACACCAACCTAATTCTGTTAGCGTTACCCAGGTAGCACGGCGTGGACGTAGAATTTCGGATTTTCGCTACCCATATTAAGGTACGGTTTCACCAAATTGTGCGAAAAAAATTTTTTTTTTTGTGGGAGATAAAAATTAAAAACGAAAAGACTTTTTTTCTCGGTTTCTTCTATTTTCACTGCAAATTTTAGGTTAAGTGAAAAATGGTTTATATGAAAGTTTCAGTTTAAACTTTTTTCGATAGAAGATCTAGTTTTAGTAAGTAAAAGCTCATCCCATTTCACCCGCGTAACTCGGATCACCTTTAATTTATGTTTCCCATCATTTGCGCAATATTTTCTTCCTTATCCAAAAGTTTTCATGCTGTTACTAACTTTTTCCATTTGCCTGTTTTTAAGGTATCTGCATTCTGCACTGGTCTAATATTGTTCAAAAGCAATATGATATACATACATATGTATGATTATATGAGCAATATTTTTAATTTCAGCCACTTTTGTGGGGAGGGAACGTAGATTTTGCTTAAGTATTAGTATGTTATAGTTCTAAATGTTCGCAAATTTTCAGCCCTCTTGCCCTCTTTCACCCTATTTTCAAAGGCCATTACCTCCAAGACCTGGCAGCCTATTGTATTTCAGTGTCAGTTGTTTTGGTTTTAAATTAAAATTCTTGTAAAAAAAATTTAGGCCAGAGGCTATATAAACCTCATTTGAACCTCTGAAAATCTTGTATTTTGATTTTCAAGTAAACCAGCACACCCTATTATTGTGGCTCTTTTCTGAAAAATCCCATTCTACGATGAATTTCAAAAAGTCTAGGTAAACCCAGTTAGAAACTGTAACATTGGCTGCTTTTAAATGCCTCCTCAACCTTGGTATCTCTATGAGGAGTTCTGTTGCCAATACCTCATCATAAAAACCAGTAAATTTTGTTACAGATAATTTCAACTCTTCACTGTTCGCCAAAAGCTAAGTGATTGTCTGCACAGCCTCGAACAATGAAGCTAAATCTTGAACTGACTTCAGTCTAGTTCGGAGTTCAACACTGAATCGGTCAAGACATTCCAACATGTCCTTTTTAGGTTGAGCTCTCAGTGTCAGTCCAACATCAGGGGAAAACTCACCAGCCATTCGTTTTTTACGTTTTTACCACGAATTCGGCTGTCTATTGGAATATCATAGTTCTCTGATTTTTTCGCAGCAAGATCTATTGCCTCTTCTACAATGTGACTTCGTTACGAATTGACTCTATTTTTGTAACTAATTGATCAATATTCAAGCCCTTGCTTTGCAATCCAATCTGAGCACAGATATTATTTCCCTAAGAATATCATTCCAAAACAGAAGATAGCAAAGAAACGTAAAATCACATGCTGCATAGATAAGGTTCTGTGCTTGTTAAGAGTCTTTTAACAGTTGCTTTATTGTGTTTAAAAAGCACTTCACAGCGGCTAGTCGAAGCAGAAAATCATATAAAAATGGCTTCCACTGTTCCGAAAAACGTTACACAAGCTACATTTTGTGCAAATGAGTGTTGGCCATATAAATTAATTGAATGATCTATGCAGCCCACAAAAATTGCTTTGTTATTTTTTGCTTTAATAATAGCTTGCACTCCTCCATGTATACTACTCATAACAGCTGCATTATCATAACCTTGGGAACGACAATTCATAACATCTGTACCGTCGTTTTCCAGATTTTTACACTGAAAAAATATGTCCTATTTTCAATCGAAATGCAGTTGTCTCAACCTCACCGTGCGGGCAGATATGGCGAATCGAACTACGAGATTGATTCAACAACTGTACAATGATAAGCCGATGTACACTCCGCGACAATGAAATATATACACCATATTTTTTGAAATTTTTTCAAAATCGCTTATTCAAATAATTCTTATTCGATGCCAATAGTATACTGACTGTATGTATACAACATTACATAGCCAATTAGATTTGTAAATATGAAACTGTATTTGCTACGAAGAATTATGAGTTTTCGTGTGCGACAATGAAATATATACACTTTTTTTTTACTATTAATTTCAATTTTAATAAAAGAACAAATTTACTTCAGGTACAATTAATAATGAGTATGACCTCCATTCTTAGATATCACTTCAAATATCCGATTCGGTAAAGACTCATATAAATGTTTAATATAATTTGGGTCCAGGCGTTGGACGGCATCAAAAATAGCTTCTTCGAGGTCTAAAAGCGAACTGTATTGCTTTCCATTCATGTATACAGTTCGTGATAACTGGCTCCAGTAATTTTCAATTATATTTAAATCAGGCGATTTAGCTGGCCATGGCAATAGATCTATTTTTCGTTGTTTAAACCAGTCGATTGCTACTTTTGAACGGTGAGCGGGTGCATTGTCTTGCTGATAAATTAAATTTCGCCTCCGCAAACACTTCATAAATGGTAAAAGAGTTTCCTGCATCATTTTTAAATAGTTTACGGTATTTAAATTTTCACGCACTACAACAAATTTATGCTTTCCCGAAAATGATAATATGCCTCAAATCATTATGCCACCGCCACCGCGTTGGCGGCTGTATTGTGTGATCTCTTCTTTGCGTAAATCGTGAAAGTAATACGAATAGCAATCAGGACCATCTAAACAAAATCGTTTTTCGTCGCTGAAAAGCACTCGATCCCACTCTTTCTTCCAAGACATATGATCAGCAGCATATTTAAGACGTTCTTTTTTATGTCGTTCAGTTAACTGTGGCTTACGTTTCATTTTCCGTCTTTTTAAATGTTGTGACCTTCTTAGCAAACGTTGAATATTACGAACATTTGTTGTCACACCGGCTTCCACTGCAATTTGTCGTGCGGTTTTCGAGGAATTTGATGCAATTCGCAGTATTGACCGTTCATTCTGTCTGGACAAAGCTTTTTTACGCCCACGGTAATGTGATTTGCGATAATATTCCGGGCATTTTATTACTTTTGCAACTACCATATGACTTCTTTTTATTTTCTGACTTATTTGACGGAGAGACAGACCGCAATCACGATACGTCAATATCTGTGTAATTTCATTTTGATTTAATTTTTTGCCTCTTCCCATTTGCCCCTATATGCAAAAAAAATGTATTTTAATATTTCCTAGACATTATACTAACCTACTAAAATCAAACTCTTACATATATTGCAGGTTTAGTACGGTTAATAATTATTGATGAAATCCATGAACGAACTGTATCTATTTCATTGTCGCACTCATAAAACAAAATTAATATTTAGAAAAGCTAACTTTGATATTTTTAAAACAACCAATATTCGTAATTAATGCACATACAATACTAATTCCATCTCCATAAAAAAAAAATTAGTTTTGTTGCACTGGGTTAGAAGTCCTAAGAAAAAATAGGTGTATCTATTTCATTGTCGCGCAGTGTAGTTGAGACAATCACATGAAATATTTATGTGAAAATAAAATATAGTTCAAATAATCTCAAATACTTAAATTTTAAAATGAAAAATTCATGATATAAAGCCAAAGAAATATGTTTACATGGAAATCGTTATTAACTTTATTCAACTACTGTTATATTGGATATAACACTTTATATTTCAAATAAACCTCATTCTGTTGTCAGGAAAATGTTACTGCGTACTAAGTAGTTGTCCCAATCACGGTAAAATTGTTTGTAAATGTCTTCTCTTTGCATGAATAATAAACTGCCAACTTCGAGATGAGGTTGTCATTACTTCAATTTTTTTTTTCATTGTAAGAATTTCATCGCTTAAATCAGCGACTTTTTTTCATGTAAAGGAAAAAATCTAAGGAATGCTTCCTTGATTTTCACTTTTCTACCATCAATTTTCACGTAACGAATCACTTCTGACATTTGATCAATATGTGAAATGTCAGGTGTGCTATCAAACATAATTCCAAAATATTTAAACGATTTAATTTCGTTGACAAGTTTAAACTTAACATGGTTTGCTAAAACATTTATGAACTCATTTTATATATCTAGTGACAAATATGATACTTTTGGTATTTTACCATGCTCCAAATTCAAAACGTGTTCTTTTAACCCCACATCATACTCTGACAATAGATTGACTAGTTCTAAAAAATTGCCTTTATTTGAAGAACTTTTTCCTTCTTCATGTTCACGAAATGCTAGGTTTTGTTTAGATAAAAACAAAGTTATATCCAATAATCTGGATAAAACATGTTTTTTTTATAATACCATTCTTTAGAAAAATGGCGAACATCACCTTTTATGTCTAACCCGTGTCTAGATACAGCAACAAACGACCTTTCTCTATTTTGAAAATGTTCATTTCCTTTTTTTATGATTTCAATGCGAAAATTATCAAAGACGAGTATATTCCAATGTGATACATCTCTTAAGTCCTGAAGTGATTCACCCATGCAAATACTGTCTTCGATAGTAGAAGCATTAGCAGCATTATCACTGTCATTTTCAGTATTTCGTTCTGATTCGTCTTAATCATAGGTTATCATTATTAATTCTGTATTGTCGCTGTTACTTTCCGAAGATGAGCCAATATTCTCTGAAACATTCGTTGCATCAACGTGAGAATCAGTTTCTTTTGATGAACCTTGGAATATCATCGGGTTTTGTAACATATTTATAGATGGATCCAGATATGCTCTGAACTACATCATTTTAACCTGTTTGGTCTTGCTCTGCTGGAACCCACTTTTTCTTTAAGAAGTATGAACTCTTCGTGGCATATTTATTTTTTGGGATATTTGCTAAACGAAATCTAAAAAAATATTTTTAATTATAGTATAGGCATCAACAAAGCATTAATTCTAAATATATTTGTAGGATAAATATATGTCTAGTTCATAGTAAGTACACTGTGTTAACGACTAAATACACCGCCAAGAAAATTAATTTATTTAAATTTCCTTGTAACCACTTATATTAAATAATATTTGATAAAATGGAAGATACAAATCATATGCCTAATATTATAAGGAATTATTTAAAAAAATATAAATATAAAATCCTAAAAGATATTTTATATAAAGAATTAAACCAAAATTAAATATCCAATTAGAATCATGTTCAATAATTTACAAAATTAAATGTGATTTTTGTGAAAAATTTTACATCGGGAAAACCGGAAAATGTTTTAAAGACTGATTTAAGGAATACCTTCCTAAGAAGAAAAATAAACAAAATTTAAAGTCTATTTTTGCAAAAAATTTACATAGTTAATAACAATAGCTACACCACTTTAAAAAAAAAATTGAAGGCTTTACATTTATGTAGCCAAGGATCTCTAAAAGAATCACTTGGTGAGTTTGAAATTTACAAGGGATTTAAAACCCAACAAAATGTAATTTTAAATGATAAACTTTCATTTAATTCAAATATATAAATATACTAGCGGGACCCGGCGTGCTTTGCTACGCCTGTAAATAAAGTTTGTGTGTATACATTTTGTTGACGTAGTAGCAAAAATTTCAAAGAGTCGTAATGAGAAATGATTTTTTTTTTTCAAATATGAATGTAAAAGGATCAGCACTTTAGTTGATCAGTAAAATATAAAAAAATAGTATCATATACAACAAAGGATATATAAAGGTTTTATAGGGTGACCAGATGTACTCTTTTAAAGAGTATTATACTCTTTTCGAACAGGTTTTACTCTTTACTTTTTTTTGAAGCAAGTATATTTATCTCTTTTACAAATTTTGTTTTTACTGAAAATATATTACAAAATAGTGGAATGGAATCAGAATGGAATACGTTGAACGTTTCCATATTTTAGAAATAGAGTTTTATCATCAAAACAATTAGAATCAATCAACCTAATTTAGCTGGGATTGAGGAGAAGAATTTTTATAGAATTTTTTTTGTGTCTCCCAGGCAATATTTCTGACTGCGAAAGAATTTTTAGTACCATAAATGGCTATTGGACGAAAGAGAAGAGTCAGTTAACAGTCAAATCCCTAGAGAACGTTATGATGGTCAAGAATAATATAAAAATGTCTTGCAGTGAATTTATGGAAGCAATCAAATTAGAGACCGGATTGCTAGCAAAAAGTGCCAGCAGTGAAAAATACCTTTAATTCTAATTAAAAAGCAATTACACTCTTAATTTATCATTTTATAGTATTTTTTGAAGTGAAACTTCTAATGCGACTTCCAACAAGGTTGCGTTAAACGTTTAACGCTCCTATTTTTATTTCCACATTACTAAGTTTTTCTTTTTTGTTTTTGATAATTTCACTTTTTGATTTGTATTTAGGTAACCTGATTTACAAAACAAAATTGTTTGTATAAGATGTTTGATTATTTGTTGTAGTGTCTTTGCAAATGATTGATCTAAGATTTTTGTTTTAATCATTTGTGTATATATTTATAAGGTACATAATTCGTTGACCGTGTTTTTTTTTAAATAATTTTAATTATTGACTTTTAAAAGAATGTAATATGTTTTATTTCCACATTACGAAGTTTCACTTATTCCGCGTGGAGGGACTCCACGCACAATTTTATTTAATATATTTTTAATTTTTATATATTTTAATATAATATATTTTAATATATTTTTATATATATTTTAATATATTTTTAATTGAAGAGTATGAATTTTCTGTATTTAATGTGATAAACCAAAAGAAATTATTTTAGTTTTAATAAATGTAACCAATGTTATTGATGAAATAAAGATTGAACTGCAAACCAAAATTTAAAACTCAACTGTTTTATTTTTGATTTTTAATATAAAAATTAAATCGACCTCTTTTAGTGTGTTTCCATATGGGGTAAATAATTATGAGGTACTATTTCAGTTTCTATACTCTTTTCTGATTTGAAATATCTGGTCACCCTAGGTTTTCAGGTTTTCAGGTGTGTCTCTATATAGAACATTAGAGCATACGGAACAAAAATGGATTCACAAATTTTCACAGTCCTTATGCGGTTTAATATATGCTTTCTTTACCTGTGGTAGGTTACTAAAAACGTTGCCAAAAATTTTGATCATTATGTCATTTTATGGTCAGCAAGGGCAGTAAGAATAGCGTCAATATATTCGATAAAGGTATAGAAGAAGTGATGCAAAAAAGGAATAGAAGAAGTGATGTCAAAAAAATCAAAATTATTTGGATGATTTTGTATTAGAATTCATAGGATGAGAAATATTTCTATTTAGTCAACATCCTAAGTCATTTTAAAGTCATTATTGATTGTTGCAAATCAATGCGAAACTAATATCTTACAGACGGTCAATATATTGGCATATATGTTCCATATATGCCAATATATTGACCGTGGAATATTTATTTTCGGGCGATTTTGTGAGTAATTATTGTTCAAAGTAATTATTGAAAGTATTATTCCCGATAATAAGTAATTATTGTCGGGATTGAACTCACACTCATCAGAGACATCATAGTTCAAAACCATCTTACAGACTCAGCCACAGTAGATGAAACAACAATGAAACATATTTTAATTTTCATGTTCAGATAATTTCTAAATTGAAACTTCATTATCTCATATTTATTTAAATTGAATTTTTCATCTGTGATTATCATTATACAATTGTAAATTGTATTTGTTCCCGACACGAAATAAACAAAAACTGTTTTAAAGAAGTTTTTCTGAGCGAAAATAAAAAATGCTTTAAAATTGCAAAATTCATGTGAATTAAAATAATTACTTTGAGCTTAATCACTCTAAAAATCTCTCAAAACTTTATTTATTTTACACCAAATAGTGTAAAACTTTTGTTTATTTAACATTATACCTGTCGCATATTGTCGGTATCTCACAAGAAAGGAAATTCAAGCAAACTCGTTCTGATAACAGCCGTGTTCGATTTGACTGAAGCATTTGAAACATCGAAAAATTTAAAACAATTGTTGTTGTTTTTTCAGTTGTTTCAGTCAAACTAAACGTACCAAACCTTCAATTTAGATTGTATCATTTTTATTGCAACAATTATTTATTTTAATAAGGAAAAAATTTCAAAATGTCGTTTTAATTCTATTTCTTTGTTTGTGCTTGTGGGAAAACATTATATTTTGGTTTTTTTCCGTCTAGATGCGTACACGAATAAATCAGAAGGTATTCCGACGTTAGCTGACCACATACAGTTGTCCAGATGTGAGAAGTACGGATTCTCCAAATCTACCTGGTCCACACCTTTGCAGCAATTTTCCTTGTGCTTTGTTGATGGTCATTGCAAAAGCGAGTCGCACTGGAAAATAAACGTTTGAATTCAAATGCCATATCTGTTGGGATCATTGAAATATGTAGCAACAGTACATCTTCCTCTTTGAATTTTCCATTCAAAATTGTAGCTTCAATGACATTGTTCATCATCTTTTTCAACAAAAAATTTCAAAACGATTTGTGCTATTTCAAAATATTTGAAATATTTTTTTAATAAAATGTGTTGTGTAGTTGGTATTACAATATGTCTCACAACAACACATAAAACCCTTTAAGACCTAGGTTCCACACCATCATGTTTTTTAAGATGATGGGCGCCAATTTCTTATTTTTTGGTTTTTATATTCATTTTAGAGAATGGAAAACTAAATAATAAATCCTTTCACATAATAATAAACGACACAGGGCAATATTTCATGATAAAATAAGGGAACTAAAAATAAAATACTTTTTTTTCAAATTTGTAGGAACAAAGCTAAATTGGGTTACCAATTATCCTTATAGTGCTAGAAGCATATACCAAGATCATGTAAACATAGTTTTGCTGCCGGCATATTTAAAAGTTATATGAAAGCTCATTTCTACAAGCAAACGAAAAAGTTCATTTTTTAAAAAAACATAAAAAAATAAAAAATTTGCAGCCATCAACACCTTAGAAAGTACGTTGTTGTGGACCTTATTCTTCAAAGGTTGTCATGAGTTGTTGTTGCTCACATTATAATTCGTACTATACCCAACACATTTTATTTTAAAAGAAATAGCGTGTCATCCTCAAAGAATATTCTATAACCAAAACTAAGGGTGCTATCGTTGATTGAAAAAAGTTCAGCCGCCAACATCCCTAAGATATCACTTTGGCTAGTGATATCTCACTGCCATTGCCAGTGGTTTACGATAACTCAAGCTAACTCATATGCAAATAGCAGGAATCTAAATACGCGGGGTTATCACACCCATAGATCAAAAATTTAAAATTTTACAAATCTTTATTCGGGAGTATATATTTAATTCGTTATTGAATTCTTTAATTATTACTATAAAAACATTGATCAAAGCAAACTACGCGCATAAACCGATATTTTAACAAAAAACCAATTAAAATAATTATCACCAATCACCAATCAAAAAATAATACTCGACAATTTGAAAAAGCAAATCGTAGTGTATTTGCACAAACTTCAACGTTAAAAACAACGTTTTAAATACAAATACGGCACCATCTATTGGTTAACCCAAATTTATGAGGCATATATCACACTATCAAATATATTGGTCAATAAAAAAAATATGACATTGGAAAGTGCAAACGTTGTAAAATAAACTTCGCTACCTAGTTTTTCATCCAGTTTTGTTGACAATTCTTTTACCTCTAATCGTTATATTTTAATGAGCAATACAAATAGAAGCATTTTTCAATTTGATATTGATTTTTGTAAATTAACATTGAAGATCAATGAAAAATTTAAAATAATAAATAAATAAATTTAAATTATTGTTTTCTTTAATTTTTGCTCTTATTTTTATTCAAACTTCATAAAAACCAATACAATAAATTTTTTACAGGTTTCGATACTTTTTAACACTTCTATAATTAATATATAACCTCCACAATAGCTATTTAAGTATTAAGGGCAGTAAAAGTGTTTTACCGATTGAGGATATATGTTTTCTCTAATATATCCGAAATCGGTAATACTCTTAATGCCCAAAATGCTTATTACATTTTTTGCACGATTAATAAAAATTCAATTAAAATTATTTAAATAATAAAATTCATTCAGAAAATTCTAGTTTGAATGTTTTAAAGAAAATTTCTTAAAATGTCATTTCAAAATAGTAAGCTTTGCGTTTCATCATAATTTTATAGGTTTTATGTTGCAAGACTTAATTCCATCGAATATATTTTCAAGATTAATTGCTTTTAAATCTTTTAATTGCAATATTTTTAAATGAATATTATTTAAATTTGAAGCTAGTGAATAGACGTACACAATTATTCAACTAATAATCATTTTTATTCACACCCTGAGGTCTCCCTTACTGGTAAGTAATTAATTACCGGCTGCATGATCGGTAAGAAATTACTTACCGACCAGTGATTTGTAAACGAAACTTTCTATATTTATTTACGAATCAGCAAACATGCAAAATCGCCTGATCGTGCAAAAAATTATCAATAATCTTTGGTAACGTATTTGACTTAGCATAATATGCTTTTCGTTTATTGTCAAATAAAACAAAACTTTCTTTACTAAAACATATTTGATAGTCTAATAATGGCCTTAAACGAAGTTGAAGTTTACTATCAATTGAATAAATTGATTTACGCTGCCATCTGAAAGTTGGCATACAAACCATTCATATTTAACATTTAATTCGCAATTAAAAAATATCTAGGCATTTAATCAAGATAATAACTATCCTATCTCTCAAGCTGGACCATCATACACACATTGTACAAAATTTCATTAAGATTGGTTACGTTGTTGCGGAGTTCATCGCGGACAAACATCGTGACATCTGATTTTTATATATATAAGATAAGATATAAGATAAGATATAAAACTGAAAACAAACCGTATGAGTATGTATCTACCTATAAATATTTGCAAAACTGCAGTAATTGCATAACTTCCATTTTATTCCACAGTAATTGTTTTTGTGTTCATTGGAAAACGATCTATTCCAATTTATTCCTTGAGTTTCAAGATAAAGGAAAAAAAATTATTTTGAGATCATTTACAAACACGGTTATTTGATTGTTTATTAGTTTCCTTAGGTGTTTGCAATTAATTTGTTTGAAATGTAAAACATATATTAGATAGTAAAGCTGATATTTGAAGATGATATTTTGGAAATAATTTCGGAATAGAGACATTGTAACTCAAGGGTCCCACCCTATCGACAAAGGCTGCCACATTATCGACGTAAACCACTTTTCCTATACATAATTCAGCATATGTGTGTTCAGACCTGGTCGTTAAAGAATCATTCTTGCATACTAAATAATATACCGTAAAAAAAGTCAATATGGTATCTATAGGAATATTAAAAGCTATTGAATAATTGTGGTGATGGTATTGAATGCTCAACATGTTGATTCGATTAATATTGTTAAAACTTTATTTCACGTAATAACTCAAAAATTTTAAAAAGTAGAATAGATTGTTGTTGAACCAATAACACATTTATAAGTTATCACAATTTATAAATTAAAGTTATATAAATAACCTGGTTAGAATGCTTTCTAAGTGATTTATCGTTGAAAACATTGTGATGGTTTAAGTTTTTTACGGTTGGGTGTCGGACACCCGGGGCGGACCGCCCCTCCCCCCCCCCGCCTTCCTAGCTACGCCTCTGGTTTGACCTAGTGGCCTAGTGGTAAGCACGCTGAATTTCGAGCTCGTAAAAACCGTGTTCGACTCCCTGTGGTGGTTCCCCAGAGGGATATCTATTCACCACAAATATTTAATGTTCTTATATGTTTTTAGTTGAGGTGGTTCGGTGGCCCGGCTGCGTGAATATGTGGTGCTTCCCCGAAAGGAGGCAGATTTCCCACAAATACTTTAGGTGTATATATTTTTTCTATGACTGAACCCCACTTACTTGCTTTGATCCGTGTTCTGGAATTCCTGTTGAGTTGGTTCTCAATTTAGTTGTTGGTAAGTCAAAACACTAATAGAAATTCTGGTTTACTCTCACTATTTATTTAATTGTAATCTTTTTGATATTTTTAACTACACTCAATATTTGTTTATTGGTAATTGTTACTGGCACTTAATTTCTGTTTATAATTTGGAGTGTTTTAACTCCATCACTTATTCACTACACCTTGCACGTTTTAACGATTTTAATTGGGACACTGGACTTTTCCCCCGCGAATAACTATTTTTAAGTTTTAATTTTGACCGACCACGTAAGACTAACTTTTCCACTGAAAAGTTAATATTATTTATTGAGGCGATTTTCGTTTGGTTAAAACCAATTAACAAATAGATAATCGTTTTTCATAAAAATAAAAGAAATAAGTTTTGTTGATGTTGTTTATTTAAACATAGTAATCGAATTTATTTTTTAACAGTTTTACTGCGGTCTGAAAGACCTAAGTATTACATTCATGAGCTCAAAGAGAAATTCTTACCCCCACTTTTTTTGGCATTTCTCGACGTTTTAGGACCTACTGACTCCTAAAAAATGTATGTCTGTCTGTAGGCCGTCCGTCATTACCTACGCTGCAGGGAAAACCGCTAGAGGGATTTCAAAATTTTTCTAAAAATTGGTATTCACAAGGGACAGGTCCGAAAGAACGCTGTGTTCGAAAACTGTACCGGAAGTGTGTCAAAAAAATCATTATGTGTGTCAAAAGTAGCAAATGTTCATATTTTTGGCTTAAAAAACGTTCGTTTTAAGTGATTACGAGTAGGAACATTAAATTTGGAGAAATCTTGATGGTCGGGATTGGTATGTGAGATCAAAAACTAGATTATAGCATCATAAGTTTGTCAAAAAACTGTTGTCAAATGTGTCAAAAGAAAGATTTTTATTTATTTGTTTACCCAATTTTTTGGAAAAATAAAATTGTTTGTTTGAAATGAAATTACTTCGGTTTTATTATTATTATAGAGAATTATGGCATTACAAGTTTGTCAAAAAAATGTTGTCAAGTGTGTCAAAAGATTTTTATTTAGTTTTATACCCAATTTTTTGGAAAAAAATAAAATTGTTTGTTTGAAATGAAATTTTATTATTATTATTAAGAATTATGGCATTATAAGTTTGTCAAAAAATGTTGTCAAGTGTGTCAAAAGAAAGGTTTTTATTTATTTTTTACCCAATTTTTTTAGAAAAAAATAAAATTAATAGTTTGTATGACATATTTTATTATTATTATAGAGAATTATGCTTATAATGCCATTTGTCAAAAAATAATGTCAAGTGTGTCAAAAAATGATTTCATTAATTTTTAGCCAATTTTTTGGAAAAAAAAATGTAGCTGTTTTTATGACGTAAATGTAATTGAAAATGAAATTGGACATGGAAATTTTTGAATTTGTTAGAGTTTTTGAAATATTTTTGGGATTTTGAAAAAGTTTGTATTTTTGATTTTGTAATAATTTTTGCAATATTTTTAGAATTGCGGCAAAAGTTTTAATTTTTGATTTTGTAAGAATTTTTGGAATATTTTTAGAATTTTGAAAAATTTTTAATTTTTGATTTTATTATAATTTTTGGAATTTTGAAAAAATTTTCAATTTTTGTTTTTGTATCAATTTTTGCAATATTTTTAGAATTTTGGAAAAAGTTTGAATTTTTAAGAATTTTTGAAATATTATTGGAATTAAAAAAAAATTTAAATATTTGATTTTATTCTAATTTTTGGAATATTTTTGGAATTTTGAAAAAGTTTGATTTTATTTAATTTAACAATATTTTTGGAATTTTGATTATAATTTTCCGGCAACGTATTGATGTTTCGTGTTAGTTTTGTAATAAATTTTTAAACAGAGATAAAAAATAATTGTACTTTAACAAAGAGTTATGTTTGATATACATCGCTGCCCAAAACTAAAAACCATGTCCTCATAAAAGTTTTATGCCGAAAACTATATCAAAATCCTTAACCCAGACCGAAGTCTTGATATCTCAGAGCTGTGAGATTTCAGCCCTCTCCATATTTTATTATTTCTTTTCGTCGTTTTTTTATGGAAATTAATTATTGAAGCTTTTTACTACTTTCCTGTAGAATCTGAGTCTAGGCTCGTGGTATAGTTTTAAATTTCGAATGTTCAATGGAACTATTGTTGTAATTAGATTTAATTGACTGATTGTTATTTCGATTTGGTAAATGGAAAATTTTCTTTGAAGTGAATGAATGTATGGATAGTATTTTGGACTTTGAATTGTAACCAGTTGGACTTTGAGTTATAGGAATTTGTACAACAGCGGCATTGTTAGAAAATTGTTTGGAATGTTTTGTCAATTGGAATGTGGACATAAAAAATACATTGTTTATTTTTTATGAGAAAGTTTTTAGTTAAACGGTTTTTTATGTAATTTGACTTTACAGATATTCTGTATGGAAATTGATTGAAATTGAGTTTACTATCATAGACTGAGATTTTATTGAAAGATTTAATTTAGAGATTTTAAAGTCAGATGATATTGCAGCTGCGGGTCATTATGTCTAGACTTTTTATTATCATCGATGGGACAATTGTTTGGGATGATTTGGATAATTGTTCTCTAAAGAATTATTGTGGGGCTTGTTTGGGCGTTTGTTTTAATGGGGTGGATCAATCTAGTTTCTGGTCCACCACATCCCATTTAGGTCGAAGTGTTTTTAGGCAAAACATTAAAAACCATCAATACACCAGGTTTCAAACTAACCGATAGTCAACTAATTTAGTTGATAAATTGGAAAAAGTATGGGCTGATCACCCTAATCAATTAAATTAAAGTGTTCAAGTAAAACCCAACCATAAAATTGAGTGAATTGAATAAATTAATACAGGCGAAGGGCACTTCTTGGCCGCCTACATTCCGATATGGAACATATAGGGCACACAAAAAAATATATATATGCATTCATTATTTTAGATAAATTTAATTAAACGTGCTAAAAAACCAATAAACAAAAATCGATGTTCAAAACAAATCATTTTTTTTTAATTAATCAAAACGCCTCTCTTGTGTTTATTTTCTCTTTTTTTCTTTACCAATGTCATTTCCCAAATCCAATTTCGATTTTATTTTCAGTTCAATCAAATTCATTTATTCACAAATGAAACTTTCGTTTTCTTTCGTTTTAATTCTGTATCTTTTATTTATGTTTTTCTTCTTTCGTTTTTATACTTCTGTTATCAAAAGAGACGTCCGTCTTTGTACTATTGAATATATTTACCATTTTGAAAATTAATTAATTTTGTGATTGCCAATCTAATTTCCTTTTATATAATGTAATGGAGACATATCACACAAAGTTTAGATTTTCCTCAAAGCGTTTCCCATCAATTTGAATAAGTATAATGAATTGGATTTATTAATAAAAGATGATGTTTTTGATCTTATTTAAATTATTAAAAATTGGTTCAGGTATGAGTCATACAAACAAATATAAATCACTCATCTAAAATTAGATAAATTGTGATAAGATCATTTTGATGTGATTTGTATCAGATTATTCTTTGGGTTCTAAGCTAACCGTATGGAATATCTTTTTAAAAAGTTTTTATCATTGATGGAGCTTAGCCAACCTGAACGGCAACCATTTAAAGATCAAACTGTGAAGCTTAAATGGGAGTAGCATTCAACATACCTAAAAATAACAGGAAAGAATGAAATGTTGAACATGGAATGTGAAATTGAGAATGCTGTTTCAATACACTGATTGAAAATTTTGCTTGGTTCTTAGGGTTTTTTATACGGAACACTATTAGTAAGAGTAAAACGAGTTTTTCACATTATATCGATTATCTCGTAAACTATAAATGCTATGAACTTGAAATTTGAGGTGCGTATAAAACTAATCTGTCCACATGAAATGACGGATACATATAAAACTAAAGTGGTTTTCGTTGTGTTTACATATTCAGAGATGTTAAATACTTAAGTTTAAATTAAAAATTTTAATCAATTAATTTTGAACAAAACGAAACGTGATCAAAACGTTTGACACAAAAAAGTAATTATTTAGATGACATGAAATCTTCTTGCAAGAAATATTAACAGTCTTGAGAGTCAGAGTCAGAGTCTTGAGGTTTACTGTCCTTCATATTTTTTATTTGTTTTTCATAGTTTTCAAAATGGGCATGCATAGCTATAAAACTGCTCTTAGAATCAAATATGAAATTCCATAAACAAGTTCAATAACACATGATTGCATCTTTGGAAATTTCCATCGACTTATATCTTCCCAAATAAAAGGAACCAAACTATTAACCTAAATAACTTTTCTTCGAAATATCGATTAAAATCGATTTCGTATTCTGTTTGATATTTTTGATACAAACATAATTTTCTCTATTTTCTTAGAATTTTTCATATTTATTTTTTTTGTTTATTTTTTCCTTTTTATATTATACATTTTCTTAAACCCTCCTTTGAGATTTACCTTTTCTGAAAAGGATACTATTTTATTAGGAGTTGGTTTTAGGAAAATGTAAGGGAAATAAAACATAATAAAATCAAATTATTATATTTCATAATTTAATATGTTTTACTATTGGATTGGGAAAAAGAGAGTTGAGTTGAGTTTGTTTTAGATTCGAATTGATTTATTATTTTATTGATTTGAATTGAAATGTGGTTTTGGATATGGGTGTAACTGGTCTGGCATAAATTTTAAGTCGTGAAGCAAAATATTTAAGTTCTTAAGATATTTAAATCAGTACTATGGGGCAAGTCGTAGGACACAAGGTCGCGTTCCCCCTAAGTCGCTGTTTTACTAGAGACTAAATTGACAAAAGAGAGATTAAATTAAATGAAATAGGGAGCGTTAGAATGTTTGCTACCTAATGGTTATAATGATAGAACGAAGGTAGTAGTTTGAAGATAGAAAGAATGAGAGTAAGAAGCAAAAGTGAGGCTAAGAGAGGAACTTAGTTATACCATAAGAAAGATGAGTCATTTGGTTTCTTTGTCAGTGTGTCTTTTTGTTGGATTGGATTGAAGACATAATTTTGAGGAACGGGATTAAATTTTATGTCTACGTCGGAACCAAGTCAAGGAGCTCAGTCGCAAACGATGTATACCTGGCGATCCTCGAAATAATCTAGCCTTGTCTGTATAAAGCGGATCTCTGTGCAAATATTGGTACTTAATGGAACAAAACAAAAGTAAAAATAAAAATATCAAGAAAAAAGCTGCTAAGTTTATAAGTGAAAATTAAAGAATTTAGAGAATATGACCGAGAATCGACAAAAACGAACTCTGGTAGCTTTAGACTTGCACCAAACTCAAAAGTCCAGGAAACTGGACCATATTCCAGCTCCGAATGAGTCTCTTAAGTTAATGTGATTTGGGTCATCCGGTTGAATCAGAACCATCGGAAAAAAGAATTTCCTCAGTACTACACCAAAAAACTCTTTCTTTGAGCGTAAAAATGCGATGAGAATAATCAAAAAAAAAATCTAATTCCTATCGCGGTACGCCCAGAGAAGCAAAAAGCCTCACTCAATTAGGCCAATACACTAACGGAAACTCAAGTTGTGTTGATCGATCTCAAGGAACCTTGCCTATATTAAGAAGCAAATATCGCAGGATGAGGGAGTGAAAGTCAGGTGGCGGTTATATAAAAAGGCGACGAGGACGGCCACATATCTAATGAAAATAAGGGTAAGGGTATAATAAAGCGCTGCCAACTAATTTCCACTCAAACCATAAGTTGAACCCTCATCTATCACCCAATTATTGGGATGTAGGATGGCACCAGCGACTAGTGGATACAAGTTGATAACATGTGAGCAGCCACACTCTTGCTCTACAAAATGAGTGCTGGCTGACTCATGAACCGGAGGGAAAGTGTCTGGCGGAATCTTGTACCAGTTTGAACAGCGAATAAGAAGGCAGTGCAGTAAAGACTTTGCATGGTAGTCATGCATCCGAAGACTATATGAGCTACCTCCAGATAAATGAACTGGTAAAATCATCAGAATCTGCAGGTGCAGCGCCCCTACTGTGGTGGAGGGGGAAACAAGGGATTGAAATGACGTTAAAAATTTTCCAAATTAACCTACACCATTCTCTGGTTACTAATGTAACGGAAGCCCGGAAAATAGGTATGGGATTGGTCATATGCACTGATGTCAACACTCATCATGTAATCTGGGGAAACTCAGACACCAATGAACGGAGTGAGGCAATTTTTAAATATTTATTAACATCTAACAATATTGTATGAAACATTCGCAAACCAACATTTGTCTCCAGAAATAGAGTGGCAGTTCTAGACATGACTTTTGTCTTATATGGCATCATATTTTGAACGAGTGGAAGTTGTCGGACGGGCAAACTCTTTTTTAGACAACTGCTATTTTCAATTCTCTCATACTTCTCTTATACGATCGATAAAACTGTAAAAGAACCGATTGGGAATGCTATAGGGATGTTTTTGAGGCAACGTTCTCACAAACAGCATTGAAAGGGTCTCAAACTATTGAATAGCTCCATAGATTGGTAGGGAATCTAACGGCAATGTGTAATAATTCTCTTAATGTTGCTTACCCAATTAACAAGCCTGGAGAAAAGTTGAACTATGGATCTGGACCCGTATTGCATTGGTCTAAGGTATTCTGTATCAAGATAGCATTAAAATCTTTTTCGTGAAATAAGTGAGATATCTACAAAAACTTAATAATTTTATTATTGTAACTTCTTATCTATGATATTACCCATAATGCTTCTACATAGAATCACCTTCCTTTCTGTCAGTTATCTGACAGAAAGGAAAGTGATTATATGTAGAAGCATTATGGGTAGTAAGAAACAAATCATTATCATTCATGAATATAAGACATCCAAGTATAAATAAATCTAATCATATTAATTATAAAAAAATTAATGTTTTAGCTTACCTGATTCGTCCGAGCTTGTGATGATTTGTAATCTTTACTGATTATAGTCATATTGTTTTGAATGATTTCATGTGAATCAATGCCAGAATTTGTTTTCATCTTTACACAATATTTCAATGAATAATTATGTGACAAGCTATTTCAGAGATAGTAAGAAGATTGGTGTACCAATTTACATGAAACTAAAAGTATATTTTTTATGTAAAATTTTTTAAATTAAAGAAAAAAGACAGAAAATTACCTAATATAGATTCTCTATATTTATAAACAAATATTGACGTTTGTCAAAAATAAGAACAGCGGTGGACCTTAATATATTTCCTCATATATTAGGGAAGTTTGATTTAAAGTAGAAGTAGAAAGTAGCGGCTGTGCAGACAGGCACAAGAAAGATAGAGAGGGACTAATATATGAGAAATATATATTGAAGTTTCTTGATCAGTATAAAGATCTCAAAAACTATTTCTCCCACACATTTAGAATTTAAACCTCAAATCAAAATCCAAAAAACAAACAAAATCCGCACTCAAACAATAATACCATAATTATTACAAACCTACCAACATAGACACCCTTATTATCCCACCGAAACCGTTCATTTTTTTCGTACTGTAAATGAAAAAAAACACCTCAGAAACATACAACATATGATTACTTCCATAACACCCCAAATTATCCATTTCCAAATAAACTTTACAAAATATAAAAAAAAACTAAGAAGAAATCTTTCTAAACAAAATTGTATTTCACAAAATCAAAAAAACATCTTCATCAAATTTTCTTTCACTTCTTCTTGTCTTTTTTTTCGTTATCCTTCACACACAACAAAAAAAAGGAAAATAACAAAATTATTGCGTCAAAATTTTCAATATTTTCCTCCCGTACCCAAAACATAAAAAAAAATTAAAATGAGAGCATGAAAGAAAATTTGAACATCCCCCTACACGCATTATTATTGACATGTTAAATAAATAAGAAAGAAAAACAGGAAAATACAAATGAAAATCAAAACTTGAAGTTTTGTAATATTGCGGTTTTTATAACACACATAGAGGAGAAATGAAAACAGTGAGTTAAGGAGATGAAATAGATGGAGAAATTTTTTGTGGATTCTAAATTTAATGCGCAATGTTCATTCAGAATCACATCCCCTGAATGTAATGATAACGTGAAAATATTATGTTTTTTTTTGTTTTTCTCCAAACAAATAAAAATATGTGTATAAATTTTTTTCATTTTTACAATTACACGTCAGTTGAATGCGTGAATTACAAACGAATAGAAGTAATAACACAATTGACTGTGTCAACCGAGAAAAATAAACAAATCGGAAAATTTTGTTTTTCTTTTGTGAAATTGTAAAATAAAAAAATAAAATTTAAATTATTTATTGTGAAAAAAAATCGAAACAAATATTTAAACTGTCTTAATCAGTAAATTTAAAAAAATGTTGTTTTTTATTTTATTAATTTAAATTTGAAAAAAATAATTTAAGATTTGTCTGCTGTACGTGTTCTTGTACCATTTTTGGATTATAAAAGTATTTTAGTTTTTTTTTATGTCAATTCATCCAGTGCAGATCTAAGAACAACAAAAAGAGGGAAAACGTGTAGAATACAAATTTGTTATCGAATGAAAGATTTTTGTGGTTTGGTGTTGTTTTTGTTATAGTCGTTGTAAAAGTTTTTAACGAATATAAGGATAAAAATAAGTTTACGATGGTTTTAGTGTTTTTTTCGTTAAGAAATTATAAAGTTTTGTAGATTTGGTTTCTGTGTCTTTCTTTACTTTTGGAGTTTCATGATGCTAGGGCTATAAGAAAAGGTAAATACATATATGTTTATATTTGAAATACTCAAATACAGCAGAATGTTTGAGTGTTATTTAGAATAAGTGTTATTGATCAATTATAGTTGTTGTAATATTAAAAAATGTTAATTTGTGTCAATCACATGGGTGGTTTTAACAAGCAATGAGTTGGCTTCAGATGAACTGGTTAATGGTTCGAATGAAAATTTAAATTTTAACAACGAGGAATTTACATTTACATCAAAGAGCTAACTGAGATTAGGAGTTATAAAATTTAGGTATCTTTGATCTTAACGGAATTGGCGTAAAACAAATAGGACTATAACAGATATAAGTAGGCCGGATCTGAGTGGACTTCTTTTTGGTATATTACTGTTATCAATTTTCGAAACTAAAAATCGCATTTATAGTTAATAGGATGCACCAGTTGACACCAAACGACTGCTGTGTCTCCTTATCTTCTATGTGAAATAGATAAATATCTATCACTCTTGTTTTGAATATTTGACCATTTATGGTGTTGCATGTAGTTCTAACAGAATGGTACTTAAAATGTATTTGGCGTATTTATCGAGGTATTTGGTACAACTGTCCCTTTTAAATTTGTTCTATAACTCATGATTCACTAGTGTGTGAGGTTTGATGCAGACTGTGTCGTGTTACCCAGTTTTTATTTTTAGCTTTGCTAAGGGCAGCAAATCGTTAATTACTATAATGTCCTGTAACGTCTGCTGGGCCTGAATTTTATATTTATTTTGAAATTTTACAAGCTCTATGGAAATTTCTTTAGGTTTCTTAAAAACATAGTGTGAATAAAAAGATCTGATCAGTTCAACGAATTGCTAGGCGCCCTAAGCATAAACGTACATAGAAAAAACGCACATTTTAAATTATAATATAAAAATTGAGCAAAGTAATATTAAATATGGACTTGAAAAAATACTTAAATTTAGTGCTAGTTCCAATGACGGTGCATTTGAACGAATAAAAGCTAAAACTTAGATTATTGTTTAATGGAAGTTCAGCTACAATACTCGTTGATGGAGGAGGAGATGCTTCGTTTAAAAAATATCTGTGATTCAAGACGATACGGAAGACTAAATGTTTCAATAGATGTCAATGAAATAATTAACTACATTCAACAGCAGTAAATTGATAATATTAATTTGACTTCAAAAATAACATTTAAGTTCTCATTGAAATACAAATTATCAATATAAATATCAGCATTCGAAAGCAAGAGAGATTTATTATTTTCGAAACAAAACTGTTTTGTGCAATTTTTTGTGGCTAGTACAGCCGGATACCACCACTAACAGGGTTAACTTTGACCGCTTTAGAGCCTTAACTGTTACACGCCAACAAGTGATCACTTTGGCTCCTAAAGTGATCGAAAGTACGTGGCACTCGTAAAATTCTTAAATTATCAACTTTTAAATTTCAAGATTCCAATTATTTTCCATTTTTAATGTATTAAAATTTCAGTACAGTTGTTGTAAAAAATCTTAAATTCGATTGTTGAGGTAAAGAATATACGTATTAAGTGTATCATAAGCCTTTCTAATCAGTGCCATGTAATCCCATGTTTGAAAATATATAATGGAAATAGCCGTTTTGAGTATATTTACTCTAGCATATTATTATGAGATAGCGCAAAAAAATCAAAATATTTGGAGTAGCAACATGAAAACGGTGGTGAATAACGCCACTAGAGTTCTTATGATATGCAAAAATCTTAAGGAGTTTTTAGTAATAGATCCATCTGAAAAAAGGATTTGGAAAGATAGTGGGAAGGGATGATCTGAGGACTGGAAGAACATCACTGATCTAAGACAGTCCTTAATAATTAATTAGGATGTCGTAGCAACCAAAAACATCAAAAATTCTGTCAACTGGAAAAAGAGACCCTAGCTCATCTTCTCCAAATAATGTTAATCATTGACTCATACGAGGAGACATCTGTGGACGTTTTGATTGAAATGACCAGCATTCATTGAACCCTCTCCATATTCTAAAACACAAGAAGATAGTAGGATTAGAGGAAATGCTTAAACTGGTTTAGGAGCAAGTACTGATCACAAGGTAGTAGTTAGGTCCACAACAACATCACACTATATTCCACCAAACTAATCTTATCGAAATTTCAACAATAAACAATATTTCAGAAAAGCTGAAAAACTTCCATTGCTTGAAATCAGACTGGATTTTTTATAAGCTCAGACAAATATTACTAAATATTAGTATATACTGCATTATACTGAGGATAATAGTTCCAAGTAAGAAAACTTAAAACAAAGTGCAGACTAATAAGAAATGGCAGCATGGACTGGGCTCGTTGAAAACTAATTTTCAAAATTATAATGTTTAGTCCTTACTCAGAGGGCCCACGCCGATTTCAATTGATGATTACCACATGTTTTATTTCTGCCATTTTCCTCGATTCGGCCGCTTTTTCGTTCGGCAAGCTCCAAAAAATGCCGATTGCCCAGAATCTTGTAAATTTGCTACCATACAATTTTTTTTAACAATGGGGAGGGAAAATTTGTTATAGAACACGAGGGTAACCTTGTCCGACAGAAATGTGTCTGCTATTGTTGAGTCTGATAATTGAAATTTTGACAGGCATGTTTGGGTTATCGGACTCGACCATAGCAGAAAAATTTTTGTCGGACAAGGTTATCCTTGTGTTCTTAAACGAATTCCCACCCCACCAAAGATAAAAAAAATTGTGATACCAAATTTACAAGATCCCGGGCATTTTTCGGAGCTTGCCGAACACAATACACACCTAAGCTTGCCGGAATTCGACTTTTAAATCACAGTATAAGAGGAAACAATAGCAGAGTCATTTAGGGCTATGCCACGGTTGATGATGTAAAACTAGACTTTAGTTATGGTTTAATTTGCAGCTCACATGAATCTCACTACACAAGCTGTGTATCATCTTTATTATTCTACGATTATCTGTTTAGGAGTTTAAGCACTCAATATGTACTATACTTTCGTGACGCACTTTTACTCTCCATATAATTGCAGATAAACGTAGTTTCACATCCCAATTGGTTTTGTTGTTTAGTTTTATTTAGCGTATGGTTTTTATGACACATTTAAAAACAAAAATAAACTTAAAATAGGTAGATTTTTCTACGAAATCTACCTAAAACAAAACATGAATACACATTAAATGAGCTTACAATCAATTTGATTGCGCGTCTTTTAGTTATAAAGTAAAAAGTAAAATATTTGAGCATTGAGCTGTACATTGGAACATTAGATGTTTACATCGAGTGAGTCTATCTATGCTACTACATCGGGAGAAGCCAAATGGATGTCTGAGATGTTGCCATTGTACCGTCAAATTGGACACACAGTGGCAATGTGTTTTATGGTTTGTTGTGGAGCGCCACAGTCACACTCAGGGGACTCTGAAATGGCCCACTTGAAGGAAAAATCAGCACAACGTCCATGATTCGTTCTTGTTCGGTTTAGTGTAGTCCATGACGTGGCAAATCAAAACCAGGTTGGGTAGAAGTCGGGTTAGTAATGGAAAGGCCAAGTGTGTTACAATGATGCCAGGAGGTGTTCCAGGCATCCAAGATATTAAAATTAGTTGCCAGCAGGTTGCTGGCAGTTTTATGTGGAGGCTTTCTTGACTTTAATCGACAACGAGTATGGTCGCCGTAATATTCGTACAAGGGTAACGTGATGTTGTTGGTTACCTTTTTATGTTCACGCATGAGCGCATGTGAGCGTCCTGAGTGCAGGTGTGGCGATATTGCTTAATACAGGGAGCGAAGGTAAAGGAGTAGATCTGATAACACCACTTATAGTACGCATCGTGGCATGCAGCTGGCAGTCAACTTTTACAGTATGTGTGCTATTCAACCAGACTGTACTCAGCCACTGTGAGTAAACCAGACTTAAAGCAGTTGTGCGGAGGGCAGCTGGTACCCCATGTCGAGCCTACCAGTTTGCTAAATATATTGTTTCTCGTTTTAAGTTTTTTTTATGTATTCTCTAGGTGGATTTCAAAAGAAAGAGTTCTATCGAGAGTAATGCCCAGGTACTTTGGCTGTTGATTGTATCAACCAAATAGCTACACCACATTATTTCAGAGTTTTATTAATAGATATAGATTGATTTTGAACTGTGAAACAAATAACTTGAAAAAAAAAAACAAAATAACCGAACAAAAAACTCAAACAAATACGCCTACTACATTTTTGCCGTTTTTTCTGAAAAAATCGTCAAAATTCCAAAAAAAGTATTTTTCGGCACATCTACTCTTCAAGACCTATCCTACAATATACATATTGCCACACTTTTGATGGAGCAAATATTTTAAAGTTGTACCGCAAAAATTTTGCTTACGTATTTATATATAGATTAGAAAATAAACTCCACGTTCGAATATAGTTATTCATTATCGCCCGGTCAGTTGAGAGCAAATCTTCCAAGACACCCATGTCTCTATTTTGAGTGGCCAGGGTCCAATCATCAGCGTAACCAAATTTCTTTGTTGTTGTGTCAGGAATGTCATGGATGTACAATAGGGTGGCCTTTAGATTACACTAGAATTTTTTTTTTCATTGTACAATTTGCGGCACCCTCGCATTTCGTGTGAATACCCATAAAAATATTATTTGCAAAATCTAATATCAATCGGTCAATTCTAAGACGTGCCTCCGGCCACTTAAAGTTGAGAAATTTTGTTCTGGACCTTAAAAAAAAACTTTTTTATTTTTTGTGCGACACCCTCTCATTTCGTGTCAATAACCATAAAAAAATTATATGTAATAATTGAAATCAATCGTTCAACTCTAAGGGGTGCCCCCGGCCACTTAAAGTTGAGAGGTTTGTTGTGGCCAATACAAAGAAAAATTTAAAGTTTTTGTACGACACCCTCCCATTTGCTGTTAATACCCATAAAAATATTATGTGTAAAATTTGAAATCAATCGGTCAACCCTAAGGGGTGCCCCGGCCACTAAAAGTTGAGAGGTTTTGTTGTGGCCATTATAAAGAAAAATTAAAACTATTTGTACGACACCTTCCCATTTGGTGTCAATACCCATAAGAATATTATGTGTAAAATTTGAAATCAGTCGGTCAACTCTAAGGGGTGCCCCCAGCCACTTAAAGTTAAAGGTTTTGTTGTAGCCAGTATAAAGGAAATTTTAAATTTTTTGTACGATACCCTCCCATTTGGTGTCAATTCCAATAAAAATATTATTTACGAAATTTAAAATCAATCGTTCAACTCTAAGGGATGCCCCCGGCCACTTAAATTTGAAGGTTTTGTTGTGGCCATTACAAAGAAATATTTAAATTTTTTGTACGACACCCTCCCTTTTGGTTCCTCCCTCTTAAAATATTATGTGTAGAATTTGAAATCAATCGTTCAACTCTAAGTGGTGCCCCCGGCCACTTAAAGTTGATAGGTTTTGCTGTGGCCAATATAAAGAAAAATTTAAATTTTTTGTACGACTCCCTCCCATTTGGTGTCAGTTCCCATTAAAATATTATTTGCAAAATTTGAGATCAATCGTTCAACTCTAAGGCGTGCTGGGGGCGATTGATATCAAATTTTACACATAATTTTTTTATGGGTATTGACACGAAATGGGAGGGTGTCGCACAAAATATAAACTTTTTTTTTTAAGGTCCAGAACAAAATTTCTCAATTTTAAGTGGCCGGAGGCACGTCTTAGAATTGACCGATTGATTTCAAATTTTGCAAATAATATTTTTACGGGTATTGACATGAAATGGGAGGGTGTCGCACAAAAAATTTAAATTTTTGTTTGTATTGGCCAGAGTAAAACCTCTCAACTTTAAATGGCCGGGGGCGCCTTAGTGTTGAACGATTGACTTCAAATTTTGCAAATAACATTTTTAAGGGTATTCACACGAAATGGGAGGGTGTCGTACAAAAAATTAAAATTTCTTTGTAATGGCCAGAACAAAACCTTTCAAGTTTAAGTGGCCAGGAACACGCCTTAGAGTTGAACATTTGATTTCAAATCTTACACATAATTTTTTTATGGGTATTGACATGAAATGGGAGGGTGTCGCACAAAAAATAAAAAAATTTTTTTTTAAGTCCAGAACAAAATTTCTCAACTTTAAGTGGCCGGATACACTTCTTAGAATTGACCGATTGATTTCAAATTTTGCAAATAATATTTTTACGGGTATTGACATGAAATGGGAGGGTGTCGTACAAAAAACTTGAATTATTCTTCATAATGGCCACAACAAAACCTCTCAACTTTAAGTGGCCCCGGAGGCACACCTTAGAGTTGACCGATTGATTTCAAATTTTACACATAATATTTTTATGGGTATTAACACCAAATGGGAGGGTGTCGTACAAAAAATTTAAATTTTCCTTTGTATTGGCCAGAACAAAACCTTTCAAGCTTAAGTTCGCCGAGCACCCATCTGGCTCACGTAGTTTCTTTCAGGCAGTTAAATCAGTCCAGAGCAATTTTACTCGATCCTCTATTCCAACCTTAGTTCTGAATGACATTCCCGTGAGCGACTCGAAAGAGAAAGCGGATCTATTGGGTCGTATTTTCGCAGAAAACTCAAACATAGTTGAACCCCCCCATTCTCCAACACTCATTCCCCCAGTTGTAACGAAAATGAAACCAATTATTTTTCGTTGCAATATTGTACGGAAAATGCTTCTTTCTATCAATATCAACAAATCTGCTGGCCCAGACGGTATTCCACCCCTCATTCTTAAAAACTTTGCTAGGCAACTAGCTCCAATTTTAACAAAAATTTTCTATTTATCTTATAAAACCGGAATATTTCCCGATTCTTGGAAGCTGGCCAGCGTTCAACCCATATCAAAGAAAGGCAGTAAGATAGACCCTAACAATTATAGACCAATTGCAATTCTGTCGGTTTTAGCTAAAATATTTGAAAAATATGTTAACTACAATTTGATAGATTATTTGGAAATGTCGCAAATTATTGATGATAAGCAGTATGGTTTTCGTAGAAGTCATGCAACAGGTGATCTGTTAGCCTACGTATCCCATCTCTGGAACAAATCGCTGGAAAACCACGGTGAAACATTCAGTATTTCACTTGACATTTCTAAAGCATTTGATAAAGTGTGGCATAAAAATCTTATAGCTAAATTGAAATCTTATGGCATAGACCATCTTACTGTCTCATGGATTCATAGTTTTCTTACAGGTCGCCAATTTCATGTTAATTTAGATGGTATCACATCCAATATTTTCACAACCAATGCTGGGGTTCCTCAAGGTTCGGCACTCTCACCAACCTTGTTTCTTCTATACATTAATGACTTACTTATTTCCACAGTGCACCCAATCCATAGTTTTGCTGATGACAGCACATTACATGCATCACATGCATCTCCTAAATTTCGATCTCATACTGCAGTTACCACTGATAGAGAGTTGCTAATTGATTCCATCAACAAAGATCTGGAGCGTATAATGGAATGGGGTGATCGTAATCTCGTTTCATTTAATCCAACCAAAACCAAATTATGCCGTCTTTCACGAATGGAGCGACATAAAAATTTTCCTATTAAAATAAACCAAGAGGAATTGCGTGAGGTTGAATCAGTTAGACTTCTTGGAGTGGATATTCAAAATAACCTGAAATGGAATAAACATGTGTTCAACCTCGCTAAATCTGCAATGCAAAAATTAGGATTCTTGAGTCGATGTAAAAAGTATTTCAATCCCGAGCAAATTTTGCTAATCTTCAAGTCCTTTATTCGTCCATGTATGGAGTACTGCTGTCATGTTTGGGGAGGTGCTTGTCAGTCAACAATAAATTGTTTAGACTCTGTACAGAGAAAAGCAATACGGTTGATTGGTAATACCTAACTAACGGACCAGCTTGATTCACTCCAGCACAGAAGAAATGTGGCTGAATTGTCAATATACTATAAATATAACTTTAGCGAATTCTCCTCTAAGGAAATTCAAAATATTCTTCCATCGTGTGCGCAGTATAATCGACAAACAAGAGCTGACGAGTTATCCCATCCATTTGTTGTACAAATACCTCGTTGTAGAACTGTGTCCTTCCAAAACGACTATTTCAATAGAGTGGCCAAATTATGGAACTCATTGCCCTCCTCTGTATTTCCCGATGAATTTTCTCCTCAGGCATTTAAAGAAAATGTCCATTATCATTTAAAAAAATTAGTATAGTTATCCCTATATCCCCATTCCTTCCATTCCTTTATAGTTGACATGGTATCTTCGGATATTCAAAGAGTCTAAATAATGAATATTTCATATTTAGTGTGCTAAACATGTCTAACTAATTAATAAAAAAAAAAAAAAAAAAAGTGGCCGTGGGCACGTCTTAGAATTGACCGATTGATTTCAAATTTTGCAAATAATATTTTTACGGGTATGGACATGAAATCGGAGGGTTTCGTACAAAAAATTTAAATTTTTCTTTATATTGGCCACAACAAAACCTCTCAACTTTAAGAGGCCGGGGCACCCTTTAGAGTTGACCGATTGATTTCAAATTTTACACATAATATTTTTATGGGTATTAACAGCAAATGGGAGGGTCTCGTACAAAAAATTTAAATTTTTCTTTGTATTGGCCACAACCAAACCTCTCAACTTTAAGTGGCCGGGGGCACCCCTTAGAGTTTAAAGATTAATTTCAATTTTTACACATAATTTTTTTATGGTTATTGACACGAAATGAGAGGGTTTCGCATAAAAAAATAAAATTTTTTTTTAAGGTCCAGAACAAAATTTCTCAACTTTAAGTGGCCGGAGGGAGGCACGTCTTAGAATTGTCCGATTGATATCAGATTTTGCAAATAATATTTTTATGGGTATTCACACGAAATGGGAGGGTGCCGTACAAAAAATAAAAATTTTTGTTTTTAAGGGCCACCCTAAGTACAAATTAAAAAGTAATGGCGCCAGAACGGAACCCTGTGGCAAACCATTATTAAGCATTTTGGACCTACTACAGGAATTATTTAGATGGACTTTGAATAACTCAGCATGTTGTTAATTAAACGCGAGATGGTGCTACAATTGCATTGCATTGAAGAGCTTATATATAATCCCAATTCGCCAGACCGTGTCATATGCTGCAGTGAGATTGATGAACACTGCGCCTGTTTTTAATTGTTTTTTCAGTTGGTCAGTGCAACTGCGATTGGGAAGGAAACCAGCTTGTTTGACTGGGATCTGGTCATTCAGTATCGGAGCGATACGGTTGTATATGAGCCGTTCTAACAATTTGTAGCAGGTGCTCAAAAGGGCAATTGGGCGATAGCTTCCTGGTTCATTAGATGATTTACCTGGGTTAAGTATCGCTATCACTTTTGTTTAGTCTTAAAATGTTTTGGAAGATTACCGGATTCAAGGATATTCGAGAAAAATTTAGTTAGCCATTGTTTTACATTTTTTCCAGCATTTCTAAGAAATTCTGGAAAAATACCATCGTACCCAGCTGCTTTTCCGTTTTTTGTTTGAGACAGAGCTGAAACTAGTTCTTCGCTACTAAAAGAGTTCGCAAACTTTGATGGAGACGAGCAATTGCGCTTCATTCCTCTTAGTTTACGTTTAATTGTTCTTTTATCAAGGCGATTAATAGAAGAACGAGACATGAATACGATACGATTCGCAATGTGCTCTGGATTTATTTCATTGTTAGTACGAGCAATTGAGTTTGAGCCACCCAGCTGGAGAAGGAGACTCCAGGCTTCCCTGCTTGAATGGGAAAAATCTATGTTTTCAACAGCGCTAATCCACTTTTGTTTCCTCGCGGTGTCCAGTGAGTAAATTAAGTCATCAGCCACGTCTGCTTCACCACTACTAAGGTACTTCTCATACAATTTATCGCTCTCTCTACTCCAGCCAGGAATGTGTTTCTCACGGAAACCTCTTGGGATGCATTTCTTTGCAGTTGAGATGATGGCTCCAACGAACCTATCATAATTTTTAGGAATGGGTGGGACAGCCATAGATATAGGAATAGGGTTTCGTTGTTCGTTTTTTTGTGGAAAAACAGAGGTCGGGATTGTAATCACGTCACCATCTAGCAGATCTAAAGGTTTTCATGTCTTTCGCATCATATACCAGGAACATGTTGTTACCATCCGCCCAGTCCATAAGTTGTATGCCTTTGGGGTTGTTGTTTGAGTACGACCACTGGGTGTGATGGCTTGTAAAGTCACCAGCATATATTGCAGGGTGGAGAAATAATGGTAGAGTAGCAGCTGGCCATCTTATATTTGGCGGCTTGTATACGTTTACAATCTTCGTATCTGATATATCACCAACAATAAGATGTATATCGCTGTCCATCTGTGTAAATACATGGGTGCAGTTCATGATTTCTGACTTAATATACGTGGCAGATCCATATGCTTGATGGTAAAGAGCACTAATTAATTTGTAACCACCAGTGTTACCATTAAAGGTAAGTTGCGCTTCATCTGCTGCATGCGTGCTCTTTGTAATACTCTTTGTAAACGTTCTGTTTTTCACTTGCTTATGCCTTCAATGTTCAATTGCAAAATACGGACTGGGGGTCCAATATTTTTTGTCTTATGGTGATGCAAAGTACCGTTGTTATTGTGATTTTGATTTTGGTTCATGTTAATTTTATTTTGTATCACAGCCGAGAGTCCGAAATGAAATATTAGGCCACCACATTGAAATAGACTATTAGCGTAACCCAGGGTGTAGCACGAGGAGCTTGTCTATTAACACACAATTATTAACACACAATTTGTACAATTAAAAATTAGATAGTTTATGGCCTATTAGAAGAGCCGGTCTGGTACTCTTTTAGTCATTACTCATTGCCTAATAAAAAACCGGATATAAGCAGTATTATTTTTTTAAAATACGATCTTTTTTGTGATTTTTATTTTGTATGCACGGATATTTTGATCGACATTTTACGGTAAATACGAAAATAAACAGATAAGGGTTGAATAAATTACACTAGTTTACTAGAAAAATCTCCCTAAATAAAACCCAATTTTTCCTAAAGATTTTGACCTGCTAAACACGAATATCACATTCAATTTTTTAGATTAGCTCTTGTTTTTGAGATATTCGCGAAAGACCAATTTTTTCGGTGAACAAAAAGGTTATTCCGGTTTTTGGATCGCATATTTTACAAAACAATTTAATTTTATATATTAATGAAACGCGTACATACATAGTAAAGATACTAGATACTAACGAACATTTTGAGTTTTTTTTTTGAAAAAATCCATCAAGGATTCTGGAAGTTGTGCTCGATAAAAGTTGAAAGAAAAACAAAAATTTATGTTTTTTTTTAAATTTTTTTATATTCAACGCCATAAATTTTGAACAAACAATCGCATCGATCCAGAATGAAAATAAACAACTATTTTGAGATATTATATTTATTTTAAATTTTGTATGATATTTTAAATCAAAATGGTGATATTTTTCCCTTTTGACTGTCAAAATATTTGAAAAATTATTTTGGTGTCAACAGAAAATGTTTATTCTGTTCTCAAAAATTTCTCAAAAGGATTTTGACGTAATTATTTTCATTCTGGATCGACCCGAATGACTGTAATTTTTTAATTTTTCAATTTAATTTCTTAGAGCCTACAGTTGATTCAATATCCTTTCTTTTAAGTTAAAAAACACAAATTTTGGTGAAGGTTTTCACAAAAAAAGTCAAAGCTCAAAATTTGAAAAAAAAAAATTTTAATAGGAATAATTTAAATTCTGCAACATAATTGATTTAAATATGAGTTGTTATACATATTTTCGAGTTGAAATTGCGAGTTATGGTCAAAACCTGGTCGTAACACATCGTTAAAACGTTAAATGAACATTTTCTCTATTGTACCATCTTGAATGTGTTAAGTTGCAAGTTACATAACTATTTTTCACATCCACGGTTTATCTTCATTTAATTTTATGCCAAAGTAATGTAGGTATGCAGTTCTTATATATGGAGTGATTGTTTAGCAGGATGTATTATGCAAATTCCACACATAAAACAAAATGAATTCGGACTAGTTTTACACTTGAAACTTCTTGAGAAGCCATTTAAATAGACTTAACTTTACACTTTACTATTTTAAAAGAATTTTTAACTGATTGTTGAGAACGACTGAACTTGTAAAATATTATTTCCGATGCGGCACAAAAAGAAAAGAAAATTACAAATGCGTTTATGATCCAACTCCAATCGACTGCCACGAAAATACATTTTGACATTACTAAAGGAAAACAATATATTATCAATATTTTAATACGATCGTCCAAATTTTTAAAAATTGATCTATTGGCTAAAATTTATCTAATTTTTTAATTTCACTAATTTGTTTTTAATTAATGTTTAATTATATTAAATTTATCTATTTTAACTAATTAATCTAATCAAATCATTATATTTTCACGGATTGTCTCGAATCAAGAATTTTCACTAGTTTTTATCAATGCAAAAAACGAAAATAAGTTAAAAAAACCATTGAACTTATTGTTCTAATAAGGAATAGAACGAACAATATCTGTTTACATCGATAGCATAGGATTAAAAAAACACTTTTAAAGTATTTTACTTCAGCGTAGGTAATCAATTACCTTCAATTATTTTAGACCTAATCGCTTCGTAGCAAAATATGGATCAACTATTCGTTTATTTCAACGGATTCTATTGACTAAAATAATTTGAATGGAATACCCAAAAGATGGAATTACTTTGTTGACTGACAATACAAAACTCTCAATACTGTATTTGAGGAGTGAGGAAGTTATCAGCATTTTTGAAGTTATCTCTAGAGCATAAAATTTAGTTGGGATCGATTAAGGACTTCAAAGGACTAACAATCCGTGGTCATTGGGCCATGATGTTAAAACTCCCCTCTAGAATTGTCGTTAAGCAAGACACTTGGGCTAGACTGGTGAAAGATCATAAACCGAAAATTATAAACCAATATTCATTTTCTCCTCTACCTCTTAAAGGTTCGAATGAACTTTTCATTATTTAGACTTAGTGAATAGCCGTAGAAACCATGTCAATTAGAAAACGAAGTAGTTGGGGAAAATCGAAGGAATAAGGATATGGGGATAAATATACTATTTATACCAGAAACCAGATAACATACACCAGATGCCAGATACCTGATACCAGATATCAGATACCAGGTACCAGAGCCCAGATACCAGATATCAACTCAGATTCTAATATCACATACCTACTGCTAAACTTCAGATTGTAGATATTTGAAAACAGAGAGGAGACAGGGAGGGCTGATTACAAGCACAAAATGCGCATCTTTGCTTCTACTGGATGGATCAGACTCTTTCCATCAGCTACTGCCATGTCTAAGAGTTTGACACTAAAGTATGATTAAGGTTCTGTTCTGATAATTCATAAAGATGTTACCCATTATGTTGTTTTCTTTACCATCAGCATCACTTTCACCAACTCTTCATTCATTCCTTTATCATACTCTGTTAAAGGTAGCAAAAACCAAGTCTGATTTAATAAAACTAATTCGAAGTAATTAAATCCTTTTGTACAATAAATATAACGTACCCATCCTTGTTTGTAAACATCTTGAAGTAATTTTTATTCTCGTTTAAACATTTAATTTTGTTATTACCATTTCATAGCAAATAAAAACCATCTCTACTTACAAAATAATATTATATTAAAGAAAAATACCGAAACAGAAAAATGAATAGATTCACAAGAAACTCAATCTAATTTTCTTTGCTTGAATCAGCATAACCATACAACAATTTTATTTTCTTCCGTATTCAGTTAATCCGTTTTTCTTAACTTACATTTATTCTCATTTTCTTTTTCCTATCTAGAACCAGAACTTTTCCCACACACACAAGAAAGTATTCTTTGATCTGTTAAAAGGAATAATAAAAATAGAAAAAACAAAAACTAATCATAAGATTTGTTTTTTTATGTTATTCCATTTAATCAACATGTTTGAATTCAAAACAAAGACAACAAACAAAAATCAAAAACAAGAAAATAATTTAATTTTATATAAAACAATCATAAAAAAACAAAGAAAATTGCATAAATTATAATATCTTATAAAAAACAGAAATACAAAAAAAAAAGAATTAATAATTTTATTTTAAAAGAAAATTAAAAATTTAAATTTTCCTTTTTCGTTTAATTGTTTTATCGTTTTTTTGTGCGAAAGAGTAATATTTCGGAAGCAAACTGTAGAAGTCGTACATCAAAAACTTATTCGTAATCCAGATTTCCATTATTGTTTGTGATAATATTTTCTTTAAATAGAAATCTTTCATTCATTTTTCTTTTTATGTAGATTAGAAAGTATTAGAAAACTCAAAAACTGTATATGTAAGAAAGACGAAAAGAAATCTTCATATTTTAATATATATCTGCAATACAAGGGTGAAAAAAGCTATATAAAAAGAAAACTCAGAACAAAGAAAATGGGAGAAAAATAAAACTTAGAAGGAAGACAAATATTTTGTTTAGGGTTTGAAAGGTTTTTACCATGGTTAACAGAAGGAAATAACTGCAGATAGAAAAGAGGGAAAAATAATCGTTTTATAGGAAAATTAAACGTTTAGATTAGTTTGAGATATACTTGAGTATGAACGGTCTTAAAAGCCTGATGTTTCAGAAAGGATTTATTTGATTTTTATTCTGGTAATCTTACTACCTTAATCCACTTCAAACACAATAAAGTGTTAGGCTATATTATCTTTCGCGATTACGGATTAGGAAACTTTTTTTTATGTTGGTTTTGCAACAGATGCCTTGAATAGCAGGTAATAGTTATGTTCTTTTCCAATAGGAATTGATTTTCATTATCTTCGGCTATTCGCAAATGACTTAAACATGAATAAGTTTTTATAAAGAAATAAAAAAAGATTGTTGACGATTGATACCTGTTTTGAAGCCTACGAATCAAGATGTCATTACTGGCTCCGATCACACTTTGATCACAGTTGTAATGAAGAGCTTTCTTATTGGCGAACCAATGAAAATGGCATAGCAGGAAGCGTACCTTGAGTAATTTAATGCCGTCACGACTAATACTCAGCCATCGTGGGTTTGATAGAGTAATACCTGCTGCTTCAACACAAATGCAGAAATGTACGCAATTTACAAAAAGTTACAGAAATGGAAGAAAATACAAGTGGAAAATGAAGACTCTGGCGACCCCGTTTGTGAAAGACCTACGCTCAGCGCGTCCAACCCACGCAATCATTCCCAGACGCTCACACACTTACGCGTCATACACGCTAACATCCACCCACACACTCTCGCTCATATATACACACTATCACCCATAACTACAATCATGCCACCATTCACACACTCTGGAAACTCGCCAATATCATTCTGGATTTCAGGTATCAATCAATTTCTCTCATTAACTTAATAATTTTGTTAAAAAGTTCGGTTAATTCATTAAGGTCACACTGCCGCAAGTAAATTGTATAATACCAAAAAAAATTAAAGTTAACATGAGCTGCACTATAATTTCAACAACGGGTACATTGTTGTTCCAGCAATTGCTCAAAGAATTAATATTTTAAATTATAATAATATATTAAATTATGGTTTATTTTATTTCTTGAATTAAATAAATTTATGGATTAAAAGGAAATATTGTTTTGATTTGCATTTTTACATTCAGGTACCCAATCCCATCAATATATCTGAAACTTGGAAAAAGTTATATTATCTGTTTGAAATAATAGGGTGTGATCCTAAGGCTTCACTATTATTCGTATATGATGGTAGTTTTACGGATACAGTTGCTCCTATTAATTTTTTTTTGATGCTTTCGATCATTTTAAATTAATATGTATTAATTTTTACATTAACTGTACATACGATTAAAGTCTACATGACATACTATTATTTTGCACCTCCAATAACCTGAACTTATTAGTAAGAATTGATAAAAGGGTGTTCAAATTATTATTGCAAAACTAGGAATACTAATGACAAATATTAGTAGTTAAATACCATAGAAATAATGCCAAATCGCACCATTTATATAGGATTAGGTCCGAGTGTAGTCAGCTATCACACGATCTTGACCTTTAATACCGCTTTGACCTCCAGCTACGTTGCAATAAAATATGAAGTATAATCCTGACTTGAAATCAAAAAAAAAAACAAACATGCCTCACCTAAACCCTCTCTCACATTCACTCTCAGATTCTCCCATATCTACACTCAATCACGCCTCTAATTTAAAAATAAAAAATTGAAAATAGCACTCACCTCATGACGTAGTTCATCCACCACCAAATCCTACTCCATTAGCTGCTCATCGACATTCCTGAAGTCTAATTATATACAAGACAACAAACAACAGTTGATGAATCGCCCCATTCATAAAGCAGGAAACAGAAATGGACGGTTGCCTTTTCGCCAATAATAGCCGCAAAACAATAATATAGATTTATTCCACACGGATATAGCCGTTCACCGGAGAATTTACCTTCCTGGTATACTGTAATTACACGACTACCAGACTTCCACGAATACAAATTCTCTTGCGATCTTTCAGTAACAATGTAAATTTTATTTAGCATACAATTTTTATCGGGTTACAATACTACTACACGACTATTTTGATAAATACATTCTTGAATGGTTCTTTTGAGGTTTATAGTTTTCGTATTATTACTTAGTTGATTAAGTTGAGCCAATAAATAAACTTCATATCAGAATTTCGTAATAACTAAAGGTTTCTATTGTCAATTATAAACAACCTGAGACAAACAGCACAGCTCATTACTACACTAATTTAAGTTTATTTATCTAACACTTAACATTAACAAACAGATTAATTTTTATTTCTTTTGTTTGACTAGGATTTTTTCTTCTTAGTGAATAATATCACAGATCTTATAATTTTACGAATTACTACACTGATTTTAGTTTATTTAGCTAACATTCACCAGTAACAAACAGATTAATTTTTATTTCTTTTGTTTGACTAGACTTTTTCTTCTTAGTGAATAATATCGCAGATCTTATAATTTACTAATAATAAGTCAAAAGTTCACTGTACAATTGAACGCGGTGACGGCCGGCCATTTTACAGATCCAAACACAAATAATATACGATCATTTACTTTCACGGGCATTGACATTGAATAAATATTTGTTGCACTTAAACTTTATTTTCTCCGTGTAGGATGTCACAACTGCGGAATTTTTCTAGTTTTTATTTCCTTTTTTTTTTGGATTCTAATGTCACGGAGCAACATATGCTCGAGAATGGCCGCCAACAATGGAAAGAAACTTAATATAATTACTTTACCTCCGCAGGATGATATTACGGGCTGCCAGCTGGTGAAATCTTCACGAGATTTCCGTAGTAGGCTAGAACAATATCGCCACTTGATGTACAATCAAAAAAAATTACACAAGAAACTCTTGAAATCACATTTCATGCATGGTGACATGTCAAAACTTGAAACTCAAAAAAAAAGCACCAGTCACGATCGACTATCAAAATTATGAAAACAATATGATAGACTGCAAAAGAGAGGTTGAAAAAAATGTATAGTCGTTCCTTATATAGCAAATTTCTTTTTCGAAAAATTCGAAAAAGTGTTTTTGATGCAAGGCAAATAATTTACATTATGTAAATAGATGTTAGGACCTTTGTTCGTTAAAACCAAACTGTTTGTTACTTTGTAATACCCAACAAAGCTAAATAATTTGACGGAATAAATTATGTCCAACACACTAATAAGAAATATCAATGAACCAGAATGGATTAAACGTAAGTTTAATCGATTTTATGATGTTTACGTATTACAAAATAACAACTTACAACAGTATTACAGTGAAACTCAGATCCATAACGGAAAGATAATTTGATAAAAATACCCAGAAAGGAAATCGAATGCATAACGAATTGTAGGATAATAATTTTTCTATTGCGACGATTGGACAAATACGCACAGCCGTTTAGAGGTTTGAAAATTTCGTTGATCAAGTATGGTCAGTGTCTGGAGAATTCAAATCTTGGTAGTATGGCAAAGTAATGCGGGTGGAAACGCAGTATGACTCAATATTAGGAGATTGCAAAATAAAATATTATGGTTAACTATTTTATGCGAAGAACAAATTAATGTACGGAAACTGTATGAAAACAAATGTCTATGGATTGTGAACGAATGAGAAGCTACTATGACTACTTATGGTAAGCAAAATTGTGAATTAAAAACAGACATTGAACAATTCGAGAACTCTACCGCTCCACATTATTATGCTCCAGTCTACATTACACAGTTTGGGAAAGTATGCAACACGACCAAAGAATCCTTCTATGATCAAAACAGCTGTCCAGCCCCTACCAGTGAAAAGCGGGTTAGCTATTGTTGAAAGATTGTACATCTAAAAATATTCCCAAAATTCTTACAAAATTAAAAATTAAAACTTTTTACAAAATTCTAAATATATATATAAAATTCAAAAATTTTGTTTTTTTGTCAAAATTCCAAAAATATTGCAAAAACTATAACAAATTCAAAAATTTCCATGTCCAATTTCATTTTCAATTACATTTACGTCATAAAAACAGCTAAATTTTTTTTATTCCAAAAAATTGTCTAAAAAAATAAATGAAATTATTTTTTGACACACTTGACATTATTTTTTGACAAACTTATAATGCCATTATCTGTTAATTAATGTTGGCAGACGGCCTTATTGATTCCACACAATTTTAAAAAATATCGTCACTTCAACTCTATACAGGAAAAACAAACACAAACACTGATATGAATTGAGATTTCTTTTATTGTAAAAACGTCTCAATTCATATCAGTGTTTGTGTTTGTTTTTGCTGTATAGGGTTAAAGTGACGAAATTCTTTTAAAATTGTGTGGAGTGTCAATAAGGCCGTTTGCAAACATTAATTAACAAATAATTTGAGATTCCACTGCACTCCGAACCAAAATTATAATTTTTTTTTATGATGCCATAATTCTCTATAATAATAATCAAATTTCATGTCATACAAATAATTAATTTCATTTTTTTCCAAAAAATTGATTGAAAACATAAATAAAAATCTTTCTTTTGACACTAATCTAGATTTTGGTCTCACATATCAATCCCGACCATCAAGATTTTTCCAAATTCAATGTTCCTACTCGTAATCACTTAAAATGAAAGTTTTTTAAGCAAAAAATATGCAAATTTCCTTGTTTTGACACACATGACGATTTTTTTGACACACTTCCGATACAGTTATCGAACACATCGCCCTTTCGGCTCTAAACCTATTTTTAAAAAAAATGTTTGAAATCCGTCCAGCGGTTTTTTAGATTTTGTAGGTTGTGACGGCCGGCCGGCCGGCAGACAGACATATATTTTTTTAGGACCTACTGATTAGAATCAGTAGGTCCTAAAACGTCGAGAAATGCCAAAAAAGTGGGGGTAAGAATTTCACTTTTGGCTCATGAATGCAATACTTAGGTCTTTCAGACCTAAGTAAAATAAAAGCTCCACAATATGTGAACTCCACCTAATTACTAACTAGATGTTGAATAATAGCACTAATAAGGGGTGTTTGTGAAGTAACAATAAATAAAAAATTAAACAAAAAATAGTTCTATATATGTAGTTTTTTGTCATGAACTAACGTTACACTTGTATTTATTTTATTTGCATAAAAAATTGTAGTTATTTTATAAAATGTCAATTTAACACAGTCTCAACGACAAACAGTGTTAATTGTATTATAATTATTTAATTTTTGAATATTTCAAAGCATTCTAGGAGCAATTATTGCCATAAAATTATTAAAACCTGATGTTTTCACTTAAAATGTAGCAAATGAAACTGAATTAAATTAGCCAATTAAACGCTAGGCTCATTTAGAAAGAAAATTCATAACATTGGTGACAACAGTGGGTTTTTTGTTGTTAAAATGGTTATTCTGAGTGAAGAAATCCTGAAGTAAATAAAAACTGGAAAAATGATTGAAAGCTTGATGTAATCAAAAAACCTAATTAATTGAATGTATAGGGCTAGCAGTTTGGGTTTGTTACGATACACTGTGACACAAATACATTTCGGGAAAGGCAACAACAACTGATTTCTCATAATTATTTTATATGATACTGCACAAATATGAATGAAAAACGGAATCAGTTAATTCTTAACATAAATCAACAATTGGAAGGAGTAAACAGTAGCATCAACATGACTCAACATAATATTAACATCTCAATTCATGTTTTTTAATAAAGAAATTCAAACCCGAAAAAGTAGTTTACCTAAATGGCTAGAATAATGAAATGCAATAGCTTCAATAACTCTAACGGTTGCTTGTAGAACTTTAGAGTATAAACACTTTAGAGTAATAATACACAAAATTTCTCTTATGTAACACTTAAAACTTTATTCACAATTAAATTAAATTTAACATAATTCCACTAATTTAAAATAATTAAATTAAATTAAATTAAATTAAATAATATAATTTAAATTATAACTTTACATCATCGCCGTCTAATGAAAACTAATTTAATCTTGCAATCGGAATTCTTTATAAATTATACATATATAATTTTTGTAAATTTCTCACATATTCCAGGTAAGTCCATCTTTTGCAAAGAAAACTTCAAAAATTGTGATGAAATTTATTTCATGTTGTTTTTGTTTTTAATATTTTATTTCTACTTTCCCTGTTTTTATGACCTTGATGTTAGATTTGAAATATTTTATATTAGAAATTGAGGTTAAATACAATTTTGTTTTGTATTTGAATGCGATTATGTGAAAAACCGGAAATTGGTGCGCAACATTATGACAAACATTACAACAACAAAATTAAATGTCATAACAAAGTGGTATGAAAGTTTCAAACAAATCGTTGTTCAGAAGATCCAACCACGTTCCTTCAGATTTTTCTTATTAATGTGAACCTGGATGAGCTTGCGGATCATATACATTCCAAAATTTTATTAAGATCTCATGCGTTTACCTTGCTCTTCGTGTTTGTAAACTTACAAAATAAGATGGCAATTGTTTATTTAAATTGTATTACAAAAAGATGATGACAAATAAAATAGTAAGTCTATGATCTTCATAGCATTGTTCATGCTCATAATATTTGTAAAAGACGATTTTCAGTTGTTGGAAACCACTAAAAACAAATTAACCGATTTCGGCAAATAACTAAACTCTAATTTAGGGCAATATACATCGATTGCGACCATTTTCATTTAAATCGGCTCATCCATTACTCAGAAAACGTTAGACAAATTTTGGTCTTATTTTGGAAAAAAATATATATACGACGTGTTCGAGGATTTTTTTGAGCTGATCTAAATTTCGAGAATTCTGCGATTTTTGGCTTGAAGACATATTTTCAAAAATTCATAACTTCAATTCTGTTAAAGATAGAAGCTTGCGTTTTTATTTTATTCAATTAAAGCTAATATATGGAATATAAAAAAATATATTCAATAAAACTCATTTACAAATTCCTATTGTTATAAACAAATAAAATGTTAAAATCAATTTTTAGTCATTGTTCAACTTACCTAATGAGTTTTTAGTAGAACCATCGTATTCTACGTTCAATTTTCTTTAAAAAACTTATTTTTACTAATACAGAAATGAATTTTACTATTAGAAATAAATTAATTCATCGAACGCGGGACGACAAAAAATTACATAGAAGAGTCATTCTTTTACATACAGATTGGGACAAAATCTGATCAACACATTGTTTTTATAGATAATAGTTTTTTTTACAAGTTCATCTTTTAACATTAAAATAAAACAGTCAAAATGAATTATGAATGAATGATTGAAAATATGTCTTCAAGTCAAAAATAATGAAATTGTCGAAATTTGGATCCGCTCTATTTTCCCAAAAATAAAAAAATTAAAAATTCCTCGAAAGTAAAAAATAACGTAAAAACGCCAAATCAAAAATGTGTTGGTCAGAAAAGTGTTCGGTTTGTAGAAGAATGACCCTAACTGCTAAAAAAAGGCTGTTGTGTTGTAAATAAATCAGATAACCAATGCTCAAGTAAATCCGTATGCGTTTGCGGCTCATTTGCATACAAAACTTTTTTCAAGATCTCATTCGTTTGCGTTACGAAAATAACAAATCATTTTTTCACTCGTAATTAAAAAACCCAAAAACTAAGATAGCAATTGTTCATACAAATTTCGTTATAAATAACTGGAATGAAGTCATACACAATGGTAGGTCAATGACCTTGATGGCATTATTCATTCTCATGATATTTGTAAAAGATGATTTTCAGTTTTTGGAAACCAATAAAAACAAATTCACCGAATTCGGTAGAAAAAAACTGGAGTCTAAGCTACAACAAGATTCATCGATTGTGACTAAGAGCCCGCGACGACCAGACCTTCGTTATTTTATAAAAGCTTAAAGTTTCTCTGTGCATACCCCCTACTCAGGTAGGTACGATTAGCGACATATGAAGTACGGATCATAGGGGCTTTGGCAGGGAGCAGGTTCCAAAGGGGCCTCTAAAGTTTCGTGAACGTATAAAAGCTAATTTTTTTATATATTCTTCGGGATAGTATTAGAAGTCACGTCACCCATTGCCAGACACTTACTATCGTGGAAACCCCCTGCCAGACACCCTCAAACTTTAAAGTTTAAGGGTGTCTGGCAGGAGGTTTCCACGATAGTAAGTGTATGGCAATGGGTGACGTGACTTCTAATACTATCCCGAAGAATATATAAAAAAAATTAGATTTTATACTTTCACGAAACTTTGGAGGCCCCTTTGGAACCTGCTCCCTGCCAAAGCCACTATGATCCAAACTTCATATGTCACTAATCGTTCCTACCTGAGTAGGGGGTATGCGCAGAGAAACTTTCAGCTTTTATAAAATAACGGAGGTCTGGCCGTCGCGGACTCTTTGTCTATAAGGAGTTTATACATTTACTAAACAAATTTCACAAATGTCTCAAACATAGGAAAACTTATTTCGGTTTTCTTCTGTTGCCTTCGGCTAATGAGTTATTTTCCTTAAGCTTACATTCACCTATGTATGATACCAAAAGTGCTTAGTTTCCGCCTTTTGCTATCGATTTTAAGCCAATTATAACTTCGGCACATGCATTGTGCATATATGATAAACTGCTTCAAAATTATTGTCACGCGGGACACGAACAGTTCGATGAAATCATTGAAAATATTTAATTTTTGATCATATGGCGTGACTGAAAAGCTTCATTGTAATTTAGATCATCAATTTTAAAATGACGCAACAGCTGTTCTGTTGGCTTTTGTTGCTGTTCTTCTAAGTAATGATTTTCTGAGAAGGAGAGAGGCTCGTATTAAAGTTGACCGAAAATAAAAGATCAAAGAATGAGTTCCACTTTCCTACTAAGCTAATTGCTGAAGGTTGCTATACTTATCCAAAAAGTTTCTACTCTAGTTTTAAAGCTGATGTTTTGACAATTGTCAGTTATAAAATGATGGACTATTTGCTTTCAATTGCATGTTCCGTTGCATAATTGACAAATTTTTTAAGTTTTCTTTATCGACTATTTTCATTAATGCAAACTAATAATATCCTTATCTAATTACATAATTTTATTCAATTTGTACTTCAGTAATTTTAAGTTGGATGGAAGTCATCATCGTCTCAACAACTTCCTATTAAGGAATAGGTCTAAAGCTTTAGATAAGGTTCCTTTCTGTACAATTTCTAGTAGTTTTGGACCCAAAAACTTAATACAATTAAAACAGATTTGATCAATTTTTCAGTGAATTTTGGACATTTTATGTTTATTTATTTGAATTCCTTTGAAGACACCTTCACTGTAGTTGTCCAGGACTTCATATTTTTAAAGGCAATACTGATATATTATTCAAGAATTATTAAAGATTTTTATTATTTCTGAAATATTTTTAATTTGTTTATCTAGAAATCTTTTATTTTTATGTAATTAAAACAAATTTATAATTTATTAAATAAAATAAATTTACAGCTCAATGTTTTTGTGATAAACGGAAAGCAATATTTGATAATTAATTAAATACCACAAGTAATTTCCTATGAGTTAGTTTTATGTACAAACTCGAAAAGATCTAATTTACTTAAAATCTTAGCATCAATTATCCGGCACGAAGGACCAAATAATGAGTTCTGGTGTTATAGTCAATCGATCATGGGCAAATTCTATTCATAACCGCTATATCTAGCAATTTTTTATGATTGATTGGCTATAACACCAAAACTCATCATTTGGTCCTTCGAGCCGGATAATTTACTCTTAGGTTTTAATTGAATGATAATTTATCGAGTTTGTAACTATTTTATATCTACAATTTTTGATATTTATCTATTATTGTTATTGATTATCTAAAATATATTAAACTGCGATTATGAGAAATGATCACTGATCAAATCAAATTTTATTATTCGGAGTGCAATATTGAGTTATGTTTTAATTCTTCAATAGGAAAACTAATTTTTTGGTTGACTAATAAAACAAATATTACTAATTATTTTTTTAACAAAACCAATAAAAACTTCTCAACTTCATAAAATATGATTCTAGTTAGTAAAGTTTTTTATTAGAGTAAAGTTAAAATATTAAAAACATTTATTAACATTTTGCTAACTCTCAAATCAAAATAAATTTACAAAAATCTCAGCTCAGCAAATCATTTAAAGTTTTTTTTAAGCCATTAACAATTCGAAACTTTTTTAATATATCAATTTCACAATAATCTTTTCAAAAAATTTAATATTCTCGAAAAACAAAATCACAAAACCATTAAAATGTAATAAAAATTATTACATTTCTTACGAATATGAAATATTTTCCATCAAGTTTTTGACAAATTTTATTTTCCTATTATTTTTTTGTTTTTAATTTATACATTTTCCAATTTTCTTCGTTCACGTTTTTATTATTTTATCTATCTTTATGAACAAACAAAAATAAAATAAAAATTAATTTATTCCTTTATAAAAAAAAAAGAAAAAGTTTTTTATTTTGGTTACATAATAATTTTTCCTAAATAAACTTTTTTATTTTCGTAAAAAGTTTTTCTCATTTGGTTTTTATGTGTAGCACCGAAAACAAACAAAACCTTGTTTTTTGCGGTTGGAAAAATGAAAGACGGAAGTGAATATAAGGAATGAGTAAATTTTTTGAACAGAAATAAAAAAGTTTTTCATGTGATGGAAGAATAATTGGAAAATAAAATACAAATCAGTTAAGAGAATAAAATTTTCCATTTATCTACTCAACTCAGTAATTTAATTTAATTTTATTTTTTGTTGTCAAATAGTCAATTAATAATTAAGATTCTTGAACTACAGAACTCACCTACTACAGAACTAACCTAATGCGTTCCATTTATTTGTAAATATTATTCCATCAAGTTTCAAGTTTTAGATTTTCATCTTTTCAAATTCCCACTCAAATAAATCTAAGTGGATATCCTTTTATTAACCAGTCACGCAAATACATAATCACACAGCGAATCCTCTTGATAAAACAAACGATTTATACTCCCAACAATTTGTTTGCAAGGAAAATCAACGAAACAAACGAAGAGATTACCAACAAATAAATTTTATATTTCATGTAATTTTCCAATTTGATTTCTTATTTCTTTGTATTTTCGTTTTAGATAAATTTCAACATTTATCTTGTCCATTAAACAATAAAACTAAGCGTTTTTTCTTACCTTTTTACTTGCTTATTTTCTTTTCCCTAATGCGAACAATTATCTTTAATGTCTTTTGTTTGCTATTGTCTTTAGTTGGTAATTTCCTTTATAATTTTTTTCTTCTGTTTTTGTTGTTTGGATGTTGTTTACGGTGTTTATCGATGTTTATCATCTTGGAATCCTTAATGGATATCATGAAAAATTATGACATATTTCTTATCAAAATAATGATAAGTGAAGTAATGATAATTATATCCATAGTACATTATATCCTAAGCCCCCCCCCCACCATACTTTGAATTTAGAAAAGAAGTATTTGAAAAAAATGTGTTTTGACTAAAGTTTAAAAACTAACCAGTTATGGCCATTATACAACTAGTTTTCTTTTTGCCTGAGAAAAAAATAAAACAGAAGAAAAATAAATAACCAAATTTAAGTTTTTTATGGTAAAAAAGTCTTAGAACTATTTTCTTGGGTTGAATTCCGGTGTGGTGGTGTAGTAGAACATTAAATATATAATAGCTATAAACAATTTAAAGTTTTGAAAATTTCTAGAGGAAATAAAAAAGGTTTTTGCTTTTAGTTGACAGTGTGGTCCACATAAATTGAGACAAACAAATGCCTCAAACGGTTGAAGTCAAAATAAACATTAAAGGTTGAATATTTACCAAAGGAAAAGGGTTTGAAGCTCTTGTATGCAAAAAAAATATTGTTGTCATTTGGTATTTCAGCATGTTCAAGATATTTGTATTTCCCATGGTAAATGGAATACAGTGTGTGAAAACAAATACACTAAAAGCACAAAAATAGAATAAGATTTTGAAAAAATTAGTATAAATAATTCGTATGTTAAACTAAAACATGTTGGCTGAAATATGAAATTACTGTTTAGGTAACAATTGTATTTGGTTTTGAAATTAATGGTCAATTTTAGATTCGTAAATCCCATCCAGTCCCATTGTAGACGTGGTCTATCGTGCTCAAACATCCCCAAACCAATCAATCATATGGGAACGGATAGAACCTATGAAACGAATAGCTGGTTATCGGTCGGGACTGCTATAAATAATCCTGACATCAAGAGGGTAAGCGTGCCCCGAGTTTGTTTCACCTAGCTTCAGTATGTAGATTTGATAGACTATACTCTCAGTCCTTTACAAATTATAGGTGCACTCGTTAATTTTTAGGTGTAAAAAGGTTGAAGATAAGGTAGACTCTGACGACTTAAAAAGACGAAAAGAACAAATCTCTCTCCATCTCCACTATCTACGGCTATCAAAGCTAATTGTTGAGAGTTTATTGTAACTACCAAAAATTATTGCACCAAACAAACGAAAGGTTGTTGAAAATTTTTTTATAAATGCGAAAATCATGACACCAAACAAACAGGCGCTGTATTTTTGTTTCACCACGTTCAATACTTCTAAATAATTTCTACGATCGTTTTCTGACATTGTTTGTATTTCAGCAGATGCTTCTCCCTTAGTGCAACTATCAATGCACCCAGACGATTTCAGCGTTCCAAACATTTTGATCTGCTGCTATCTCGAACTGAAATTAAAAGATTTGAAAACAATGAATGCACCATCGTTTGATGATTGGCTTTATTTGATAATTGTTAGTTGTGGAACCAAATATGTAGTAACTTTGTCCGTTTCAACTTCTTGTTAAAACTTTATGCTCCAATTCTTAAATTATCTCATTATCTTTTTGATTGATGTTTGTGGCTTTGACTTTGTTAATAAAACTTTTGTTTCAAATCGTCTTTGCATCCATATTTGCATTGATTTTATTCATATTATCCGCATGGAGGGATCAGTTTTTATTGTGTTGAAATTTTTTTATTTTTGATCTACGCGTGTGACAACCCCGTCCCTGCAACTCCAGTCCCTGCTATTGACATACGAGTTAACGTGAGATATCACATACCACTGGCAATAGCAGTGAGACATCACTAGCCAAGGTGACATCTTAGGGGTGGTGGCGGATGAACTATATTCAGTCAACGGTAGCACCCTCAATCATTGCTTCCTTGAGAAAACGAGCCTTCATATAACTATATGTGGGCCTTAATCTTCAAGAAAGACAGTGCGTCACAGGATCAAGGAATATGCAACTGACTGGATTATTGGCAACTACATTTTTGTTTTGTTTCAGAAAATTTTTGCAAAAATTTGCTATTTGCTTTTTAATTTACTTTTATTTTCTCTATTCTATCATAAAATATTGGCCTATGTCATATTTTGTCAGTGATAGGATTTTTTGTTTAGTGATCCATTCTTTGACCAAAAATATAAAAAAACAAAAAAAGAAAGCTTTACGTCCATCAACATCTTTGAACGTATGTTGTTGTGGGACCTTGGTCTTAAAAGGTTTTTATGTGTTATTGTGACACATTTATTGTAATCTCTACTCCACAACACATTTTATAAAAAAAAAAAAATATTAAAGCTGCCATAAATTGGGTGAAATCGAAGCTTGTAGGTGGTAATTGAATTATTGTTTCTACAACAATATTCATCTTTTCTTCAGATTTTTTGAATCACTATTTATTAATTGTAATAAATCCAAATTGGTAGTTTCATTTGATGGTTTCATTTGATGATTATCACATATTTTATACTTCGTGAGGCGCCTCTCCTTGACAAATTTGCCAACTTTTGTATAGATGCCATTTTTCTCAATTCGGCCGCTTTTTTGTTCGGCAAACACCGAAACATTACGATAGCCCGAGGATCTTTTAAATTTACTACCACAAGTTTATATTTTATTATTAATCTTTAAACCTTGTTCAAGAAAAATTTGTCTCCTATTGTCGAATTCGACAACCCAAACATGCCAAAATGTCAATTGTCGGACTCGACATTAGGAGAAAAATTTTGTTGTACAAGGATACTTTCGTTTTCTAAAACAAATTTCCACCCTCCATTAATAAAAACAATTGTGTTAGTAAATTTGCAAGATCCTCAGCAATCGTAATGTTTCGGCGTTGGGCGAATGAAAAAGCGACCAAATCGAGAAAAATGGCAGATACAAAGGTTGGCTTGCTCGTTAAGGACAGGCCCCTCACGAAGTATAAAATATGTGGTAGTCATCAAAAGAAACCGGCGAGGGCCTCCTGGCTACTAGTATTCCACTGGCCACCATATCTTTATGACTTTTATCTCACTTTGAAAAAACTATTATTAACATCTAGCCTATCCACCGTTGTCTCCAATGTCAAGCTTTTTTCCTACTATTCCATCAGCTTCTATAGCTTCTCGATAACGCATCAGCATTCCCAGGTGTAGTAATTTTTCGATGTTATGTATGTTACTTGTTACTCTTGGTTTTTGAACTGTGGTAGCCATCGTAATACACCATTGTCATGTTCTTGGTGAAATTTTTGACCGTATACAGTTTGTTATGGCAATATATGACACATGCCATAATAGCCAATAACTGCTTTCCGGTCATGCAATAATTTCGATTTGGTTTGGATAACATTTTGGAAAAATACGTCGTTACTTTGCCCTGTTCACCTCTTTTCAGCAAAAGCACTCCACCTTATACTTCATTACTAGCATCAGTGTCTAAAATAAATTTATTGTTATGTTTATCTAAATCTATCAATATAAATGTATCAAAAAATGAATAGTTACCTCAGCCTTTCCGACAAACACACGGATATTCTCAAAACATTTGTTTTATTAAAAACAAAATATACAGCAATCTTCACCTCCTACCATCACATTTCTCTATAGTTAGATTCAAAGTATTGTGTCTTCTAGCAGAAGTCAGCACATGGTGACCTTGCCCTGCAAACTTAATTCATACAAAACCTTAAAACATTCATACGGTCTTCAAGCGAACAACCGATTACGATTTAAAAATGTATACGATAGGAACTAAAGTAACGGAACCTACGAAATACCAAGTAGTAATAAACAGCAGCTAAATAAGCAGAAAAAAGATCAAATTAAACAAAAAAGAAGATAAAATGCCAACAGGAAAATTTTTATTCTAAATCTGAAGAGACCGAAACCTGAGGCTCCTAAATAATAAGAATTTGAATTTTTTTGGACAATCGTATAATTGCATAACAATCAGATGCAAACAATCATCATGATCCTACATTGACATTTGACAGTTACAACTCTTTATCACTCATTAAAGATGCAAATAATTTGTTAGACATACTTAATGATTTTTTGTCACACTTCCTGTTCAGCTATCGTGCACATCGTCCTTTCAGCACATTGCGTAAAGAAAAGTTGTTTTTGCGCATTCGTTGTCTAGATCAGTGTTTCTCAACCGATGGTCCGCGGACCATCAGTAGTCCATAGAAAAAGTTTAGTGGTTCACGAATTTTTGTTATATTTTTTACCAGTCACAATTTTGTTTTGTTCGATCGCTTTTTTCACTCCTCAAATGTGAATACTATTTCACAAATTAAAAAGTTTTCCTTCGATAGCATATAAATCCACGACAGCATATAATTTTATTTTCATGTAAGCTTAATCCCGTGTGAAAACGCTTTTCCCACTAGTGCAAAATCATTTTCGTTAAAATAACAAATTGTTGTTGCAAATGGTATTTTCATGCAATTTTATAAATTTTTTAAATCAAAGCAAACATGAGAAAATAGAATATGTATTACTTCGGTCTGAAAGACCTAAGTATTACATTCATGAGCCAAAAGTGAAATTCTTACCCCCACTTTTTTGGCATTTCTCGACGTTTTGAGGACCTACTGATTCTAAAAAAGCTAAACAAAAAATGTATGTCTGTCTACCGGCCGGCCGTCATCACCTACAGTGCAGGGAAAACCGCTGGAGGGATTTCAAAAACTTTTTTTTCTAAAAATAGGTATACTCAAGAGACAGGTCCGTAAGGACGCTGTGTTTGATAGCTGTACCGGAAGTTTGTCAAAAAATCATTAAGTGTGTCAAAAACAGCAAATTTTCATATTTTTGGCTTAAAAAACGTTCATTTTAAGTGATTACGAGTAGGAACATTGAATTTGGAGAAATCTTGATTGGTATGTGAGATCAGAAAAAATGTTGTCAAGTGTGTCAAAAGAAAGATTTTTATTTATTTTTTTACCCAATGTTTTGGAAAAAAATAAAATTAATTATTTATATGACATGAAATTTTATTAGTATTATTGAGAATTATGGCATTATAAGTTTGGCAAAAAAATGTTGTCAAGTGTGTCGAAAGATTTTTATTTACTTTTTTACTCAATTTTTCGGAAAAAAATTAAATAAATTATTTATATGACATGAAATTTTATTTTATTATTATTATTGAGAATTATGGTATAATAATTTTGTCAAAAAAATGTTGTGAAGTGTGTCGAAAGAAAGATTTTTATTTATTTTTATTCCTAATTTTTTGGAAAAACAAAACTAATTATTTGTATGACATGAAATTTCATTATTATTATTGAGATTTATGGCATTGTAAGTTTGTCAAAAAATTAATGTCAAGTGTGTGTCAAAAAATGATTTCATTTAGTTTTTTAGCCAATTTTTTGGAAAAAAAAATGTAGCTGTTTTTATGACGTACACGTAATTGAAAATGAAATTGGACATGGAAATTTTTGAATTTGTTATAGTTTTTGAAATATTTTTGAAAAAAGTTTGTATTTTTGATTTTGTAATAATTTTTGCAATATTTTTAGAATTTTGGAAAAAGTTTTAATATTTGATTTTGTAAGAATTTTTGGAATATTTTTAGAATTTTGAAAAATTTTAAGTTTTTGATTTTATTATAATTTTTGGAATTTTGAAAAAAATTTCAATTTTTGATTTTGTAATAATTTTTGCAATATTTTCAGAATTTTGGAACAAGTTTGAAAATTGTTAAGAATTTTTGGAATATTATTGGAATTTAAAAAAAGTTTAAATATATGATATTATTCTAATTTTTGGAATATTTTTGGAATTTTTCAATTTTTGATTTTGTTATAATTTTTGCAATATATTTAGAATTTTGGAAAAAGAAGAATTTGTGAATTTTATATATATTTTTAGAATTTTGAAAAAAGTTTCGATTTTCGATTTTGTAATAAATTTTTAGAATTTTGGAAAAAGTTTCAATTTTTGATTTTGTAATAATTTTTGGAATATTTTTAGAATTTTGGAAAAGTTTGAATTTTTAAGAATTTTTGGAATATTATTGGAATTTAGAAAAAGTTTAAGTATTTGATTTTGTTCTAATTTTTGGAATATTTTTTGAATTTTGAAAAAGTGTGATTTTATTTAATTTACCAATATTTTTGGAATTTTGATTATAATTTTCCGGCAACGTATTGATGTTTCGTGTTAGTTTTGTAATAAATTTTTAAACAGAGATAAAAAATACTTGTACTTTAACAAAGAGTTATGTTTGATATACATCGCTGCCCAGAACTAAAAACCATGTCTTCATAAAAGTTTTTTGCCGAAAACTATATCAAAATCCTTAACCCAGACCGAAGTCTTGATATCTCAGAGCTGTGAGATTTCAGCCCCTTCATATTTTTGAATGTTATATTCTAGATTTTTAATTTAATAATTTATAATAAATATCGTTTAAGCATATAAATTTACTATCGTTGAGAAAATTACATTTCCTACGCGAGATGAAAACGTTTTACGTTGACATGAACAAATTTTCACTCACTAAAATAACAGCAAAATATAGTATATATTTTTAATATTGTTCTTACTCGTAAGATTAAAATTTTAATTTTTTTATTTAACTCCTTAGGAGTCGATTTTATTATTTTCTTTCAATCCATATGCAGAAAAACAAAATTACTACTTTTTCTTCATCCTTTTTATTTATTCGAATACCTAATCACAATACCTGCATTATTAGACACACCATTCAGAAAAATAATCTATTTTTATTTTTAATACGAAATTTGAATCAAAAATTAAATGTGTGATTTGAAAAAAAAAAAGTTTATATATCCGGTTACTGCAAATATAGGTTTTTTTTGTTTTTGTACAACCATATTATCCGCGTTGTTAGTATTAATAGAAGTAAATAAACAGCCGTTAATTTTATTCTGTTGCACGATTGCTGCAGAACACAATATTTGTATTTTATTGGGTCAGTGTTAAATCGAGCATAAGTTTACAAACTTGCGAGAGAATAAAATTCATTAAATACTTCCGACAGAGTAACATGTATTTAAATTAAATTATTTTAAAATTCATAGGTACGACAAGCAAAACGAATAAAGAAAAACAATGAAATTTATAAAATTTTTGTTGTACCATTACTTCCAAACAATTAAATAAATTTTATTTAATTTCGATATTGTTTGGTATTTTGAAAATAAAATTACCTACAATGAAAGCCATCAAATTTTTTATAAATGAGAACTGAGAAACCAAAAAAAAATCATGAAAAAGCTAAATTTTCCAATGGAAATTTAATTCAATTTAATCGTGAAGCAACCTTTTATTTTTTGAGTATTTGAGAAAGGGACATGCGCATTAGTTTTAATATATAATTTTTTATATAATCAAAGCGAAAATGTTTTATAAATATTAAATATTATTTCAGAGTTCAATACAACCAAATAAATTGTTTTTTGTGTTCCGCAGCATTCACGCAACAGAATAAAATTGACAGCTGTGTATTTTTATCTATTAAGACTAATACCGCACACAATTACGATTCCAATAAAACAAAAATAAACCTTTATTTATAGTTGCCGAAATGATAAAGCCTATTATTTTATTGTATTGAACTCTGAAATAAATTTTTTTGATTGTATTTTATAAATAATTTCATTGTATTTTATAATTTCATTTTCGCTCTGATTATATAAAAAAACAATAAATTCAAACTAATGCCTATGTCACTCTCTCGAATATTGAAAAAGGCAAAGGTTACTATTATTAAATTGAAATAAATTTCCATTGTAAAATATTGTTATTATTTTATAATTTGTTTTATCAATTCTCATTAGTATTAGTAGTTAGAACTTTGATGTTTTTCATTGTTGTCTATGTCATTTTAAAAACACCAAGCAATAAAATAGGCGTCGAAGTTGAATAAAATTTATTTAATTGTTTGGAATTAATGGTACAAAAAAAGTAAAATAAAATTTATTGTTTTTTTTATTCGTTTTACTTGTTTTATCAACGAATTTTAAAATAATTCAATTTAAATTAATACCTGTTACTCTGTCGAAAGGATAAAACGTTGTATTGGCTTTGTGTTTATTGAATTTTATTCCCTCACAATTTTACAATGCTCGCTCGAGCCTAGCTCGGATTGTAAACTTTTGCTCGAAAAATAGAATATAGCGTTAGACACTTTCACAAAAAATTACTATTATTTCTATTTTGGAGTAAAAACGATATATTTTTATTTGTTCTCCCATATTTGGGTATGATGTACTTTAAAACGTATTCGCACTTAAATAACGGAGTAAATTAGTGATATAAAAATCGTTTTAATCTCTGTTTAATACACAATAATATAGTTTTAAATAACATTATGTATGAAAGTGTGAGCACGATATAACCTGCAGCTTTGTCCATCTGAAATGACATATTTTGCACGATCCGCAATAGAATCTTAAAATATTTATTGATTCGTAGCATGAAATCAGTTGAGAAACACCGGTCTAGATGTCCATGAGGGCGATCATTTGTTTGCTAATTTTATGAGCTAAATGTGATACATACAAGAAGCAATAAAATTAGCTAGAAAAATATATACAGAAGAAAGGCTACAATTTTTTAATTACGGAACCTACCTAGATATCTGGGAACTATTCTCATATGGAATATGGATTTTACTTTTTATCACATTCCGCCTAGTAGCAAATATTCAGTTGGTGGGTGAGGCAAACGCAGGGATTATAATTAAATTTTGGTAATTGGTCTGTTGCGTTTCTCACCCAAAGACATACTTTTTTTTGTTACTAATTTAGTTTCAGGATGATCGAAAACAAAAAACCAAATCAAATTTGGGTTATGTAAATTTTCAAATTTTCCAGACTGTTTCTTCGCCAATTTTATATTGTGTTAAAGTGAAAACAATATTATAATAATAAAATAAAAAAATTCAAACCGAGATGAAATGAAATGGTAAAATTCATGTTTATTCTTTATAAGTTGTAAAGAAAAATGAATTAAGTCTTAAAACTCATTGAAAACTCTGCACAATTATTATTTTTACTTTTGAATGTAAAGTTGTAAATAAGAATTTTTCAAAAGTCCGATAAACTTTCAATTTGTGGATTGGGATTTTTGGTTTGAATAATAAAATAATGTTCTTTATGTAAACACTATGAACCAAAATCTTTTGAGCACAAATTCATATTTACAAATTATTTCGTAATTTTTAAATCCAGTTCATTAAAAAAACAAATACGAATTCATTAAAGCAAATTTAACCCCTTAACTTGCCTTACCTAATACCTATTTTCCAAGTTTTGTTTGTGTAATCATCGTTTAAGTTCATTAAAGTTTAAATAAAAGTCGAACATCAGAGATGACACAAAATTTTAAGGAATTTTTTAACTTCAACGCCTTCAACGCCAACAAGGAAAAAATATCGAATAAAAAGAAGAAAAAAAGTTAAATTAAGAAAGCTAATAAAGAGAAATTCATTTCGGTTCATAAAATTTCTTTGATTAAACTTTTTATTAAAAGGGAAAAAAATTAACGAAAAAAATCCTGAAAACAAAAGACGTAGAGGTAGAGAAAATTAAAATATGTAAAATTAACGTATGAAATCAGTAAGGGTTGGGTTTGAATGCTGTTGTTTTCTATTTTCATTAATTTATTTCCTTTTGTTAGTTTGGAATTGTAGATATAATGAAATAAAATTCGATGTTTTCTCTCCTACTTTTCATTTTAATATATTTTTCTAACAAGGTTTTAGAAGGTTAATTTTATGGATATACCTTTGTATTTTCTACAAAATTACGGGTGTTAAATGGGCTGAGAAGTTATATTTGAAATAATTTTTGTTTTTAAATTGAAAGTATGAAATCTAATTTTTTTGTCTTTCTGTGTTGAGATATTAAATTCGTACCTGTCATGTTGTTTGTATGGTTAAATTATGACTGGAGGGTTTAATGTTACATCATTGTCTTTGAATTTAAATTACTTTGTTTAAATTATGTTTATGTTTCCGTTAATAGGGCCAAAAGGCTTATATTGTTTATTTTGCTTGGAAATTATTTTTGCTTATTTCATTTCTGTTTCTTAAAATTTACAGTATTTTTAGAGTTTTAATAAAACATTATAGTTAATTTGTTTAGGAAGCTTATTTTCATCGCATTTTATTCTTAAGCTGCTTAGTTCTTATCGCATTTTATCGCTGGAAAACACTCTTTTGATCCTTATAGGGTAGTATACCATATTTACTTATGACACATATTATATGTACGTTTTTTGTAAAAAACCCAATTACTGAAAAAAATTTAACTTTGTTTTTAATTTTAAACTTATTAACATCGACTTTTAACATCAAATCTTCACGATCGACTGATTAAATCTATGGCGTTGCCATTTTTTTAATGGATGTTATGTCGTTCGGTAATTATACAATGAACCTACATTTCGGCTATCCTACATCACAAATGCTTCGTTTTTTATAGCTGCTCTTCTATCAACCCATGGTTTTATCAGATCTGTTTAAGACTATGTTAAAATTAACCCATTTCTGTTGTTACATTTCCTCACTTCATACCGGCGTACCTGACCTATGAACAATCTTATTTTCGTATTCACTAAGCAGCATCGCCCATCTTTAGACATTTGGAATGCCGAACAATCAGATACAATTAATTCTTTTTTACAGCTTGAATGATTGCCAAGACTTCTAATAGATAGAATGAAACTTTTCTTGAGTTTGCGTAGTTTTTCTGCTTAAATAGTGCATTTCATCTCCACAACAATTTTTAAATTGTGAAATAGGAATTTGAAATAGGCACTCTTTGGATATACACATGTCCAAATTCAAAATAATTATAACATTTGTTCCCTTTCTGTTTTTCAAGACAATACATAGCGGCACTGTTACTAGTAGGTAGTTCGTATATAATGTTTTTTAGTTTCGGTGGCTTCTTTCATTTTTTCATAAAGAATTAATTTGTTTTTTAAATTTTTCAAATTTGATGCAACATATAATATTGCTTTATTATATTCTGCATCTGCGATACCCTTGATCATATAATCTATGACAGCACTATCTTCAACATTTGCTTGACTTGCTATTTCCATAATGTCATAAAGATACTATTTATAGCTTTCATTTGTTTCCATTTTCTTTTTGATAACTGGTTATGTATATCGGCACTATTTACATTTAATTCAAAGTCTTCAATCAATAGAATTTCAAAATTTTATAATTTTATAGACTCAGAATTAACAAAAATTTTTGCAGTACCAAAAATTGCAAATCATTCCAATTTAACAATTTTGACGTATCATCGAATTCATTCAACCATTTGGTGATATTTATTTTTGTCATTACCATCAAATTACTCTAACGACTCTTCAATCATTTTCGTTTTTTCTCATCTTGATAACAGATTTATTCAACTCTTTCACAGCGCAGCGTCCATATATTCTTTTAAGCGATAAATTCTGGTTTATTTTCAATAGTAATTAGTTCAAATTTACGTCATTTTAATTTGAATTCATCTTTGTAAGGCTGCTAATATTACTCATTATCCAATTAAACACTAATTACATAATTAATTTTTTATTCGCCTATATATTAAAGTGTTACTTTATTACTGTGATTTGCGGCTTTAAAGTATCACTTTTCAGCTATTTATTTTGTCGTCATAGCTACGTTCAAAAAAGTAAAAAGCATTTGTATTTGTTTAAATTCTATGAAAAATAAATTTTTTTATCAAAGCAACCCGCAAATTCAAAATTTCATTATCCAATTAAAATAGTTGTTATCATTTGTTGTCATAGAATTTGGAAAAAATAATAAATATTTTTTCAAAGGTTACTTGTTCCACATATTTTGATTTTAAAATTTATGAAAATTTGTAATTTTAATTTAGAATAAACAACTTTTCTTACAATATTTTGCTTGCGGCGAATAAAAAATAGTATATGATGCACGGACGTAAGCTATTTTGGACTTAATGTGGGTGCAAATCTCGGCTAGCGCCTCGATTTGCAAACTCCACATCCGTCCAAAATCTTTAGCTTTACGTCCTAGCATCATAATGTACTATTTTCTACACCCGTAATATAAAAAAAAGTCCAGCGGCAGGTATATCCGCTAGAAAAAGGTAGATTTCTTGATCAGACAGATATGCATACAAGTAGAATCAATGTATCAAATTAGTTGAAATCAAAAAACTAAATAGAAACGGAATTATCCAACAAATTTCACAAAAGACATTTAGTACATTAACCGAAACTACTTTATGCAATTTCGGAACAGTTTTGTTTAATTTGGTTAAAATTAGTCATAACATATTAACCCCTTGTGCATCAATCACGAGTCTGACTCGTGGACATTTATTTTGCTTTGTGAAACAATCACGAGTCTGACTCGTAGAAATTTATTTTACTTTCTAAGACAATCACGAGTTAGACTCGTGATAACAAAATAAATTAAATTCATGGAATCACTTGACTTCATTTCAAAATTGTGATCGAACGGGTGAACCGATTTCAATGAATTTTTTTTTGTTTAAAAGGTACATAGTGACGCTTTATGAAAATATTACTTTAACCAAAAATATTTATATTTTTAGATGATTTTTTAAAATTTTATTTGTTCAAACATGGTGATTTCAAAAAGTATCGTTTGCTTCTCTTTCATAAATAGATATATAAAATGGCGGAATCAATACGGCAGCTACAGGCTTACGGCCTCACTCTGAAAGTATAGAAATTTGGCTACCAACACAAATTTAAAATATCAACAGATGTGTTGTTTTACTTAGAATGTTGATAATTATAAGTAGCTTCAACTTCCGAGTGGTGTTAAATTTTTTATTCAAAATGGCGGCTCGTAAATATAAAAATATAAAATTAAATAAAAACAAATAACAGATCTCCCGTTTTTATATTTTCTTCCATAATTTTGAAGATTCATTAACTTTTTACAAAAAACCTGGAAAATTGCACTTTGGAGATGTTTTTTGGAAATTATAGAAGTTTTGTCTATAATTTCCATAACAATCCTTCGGTATATATTAGCCGATTTTTTTTTAAATAATTTTCTACAAAAAACTTCAAAATAAATAAATAAATAAATAAATAAATAAATAAATAAATAGATAAATAAATAAATAAATAAATAAATAAAAATAAATATAAAAAATAAAATTATATAAATAAATAAATAAAAATGAATAAATGAAAAAAAAATAAATAAAAATTATTTAAATAAATAAAAATAAATAAAAATAAATAAATAGATAAAAGTAAATAAAAATAAATAAAAATATATAAAAATAAATAAATAAATAAAAAAATAAATAAATAAATAAATAAATAAATAAATAAACAAATAAATAAATAAATAAATAAGTAAATAAATGAATTAATAAATAAATAAATACATAAATAAATAAATAAATAAATAAAAATATAAGTAAATAATTTAATAAATAAATAAATAAATAAAAATGAATAAAAATAAATAAAAAAATACAAATAGGGTCTCCGAGTTGCAAAGAATGCCTCATTTATATAGTTATTACTTAATTCAAATAAATAAGTAATCATTTCAAACACATAATTTATTTTAACACATAAAACTATATGTTTTATGTATTAAAATTTAATACCTTTAAAACAAAAAAAAGTTCAATAAAATCCCTGCACTAGTTTTTGGTAAATCTAAATTTACAGTAAAATAAATCTTTCAAAGATAAAAAAATAAAACCAAAAATTAAGATTTTTTTTTAAATCGCAAGGTTTGAAAACTTAAAACTAATATAAAATATAATTTTTTTTATCAGTATAGTACTTTTAAAAAGCCTAACTGAAGTACCTTTCAAACAAAAAAAAAATATTAAAATCGGTTCACCCGTTCGAGCACAATTTAACTTTTAGCTTTCATGTTTCTTAAAAAAGTTCGAGCCACGCTGTAGCTTAGAACTAGTGAGAAAATAAAAAAATTAAAAACACGTGTTAGTTTTTTTTTATTATACTAACGATCATCAAAGTTTCAAGAAAATCGGAGCATTTTTTTAAAAGAATTATTTTCCGCACAAAATTTTTCAAACAAATAGTTCAACCAAACATAAATTTTTTAAACAAATAAAACCTTAAGGGGTTAAATCCACCAAAGATCAAACAAACGTCCAACAAAGATCAAAAGAACTACGTGACAACTACAATTATACCATCACACATAATTTATAATCAAACATTATTAAACAATTTTAATTTAAAATCATCTTTGTGTTGTATTTTTTTGTTCTCATTTAATCTTTTTTCAAATACATAGTTTACTTAGTGAAAAAAAATTAAAAATACAAACAAAAGAGCATATGATAATTTTCCTTTGGTATTAAATGGCTTGAGATTTGTCTGTAATAGGTGCATTATATTGCTTATAAAAATGGAACCTTTTGGGTTAGAAAGCTGGAATTTTGTGAGGCTATAGCTTAAAAACTGTCTTAAAAGCAAAGATGAATTTAAATAACATAAACTCAAACATGATGAAATCATTGCCTTTTGCGTTTGTTTTCATTTCAACAGACCTGGGGCCTCAACCTTTAGACCTGAACTATTTTTTTTTTAAATTTTGGAAAGATTTATATTGAAACTTTGTGTAAAAAAGTTTTCAAGTGTGAGCTTGCCATTTTCAGCTAGATCAAGGACAAAAAAGATTGGCAAATTTTTAAAACAGCTGATTTTGCAGGAACCTGGAACGTCAAAGTTGTCATTTGGATAAAAATGTTAGAAATATGTTCAAATATTCAATATTTATAAATTTAATTAAAATATTATGATTCAAACGGAAGTTATAGCGCCCTAGATTATTCGACATTTTAGGCTCTAGCCGCTTAACTGGTACCCGGATATGGCCAGTTCACGAACTTGTCCAAGACATTTTTTGCCGAAACACACACAAAAAATTATTTTGGTGTAGGTGGAAAAATGCGACCGTGAGAGTACCGCCAATTTCCGTTATATCTCATATCGTAATATATATATATATATATATATATATATATATATATATATATATATATATATATATATATATATATATATATATATATATATATATATATATATATATATATATATATATATATATATATATATATATATATATATATATATATATATATATATATATATATATATATATATATATATATATATATATTCATTTTGATTTTCCGTCTCCGCTTATCATATATACAGGGATACAGTTATGCCAGGATATATGTATTATATAAATCGAAAAGAAAAAAATCAATATGGCCTTTGCCCAGAAAAACTCTCTTCAAAAAAAATTTAACGTAAAAGACCATGATGGTCACAAAACACTTTAAAAAAAAAAAAAGAATTATAATAAAAATAATAGAAAAAAATTAACTTATTATAGTTGATTGTTGTGCTGATGTTGGGTGTTGGTGACGACTTTCGTCCTTGTATGTCGTCAAAAAAATTATTGTCTCCGATCAGCTCCTTCAATCTTGCAATTCGAATTCATGAAATTTTTATATTCCTGGATCTCTTTGCAAACATAACTTTCAAACAGCAGACAAAATTAGCAATAACAGTGAGGTTGATACGATGATTTCTTGTTGGTGAATTTGAAAATCCACTGTACATCGATAAACCCCTGCGTCATCTAACTGAACGTTTTCTATATTCAATGCAGCTGGACGAAAAACGCTAACAAAAAAAACTATCAAAACTGTATAACGGTTTTCCAGCACTCTCTTTAAACCATAAGACCATATAAACCCGATCTTCTCTAACTTCTGGTTCTATATCACATGGCAATGATGTCTGTTTATGCGAGAACCGCTTACTAAAGCTTAAAATTGGCCAAGATGAATAAATTTAAATCAATCCACTTTGTTTTATTAATTTAAGCAAAAAAACTATATAATTATCTAGATTTTCAATTATCACATCGAAAGCTTATTTAACGTAAAAACAATACGAGCAAATAATTTGCTTTAAAATTCACGACTTCGACAGAAAATTTTATTAATTTCTAAATTATAAATCACGAACTAGAACAATTTTAATTTTTTTAAATTATAAATTCGACTCTATTTTAATAGTAATAATTTTTTTGAGCTTTAAATCACGGTCGCAGATGAATTTATTTTAAATTCTAAATTACGACTCAAAAGAAATGTAGAAAAATGTATATATATATATATATATATATATATATATATATATATATATATATATATATATATATATATATATATATATATATATATATATATATATATATATATATAAGTAAAAACAATTTGAGTTCTGTGTAAAAGTGTTAGCAAAGGAGTTAGGGCTTGACATTTATATCTAACAGCAAAGACTAACTCCGGAGCGAAACACTTGTCCATGTTCCATCTGTACAATCACATTACATTTTTCATTAACATAACATTTTTTCATTAACATCTTCATTAACATAATCAGGCAGTACAAGTAACTTTTAGCTCACCCTCGATTTATTAAGGTTATATCTTCCCAAATATAGATCATTACATACTTGCATTTTCTGTATATAAATATTTTGAGTTCTTTTTTATTAAATGAAACAAAATAATTGAGAAAATATGAACTCTTCCTGTTTTATATTGTTTCATTGTGTTGAAACGTAACAAAAAGAACTCCAAATATATATGGTCGTTTCTAATATAAAACTTTTCGATGTATTTATGATGGAAAAAAACCCGATAGTATTATAGTATTTGCAACTGAAACGGGCACACAAAGAATCAATTTAAACAATTTGAATTACTCAACGGTAAGCGACGGCACGAACAAAAATTCCCCATCCAACTAAACCTTTATTTTGCACACCAAACAAACAACTTAACAAAAAAAAATCGAAATATGAAAAAAACAGATGTGAACACTTTATGGCTTCATCACAAAAAGTTGATGACATTTTCGATTTAATTTTCAATATGGGATTCTATTTTTTGATTTCTGATCTGATAGATCGCGTCTTATCCTGAAAAATAAAAATAAAAGTAAAAATTAGAAGGTTCCTTTTTTTATGATATTAATAACGTTGGTGATTCAATCAAAAAGAAACGATTTGAAATATATTTTATTAAAATACAAACAAAAAGATTTTTCGTACAAAAAATGTTTATATGATTGACATGATTGGTATTGCGATGGAAGTGATTTGGGGGTAATCTATTAAGAAAAGGAAAATCATTTTTGAGAATAGCAAGTGAATGGAGTGGTTTGATGGAAGTCAAAGCAACCGATAGAAAAAAACAGCAAGAAAAATTATTTGTTGATGTTAATATAATTCCTAATTATGGAGAAAAACATGTTCGTCCAATTGTAAATCAAACAGAAATTGGATCAAGAAATATATGGAAGGAAGTAACAGCAGCATTAAATTTTATTGATAGAGAAGACAACACATCAACCATATATAAGCTAAGTTCATTTGTTCTTCTTTTGTTATATAATTATTACTATTATGACATATTTTTTGGCTCTTTAAAATGGTAAAATGTTAGGCTAAGGAGAAAATATTTTTAAGAGATTCCTAAGTCTTGTCCGTCTCTGAGACAACATCGTTTCCCGGTTGTGTTTTTTTCGTTTAATCGTGTATAAATTTGTTTCAATTTATTGTGTAAAAAGTCCTAACTAAGCACAACAAATGATGATTATTTATGTTAAAGGTTGATTGCTATTTTCGTTTTCTCTTTTTAATTAGTTGAAAACAAAGCAATATGTATTTGGTGAATCAACCTATGGATTGATGTTATTATTTCGATGTAATTGTATTGATGATATTGACAGCTATACGACGAAAGAATGTTTGTGTAATCAACTAGTTTTTTCTCTCGTTTAGGGTAATTTAAAATATATATATATACATATATATATATATATATATATATATATATATATATATATATATATATATATATATATACATATATATATATATATATATATATATATATATATATATATATATGTGTAATTCGCTTATAACGATATATATATATTCGCTTATAACGATATATATATACAGTGTAATTCGCTTATAACGACATTGAAAATGACATCAAAATACGTCGTTACATCCGAATGTCGTAATATGCGAAGTGTTTAATTTTTTTATCAGAAACAATTTAATGACAGTAGATAAGGTAGTAGATGTATCTGTAATTGTTGGAAACGAAAAATTTATGGTATCTTCAGGTTCATTTTGAATATCTTCTATACGTTAACGTATACGTTAATATTAGCTAAATTTATAATATCGTCGACAGTATCTTTTAATGTGGGCTTTTCATCTGCGAATAAAAATTTATCGGCTATGATAAAACCATCCCAATTTTCATCACTCCTGACAGAAGTTGCTATCGACGAGCAAAACTTGGCCTATCCGATTAGTGGAATATCATCATCAGCATCAATTTGCAAGAATTCGGAATGTCTAAATCAAATTGAAATACGACATTTACTTACTAACACGATTTCTTGTTGTATAGCATCTACCAATTATAATGAGTTGTGCTTTGGTCATTTTCCATTTCTAACAATTTTTATTAAAAAATTCTGTCGATAGTGATTTTAAAATATTTTATTACATCCTTATCCTTCGACTGAAGAACAGAAGACGTGTTGAGTCGCTAAGCACTAACTTAATAAATTTTAGATTTTTCAAGTAAATATGTGCAGGGCAATCACCCACCAGTTAATTTTCTTTAACTCCCATTTGTCCCACTTTGGTGTCCCATTTTCTTAAAAATATTCAATAATATTAGAAGTCATCTAGGCCTTTGTATTTCCTGTATTGTCCAATGGTAGAGCTTTAATGTTTCTAAAAAATCTGGGTGATTTACTTTTTGGTTCACAAGCCATTCATATTCGCTCTCAACTTACACATTTTTATTATTAAAATTTTTTTCTGGAGTCATTTTATAAAACACCCGTTTTTGCGACGTTGTAAATTTCATTTGCTTTGTAGCCGTCGAGTATTTTCGACTACGCTGATTGTTAGCTATTAGTCACATGCACTTTCTTCAACACTTGCTGACTCATCAAAAATCCCACTCTATGCTCTAAAGCACAATATATGTCTCTCACGGAAGCGAAAAGTTCAGCTTGCCGTACATTTGAATTCAGAATTTAGCAGCGATCCAATTTCTTCTGTTTTCTTTTGCAATATTGAACAGATGTTGCAACAATTTTTGAATTGCTGATGCTTAAACCCCGTCAACAACACTTCGCAAATTTTCCCAATTTTTCTGTTTTATTCTTTATAATTCAAACGCCTTTTAAATGAAATGTTTGTTTTTCTATATGTTGCTTATAGTTTTTTTTAATCAAATCACATATTAATCATTGAATCCACCATTTATAAATCAATAGCTTTGAATATCCCAGATAACATGTTGGACGTTGTCTTTTACTATACATTCAGAGATTAATACGATATATTCACGATTTACTTTTACTATACATTAACGATCAGGCCTGAAAAGTCACGTTCTGAATAATGTAAAGGAAAAGTGATCTCCGTCGGGATCGAACCCGGCATCCTTAAGTTACAAGGCTAGCGCCTTATCAACTGAGCTTAGACTGCGACAATGTAAACCAAATCACCAAAATAAAAAAATGTCTAAAAGGGAAAGATATAGAGGATACAGACCACCAAATGATATTTAAATAAATCACAATTATTTTTCTCATATTTAAAAAAACGTTTTTATTTTTTAAATTATCGGTCGCAATAAGCGAACAATCTGTACATCCATCTGTACAAATTTTACTGCAAAATTGGTCGCTATATCAGAAATGTCGTAATAACCGAAGTCGTTCTAAGCGAATATTTTTACATAGGAACAAAGGCAAGTCCAACCATTACTTTGATTTTATGACGCTATAGGCGAAATGTCGTTATAACCGAGGCCGTTATAAGTGAATTTCACTGTATATATATATATTTATATATATATATATATATATATATATATATATATATATATATATATATATATATATATATATATATATATTATATATATATATATATATATATATATATATATATATATATATATATATATATATATATATATATATATATATATATATATATATACAGGAATACCTCGCACGGCTTCGATTAGTACGGCTTCGATTAGTACGGCTTCGAATAGTACGGCTTCGATTAGTCCGGTTTCACTATAGTACGGTTTTAAATTTTCAAAAAAAAACATAAATGAAAAGGAAAAAAATTCTATGGAAAAATTATTCTTAAAAAAAATAATATGTACATAATACATATATAAAATTGTTTTTATAAGCAAAACTCAGACAACGATGACTGTGCTGAAATGTCTGCAGAGATTTAACGGCTGAACAGCTTTCAAAAATTATTGGACTGTTCGAAAAAGTTTCAGGTTATACTATGGAAGCTGATCCTAATATCGTACGTAGCATTACAATTAGTCGAACAATAAACAATAAAGGGTAGCGAAAAGCCGAAATTCTACGTCCACGCCGTGCTACCTCGGTAACGCTAACAGAATTAGGTTGGTGTAGTTAAGAGGGGCAGAGTAGATACTGCTTATACTCAATGATTCTGTACCATGGCGAGTCATTGGTGCCATAAAATCAATGCAACTCAAGCGTCTGTTCTCCATGTTAGGGGCGACTTGCAGCGGGCGTCTGTCTTGGATCAAGCGGCTCGCTATATAAACGTGTAAAAAGATTGTTTCTGGTGACCTTAAGATGCAGAACGAACCCATTTACGAAAATTTTTGTTGGGCGAAGGGCTAACACCCCATTTCTATATAAAAACTTTTGTCATGAATTCTGTACACAGGCCTTGGAATATCTCGGATTCATTATTAGAACGACCTCGGAAAGTGTACCCGGACTACGATTTAAAAATGGGAACCTGGAACGTGCTAAGCCTTACAAGACCAGGAGATCTGTTAAAACTCACTCAACAAGTCGAGAGCTACACACTGGATATAGTGGCATTACAAGAACTAAACGGCCAGATAGTGGAATCCATGAAACAGCAAAAGGGTACACTCTTTATTATTGCGGTCATCAAAACGGAGGAGAATTTGGAGTTGGCTTTCTTATACACCGTCGCGTGAATCAGCATGTTATCGACTTCTGCCCAATTAATATGCGGTTATGCACACTGAGAATCCGCACGCAAAAATTCAATGTAACGATCGTCAATGTTCATGCACCTACTGAAGATAAAGCAGATGATGTTAAAGACCCGTTCTTCCTAGAACTCGAAGAAGTCATCAATAACATCCCGCGGTAGGTACGATATAAAAAAAAACACAACTTCGGGATCAAATTGTAGAATAGTAATCGAAGGGTCAGTTTCTGATCCTTTCGATATAACATCAGGTGTTCGACAAGGTGATGCACTCGCGCTCGTTCTATTTAATTTGGCACTGGAGTACGCGATAAGAAAAAGCTGAATTGAGACACAAAACTAAAGAAACAACATCTAAGAACATGCCTCCCGGAAATCTGGATACTTGCGACTATGAAGTCTATGAATAACATCGTCAAACGACATGCAGGCAGATATCAAAGCCGGTGTCTCTGCCGCATACAGAGTTTTCTACGCATACTCAAAACTTCTGCGATCAAAACATCTTTCGTGGTCGTGTAAACTCACACTTTACAAAGTATTAATCTGACCTGTGCTTACTTTTGGAAGTGAAAGCTGGACACTGACTTCCTCCGATTTTAGAATTTTATCAACATTCGAGAGGAAGGTCATACGAACAATTTATGGTCCATGCAAAGTTGCTGAAAATCAGTATAAAATCTGAATGAATCATGAAATCAGACAGCTTCTTGGAGGCTGCGATGTAATCGGATTTATTAAATCCAACCGGATTAGATGGTTTGGTCATGTAGAAAGGGCTCCATTGGATAGAATGATAAAAAAAAGCGTCCCAACAACAAACAGCTGGTGTTTGTCGACGAAGAAGACCTAGACAACGCTGGCGTGATGACATCATCCAAGACCTTCGTGATATAGGATGTCGAAACTGGGGTCAACTGGTCATGGAACGAGATGATTGGAAGCTGATTGCACAGACGCAAAATTCCTCCATGGGATGTAAACGCCAGAGAGAAAACAATAAACAATACAATTCATTGCTACAAAGAATTGTTGAGGAGAAACCACCAAAACTGATCCAGACATCATTATCGCAATTTTTTGGCAAAAAAATTAATTAAAACATTAGAATTTAAAGTGAATTGTGTGAATTTTGTTTATTTAGTTGTTTTAACGATTTTAAATTAACTTGTTTTTGTTTGTTTAGTTATTTTTAATAAATATATGTACATTTGAATATTACTCTCGTTTTCTTTATTAAAAAAAAGGAAAAAACAAATTGTATGGAACAAATTATCGTTTTTTGTATGTAGTTAGTTCCTCGATTAGTCCGGTTTCAAATAGTACGGCTAAATGGTGGAACCGATTAACCGTACTATGCGAGGTATTCCTGTATATATATATATATATATATATATATATATATATATATATATATATATATATATATATATATATATATATATATATATATATATATATATATATATATATATATATATATATATATATATATATATATATGTATATATATATATATATACATATATATATATAAATATATACATTATATATAAATATGTATATATATATATATACATTTTTCCACATTTCTTTTGAGTCGTAATTTAGAATTTAAAATAAATTCATCTGCGACCGTGATTTAAAGCTCAAAAAAATTATTACTATTAAAATAGAGTCGAATTTATAATTTAAAAAAATTAAAATTGTTCTAGTTCGTGATTTATAATTTAGAAATTAATAAAATTTTCTGTCGAAGTCGTGAATTTTAAAGCAAATTATTTGCTCGTATTGTTTTTACGTTAAATAAGCTTTCGATGTGATAATTGAAAATCTAGATAACTGTATAGTTTTTTTGCTTAAATTAATAAAACAAAGTGGATTGATTTAAATTTATTCATCTTGGCCAATTTTAAGTTTTAGTAAGCGGTTCTCGCATAAACAGACATTATTGCCATGTGATATAGAACCAGAAGCTAGAGAAGATCGGGTTTATATGGTCTTATGGTTTAAAGAGAGTGCTGGAACACCGTTATACAGTTTTGATAGTTTTTTTTGTTAGCGTTTTTCGTCCAGCTGCATTGAATATAGAAAACGTTCAGTTAGATGACGCAGGGGTTTATCGATGTACAGTGGATTTTCAAATTCACCAACAAGAAATCATCGTATCAACCTCACTGTTATTGCTAATTTTGTCTGCTGTTTGAAAGTTATGTTTGCAAAGAGATCCAGGAATATAAAAATTTCATGAATTCGAATTGCAAGATTGAGGGAGCTGATCGGAGACAATAGTTTTTTTGACGACATACAAGGACGAAAGTCGTCACCAACACCCAACATCAGCACAACAATCAACTATAATAAGTTAATTTTTTTCTATTATTTTTATTATAATTCTTTATTTTTTTTTTTAAATGTTTTGTGACCATCATGGTCTTTTACGTTAAATTTTTTTTGAAGAGAGTTTTTCTGGGCAAAAGCCATATTGATTTTTTTTCTTTTCGATTTATATAATACATATATCCTGGCATAACTGTATCCCTGATACAGTTATAACATAGCACTTAAAGTAATTTGGATGACTTTATTTAATACTAGCTACATATTACTCTATTATAACTCAAAAGTTTCTAGATATTTTCTAAATTCTTTTCTTACTTGAATGTGTCATTTTACAAAAAAAAAGTGTGGAATGCACAAATTATTAATAGAGAAATATGACATTACAAATTATTTCAATCACTCAAATATGACGGTTCAATGTAATGTAAAAAGCTTAATTTAAGTGACAATTATTTTAACAACAAAAGATATGCTCAAGAAAACAATACTGTGAAGCAAGTTGTATTTCTTTAAATCTATTTTACGGAAACGTTTTTTTTCTTTCCACCAGGAGTTAATTTTGTTATGTTACGGTGGTCCCATAATAATTATTATTATATGTTGGAATTAATTATAGAAACTATTTATTATTGTGGAACTGGAAGTTATCGTCACAAGATTACTACATTAGTCTCTTTGTTCAGCAGAAATTATACAGAAACAAATTTTCTGTTTGCATTGCCAACCCTTTTTGCACCATGGTTTTGCCTAATCAAATGATGTAAAAAAGAAACAGCAATACACTACGATCGTATAATTGCGATAATTCTGTCCCTTGAGTGAGGAGCTTGTATCGGAATCTTTTAGACCTTGAAACTATAATTTGCTGCCAGTTGTCAAATCCGCCCATGAAAGCTGCTCGGCTATTGTTATTGGGATGTACACCTCTTGAAGATTATGATTCATAATACACCATATATCGTCAACTGATTTACTCAACAGCATACCACTCAGCACAAGGGTTTGCTCGATCAAAACGAACAAGCTGTAGCAACATTTTGAACCGATTAAATGGCATGATTGCATTATAACTACATAACTATAACTAAATGGTGTTTATGCTATAAATCTTTCGCTTGCATGTTGCTTTATTTAAATATGCCGGCAAATAATAATATGCAAAACGCTGCATACATTTCATTTCAATCAGTTATCATTCTTAGTTTAAGATGTTGAGTTAACCTTATTAATGACCTGCGTTACTTCTACTGTTTGCCACTTTGACTCGCTGTGCAACTAAATATTCTTACTGTTGGTCCTTTTAATAACAGAACTTCTTCTCGTTTTAACATTCGTAATAATTATTTTTTCGCAGACTTACTATTATTTAAAACAGAATTTATGCAATGATATTTCTAAATTCAAAAACTGATAAGAGATATTATATTTTACAAAACCTAAATTTAAACTCTTTGATTTTTGCTGTTCCATATATCTATGATATAATTTTGTTTCTGTTTGCCCAATATATTTACTATCACAATCTGGACATTTAATTTCATTCACCAAGTTTAATTGTTTTTCAATCTTAATCCTATATGTTTGATTGGTGCAACTATCATTGTTTCATTTAGTGAAATACCAGTTGTAGTTTTGGACAACCAGTTTTTGTATTTTAATTTACTTCATGATGGAGAAAATATTTAATGTTCTCGAAAAGTGTAAATATCTAGGCTTCGAATCGAAAGTAACAAGTTGGAATTTTAGATTTTCTTGGTTGTGTTTCAAGTTTTTTGTTTCCAAAATAAGGTTATTTTCTCCTTCTTTAATTTTATTCTTCGAACACTACAACCAACCTTTCTAACTTTTCACATACCAAGATTTAATTTTTTGCGAAACCATAAATTAACTCACAAACTCATTTTAAAATTGAATCGACAGTAATAAATTTGATAATAAATCAAGGATATGGATATCATACTTTGTAATTAATTAGTAAAACATATATGATTGATTACTGTAAACTCCAACCCCAATTGTTTTTCAACCCAAATTGAATGTGTTAGATTTCTTTTTCAAGGATGTAATTTGATATATTTGATTTAAATAAAATTATTCTCTTACAAATTATTGTTTTACTGATTAATACAAAGATTCAGGTCAAGTCCAAATCAAATCTGTAAATAATTGGAAAAAAAATATTTTGAAATATTGTATAGTCATAGGTGGGTGGTAACAATTTTTATATACAGAAGAATAATTAGTTTAGAACATTTCAGGGTAGATACAAGCTTTTAGCTTGTATTTTGTAATTTGTAATTGGTAATTTATAATTTATAGTTTGTAATTTGTAATTTGTAATTTGTAATTTGTAATTTGTAATTTGTAATTTGTAATTTGTAATTTGTAATTTGTAATTTGTAATTTGTAATTTGTAATTTGTAATTTGTAATTTGTAATTTGTAATTTGTAATTTGTAATTTGTAATTTGTAATTTGTAATTTGTAATTTGTAATTTGTAATTTGTAATTTGTAATTTGTAATTTGTAATTTGTAATTTGTAATTTGTAATTTGTAATTTGTAATTTGTAATTTGTAATTTGTAATTTGTAATTTGTAATTTGTAATTTGTAATTTGTAATTTGTAATTTGTAATTTGTAATTTATAATTTGTAATTTGTAATTTGTAATTTGTAATTTGTAATTTGTAATTTGTAATTTGTAATTTGTAATTTGTAATTTGTAATTTGTAATTTGTAATTTGTAATTTGCAATTTGTAATTTGTAATTTGTAATTTGTTATTTGTTATTTGTTATTTGTAATTTGTAATTTGTAATTTGTAACTTGTAATTTGTAATTTGTAATTTGTAATTTGTAATTTGTAATTTGTAGTTTGTATTTTTTTTTTTTACGATTCCTTGTTTTGCAATTTTAAACTTCAACTTTAAGTATGTCAAATTATACTTCTTCTTTTAGATATTATTTTTTCGAAAAATTTGTGTCTTAAAATCAACTAGTATGTTTTAACTTTTATTTGTACTTAATTTAAAACACATATCTTCTTACGGACGTATTCCGTAGCGTATTGTGTGATAATTATCTAGTTGATTATTAAAACCAACTCTTGGAGTATTAATATTTCTGTAATATTGAGCTTTCTTAGAATTTGGGTTTTATTTTTCATTGTTTTAATATAAGTTGGAGATAAAGACAATATTAATGTATTGTATCGTAAATAAAAACGGTAATGCTAGAACCATAACTATTTATCACTAAAGTATGATTTATAATAAGACCACCTACATATGCGTTACTATGCTCAATACAATACAAAACAAACACCCTGCAATACATTTTAACAAATACACAATATTACATATCACTTCAAACAATATTTATTGATTTATTATTTAATTTTTTTTCTATTTTACAAGACGTTATAAATACCTTTCGTTCGAATCGAAATTAATTAATACAAAAGCTTCTCTGAAAGTAAGAATGTTCTGTGCTTTTTGAATTTATTAAGAACAGTTGTTGGTAACGTCTGTATTTTATTTCTACTATTCTCCGAATTTGATTTTCTGAACTCAAATATTAAAAAATAAAACAACAGCAAACCTTTAAATAAAAAAAATCGATAACATTGCAATTATACTAAATAAAATACATTAAATAAAAGCATGATTCTAATAATATAATTTTGGTTTTTTATAACACAATAAAGCACATTTCATGTATTTTTATTCCGTTTATGGTAATTTTACATAACTTTTATTGAGTTTTCCAAAAACACAAAAAGTAAGTTCTAAACCTATAAAAAAAATTTAAATAAAAGCTATTTTTTGTATTTGCGTTTGCACAAGCTTAAAAGCTCGGCAATTCTATTTATTTATTATTTTTTATTTTATGGCAGACATTAAAATCACCTATAAATTTGTAATTTATTTTAGAATTTTATGATGAAGAAAGAACGTTCGTTGTTGAAGTGTAAGAACATAACATCAAAATTGTGTCATTCGTCCTAAATATAAATAATAACAGTTTGTTTGTTGTTGTTGTTATTGTATACTACAAAAAAATTAATGGGTTGTTTCAGTTAATGCTTTGCTATAAACTATATGATATTGTGATGTGATTTTATATTGTTAGACATAAAAAAAAATGTTATTACTGTGACATGGTTGTCATTGAAATGAGTTATTTTGGCTTTTATAGAGCTACACTAATAAGATTCTGGATTACTATCAACAAGCACCGTAATATTTTTGAACCTATTTTGAGTTAATCTTGATCGTGTATATTATGTCTTAATTCCCTACCACTGATGTGAGAAGATAAAATATTATTTCACGTTATACCGAGGATGTTGGAAATGTTTTGCCATCGAAATAAATGTGCTACAATAAAGTAATTATGTAGTCGTTACACAGATGTCAATATGTTTATTATTATTAATATTGTGTTCATCTCTTGTGCTGTTTTCTAAAGTTTTTTTATGCCTAAGAGAAGAAAGAAAAAGATGAGTAACTCTTTTGAAACTCATTTTATTATACAACAATTGAGTTTGTCTGTCTATAACGGAATATATGAAAAACTATCAGTATTTGTTCTAGTTTAATATTAACTTTTACCAATCCGCCCAAAGCCAATAAACAAACAAAATTCAATTCTACTTTTAAAACTAAAAACCAAAATCAATATTTCAATAAACAAACACTACATGAATACTAAAAATAAAATTAATTAAATAAAAACGAAAAAACTAAAAAATATACAAAAAAATTTATTACAAATTTTAATTTAATTCAAAACATTTTCTGTTCGATATAAAACATAACATCAAAAAGTTCATTGTTCAATCTACCTATGTACATACAAACGAGCACAAGCTTTTATTCAAATCTAAAAAAAATATATTCACTGAAAAGTTCCATATATATCCCAAGGGTAGTGTAACTTATTATTATTACGTTTATATGAACAAGACTGACTGACCTTTGAATATAGCAAGAAGATAAAAAATTGTTGAAATCTTAAGATATTTCGAATTTTTTGCGTTCACTGCAAAAATTTTTATGAATAGAGATGTTGGCATGGGAAAATTATCTATTTTATTACACTAATGATGGTATCCTTAAGGATGTTATATCGTTTTTCTGATTTATAAAATTCTCTAAGGATAAAAATGATTTAGATGAAACTAAGAGCTTAGTTGTAAGTATCTAACCAGATACCAGACACTTTATTATCTGCAAAATTGTATACAACAGTATTATGTGTTGACTATCAATAATGAGGTAATTACAAATAATAAATTAGATGCATGCAAAAAAGAATTGAACAACGTTTCAAATGTATAATTTCTAGACAACAACCTCTAGTTTATCTGAATATTAAATGCATGATTGAGTTTCAGTATGGTTATTATTATTTCCTATCAATGATTTAATGAATTCCCAATTTTTAATTTATAATAAATTTATTTTGATCTTACAACAAAGTTCGATAAATCTTACTCTTAATGTGCTACCCATTTGTTCAATATAAAATTTATTACATGTATCACAAATAATTTTTTAAACTACAGAATATAAAACTGCACTGCGGTTGTGCATTTGTTCAAAATTTCAAATTACACATATTACAAATATTATCAATTTTTCACTTTTCACGTTTTTGAAGTGAAAACATCTATAAGCGCGTTGTGCGATTTGGTATGGGGAAAAATTTATATATTCAAGTCATCGTCACGCTAAATAAATATTAAATATAAAATAAATATTAAAAGAGAGTGAGATATATTGCAAGCATTTGTAAGATTCTTATTTCTTATTCTTATTTTCTTGATTTATAATTATTTTTTTTTATAATTTTTTTTTCGGCTTATAATAGTGTATAAGTGTGGTATAGTAAGTAGAGATTTTGTTGTATTTTTAAGCAAAATCAAAAATTGTTTTTGTCATATTGGATTTGTGTGTTTTTCTTTATCTTTTTTAATAAATAAAACGCAATTGATAGTACGAATAACCAAATAAGTGTTGCTAAAATTAATGATAGTATATTAAAAATAATATTTTTCTCGTTCTCTTGATTCATATTTTGATTTTTTTTTTATTGAATTTGTTGTTTTTCTCAGTTAATAACAATGTGGAAGTGTGGTAAAATAAGTAAAGTTTTGTTGTTTTAGACGATAAAAACACAGCTATTTCACAGTTTTTAGTTTTCACATCTGTCGGCAGTCCTCAAGACTGCCTTCTTTTTTTATGTCCTGTTTATTTGAGATTCTAACAGTTAGGACAAAAACTCTTATTTTATTAAAATAGTTTTTATTAATTTTGGAGCAGAATTTGAACATTTTATAAAGTTATAAAAACCATGACTAATTTTTTACGCATGCCCAACGAAGCTATTTTTCCCATATTCGATATAAATTCAAAATCAATAATTAGGCCAGTAATAATAGGAGAAAAAATTAGAAAAAAAATTATTCGTTACAGCAAACTGACAGCGGGATATTGTAGAACATGATATTGTAAAAGAGGGAAACATAAATCGAACCGACAGCTGCTATCCGGGGGGAGTGTAGTGGGTTTTTAAGGGTTGAAAACAGTTTTCGATTTCTGGCTAAACCGTGCATCCTATCAAAAAGAGTTATATATAAAAGTTGTAGGGAATAAAAAGATCTACAGCTTTTGCACGGACCATTTTTACCCTAACCTCAAAATTTTCGAAAAAAATGCGAAAAACCGATTATTTCTTTTTTCTTTTTTTCTTTGACAAAAAAAATTTTACGAAGCTCAATTGAAAAAAAAAATAAGGAAAATTAAAAAAAAACGAAAAATCGCTTTTTTTCGTGGTAATTTGCATATTTATCGTTGAATAATTGCTACTTATCATTTAAATTTTTATGATTACGTAAACGACGATCATTTGGAAATACATTTATGAATAATTATATCGTATAATCTTTTTCTTACATAAATTATGTCTTTAATTTCCCCAAACTTCTGCAGTATTTACACTAAATTGAGAAGTTGTCTGGACTTATAAGAGCAGTGAGGCTTAAAAATAGTAGATATTGTTAGATTAAATGTCATTTTACAACAAAAGTTGTAATAAGTGAAAATAAACATTTACAAAATAAGCAAAACCGTTTATATAATATTTCATGTAATATAAATTTAAAGAACATAGGTTAGGAAAAATATTCTATAGAAACTTAAAATATTTATATTACTATTAAATTCAATTATGAATTTATTAACGACTTAAGTGATTAAACTTAATTTATTCAGTTTGCTGTTTATGAATATCTGTATGCCTTATAATTGTAATCAACACCGTGCGTTCCTGATAATGAAACAATAATCAGGAACATCCGAGGAGTAGCGCGCCTTAAGAGTAAAATTGTAACTAGTCTCAGTCTGTGAGTTCAAACATGCCTCCTCAGCCCATCACAAATGCTGAGTGGCACGCAAAAGTTTCAAAATAAGACGGACTAAAATGAGCACACAATAATGACTCTGACGACCCCAAAAAAGGAACCAAGATCGTCACCACCACAAAGGTTATCAACTATAATTATTATTTTAAAAAAAAATTCCGTCACCCCATTATTTGTAATTGATCCAAACCTCCATAGTTCTTAAATATTAGCCAATCATAGTGACAATAATCTAGGTTCAATATAAAAATAAATCGTTGCACCAAAAGTGTTGCACCTAACCATGCGATTTGTTGAATAATATCAAAATAATAATATAAACCAGTCGTTGCGCCAACTGTGCAGGCAATTGCTGAACAATAACTATAATACAACAATAAAAATTTATCGTTGCGCCAAACTGACAGGCAATTGTAGAACAATAATAATAATGTAGATCAATCGTTGCGCCCTTATGTTAGTTATGAAGATTCTACTAAAAAGACTGTAAACGGTAAAGAACTGAGCCAACACATAAAATTAAGGTTACGACGACTTCCATGCGAAAATATTGTATTGGTTGGACAAAATAGTACTCTGTTCTATGGAAACTATAACCGATTAGTAGCTCTTTTATACTGTTTTCTATCATTATCATTCCAAATCTGATGATTTTAAAATATGTATCATCCGTTAGGACACAAAAATAATATTTAGAGTTTGAATTCAACTAAAGTTCATCAAAACTTTAACCTCTGTAGCTGGATCAACATCCTGGGAATGGTTCAATGCCAGTTTTTAAGCTCACAAATTCTAGTTAATTGGATTTGCTATTAAAAATTGCTCTTATCCGGTTTTTGAGTTGGAATATTTTATTCTGATTAGTTATTAAAGATTGTTTTGTGGATTTATTTTTACAATAATTTAATAATTTAAATTATTGATATAATTGTTTTACAACAACATGGAGACCAAACAAAAATACCTTTTTATTTATTTAATTAATTTTTTAAAATAAATAAAAGCTTATTTAAAATATGATTAGTTATATTTTTTTCTTATATCCTCCATGCAGTTTTCAAACTTATATGCCAAAAAGTTCCAACAAGCCCGTACATTTCCACACATGCAGGAATATGACACAGGTTATGAATATGAAATGATTATTTTGTTTGTAAACAAACACTAATACTTATGTCTGTTACTACGTATTTTTTTGATAATAATAATCAAACCATAAAATACTTCAAAATCAAAATAATTTTGTTTTTCATGCATACCATGTTGTCTTTTTTTAACAAAGAAATAAAGGTTTAGATACATATGAGGCCACGAGGTTGATTGAAAAGGCAGTATAGAAGTAGGAGCAAATATGTATATAAATCTCCTTTCATAAACAAAACTAAGCTACCGACTGTAGAAGAAGGTAAACATATGAAGAGGGAATTTCAGAACATAAATTTAGATTTTTTCACGGCAAAAATCCTATTCTTGAAAATGAAATTTTTCAGCTTACAAATCAATCAACTAGCGAAAACGGAAAACGTGAAATTTTTATTGCCATTCTATCGCACATCGCATTGGTCGTTTAACTTTGCAATATAACCAGCAATGGTTTGAGCAGCTGAACTGCAAAATGCTATTTAGTCCCAGAAAAGAATTCATCATAAGAACTAAATTAAGTTAAATTAAAATTCTTTTAAAAGGCTCATTAGAAAATAAAAAAAAGTCCAAGCGGCAGGCATATCCGCTAGAAATAGGTAGATTTCTGGACGGACAGTTTTGTGTACAAGTAGAATAGATGTATCAGATTCGTTTAAATAGAAAACTAATTACAAACAGAATTATCAAACGGACTTTTAAAAATAAAACTATTTTTTTTTTTAAATAAAAAATGTTGTGTAATAGGGTTTAGAATATGTGTCACAACAACACATAAATACCTTTTAAGACCTAGGTCCAGACCTAGATCCCACAACAACTGGCGTTCTAAGGTATTGATGAACGCTTTTTTTAAACCTCTGCGGATTGAAGCCACCTGAGACTAAGGATTCTGGCAAACTATTCCATTTGTATGCAGTTCGGACAAATTAATGAGCAAACCCACAACTATGCAATTTTGGAACATTTTTTAATTTACTTAACTAACAATTACTCAACTAACTATAAAAAATATCATATTTATGTAATGGTGCTATTACACACAAATTAAATTCAGCTCCCATAATCAATTTTGCAGATACCACAATCTGAAAAGTTGATGAAAAATATTTTGTATGAGAAAAAGAGGGATAGCATGCGCGAGATCGATATAAAAACTGCAAGAAAAGTTAGCTGATAGCAACTGACTTTTTGAAAAATTATTATTTTTTTTTCTTTATTGATTATTGCTTTTTTAACAATATAATTAGCCACCTGAAGCAAAACAAATGCTATACTGTGGCATTCAAAAGTTAACAAATTATTACACCTTAATCGTTATAACCTACTTGCTTTACATGCTTAAAAATTAAATAAACAGATATTATTACTTTGAAACTTAATTAAAATTAAAGAAAAAGGATTATGGATTACATATACAGTGAAATTCACTTATAAAGGCCTCGGTTATAACGACATTTCGCCTATAGCGTCATAAAATCAAAGTAATGGTTGGACTTGCCTTTGTTCCTATGTAAAAATATTCGCTTAGAACGACTTCGGTTATTACGACATTTCTGATATAGCGACCAATTTTGCAGTAAAATTTGTACAGATGGATGTACAGATTGTTCGCTTATTGCGACCGATAATTTAAAAAATAAAAACGTTTTTTTAGATATGAGAAAAATAATTGTGATTTATTTAAATATCATTTGGTGGTCTGTATCCTCTATATCTTTCCCTTTTAGACATTTTTTTATTTTGGTGATTTGGTTTACATTGTCGCAGTCTAAGCTCAGTTGATAAGGCGCTAGCCTTGTAACTTAAGGATGCCGGGTTCGATCCCGACGGAGATCACTTTTCCTTTACATTATTCAGAACGTGACTTTTCAGGCCTGATCGTTAATGTATAGTAAAAGTAAATCGTGAATATATCGTATTAATCTCTGAATGTATAGTAAAAGACAACGTTCAACATGTTATCTGGGATATTCAAAGCTATTGATTTATAAATGGTGGGTTCAATGATTAATATGTGATTTGATTAAAAAAAACTATAAGCAACATATAGAAAAACAAACATTTCATTTAAAAGGCGTTTGAATTATAAAGAATAAAACAGAAAAATTGGGAAAATTTGCGAAGTGTTGTTGACGGGGTTTAAGCATCAGCAATTCAAAAATTGTTGCAACATCTGTTCAATATTGCAAAAGAAAACAGAAGAAATTGGATCGCTGCTAAATTCTGAATTCAAATGTACGGCAAGCTGAACTTTTCGCTTCCGTGAGAGACATATATTGTGCTTTAGAGCATAGAGTGTGATTTTTGATGAGTCAGCAAGTGTTGAAGAAAGTGCATGTGACTAATAGCTAACAATCAGCGTAGTCGAAAATACTCGACGGCTACAAAGCAAATGAAATTTACAACGTCGCAAAAACGGGTGTTTTATAAAATGACTCCAGAAAAAAATTTTAATAATAAAAATGTGTAAGTTGAGAGCGAATATGAATGGCTTGTGAACCAAAAAGTAAATCACCCAGATTTTTTAGAAACATTAAGGCTCTACCATTGGACAATACAGGAAATACAAAGGCCTAGATGACTTCTAATATTATTGAATATTTTTAAGAAAATGGGACACCAAAGTGGGACAAATGGGAGTTAAAGAAAATTAACTGGTGGGTGATTGCCCTGCACATATTTACTTGAAAAATCTAAAATTTATTAAGTTAGTGCTTAGCGACTCAACACGTCTTCTGTTCTTCAGTCGAAGGATAAGGATGTAATAAAATATTTTAAAATCACTATCGACAGAATTTTTTAATAAAAATTGTTAGAAATGGAAAATGACCAAAGCACAACTCATTATAATTGGTAGATGCTATACAACAAGAAATCGTGTTAGTAAGTAAATGTCGTATTTCAATTTGATTTAGACATTCCGAATTCTTGCAAATTGATGCTGATGATGATATTCCACTAATCGGATAGGCCAAGTTTTGCTCGTCGATAGCAACTTCTGTCAGGAGTGATGAAAATTGGGATGGTTTTATCATAGCCGATAAATTTTTATTCGCAGATGAAAAGCCCACATTAAAAGATACTGTCGACGATATTATAAATTTAGCTAATATTAACGTATACGTTAACGTATAGAAGATATTCAAAATGAACCTGAAGATACCATAAATTTTTCGTTTCCAACAATTACAGATACATCTACTACCTTATCTACTGTCATTAAATTGTTTCTGATAAAAAAATTAAACACTTCGCATATTACGACATTCGGATGTAACGACGGATTTTGATGTCATTTTCAATGTCGTTATAAGCGAATTACACTGTAATTAGATTAAGTTTAATAATAGTGCAAAATAACAATATAATACAATATAAAAAAATGAAAAAATGTTTGACCAAACAAAAACAAAAAAGAATTAAGAATTAAAAATTTGCAAATCATAAATTAAAAGTTTACGGAAAGAAGATCAATTTAAGACGCTGAACCAGTTTTAATTTAAAATTACCTCGATTTTCTTCATACTTGATATCTGGTGGGAGTGGATTGAATTTAGGAAGCCCTCTGTTCAAAATGTTATTATTTGAGACACCTGTTGTGAAAAAGTTTGGAACGAAGTCAGAACGCCTTTTTGTATTGTAAATTTGAATCTCGTAGGACCGGATTAGCGTAATATTGTTTTTTAACCAATTTGTAAATCAAAACAATTAGTTCCTTTTCAATTACGATTTGTAGTAGAAGAAATTCTGCTAATAGTAAACGACTTGGGTAGAACATTGGTACGCTTAAAATATACTTCAAAGCTCGTTTTTGCAAAACCTTCAGCTGTTGGATAATATAGCTAGCCGCTCCACTCCAGACAGGGCTCAAGTAAACAAAGTGGGACATAATGTAGGAATTATATATAAGAATTAGAGATTTTTTGGGTAGCAGCTTACGTAGTTTCTTCAATGAAAATATATAAGATACGATTTTACTTTTTATGAGATTAACATGTTGGTCCCATTTAAAGTTGTCGCTTAGCATTAGACCAAGGTAGTTAAAACACTGAGCTCGTTCAATAAATTGGTTTACTAATTAACTGCTAGAAAATTGTCAGATGATTTCATCTGCAAATTGAACCGGCTTAAAACCGATTATCAAATACTAATAATATCAAATACTAATAACTTGTCTTGTAGAAGCCGGAGAGGGTTAAAGTTTTATGAGGTCTCTACATTTTCCTGCTGGATCATGCAGAATTAATTTTAGAAAATTATCCCCAGGCTTTTCAGGGATAGGAGTCGAGTAGGTTTTCATTATCATAACGGGTGGTAAAGGTAGAATTGTACCTTCATACCTTTTATATGATATAATAACGGTATTATAGTTATTATATCATAGACCGGTGTATAATATAATAATATATATATGTGGAGGGGCTGAAATCTCACAGCTCTGAGATATCAAGACTTCGGTCTGGGTTAAGGATTTTGATATAGTTTTCGGCAAAAAACTTTAATGGGGACATGGCTTTTAGTATTGATCAGCGATGTATATCATGTCGTACAAATAACTAATTTTATTTTTTCAAAAAATTGGGTAAAAAATAAATAAAAATCTTTCTTTTGACACAATTGACAACATTCTTTTGACAAACTTATAATGCCATAATTCTCAATAATAATTATAAAATTTCATGTCAAACAAATAATTAATTTTATTTTTTTCCAAAAAATTGGGTAAAAAAATAAATAAAAATCTTTCTATTGACACACTTGACAACATTTTTTTACAAACTTATAATGTCATAATTCTCAATAATAATAATAAAATTTCGTGTCAAACAAATAATTAGTTTAATTTTTTTCCAAAAAATTGGGTAAAAAAATAAATAAAAATCTTTCTTTTGACACACTTGACAACGTTTTTTGACAAACTTATAATGCCATAATTCTTAATAATAATAATAAAATTTCATGTCAAACAAATAATCAATTTTATTTTTTTTTCCAAAAAATTGGGTAAAAAAATAAATAAAAATCTTTCTTTTGACACACTTGACAACATTTTTTTGACAAACTTATAATGTCATAATTCTCAATAGTAATAATAAAATTTCGTGTCAAACAAATAATTAGTTTTATTTTTTTTCAAAAAATTGGGTAAAAAAATAAATAAAAATCTTTCTTTTGACACACTTGACAACATTTTTTGGACAAACTTATAATGCCATAATTCTCAATAGTAATAATAAATTTCATTTCAAATATACAAATAATTTTATTTTTTTCCAAAAAATTGGGTAAAAAAATAAATAAAAATCTTTCTTTTGACACACTTGACAACATTTTTTTGACAAACTTATAATGCCATAATTCTTTCAAAGCATGTTCTAAATAATGCGGAAATTCTATACATTATCTATTTATCGCACAATAATTATGTCTACCGTGAGGATTTCCATATAAAATATATGAAGGTACAATTGTACCTCTGTCGCCTGTTAGCGTTGTAAAATTATGCCGCCGGACGAGGGTTAAATACATATTTTCAAGATTTTAATGTCCAAATTTTATGTTTTCTTTACGTATTTTCGATTCACATTTTTTTCAAATCTTAGCGCATTTTCTTCTTGTACAAGCTACAACAATTGCTCTATAATGTGTTGTCGCCATTTTGTCCTTTCATTTACTTTTACAGTATATAATTTATTTACAATTTATATACCACTAATTTAGATATAATCGATTATATAATAAAATATTAATACTAAATAACTAATGATTGTTTTAGAAATTGTTGTTTAAAAATTATTATTACTTCGTAAAATTATTTGTATTTTCTTGCAGTTTTTGATCTTTTCGCCATCTACAGTCAAAAATAATAAATACTATCATCTGAAAAGTTGATTATAGCAACTGAATTCAATTTGTGTGTAATAGCACCATTAGATAGCTCTTTTTTAATTTAGGAAAAAAATTATTTGTTTTGTGTTTATTCGCAACAATTTACAATCTTTTCATTTAATTTTTGTTGTAGGAAAATATTTTGGTGTGGGCCAAAATGGGGTGGGTGGGTGGGTGTGTGCGTGGATGCCCTTTCTGCATAGGATCTTGATGAAAATTAGGCAAATGATACAGGTTCACTTGAAAATGAAAGATCTGGATTCATTTCAAATTTGGACAAAATGGCGGGGGGTCTCCGAACACCTCTAAGTTTAAATCTTGAATAACTTCTAATCCCGGACTATGATCTTCTTGAAACTTAGTATATAAGGTTTTAGTACAGTTTCCAATATTTATGCATACCACCTTCCGGTTTGTCACTTCCGGTTAAAAAAATAATTTTCCAGGTGTTTATCCCTACTGTAGCCCACAATTACCGAACGATTTTCATGAAACGTTGGTAAAAGCTTTCAAGTAACATGAGAAAGACTTTGCCGACTATAAATCGGGCAGTAAAGCTAAAGATTTTTAACGTATGTGTAGTTTGGAAATCGTGGTGCCAGTTGAAATTTGCACCCACATTACGTATGGTATGCAACAAATTTTAAAATACGATAAGGTAAGCCTCAACAATTTTGAGATAAGTCCTCTTAAGTCCTGCAGGGAGCGGATTTTTCATTTTTGAACAGATCACAAAAATGTCTTGCACCGGCCCTGCACACTACAGCCTATAATAATGAAGTGATTATGATGAAACTTATGAAAAAGGTTCCAAAAAGTGTAACAAGATAATTACCATCTTTTGGTACACATTGATCAAAGTGGCGGGGGGTCTACCATACAACTGCTGACTTTTCACACTTTGTTTTTAAAGTTTGTTGGGAGCATACAGACTTCCTTCAATAATCAATTTTAATGACACTTTGAAAAAAGATAAAGACTTAAATGACAAAGAACTGGTTAGTTTATGGACAATATTGGGATAAGTGGTGAGGGTCCTCCCGAACACCTGTTTATTGTTTCAATGTTTATTGGAAGCATACAACATTCGTTCGTTAAGTAATTTTGATTTTGCTTCGCAAAAAGATGCAAATATATATGGCAAGGAACTGATTAGTTTTTTAGCGATAGTGAACAAAGTGGTAGGGGGTCCTCCAAGCACCTGTTATTTTTGAAGCTCAATAACATCTGTACCTGATAACTGAATTGGATGAATCTTGGTATATAAACATTTAGTACGGTTCACAACAGGTCTGCATCCTAACTTCCGGTTTGTCACTTGCGGCTAAATTTTGTTTTTACTTTTTCTCGTGCAACAGAATTTATGTTTGTTGGGATACTACTGCTTTCTTTAATATTTTTAGAATTAGAACTACGAAATCTATAACATTGGTTAGCTTTTATTTAAAGTATTGATGGATATTAATTCATTATATATCCAGAACACTATGTTTCCAGAGCTGTGGTGAAGTCAGCCTATGCATCAGCGTCGCAATATTATTCATTGATTTTCATAAGGATTTTGCAAATTGTTGTTATGAAGTGTTGCAAACTTTTTTGTTGAACCCGACAAGTCAAAAACCTCTAGTTGCAGAGGTTTATATTTATTAGAAACGGATTAAAATGTTTCCAAAGATTCTAAATTTATGAATTTTTGAAGTAAAACTTCTTTAGGCGCGTTTTAAGAATTTTGCAACGGAAGATTAAAAAACGAATATAATATTCGGCACATATACGATACAATTCAATTATGACACACATATAAATGTCGGAAGTAGTTATTTGAACAGATATATAACCATATATATTCATCTCTATCATACTACAGTCTGATTTTGAATTTTAAACATATACATGCACACAATTCCAAAAAAACTTAAGTAGAAATTTAAACACAATAAAATAAAAAAACTAGAAGTAAAAAAAAGGCAAAAGAATATTATGTTCGGCAAGTATGCGACAATTCGATTATGTGTATTGTATTTTGTATACGCTTATTCAGTATCGTATTAAACGTTAAATGGGTTTGACGTGTCGATCTTAGATTTAAATATCTAATAATATAATATTCGTAATATTTTATTGCGATTCGTAATTTTTTAAATTTATATTTTGAATTGTTTTAGTTTTTTGAAGTAAAACTTCTTTAAGGCTGGTTATAGTAGTCAAATCTCGCCCACGGTATGCCAGTATACCTTATCCAGCAGCCCTGGAAACTGGCTAGGATTCGATGGCCCAATCACCCGTTAATCCGAAAGGTGAATCCGAAATTCAAATGATTAAAGAAACGTACACTAGAAAGAAACAAAACCAAACAAACCGGAATAACCAAATATCGACCCTTAGCTATCGTACCCGGACACGAGTAGGAAACTGGAATGTCAGAACTCTGATAGAAACATCGCGGTTAGCACAAGTTGAGAAAGTAATGAAAGAATATAACATCGAGATACTAGGACTCAGTGAAGTAAGATGGAAAAACAGCGGAGAGCTAACAACAAGCGAAGGAAATTATATGATGTTCTCTGGTCAATCCAACACACACGAACAAGGCGTAGCAATATTAACAACACCTAACGCAAAGAAAGCACTTCTCGAATGGAAACCAATCAGTAGCAGAATAATAACAGCAAGATTCCAATCGAAAATTAGAAATACAACGATCATACAGTGCTATGCACCTACCGAAGAAGCTGATAATGCGACAAAAGATGAATTCTACGAACAGCTCCAAGCAACACTGGCTAGTGCACACCGAAATGACATCAAAATAATACAAGGTGATTTCAATGCCAAAATTGGAACCGACAACACTGGAATGGAATCAGTAATGGGTAAACATGCACTAGAATCAACACGTAACAATAATGGAGACAGGCTCATCGATTGTTGTGTTACAAATCAACTGTTCATAGGAGGCAGCAAGTTCCCACACAAGAACATACATAAATACACTTGGACATCACCAAATGGAAGAACCAAGAATCAAATTGATCACGTACTGGTGAATAAGAAGTTTCTATCCTCACTACAAGACGTCAGAGCAAAGCGAGGAGCAGACATACACAGCGACCATCAACTGGTAATTGCAACATTCAAAATTAAACCAGCCGCTGTAAAACACAACAAGTCATGTCAGAGGAAATTTAACATCAACAGACTGAGCGACAAAAATACAAATAACATCTTCAAAGAATCGCTCCAGCTCAATCTACCAAACAACGAAACCACCAGCATTGATGAAAAATGGGAACAAGTTAAAGAAACTTACGTCAAAACTGCTACAGATGTGCTTGGATACCAAGACAAATCACGGAAACCATGGATTAGCGATGATACCTGGAAGAAAATTGAAGAGCGTCGTCAGCTCAAGTTGCAATTGTGTCACCAGAACACAGCCGAGATCCGCAGCAAATATGAAAGTACAGCAAAACAAGTTAAAAAGATGGCAAGGAATGATCGCAGAAGATATACAGAAAGCATTCTCCAGACTGCAGAAACAGCAGCAGCTAATAGAAATATGCGCACACTACACAAATGCGTGAGAAAGGTCACCAACAAATATACAAACACTCCACCAATAAAGGATGAATCTGGTCAAACCCTCACAACACATGAACAGCAGCTAAATAGATGGAAGGAATACTTCGAAGACAACTGCCACCAACATGAAGATAACTTGCAGTCTCCGGATGACAGCTATAACGAAACTATCAGCACCCATCCACCAACGGAACGGGAAGTTAGAGATGCCATACAGAAACTCAAGAATAACAAATCTGCTGGTATAGATAATATATCAGCAGAATTACTCAAAGCAGATGTAAACACAACAGCAGAAGCTCTAACACCACTATTAGCTGATGTATGGAACGAAGGAAAAATACCAACCAAATGGAAAGAAGGTTTAACCATAACAATCCCAAAGAAAGGTGATCTAAGAGAATGCAAAAATTGGAGAGGAATTGAAAATCTCTGCTCAACACAATAATGAAAATACTAGCAATGATCATTCTCGAAAGAATATCTCCATCAATTAACATGAAACTAAGAAACGAACAAGCCGGCTTTAGACCAGGAAGAAGCTGTACCGATCATATCAATACAATCCGTATCATCATAGAGCAATCAAACGAATGGAATTCACCATTGTATCTCCTCTTCGTGGACTTCGAACGCGCCTTCGACTCAATTAACAGAAGCGCGATATGGAAGACACTTTGTGAAATGGGTGTCCCGAAGAAAATAGTTGATCTAATCAAAGAAATGTATCGGGATGCTGGAAACAGAATACAATACAAAGGACAGCAAAGTGATAAATACTACAACCACCGAGGAGTGAGACAAGGCTGTGTACTATCCCCGCTACTATTCCTGATAGTACTAGATAGTATCATGAGAAAGCTCGATGATGCAAGTCCAAATGGAATCCAATGGAACACGACAAGCCGGCTCAATGATCTAGACTACGCAGATGACATCTGTCTACTTACACACACACATACGGACATGCAGCAGAAAATACAGAAGCTATCAGCCCTTGCACGTGAAGTCGGTCTCAACATTAATATCAGGAAAACAAAGTCTATGAGATTGAACACCAAAACGATAACACCAATTACCATCAACAATACACAGGTGGATGAAGTCAACAAATTTGTGTACCTTGGTTGTACTGTAGCAAAAACAGGCGGGACTGAAGAAGATATCAGTCAGCGTATTAACAAAGCTAGAAATACGTTCAATATGCTTCACAAGATCTGGAATGCATCCGTCCTGTCAAGAAAGACAAAGCTACGAATGTTCAATGCATGTGTCAAGTCAGTACTGCTATATGGGTGTGAAACGTGGAAACACACAAAGAAGATCACAAATCAACTTCAGGTGTTTGTGAACAAATGCCTGAGAAGACTGATCAAGTGCTTCTGGCCGAACACCATCAGTAACCAGAAACTTCTACGGCAGACAGAGCAGCTACACATTGAGTCCGAGATAAAACAAAGGAAATGGAGATGGATAGGACATACACTGAGGAAACCAGCTAAAGATATAACAAGGATGTCCCTAGAGTGGAATCCACAAGGTAAAAGGAGAGTTGGAAGACCACCCATGACGTGGAAGAAAACGGTGCTAGCTGAAGCAAAACAAATCGGCAAGACATGGGGTGAACTGAAAGCGATTGCCCCGAACAGAGTCAGATGGTCCAGTCTAGTAGACGCCCTATGCTCCTAAATGGAGATAAAGGAAAAAAAAAAAAAAAAAAAAAAAAAATAGTAGTCATTGTGGTCATGGTGGTCATGGTGGTCATGGTAGTCATGGTGGTAATAGTGGTCATGGTGGTCATAGTGGTAATGGTGATCACGGTGTTCACGGTGGTTGTGGCGGTCATGGTGGTCACGGTGGTCATGGTGGTCATTGTGTTCATTGTGGTCATGGTGGTCATAGTGGTCATGGTGGTTATGGTGGTCACGATGGTCATGGTGGTTACGGTGGTCATGGTGGTCATGGTGTTCACGGTGGTCATGTTAGTTATGGTGGTCATGGTGGTTATAGTGGTTATGGTGGTCATGGTGGTAATGGTGGTCACGGTGGCCATGGTGGTTATGGTGTTCATGTTGGTTATGGTGGTCACGGTGGTCATGGTGGTCACGGTAGTTATGGTGGTCATGGTGGTCATAGTGGTCATGGTGGTTATGGTGGTCATGGTGGTCATTGTGTTCACGGTGGTCATGATGGTCATGGTGTTCACGGTGGTCATGATGGTCATATTGTTCATGGCGGTCATGGTGGTCATGGTGGTAATGGTGGTCACGGTGGTCATGGTGGTCATGGTGTTCATGGTGGTCATGATGGTCGTAGTGGTGTCACGGTGGTCATGGTGGTCATGGTGTTTAGATTTTGCATCCCGCGCTTTCCCGGGCGGGAAAAAATATTTGTGTTGATTAAATTTGTTTTGTTAAATAGAAAAATGAGTGTTGTAATCTTTGCACGCGGTTGAAATAAATTTCTTTGGCTACTGTGGCAGGTATTAATAAAAAGATGAAATATAAAATAAATATGTAATATTGCAATTTAGAGTTGCATTACATGATAATATAATTTGCAGCATGTGTTATAAAAAGTAATATTTACATAATGTGTTACAAAGTCAATTCAATTATTAACATAATTGAAATATGAAATTAGAGGTTTATGACAAATTTGCTAAATTTTTTGAAAAGTGCATCAATTGTTGTACCAATTGTTAAATTAAGTGGACATGCATTCATCGTGAAATTTAATTTGTAATACGTTGAAAGACTTTGAAAAACATGTAAATATGGCTTTTTATTACACATTGTTGCAAATTATATTATCAAGAATATTAGAAAGAAACTCTAAGTTTCAATATGATATATCTATTTTATTTTATATATAATATTTTTAGTAATACCTGCTGCAGTGGCCAAAGAAGATTTACTTCAACAGCGTGTAAAGATTACGCACTTCATTTTTTTTTTTTAATATATTAGTATCCAAACGGCCGTTATAGCGGTATAAAAAACAACTTTTTTTCTAGTAGGAAGCCTCTAGTTTCTTAACCAAAAGTCGGATTTTGCTGATTTACGAACTTGTCCAAGAAACTGTAAGACACACATTCTAAGAAAAACAGTTTTGTTCTGCTTCACAAATGCGACCATGAGAGTGCCGGTTAATTCAAACGCATTTTATGTTTTACAAACTTTTGTGTTGGAGTCGTTCACTCAGAAACTTCTAATTGCAGAGGTCTATTTTTAAAAAAATTGATAAAAAAGATTCCAAGGATTTTAAATTTATAAAGTTTTTAAAAATATCAGTTGCAAACGGCCGTTATATCGATTTTGAAAAATCATTTTTTTTAGTAAAAAGCCTCTAGCTTCTAGCGAACTTGTCCAAGATATTAATAGAACACAGAAACTGTTTTTGATCTACCTTAATAAATGCAACCGTGAGAGTGCCGATCGTTTTCGTTATATATTTTTCCGTCTCCGCTTATCGTATATAGTCGTTTGGCACCAAAATTTTTCCGAAATTCCGAGATGAGGCACATTGCAATAGGAGATTTTTTTATGAAATCAACCTAAAATATAAACTGTAAGATATATTTGTCTAAAATGAAATAATAACAAAAATTGCATCTCGGATTCGTGATCAGCTAATCCGGAAACCCCCGATAGACAATTTCCGATGCGAAATATAAATTGTTTGTATCACTACCTTTTCTTGGGGTGGTTTTTAGGGGTTGGAACTACCCTCACTTGCTTTTGGATCTCGGATTTGTAATCAGCTACTTTGAATTAGCTATTTTTTGAATCACTGCTACTTCTAGGGGTGGTTTTGAAGAGTTGTGATCACCTTCATTTGCTTTTGGACAGGACATCGGATTTGTAATCAACTACTTCGAGAGACGATTTAAAAGATGAAATTTTGAATATTCAAAACAAAAAATTATCAGCTACTGTTTGAGGTGCTTTGTGATGAGGGCATTCTTCGTGTTAATGCAGGGGTTAGTGCTAACAAATGTTCCTGAAGGTGTAAGGAATCCAGGAAAAAAAATTTTGTTGTCAGACGGTACAGTATTTTCCGACTTATTTACTAAATTAAGTGTTTAATGAAGATTGAAATAGCTAATTTGTTTTAATTTTTAGTACGTTAAACATTTTAATAAAATGTTTGCTTATTTAGACCAGTTATGACCTAAAATGTCAAGAAACGCTTGCTTTCGCTACTTGTCGCTACTTGTCTATACAAACACATGTCGAGAACTAATTGCACACTTCTCTGACACAATTTTTTATTAAATTAATTTTATTTTCTCTACGAATAATGAACTATCGATGCTGTATAGATGAAAAACGTGATCTACACAGGTGAAAAATTCTAAATTTGAACTTGACCATCTTTGATTTTCTTGAAACTTGGCATATAAGTAGTTTGGACAAAATAAAAAATACAACTTATTTTACAATTTTTTTAAAAAGCAAACTTTAAGCATAAGGGCACCCCAACATGCATGAAAATTGAAAATTTTGCCAATCCGATGTAACTTTGAAATTAAATTGCTATTTAGTTATATATATATTGTTTGTGAATGAAAGAGGATAAAAAATTGAGATTGTGGTATTTTTTTTTTCAGCGACAATTTTGTAATGTGTGTGTTTGGTATGATAGTTTGAGATCGTAAATTTGATTCTTAGAATTTTTAATATATAGCGACAATTTTGTAATGTGTGTGTTTGGTATGATAGTTTGAGATCGTAAATTTGATTGTTAAAATTTTTAATATATATTGTTTTGTGAATGAAAGAGGTTAAAAAATTGATTATTGATTGTGGTATTTTTTTTCAGCGACAATTTTGTAATGTGTGTGTTTGATATGATAGTAGAACGGCTATACCAATTTCAACAAACTTTTTTTTGTTTAATAGGTGATTAGTAAATCTTTAAAAAAAAACTAATAAAAGTTTTTGTAATTAATTTTTAAATTAAAAATTTAAAAAAACTTTTTTAATGATGGCGCTAGGGTGAAAGATCAATTAAGTTCTATATTTTTTGAAAATAGTTCTATCCTAACACTAAAATATGCTAAATTTACAAAGGGGATTTAATTCGTGTTCTTGAGATATTTAATTTTAAAGATTTTTAGTACGACTAAAACTCTAATTTTTCATTATTTTTTCAAACAACTTCCTTTAACAAAAAATTATAGCTTCAATTAAATTTTACCTTTTTGATGCCACTTTTAAATGCCACAACAGTATGCCAAAATTTTGTTTGGAGCCACCCCTAACGACAGAGCACAAAATTCTTGTCATACGATATTTTGATGAAAGCTTTTCTTGCGACCAAAAAAAAGTTTTATTATAAGAATCTCGTACTTCATATATCTAGTTCTTTTCTACGAGTCTACCAAATCAAAAAAAAGACAAAAAAACAATTTTAATTATAATCTAAATTGAAAGCACTTTTCTTTCCATTAAAAGTTTTTTGATCTTTTTCAGTTACAACTTTTTTATTATCGTAGTAAAGTTTCATTTTTTTGTGCATCGAATCAAAAATCTTACTCATATTCACATCGTAATGAATGCAGATAAAAGGAAGAACAAAATAAATAGATAGAAAACAGAGCAGAGCATAAACATAAAAACTGCAACATAGAAAAAGAGGTTTATTTGCTGAATTGGCTTTTTCATGTTACAAAAAAAACAAAAAAATAGAATTAAAATTAGTTTTGAGTGATAAGGGTATGGATTATGGTAGTTTTAGAATAGAACTTGGTTGAGTTACTTTTATTACAATGAAAATTGAAACGAATATTTTTTTTAATTTACAGATAATTTTTTTACTTAAATTTAAAAATTAAATTAGATAATAGTTTGGAATGACAAAATTTAATGAAAACGGATTTATTTAATATTAAAATCACGTGCAAGAAACATAACATGAAAAACTAGTTGTGGGATTATCAAACTCTTATATATTCAAAACATGCAAAAAAAAACAAAATATTTATTGGTGTGTATGTATATGCAAAACCTAACCTTAAAAATTCAAACGAAATTTACCTTTCTGTCTGCTAGGATTATAAATAAATTGCCGTATTTTTTATTTCTATAATAATTTTCATAATTTTATTACTTTGTAACGTAAACACCAATTTTCAACCCTCCATTAAACTTATCAGTGACAACAAAAAATTAATTTATAGTATTCGTGACTTATTTCAATAAACACGAGACACTAGGTTTTCATGTTTCAAATATTATTACTTATAAAATTTAATTCGTTTTTCTTTTCTATTATCTGTCTGTAATTTAGTAATTAATATATTAAATCACACCTTGGTTATTTAGTGTTTTGGGGTATCCTGAAAGGTAGATAAAATTGATGTAAATTGATTTGTAAATTACTTGTCAAAGTGATTAAAACTATTAGTATTTTTCAACTCACTCTTTAGTTTTTGTTCTGTTTTTCGTACAAAATGTTTGTACCAACGCCTTAAAAAATTTGTTAAATCACATTTTTACATGACTTTTACATTACAATTACATCACATTTTTTCTGTAACTCCACCATCATCAATTAAAAAACTACAATAATTTCTGGTTATAAGGTATAATTTTATAATAGATTTCGTATCAAAATTATGATCTTAAAAAGCCACTCTACTTATTCGCCGATTTTTGAAATGTCGAAATGGAATTAATTCTTCAGATATATGATTCGCAAAAAAATGTTGGACTCCTCCATTCATGTCACCTAACTTATCCCCGCCATTTCTAAAAAACATAAAAATAAAGATTGTGCTATATTGTGCTACAGTTGTGCTGGATTAGCTATTTAGAAAAAATTTCATATCCCTAGTGGAAAAATTTTATAACACTGCAACCATTTTTTCGAGTAAAAGTTAGCCCCGTCATTTTGGAAAAAAAAAAGAAAAACAAAAGGTCTGCTGTACGGTGATAGAGTTGTGCTAGTTGTGCTATTCAAGAACAAATTTGTACCACCAGCAGAATAATTTAAACACGCTAAAACGATTTTTCAAGTTGAGGTTACCTCCGCCATTTTGAAAAAAATTAAAAGCAAAGGTTGTATTGTATTGTGGTCGAGTTGTGCTGGTTGTGCTTTTAAGACAAAAATTTCGTAACCCTAACAGAAATTTTTTACAAAGTTAGCATCATTTTTTTCGAACAGAAGTTAGCCACGCCATTTTGGAGGAAATCAAAAACAAAAGAAGTGCTGTATTGTGTTAAAGTTGTGCTGGTTGCGCTAATGAAAAAAATATCGTATCACCAACAGAATAATTTAAACCACGCTAAAACCATTTTTCGAATGAAAGTTAGTCCCACCATTTTGCAAAAAACATAAATGGACGGTTGTGCTGTATTGTGCTACAGTTGTGCTGGATGTGCCACACAAAAAGAATCCCATATCAACAATGAATAAAAGCTGGCACGCTAAAACGATTTTTCGAGCAGAAGGATATTTTAGAGCAGAAGGTTAAGCAGAAGTTATCCCCGCCATTTTGAAAAAAATGAAAAACAAAGGTTGTTATGTATTGTACTCTAGTTGTACTGGTTGTGCTACTCAGAAAGAAATGCATATAAGCAATCAATAAAAGTTAGCACACTAAACCTACTTTTCGAGACGAAGTTGGCCCCGCCACTTAGAAAAAAATAAAAAGAAAGGTTGTACTGTATTGTGCTTGAGTTTTGCTGGTTGTGCTACTCAGACAATAATTTCGTATTCCTATCAGAAAAATTTTATAACGCTATAACATAATTTCTTCAAATAGAAGTTAGCCCCGCCATTTTGGAAGAAAAAAAAACAAATTGAGTGCTGTATTGTATTAAAATTGTGCGGGTTGTGCTACTCCAAAACAAATTCGTACCCACCAACGGAAAAATTTAAACACGCTAAAACGATTTTTCGAGTAGAAGTTAGCCCCGCCATTTAACAAAACACAAAAAATGAAGGTTGTGCTGTATTGTATCATAGTTGTGCTGAATGTGCTACTCAAAAAATTTTCTTGATTCATTCACATTCACCATATCACCAATAAATAAATGTTGACAAGCAAAAAATTGGAAAAATGAAAAAATTTCATATGGGTGATATGAAAATTTCATTTCAGGACACAATACACCACAACCTCTGTTTACATATTTTTTTCAAAATACTGGGGCTAACTTCTGCTAGAAAAAACGTTTTAGCATGTCAACATTTTTACATTGGTAGTATGGAATATTTTTTGAGTAGCACAACTAGCACAACAATAGAACAGTACACCACAGCCTTTGCTTTTGGTTTTTTGCCAAATGGCGGGGCTAACTTCTGCTTCGCCTTCTGCTCGAAAAATCGTTTTAGCCTGTCACCATTTATTTAATGGTGATATGAAATTTTTCTTGATTAGCACATCCAGTACAACTATAGTACAATACAGCACAACATCCTTTTTTTATGTTTTGTTAAATGACGGGGCTAACTTCTACTCGAAAAATCGTTTTAGCGTGTTTAAATTTTTCCGTTGGTGGGTACGAATTTGTTTTGGAGTAGCACAACTCGCACAACTTTAACACAATACAGCACTCAATTTATTTTTTTTTTCCAAAATGGCGGGGCTAACTTCTATTTGAAGAAATGATGTTAGCGTTATAAAATTTGTCTGTTGGGAATACGAAATTTTTGTCTGAGTAGCACAACCAGCAAAACTCAAGCACAATACAGTACAACCTTTGCTTTTTATTTTTTTCTAAGTGGCGGAGCTAACTTCTACTCGAAAAATTTGGTTTAGTCTGCCAACTTTTATTCATTGCTTATATGCAATTCTTTATGAGTAGCACAACCAGTACAACTAGAGTACAATACGTAACAACCTATGTTTTTCATTTTTTGTTTCAAAATGGCGGTGTTAACTTCTGCTTAACCTTCTGCTCGAAAGCTTTCTGCTCGAAAATATCCTTCTGCTCGAAAAATCGTTTCAGCGTGCCAACTTTTATTCATTGTTGATATGAGATTCTTTTTGAGTGGCACATCCAGCACAATACAGCACAACCTTTCTTCTTTGATTTTTACAAAATGGCGGGGCTAACTTTCATTCGAAAAATGGTTTTAGCGTGGTTTAAATTATTCTGTTGGTGAAACGATATTTTTTCAGTAGCACAACCAACACAACTTTAACGCAATACAGCACATCTTTTGTTTTTGGTTTTCCCCAAAATGGCGCGGCTGACTTCTATTCGAAAAAAATGATGCTAACTTTGTAAAAAATTTCTGTTAGGGTTACGAAATTTTTGTCTAAGTAGCACAACCAGCACAACTCGAGCACAATATAGCACAACCTTTGGTTGTCATTTTTTTAAAAATGGCGTCGCTAACTTCTGCTCGAAAAGTCGTTTTAGCGTGCCATCTTTTTTTCATTGATAATATGGAACTATTTCTGAGTAGCACAACCAGCACAACTCTAGCACAATATGCAGCACAACCTTTGCTTTTAATTTTTTTCAAAATGGCGGGGCTAACTTTTATTTGAAAATATGATTTTAGTGAAATGTGAAATTGAATATGAAGATTTGAAAGTGAATATGAATTTTTTTTTAAATTGGACAACAAGCACAACTCGAGGACAATACAGGAGAACATTTGTTTTTCAGATTTTTCAAAATGGTGGGGCTAACTTCTGCTCGAAAAATTGTTTCAGCGCGCCAACTTTTTTCCATTATTGATATGGCATTCTTTCTGAGTAGCACATCCAGCACAATTGTAGCATAATGTAGCACAATCTTTGTTTTTAATATGTTTAAAAATGGCAGGGCTAAGTTAGGGGACATCCTCCATTCGCACTACTTTTCTCAAATACTACAAAAATTTTCTCTATTCTTAGTTTTAAATCTACTCGATGAACAATTTCTTATTAATACGAAAACATTTGTAACATTAATTAGAAGTTGAATAAACCAACAAAATTGGTCATTAATTCAACGAAAGTAGTAGTAAACTTTTAAATTTTTAATTTTTAATTTTCAAAGTTTTATCCTCATTCAACCTACATGTATGACAAAACAATCCAAATTTTGAGTTTATTTTTCTATATTAATAGAATATTACTAACTCGGCAGTGGTTTTCAACCCAATTTTAGAATTTTTCTTGAGCTAACGATTAAATTGTAACAGATTGCGTGGGGAAGCCTAACGCCACTGTAGTTTTCAAAAGCCGGGCCTATTATAATCAGATATCAACGTACGCATATCACTAACGTGGAAGATTTCAGTTTTTAAAGGATCATTAAGTAAATAAGCAACGATTTCAACCCCTCCTTTTATAATAGCTAGAGCAAAATTCAGTTTAGTAGAGTTCTGCCTTGAAGCTGAACTTTTAGGATACGTTCGTAGGAATACTTGCTGTCCGACATGCAGTTCACGGACTCTTGTTCACGTATTGTAAAATTTTTTAGATTTCTGATGTTGTTCTAAAAAATTTTATGCACGAGATCTAACCGAACGGTTAGAATTTTTTAGCATTAACGCTTACTTCTTTTTCAGTTGGTAGCGTTTTCTCTACTAACCGCTCAAATTGTTCGTGATACGGTTCTATTGGTTTTTTCGGGGCATTACTCAGTGGAGATTGAAAAGACATTTTAATGTTCTCAATACAATTATTTTCTCCTACAGAAAAAAATGAAATCGCGTTTTGAGTTGAAAATGAGTTGAATATGAGTTGAAAACGTAAGATTCATACAAAGCTTTCTACAATTTTACGAAAGTTTTTAATGTTTCAAACATTTAGTTTCGTTAAAACTGATAGTTAAAATTAGATGACTTATCATTTATTTTTTGGCTAATTCATATTCCTTTATTCATTCAATACAACTCTATGATAATTACACTTTTAAATCATTCTATGAATCATCAAATTCATTGGGTATTTCGTCTAATATGTTTAAATAAAACAGAAAAAGGTATTCGCAAAATCAATTAAAAAAATATAGAGTGAAAAATATGAAAATCTCACAGCTCTGAGATATCAAGACTTCGGTCTGGGTTAAGGATTTTGATATAGTTTTCGGCAAAAAACTTTTATGAGGACATGGTTTTTAGTTTTGGGCAGCGATGTATATCAAACATAACTCTGTTAAAGTACAAGTATTTTTTATTTCTGTTTAAAAACTTATTACAAAACTAACACGAAACATCAATTCGTTGCCGGAAAATTATAATCAAAATTCCAAAAATATTGTTAAATTAAATAAAATCAAACTTTTTTAGAATTCCAAAAATATTCCAAAAATTAGAATAAAATCAAATATTGAAACTTTTTCTAGATTCCGATAATATACCAAAAATTCTTAAAAATTTAAACTTTTCCAAAATTCCAAAAATATTGCAAAAATTATTACAAAATCAAATATTAAAACTTTTTTCAAAATTCTAAAAATTCTAAAAATATTGCAAAAATTATAATAAAATCAAAAATTAAAACTTTTTTCAAAATCCCAAAAATTTCCAAAAATTAGAATGAAATCAAATATTTAAACTTTTTCTAAATTCCAATAATAATCCAAAAATTCTTAAAAATTCAAATTTTTTCCAAAATTCTAAAAATATTGCAAAAATTCTTACAAAATCAAAAATTGAAAATTTTTTCAAAATTCCAAAAATTATAATAAAACCAAAAATTAAAAATTTTTCAAAATTCTAAAAATATTTCAAAAATTCTTACAAAATCAAAAATTAAAACTTTTCAAAATTCCAAAAATATTTCAAAAACTATAACAAATTCAGGGACAATAACGAAATATATTTGACATCATTCCTAACACAAAAAAACCAAAACCTTCTCAAATATGCAAAAATTTTGAAGAAAGAACATGGATTTAAATATGTATGGTTCTCTTATAATAAGGTATGTGTACGAAAAACAGCTAATTCAGATATCTTTGTTATTAAAGCTATTAGTGACGTTGATAACATTTTGCAACAAAATACAGCTACAAATTCAAAATCATATGATAAATAACTTTTATTAATTTTTATTATTTTTTCTTGTTATTTTTTATTGTTTTCTAAATAAATTTAAAAATACAATCATGATTGAACCTGAAAATGAACATTATAATCTACTAGATTGCATGAAAATTAAACATTATATCAATAGTTTAAGGTTTTCTCAAAATTCGTCTAATCCTTTGAACATTTTGTACATAAACATGAGAAGCATACGGAATAAATTTAATCAGCTCAAAAACTACATTGCCTCTTTTGATTACCACATTCATATTGTAGTTATCACTGAAACATGGATACAATTAAATGAAGTAAACCTATTTCAATTAGAAAATTATACCTCCTATTTTTCATGTAGAAATGACTCTAGGGGTGGTGGTGTAGGAATTTATATTTGTAATACTATTGCATCTGAGTTAATATTGGATTTTTATTTTGATTACAATAATATCCTTTTAGTTAAACTTGAAAATTTAAATTTCAGCATTATGGGTGTTTATAAGCAACCTAATTCGGACAGTGGTGATTTTTTGCTAAAGCTCGATAAAATACTGGAAAAATATAATAAACTTTATATATTAGGTGACTTCAATATAAACCTGAGAACTTTGAATGATACCATAACGCAAAAATATCAAGATGTTATTAATTCAAATGGATTCGTAGTATTAAACTGCATGGATCAAGATCATTCCACTAGAATATCTAATACAATTGGAACGATCATTGATCATGTCGTTACTGATATTCTTGCCCCATACTATCATCTATCAGTTATTGATTCAGATATCAGTGTTCACCGTTCAATATTGCTAAGCTTTGGCAAACAATCTACAAACCTTTCACAACTTAGCCATCGAAGTACATTCTTACAATACGATAAAATAGATAAACATGAAATTACGAAAAAAATATTGAAATTAAAGACATTTGATGAATTAATTGAAACCTGCAAAAATACTATAAAACAATTTACAAAAGTAGCGTTAACAAAAAAGCCACAAGCAAAACAAAATCCATGGATTACCAATGAAATTAAATCAAATATAAAGCTTAAGGACAGATTTTACAAATTAAAAGTAAAGTATCGGTCAAACACATACTTCTCTGATCAATATAAAAAGTATAAAAAATTAGCTGAAACTATGGAAAGAGATGCACAAACAGTTTTTTTTATGAATGAACTCAATAAAAATGATTTTCGGAAAGTATGGGAGATAATGAATCAATATGTTTTTAATAAAACGAAATCAAAACCTAAAATTGTCCTGGAAAAAGACTTTAATTTGATTGATAATCCAAGAGAAATTTGTGAAATTTTTAACGATTATTTTGTAAATTGTGTAAATGAAATTATACCTGATAATAGTGTACAAACAACTACCAATATCAACGATGAGAGTTTTGGAGTTTGGCTATCTGAATTTGAGCCTACGAATGAAACCGAAATTCTGAATGTTATAAGCAAACTAAACAAAAAATCAGCTGTGGGACATGATCAAATTTCCACCAAGTTTTGTTTATTTCTTAAGGAAGAGTTAGCAAAAACTTTAACGAGCTTAATAAATCATTACATGGTAAGGCATGAGTTTCCTGATCCCCTTAAATTGGCTAAGGTGATTCCAGTATTCAAAGTTGGAAACAAAAAAATTCCTAGTAACTATCGACCAATTTCTATACTAACTATGTTTTCAAAAATTTTTGAAAGTATATTGTACAATAGATTAGAGTCGTTTTGTACCACTAAGAAGGTTATTAATGAAAATCAGTTTGGGTTTTGTACTAACTCTAGCACCCTTGCAGCCGTATCGCAAATGATTGCAAATGTGCGCTCTAGTATGGACAAAAAGTTAATAACTTCTATTTTACTCATTGATTTAAGAAAAGCTTTTGATTTCGTTGAACCAATAATATTAAGTGGCAAACTAAATCACTACGGTGTTAAAGGTAGTGCTCTCAAGCTTCTTGACTCTTACATGAAAGATCGAATGCAATTCGTAAAAATTGACCAAACTACAAGTAAAAATAGTAAGATAAAGTATGGTGTTCCTCAAGGCTCAAAGCTTGGTCCACTTCTCTTCAATATATATGTTAATGATGTGTTTACTCTCAAATTGAACGGGAAATTACAAATGTACGCTGATGATATGATAATAGTGTATGAAGAAACTAATTGTCATGATTTGATTTTGAAAATGCAAGCAGACCTAATTAAAATTGAAAAATGGGCCAGTCTTAATCATCTTCAACTTAATGCAAACAAAACGAACTATCTAATTTTTGAAGCTAAAAATAAAACATACGATCAATTAAGCAACTATTTTCTCAAACTGAATAATATTCCGATAGAAAGAATATATGAAGCTAATATCTGGGGCTTACTATAGATTATAAATTGAACTGGGATAGACACATAGAAAAAATAAAAAATAAAATACGAAACACTAGCTTCATTTTATATCGCCTAAAAAATATCTTACCTACAAAAATCAAGTATATTATATTCCATGCTCATGTTATGAGTCATATTCGATACCTATTGCCTATATGGGGAACAACTGCGACTTTCAGAATACAGGAAATTCAGGTGCTCATTAATAAAACAATTAGGTCAATTAAAAATCTTCCGTATAATTGCCCAACCAGGCTTCTTTATGATAATAACATCTTACCACTGAAATTCCTAATTGATTATGAGTTAATACTCCTAATCTTTAAATCAAAACACAATTTGATTAAAAATAATTTCATTCTTACTCAAATAGCTTCCGTACACGATTACCCAACTCGGTGTGCTCAAAATTTTTATATAAATTTCTGCAGGACTCCCAATGGGCAATTGAATCCAATGTTCAAAGGGTTAGTCTTATTCAACGGCCTGCCGGATGATTTGAAAAATGAAACTCGAGTATCGACTTTTAAGGATAAGTTAAAAGCTCACTTACAAAATATTGCAATTTAATAAATGCAAAAAAAACTTAGACTATTAATAAACCAAACAATTTAAACCAAATAACCTTGAACTAATTATGATAGACAAATTTGATTTAGAACTTTATTTAATAGTAATAATAATTATTTCTCTTATTTTTTTAATATAAAACTATTATTTGTCATAATTAATAATGTTTCAGATTTTACTATTATTCGAATTATCATGTAATCTAAATTTCAGATCCCGATTTATTTCTAAGTTTGAATTAAATTCTAAGATTCAAAATAACCATAATTATGCTATACTAATAATTATAAAACATATTAAAAAAAAAAAAAAAAATTTTATTCCAAATTATACGTCTTCATAAAAAATATTCAAATGTAATTTGTCTGTAACTGCATTTTATGCAACTGCAGACATTAATGTTAAGATTAAAGAAGGAACAAAAAAAAAAAAAAACAAAAAAAAAAAAAAAAAAGAAACAAAAATTTAGCAAATAAGTATATAACAAGAAATATGTTTTTTTTTTGTTTTGTTGATCTTAAATAAATAAAGTAAAAAAAAAAAAAAAAAAAAATTCAAAAATTTCCATGTCCAATTTCATTTTCAATTACATTTACGTCATATAAACAGCGACATTTTTTTCCAAAAAATTGGCTAAAAAATAAATGAAATTATTTTTTGACACACTTGACAACATTTTTTTGACAAACTTATAATGCCATAATTCTCAATAATAATAATAAAATATCATTTCAAACAAACATTGGGTAAAAATAAATAAAAATCTCTCTTTTGACACACTTGACAACATTTTTTTGACAAACTTATAATGCCATAATTCTCAATAATAATATTAAAATTTCGTGTCAAACAAATAATTAGTTTTATTTTTTTCCAAAAAATTGGGTAAAAAATAAATAAAAATCTTTCTTTTGACACACTTGACAACATTTTTTTGACAAACTTATAATGAAATAATCTAGTTTTTGATCTCACATACCAATCCCGACCATCAAGATTTCTCCAAATTCAATGTTCCTACTCGTAAATCACTTAAAATGATCGTTTAGCCAAAAGCCAAAAATATGAAAATTTGCTATTTTTGACACACATAATGATTTTTTTGACACACTTCCGGTACAGATATCGAACACAGCGTCCTTCCGGACCTGTCCCTTGAGTATACGTATTTTTGAAAAAAAAAAATTTGAAATCCCTCCAGCGGTTTTCCCTGCAGCGTAGGTAATGACGGACGACCGGCCGGCAGGGAGACATACATTTTTTTTTTGCTTTTTTAGAATCAGTAGGTCCTAAAACGTCAAGAAATGTCAAAAAAGTGGGGGTAAGAATTTCACTTTTGGCTCATGAATGTAATACTTAGGTCTTTCAGACCGAAGTAAATCATTGAATTGTTAAATGTCTAAAACTTCAATCATTTGATATAAATTTAATGAATTCTTAAATGAGATTCGATCACTGGTGTGATGTCAAACTTTCGTGAACTCGAAGCTTTTTACAATGTTTGATACATAAAACATTAGCATAGTGTACAAGGCATTCAATCATTGAGAGGCGATCAGAGATAATTGAACTACAACTAAAAATAGCCGATCATAAAAATATATATATATATATATATATATATATATATATATATATATATATATATATATATATATATATATATATATATATATATATATATCTTTGCTCGTCACGCTGTTCTAAGTAAAAAATATTTACAAAGGTTTCCATGTGCTCAACCGTTCTTCTTCTTCTTGTTAAGCCCGTTTATTTCCACTGATGAATGTAGGACTGCTCTAGCTCCTTCCATTACATACGATCCATTGCAACTTGCTGTCAATTTGTTCCTACAAATCTTTTTATGCTGTTTGTCTATCGTTCTGGCGGTCTGCCCATAGGTCTTGTTGTTGGTGGTCTCCATGACATAATGGTTTTTGTCCATCGCTCACCAGTCATTCTAGAAATGTGCCCTGCCCAGTTCCATTTTAGAGACGCTATTCGTTCCATGTTTGTTGTCAAATCCATTTATTTGTCATTTTGTCTCTTTTAGAAATGCCTAACATACTCCTTTCCATAGCTCTTTGTGATACTCTCGGTTTGTTTTCGGACATTTTCGTTAATGTGAGAGTTTCAGCTCCATATTTGAGTACTGGTAGGACAGATGCATCGAACACTTTACGTTTTAGACTATTGTTCATTTTGCTATTGAAAATTACTCTAAGTTTTAGAATTTTTTTAAAATTCCAGACATTTATTAAGCAAAACTGTTATCGCTTTTAACAAAGTATCACCTCCTACTTTAATGGCTTCAACTGGTACACCATCTTCACCAGGAGATTTTTTATTTTGCATTTCATCAACAGCAGCCTTAGTTTCTTCTATGGTTATATCAGGTAACTCTTCTGAATCGACATTTGTTATTTTTGGTCCACCTTGAGGTATTACTTCAATCGCTTGCTTTGGTCGTACTGATGTAAACAATTCTTCATAAAATTCTTTTGCTATATTTAGTACCTTACTTCGGTCCTATTATATCGTTCCTGTTTTGTCTCTCAATTTGAAAATTTCTTTCTTGGCATTTAACAGTTTGGATCTTAAAACTTTCATTTTGCGGTTTGTTTCTTGTATGTTTTAGGCCAACTGAACGTTATATTTTCTTAAATCTGATTTCATTGTTGATAATTTTTGTTGTTGCGATATTCTAACAAATCTGATTTTCCTTCTTCTACCAGCATAAGTCAGTCTGTTTGCTATCAGATCCAGTGTTTCCTGACTGAGTTTCGATTCGTTCACACGAATTTGATTTACACTTTGATTCCATGAAATCTGTTATCGATTTGACAATTTTATTGTTCAGTTCGTCTAATGTAGGGTTTTGAGTGTCTATGTGTCATTCAAATCTTCACACATATTTGTTGCAAACTCTACGCACGATTCGTTCAGTCGTTGAACATCAATCGTGACTCTTTTTTTTTACCAGCTTTGATCTCTAAAATCTTGTATTTAATATAACTTTTGCACGTACCATTCGATGGTCGCTACCAGTCATAAAGTTATTCATAACTGAAACATTTTTAATAATTGACAAATGATTTGTTATAATATAGTCAATTTCGTTTTTTGTAACACCATCAGCACTGGCCCATTTCCATTTCCGTTGAGTTTTTCCGGGAAAGAACGAATTCGAAGCAAATAGATTGTGTTGCTGTAGGAAGTTCAGAAGCGTATCACCACGTTCGTTTCTTTGATCAAAGCTAAAATTTCCAATGAAACTTTCAGATTCTACTTCTCGTTTCTCTAACTTTCCATTGAAGTCACCGACTATGAACTGCTAATGTGTACGATTTTCATTTATGACTTGCACAATATTGTCATAAAATATTTCAACTTCTTCGTCGTCATACGTCGATGTTGGTGCGTAGCCCTGAATCACTTTAATGATGTATCTGCTGTTTATTTTCAGGAATACGTAAATCACTTGATCAGATTTACTTTTAGTGTGAGTAATGTGACTCAACCAACGTTTATTAATAAACAGTCCGACACCGTGGATCAACGTTTGGCTTTCACTTCCTCTGTAGAAGAATCTATGTCCAGATTGCAATTTCAAGCATTCTTCTCCAGGTTTTCTTACTTCCCCCACTACACCCCAACTACATCCCATTTGATTTTGTGAAGTGTGATTTCCATTTCGAGCATCTTTTCTCTTGACGACAATGTTCGGGTATTATATGTTGCAGTGTATAATCCGGTATGGCAACATACTGTAACCCAGAGATTCGTAGCACCCTCTGCTTGGCATCTAGTCTGATCGTTTCCAGAGTCAGGGATTGCCGAGGGACTGGAAACTAAGGACTTTTTTTGATTAGTTGTACTTTTCAATTGTATTTTGAGGGGTTTTTAGCATTAAAACACCACGCTAGCCACTGCGGGTTGGTGAGTGATAGTAATCGATCTGACTAGGATTTTTTATGCTGCCGTTGTTTCTACTGTTGAAATCATCCGACACAGATAACGGATAGCTATCTCAGGCCCTCTCTAAACGTATGTTCAAGGTACTACCCGAAGACGGCCCCCTCATTCATCGGTTTGCTGACCTAGATTCCCGCTGGAGTTGGCACCAAACCTTCCTATAGGTTGCTCAGCGTAACGGCATCCACCTCGTGAAGGTTGAATGTAGGAGTTAGTGTACATAGGCTAATGAAGCATAATAAATTGAGCTTTGTGATGCATTTACACCCTTCTGGTCACCATTGCTTAGCGAAAATTGACAATAATATTAAATTGCGTCAATTCAAAAACTAAAAATTGATCGTTTCCTTTCCTTATCTCTAAGAGGATCAACATCCCAATAAAAAGTATGTTCTTCTACATATGAGCTAAAAATATCCACCATAAAAGGGTAGACCCGTTTCTTTTTTCTTTAGCTGAAGTGCATAATATCGGCGAGGGTAAGCAGAATACTAAGTGAACCGTTTTCAATTTGATCTAGGATCATTCGTTATATAAACGTTCTGAAGACTGCTCAGGAGTATGTGCAATGTGTTTTATCCAACTCAAATGTAGTTCAAAATCAATGTTTGTTACTCCAAATAATTTTTTCTCCGGCTAATCAATGGTTTAGTATATGACAACCTTTGTAAAAGTTTTTAACTTAAAACAGCGTGACGAGCGAATAGATATATATTGTTACGGTTATAGCAAAATCATAACGAAATTTAACATAAAACTTAAGTGAAGGTAGCCTGTACAAAATAACGAAATCAAATTTATAATCACCGTAATCATCAATGATTATAAAACGCATAGAATTGTTGTTGTTTTTTGTGAAAGGGTCAAAAATATTTATTTGGATTTGTTTTTTATAACCATTTTTTAACGTTAGGTGACATATCAGCATTATTTGTCATTGTGTTTATGGAACATTCCGGATTAAAGATGTTTAGAATAACGATCAATTTATCGATTTTTCTAGATTCAAAGGGATAGTATTTAAACAGGTTTTTTCAGACAGAAGTAATTAGTTTTATTTTAGACTGCGATGATGTTAAACGAATTAATTGTAAACGAAACGCTGTATCGTGCATATAAGACCGTGTATATAGTTGAAGTTATTTTTATATTAGTTTTTGTAAATAAAGTTTTGAGTGTTATTTAATAGAAGTATTTTGTGTTTTATTTTGGACACTGTGATCACACTGACACCTTCTGCAATCAACCGTTGGAGTTTCTGAAGCTGTTCAAAAAATATTTTAGTTGGGAAAAATTTTCTTCGCTAAAAATTCAACTGAAGAGAATTATTTGAATCTTTATACAGAAACATTACATCCCTGTTGTACAAAGGAGCCATTTAAATCGATTTTAGGGAAATGCTTGATAACAGCCTGGGAAAAAAATCTTAAAAGTCCCCACATATGAACCTACAAGACCACAAAGAAGGAGCATTACTTAAATTTAATAAAAACTACCCCAATATCACATACAACATTTCCCCATATTATACAAATAATCGCACAACTTCTATTTTATTTTACCCTTTACAACATTAAACACTCATCCCTCAACACCCTCAATAGTAGTAATACAATTTAATTTCTGTTCGACTTCCATTAAATTTAATCAATTTAAATCAATAAACGAGTATTCTTTTCATAAGTAAAAAAAATAAAAAAAATTTTCTTCTAATATCAGTTTAAATTTATAATATTTTATTCAATTTAACAGTGAAATATTGAATGTTTAATTTAAATTTATATAATAATTCATACGAAAGATAATTGTTAAATCAAACATAAATGTTATTTTGCAAGAGTAAAATTTAAGCAAAAAAAAAAAAATAAATCAAAAGATTAATATGAAAATCTATAAAACACGATGTTGTAATTTTATAGAAAAAAAATTTTTTTGCTATAAAAAAATGGAGTAATAATTCAAAATCATGAAGCTTTCAATTTATATTTAAGTCAATAAAGTTTTTTCGCATTTTAAGTTTTATCTTGTTTTTTTTTTCATTTTTGTGTGAAATTTGTTAAAAAGTTTTTCTTTGTCTTTTCAAATATTTAATTTTATGTCTTTTTTATTGAGTTGATAAGGATCATAAGTAGCGTCGAAGATAAGCACCAGAGATTTAAAAAATTTCTTTCGGTGTTTATATGTCATATAAAACCATACATATTTCGAAAGGGTTTGTTTTCTTGGCTCCTGATTATGATCCAGGCTAAGCATTGAAATTAGCAACGACGTAGTTATAATTACACAAGGAAAACAAGTTAATTAAAAACAGAACAATTCTATTATAATCGTTTTATTTTACGGCACAATACATTAAAATCAAACAGGTTTCTATCAAAGAAAGAAAAATACAGCTAGCAAAAATGAGAGTTACCACTTCATAAAAATAAACAAAAATTTGGTTTGTAAACATAAATATGTTTGAAAATATTAAATTACTTTTGTAGTGAAAAGTGTAAAATTGTATATACAAATAACTTAGTCAATGAAGTAAAAAATTATAAAAGAGCAAACAGGATGAGCGTTAAATAAAAGGTATAAAGAACAATTAAACCGTTTTTTTTAAAGTGGTATAAGTCGATTTTTTCATATATGAAGATATTTTAGGATTTGCTTTTACATTAATATACAAATATAGGCATATGTAACTAAAATTTTGTGATATTTTTCCCACTTAAACCTATTTAATTTTATTATGCAATAATAGTTATTTAAAATTAAAAATAAAATAATTGATTTTTTGGCTCTAAATGGACTTATTATAAAAAATAAGAGCAAGAGGTAGTATAAGTCCCATATAAATGAGTCATGCTTTTACCGACACATTTTTGATTTGGCTGAAATTTTTTTATGCGTTTTATATCGAAAAAACAGATATGGGTGTTCGAGGATTTTTTTTTTGAAAAATAAAATTTAAATTTCTTGATGAGGTATTTCAAAAATTCATAACTTCGGTTCTATTAAAGATAGAAACTTCTGTTTTGTTTTATTTTAAAGTAAAAAGATGCTAGTTAAAAAAATAAAATTAACAAAAGTTATTCTATTGTTATAAACAAATAAAATGTTGAAATCGATCTTGAGCCATTTCTCCACCCACGCTCCACCCCAAATCGGGCTCTTATATTATATTATTCTTGATGGGAGATTTTCCATCGGGGTGATGTTATATCACAAATAATTTACTGAATTAATTGTTGATTATGTGTCAGTAGACACAAGGGAAGACTAGTCATCTTCTTCTCACCGACATGAGTTTGTTATTCAATCCTAGTATGTCTAGAGTATAACGAAACAGTGATCTCCATAGAAATTAATTGACTAAACCTGAATCTATTAAATATATGTTTATGTAAATTTTTTGTTTTTTATACTTCGCTAGAGTTGTAACCTAATTTTTGGTTTATATTTAGCGTTGACATTTTTTGGTAGTTTATATAGTCGGCTAGCCCTGATGAGAATGATAAACTTTTTTAAAGTTTAAAATTTTCTCATTGGTTCGAAACTAGATCGGTCGAAAATTGTATGGATTGCAAAAAGTTTCATAATTTGCACCATAATTTTTTAGATTCAGTTCTTATGCAAAAATATTGTAAAAAAAAAAACTTTTCCAAAATGAAAAGTAGCAAAAATTACTCAAATATATTAAATGCTTATAACTAGTACCGATACTATGCTAATCTTACCTAAACGTAATTCTATTCTAATTACATATACAGTTACCTACCTAGCTTATAACTATATTACAATATTACAATATTAAAGACTATTCTATCGTAATATTTGGGGTTCTCTCTAACTCTTTTTGACCGTCTTATTAAAAATTCAGGAGACTGTGCAACAGATCTAGACCTGTTTTTAGTTCCCGAAAAATCATTATTAGCGGACTTATTTGAAAAATTAAAATCGTCAGATTCTATTAACGGAATTTTCATACCCGGGTGTTCCGTTTCATTTAAATTACTATAGATTATTTGATTGTGATTAACATATCTTACAACATTTTGAACTTTAATCAAATATGTTAGTGGACTGATACACTCTAACACTCTAGCTGGTAACCAATCTAGATGCGATCTAAAATGATCGGTAAAGAACCTTATCACCAGGCTTGAACGCGTTATTACATGATGATTTATTTTCGACATTGAATCTAACACTTTTTTTGACATAGTAGGTTGACTTTGACTTTCAACATTTTCAATAGTATTTTCATTAATAATTTTTGAATGTTTTAAGAGGTCTTAAAAGGTTTTTGGCTTATAAGAGAACATCATTTCAGTAGGAGACTTATTGGTGGTCATGCTTGGAGTATTTCTATTTATAAACAAAAACTTACTAATACGAGACTGAATTGACATATTTCTCTCTGGACCAATCAAAAATTTATATAAAACCTTTTTTACGGTTTGAACGCATCGTTCAGCTTGCCCATTTGATTGCGGGTGGTACGGCAGTGAGTATGTTAACTTAATGCTATGACTATCGCAGAATTTTTTAAATTCAAAACTTGTTAACGGAGGCCCATTATCAGTAACCAATTCCGCACATAAACCTAGACATGAAAAAATTATCTTTAATTTTTCAATTAATGAACACGCATTTGTTGAACTCATTGTTACGACATCAATATATTTTGAAAAAGAGTCAACAAACAATAAAAATGTTCTGCCAGCGAAATAAAAAAAATCCAGATGGAATCCAGTTCCATTGGAGATAAACTTACTGCCCATTTTAAAAGCACCACTTCTTTTGGTTTATTTAGTGACTGTTGACAGACAAGACAAGAGTTTACATATGATTCGATAGCAAGTATTTTCATTTCTACCATTCCTGCATGGTTTTGATGCAACAGCATAAGATATTTTGGTTTTAGTGAGTTAGGAATAACAATGCGATCTCGATAAAAAATACATTCATTTTCTATACTTAAACTTAATTGTTTCGAAAAATAAACCTTGACATAATCTTGACATAATTGTTTCAGGCCATCTATTTAAAATATAATCATAAATTTCAGATAAAATGGTGTCAATTTTGGTTTGACTTTTTATTTCTTCAAAACATAAGGGAAAATCATTTGAATTATTAAAATAACATATTCGCACATCTTCTATATCTGTATTGTCATTCAATGGTAAGCGGGATAAGGAATCCGCATTTGCAATTTTTCTTTCTGGCTTAAATTTTATATTATATTTGAACATCGATAGGTAAACGGCCCACCTCTGTAATCTAGCTATAACAACAGCGGGAGTACCTTTTTTAGGGTTAAAAATTTCCTGCAAACTTTGATGATCCGTACATATCAAAAATTCTTTACCCAATAAATATTTTTCGAATCTTTTTACTCCGAATAATACCACAGCAAGCGCCTCTCGATGCAGCTGTGAGTAATTTCTCTCAGCTGCGGATAGTGTACTTGAGGCAGACATCATCGGCTTCTCTGATCCATTGACAATGTGTGATAGCACACAGCCCACACCATAAGGACTAGCATCTGTAGTTAAGACAATTGGTTTTGCAGGATCGTATAGTTCCAATATATTATTTGACAAAATTAATTTGTTTGCTTCCTCGAATACTTTTTGACATTCTGTAGACCACAAAAAAGGAACATCATGATGAAGAAGTTGATAAAGTGGGTATAACTTTGCTGACAAATTAGGTAAAAATCTTCCATAATAGTTAATGAGCCCTAAAAATGATTGAAGCTTGAGAATGTCGTCCAGATAACATTTCACTTTTTTCATGTTACCAAGAATTTGATCAATTATGCTTTGGAATATTGAAGGTGCTGAAGATACTCTGGTGTACCTAAATAGGCCTCTATGAGTGTTAATGGTTAAATATTCCTGAGATTTATCGCTTAACGACAGTTGCTGTAAGCACCAGTCAAATCAATGACACAAAAAAAGAACAACCACTTAAACTGGAAAAAATGTCCTCGATCTTTGATAATGGGTATAATGTTCCGTTAATACATATCTATTTATGGTAACTTTGCAGTTAATACACAAACGCACTTCATTATCTTTTTTGCAGATTACCACAATTGGGCTTGCGTACCTGCTATGACGAACCGGTTTTAAAATATTTTCCTTAACTAGTCGATCAAGTTTATTGTTAACACTATCTTTGAGACGATAAGCTACTGAATATGCCGCATGAAAAATAGGAGTAGCCTCCTCCGATAACACAATATCCGCAACGTATCCCTCGATTGGACAAGCTAAACTTTCATTCAAAATTTTTGGAAAATTTAATTTAATATCACTAATTAATAAATTTTTATCCGATAACTTTTTATTACTCACTGTACTTATAGATCCAGGCAAAAATATGTTTCTCCAATTTGGCCAAAAAATATCGAGCCAATCACGTCCGATAAGTGCGGTATATGGTTTTTTTGTATCGATTATTATTATCTACAAAATGTACTCGTTTTCTCTATGACAACCTTGTACTCGATCCCTTATTATTTTTAAGATCAAGATTATTAAATCTACTACAATAGTCATCTTTTGACATAACAGTTGTTGTTGCTCCCGTATCAATTTCGAAAATAGTATTTTTGCCATCAACAATCAAATTGATTAAGACTTTAACAAACAGTAGAGGTATGTCCTAACTTGTCACAAGTGTAACATCTCCAATGCTGTGCAGGACAGTTTTCTTCCTTATGTCTGCCGGTTGCACCACATTTCTTACATCTGCTCACATTTGACTGATTACTATTATAATTTCTAAATTGCTTATTTCTATTATATCTTGGACTTGGACTTCACGGTCTTCCTTGATAATTATTTCTATGCCATCCGTATCTACTAGGTGACCTTCCACGTTGATAATGGCTCACATTTTGTTTGACCTCTGATATTTTTGCAACAGAACTAACTGATGGTTTACTTTCATCGAACGCCATTTCCAAATTTAGCGCTAAATCACATGCTGCCCCAAAACTGTCATTTTCTGATTTTGCGTTTAGCAGTGCTTGAAAAATACGCTTGTTACGAACACCTACTACAAAGCGATCCAACAACGCTTCTTCAATAATAGTTTCTTTTAGTTCCAAAAATTTTGCATCTTTTTTGTTTAAAAATGTCCCAAAATCACATGACGATGCCATCGATTTGAATCGTAAAATAACTCAAAAAAACTTTTTTGGAACCAAACGAGTGGGGTGTCATTTGAAAGAACACTTAATTTAAGAAACATTGCAACATTTTTTAGAATTGTGCGATGCACAGTTTTTTAGTTATTGATGAAAAAGTGCTATTTTAAGTGTATGTATACCACCCTATATTTCGACGCTGATTTATAGAACAAATATTCCCAATTTAAACCATTAAAATACTGGTTAAATCTTTCTTTAGCTAACATAAACAGCTATGGATAAGATTTAACTTCAAGTAACATTTTTGATCAATGTAGATGTGATTGACATTTAATATTGACATGTTTACTATTAAACATTTATTCTGTTATGCGTCCATAGTCTGGCGATATAAAGACTTTACAACATAACTTTATGTCATTTATTTTTGATATTGTGTTCTTTTACATATACGGAACCCTTGGCGAGCGAATTTTATTCGCACTTGTCTGACTTTTTTTTTCTTTTGTTTAATAAATATTGTGCTTTCACATGAATTTAAAAAATTTTTAAACGCAGATCATCCCATCCTCGTCGCCACTTTTATATTTTTGACTTTATTAAATTAAACTCACATATATACTGAGACAATTTTTATTATATATATTTTAGACTTTTATATTCTAGACTTATTTAAAGTAACTCACAATAGGCTAAGACAATCTTGAATATATATGTTATCATATTAAATTCCTAAGAGCTACTGACTCAAAACATTTTACATTAATCATTATTTAATATACTCGTTATCATTGGAGTGAAGCGTAGCGTAGCTCCATTCTTCCCCGATTCGAACTTTCGATTGACGACATACTCCTCCCAAACTATTAAAGATATCAAAATGAAATGTTGTATGTAAGACGACATCTAGTCATAGATGGTTTACAAAAAAAATATTGAAAACTAGACATACCACGGAGGAATAATCACCAAAAAACAGTTCCCATCCCTTTCAATGGGAAAATTGCTTGCTTCGCTCCTTTTTATCAATTGCATTTTGTATTGGTTACCTAGTAGCTTATTCACTTACATTTTTAAACATTCCGAGTAACGGTAACCTAATATTCTTATACATATAATTAATAAATACTTTTTACATATTTTTAAGGCTTTCCAAAAATATATTACAGAGAGCTTCTAAGATTATTTTTTATATGGGATGAAAAGCCTATAGAGAGTTTTTTCAAATTTATCAGTCATACTGACTGACTTATGATTAAAACGGGATAGTTATTATAGTTTTAATGAAAAACATTTTGACCTCACTGGGCAAGCTATTGCTTCGAGGTCAAATTAATACACCTTACAATTCGTCCACTTAACATCCTCCGGACAATTCAGAGTCAATGTTACTCTTACAAAAAAGCTTGGAAAAGTCACATAAAATGATTAACAATTTGTTTCGAAGGTTCATGGTCAAATTTTTTTTAATCTCGATGTTGAATTGGGCGGATTACTGCCCGAGATATCATAAACTGCGTTATCTACTCGTTAAACTAAAATTTCTGTGATGGGTATGGCAACCGACTATCTGGTATACTATCAATTATTTACTTTGAATAACACTGAATTTCTCTGCATTCTGAAATATAAATCGTTAAATTTCGACACAGTTTATAAATTGATTGAACTGTAGCGATGTTTAACAAACAAATCCAATTTAGGTGAATTCGAACAATCCTAATGGTGTTGGTTCAGCTTGCAGAGGAATGTCAAACGGGCCCCTAGGAATTTTATGGTACTTAAGCTTGAAATGGGTCGGTAGTGAAGATTTGTTTTAAACATTTAGGTCAGAAAAATAATTTACCTAGATCGTATTATTAACACCGTTAATCACACCATACTGTTTATCTAAGTCAATTGTTAACGAAACATCAGGGTCAACAATTATAAAATTTAACACATCGATTGGAACCCTTCAGTCATATACTACCTGTGTTCAGCCCATATGACATAATTTCTAATGATTACAATAAGACCCTAATCCAAAAACTCTTTTACAAAACTCTTTCAATATTCATTTAACAATGGCTTCAGAAAAGTTTAACACCTATTTAAACAAAAACATCAAACCTTTACCAACAAATCCCTCTATTATAATGATTTAAAAATGTTAAACCAACAGCCCAGTCTACCATAAAATATACGAAAAAATTGATTAAACCTTATATTTACAAAAAACTTAAATAAAACTACAAACTCTATTCATCTCAATCCAACTGTAAAAAAAGTCCAAGCGGCACGTATATCCGCTAGAAATAGGTAGATTTCGAGATCAAAAAGTTTTGTGTGCCAGTAGAATCTGATGTATCAGATTAGTTTAAACAACACAAACTAATTCAAAACAGATTTCGAACAAATTTTTAAAAGAAAATTAGCTACATATAAGCAAAACTATATCTATCCAATTTTGCAACAAAAAAATATCAAATCTACCACAGAACATGTGTGTTACAATTTATGACACAAGCCTACGCTATATCATATGTCGTCCAATTACTGCAAAATATCAAAATAGTTTATTTCTAAGAAAAAAAATTAATTTCTTCTATTCAAACCGTTTTATTTTTTTTCATTGACTGTTATAAGGTTTTTGGAAATTGTAGTTATGGATTGTTGCAAACTTTTTTGTTGAAGCCAACAAGTCAAAAACCTCGAACTGCAGAGGTTTATATTTATAAGAAACGGATTAAAATGTTTCCACAGATTCTAAATTTATGAAGTTTTTAAAAATATTAGTATCCAAACGGCCGTTATAACGGATTAAAAAAACGAATTTTTTTCTAGTATAAAGCCCCTAGTTATTTAAATTTAACCATGTGTCAGATTTTTCTGATTTACGAACTTGTCTAAGATATTAATAAAACACACATGTTTACGGAAGGTTTTTTGATCTGGCTCCACAAATGCGACCGAGAGAGTGCCGGTTGATTCAAACGCATTTGGTGTTTTACAAGCTTTTTTGTTGGAGCCGCTCACTCAGAAACCTCCAACTGCAGAGGTCTTTTTTTTAAAGAAACTGATTAAAAAGGTTTTAAAAATTCTAAATTTATGAAGTTTTTAAAAATATTAGAATCTAAACGGCCGTTATAACGGATGTAAAAAACAGAGTTTTTTTCTAGTATAAAGCCTCTAGTTTCTTAACCATGTGTCGGATTTGAGTGATTTACGGACTTGTCCAAGATATTAATAAAACGCACATTTCTAGAAAAGGGTTTTTGATCTGGCTTTACAAATGCAACCGTGAGAGTGCCGGTTGTTTCAAAAAAAAATTTTTTTTTGCAAAGTTTTTTGTTGGAGCCACTCACTCAGGAACCTCTAACTGCAGAGGTCTATTTTTAAAACAAATTGATAAAAAGGATTTCAAAAATTCTAAATTCATTAATTTTTTAAAAATACTAGTATCCAAACGGCCGTTATAACGGTTTTAAAAAATCAACTTTTTTAGAAAAAAGGCTCTAGTTCCTTAACCACGTGTCGGATTTTGCTGGTTCACGAACTCGTCCGAGATATTAATAGAACACATATGTACAGAAAATTTTTTTGATCTCCCTCAACAAATGCGACCGTGAGAGTGCCGGTCGTTTTCGTTATATCTCATATCGTGTATATATATATATATATATATATATATATATATATATATATATATATATATATATATATATATATATATATATATATATATATATATATATATATATATATATATATATATATATATATATATATATATATATATATATATATATATATATATATATATATATATATATAAATTTTTTATTTTTTCGTCTCCGCTTATCATATATAGTCGTTTGACACAAAAATTTTTCCGAAATTCCGAGATGAAGCCCATTGCAATAGGTAGATTTTTATATGAAATCTACCTAAAAACCATAAATTCATTATATTATATAAAATAACGACAAAAACTGAAATTTCATCCATTTTCATCGGAAAAACATGAAAATTTCTCATTCAAACAATAGAACAAAAGAATATCCTAAAAACTATTATTCTAGATTATAATAATTCATATAATTCTTGAGTTTCACCATAACCAAAGAACGATAATTCTAAAACTATATTATACAAATTGTAAAGAAATGATTTAATTCGAATTAGATATTTATTTCGTTTTCTTTATAGAAATATATTCATTGCTTATTCTATTATTATTTCAAGACATAATTGAGTAAGATTTTTATTTCTTTTTAAGTTGTTCTTGTTGTTCCAAAAGTAATTTTAAAATACTGTCCCACCCATGTCATCGATAATCTCTTTCTTAAAACAATCGCTCTTAAGCCCAAGTTATCAAATTGCCAACTTTTCTGGAAAATTGTATTTTGATCTATTTTTAATATTTAAGAACGAGTTAGAAAAAGTTTAATTTTTTGTCGTTTATTTTTCGATACCAAAAGATTCAAAGGATTTAAGGTAAATTTTTTCGAAATTAAATAAATTTGAGAAAAGGTAAATATGTAATAAAAAATTAAATTAAGACTTTTATATTTTATTTGATTCAATTACGAAAGATACAGATGTCACTTAAAAGTTGAAATTTAAGTTATTAGAAATATCCTTGTTTTTTAGGTTTTTGAGTTTACATTTGGGAAATTTTTAACCAAAAAAAAAGTTGATGGATTGACATCACAAAAGATAGCATTTTGATCATTTACAATTGTATAGTAGTTGAGATTTAGAAATTACTATCGATGTGATGTTGCAGCATTTTATGTGGTTAGAAATTTCCAAAAATATTAATAGATTATTATTATTATTATTATTATTTTTATTAATTAAATTTGAAAATTAAAATCTTTCATATATTTAAAATATTGCCTAGCCCACACATTGTAAACACTCTTTTAGCGTGATATTGACTAGATCTTAGCCTATTTAACAATGTCACTGATAAGGGAGTGCATGTGGCGTTAAAAGGGGAGATCTAGCGATATCACAGTAAACGCTGCATATTGAAACTAGCTTCACTCTGGATTTACCGTCTATACTCTATAGTATAGGTCAGACATTTTTTGAATTTAGAAAAAGTGGCATAAAAATCAATGTTTTAGTTTTTAAAAACATTTTTGTTCAAAATCAAAATAAATAATAAAATATATAAATACATTATCTACAAATTAAATAAAACGAAAAGGACTAGTAGAGAAGTTGTGATGTTTGTGAAGTTTGAGATCTGGATGAGCATTGAAGGGGGTGAATGGACTGGATTTCATACTACGAAACCAAAGAGTCAAGTGATGGTAGTAGTATTTAGGGCAGATTCGATTTTTAATCTAAATTATGGATTTTTGAAAACGGTTACTGACATAGCTGCTCTATATATGATAAAAGTTATCAAGTTCAAAGTATCATAAAATTATATGATTGAGGCACCTGGAGAGAAGCTGCTTTTTATTAGTTAATTTTTTAGACTTATTAGAAAATTCAATATTTTTATTATTTATATATTTTATTATTTATATAAAAAAAATTGTTTTTATTTACTTCTTTATGTCTCTAAGCTCCCATGGTCATAGTTACTATTTCAATTTAAAGAAAGGTAAGAAAAATTCATTGAATATTGAAAAGAGTGAAGTCCCAACCAGAAAAATAATACTCGGCCCCAATTTCACTTTATTAAAGAAGTTCATGGTGTTGGAAAATTTTACCAATGGCGAGCACTCTAGTTGCTATCTCAATAGTGACCACTGCTCTTACCGAAAACCTCTCCGAAATGCAGTGGGGAACCAAACGGTCGGTTGATCGTATATCCATAATGGAAATAGGTGACCTACAACCATCTGTAATGTTAATGGGTGATGTCCTATGGATGGCTGAAAAATTCATTTAAACTTCAACGCCCTCTGAGGGTAGAAGTTGATAAACTATGCCTTGACTGGAGAAGGCTTTGGCAGCCACTTACCCATCAAGCTTTAGCAGCGTCGTCCCTGCCTCTTCTGGGTCCTGTGGTTCCCTCTACATCTCCTACATTGTGATGTTTCACTAGTTTCTTATTATCCAATCCCAAAATTTAAATTTTATCAAAAAAACGAAAAAAAAACAAGAATGTCAGTTCTTAAAAAAAAAACGTATAACTTGACTCCCAATACGGGTTCCTGTTTCGGCGCCAATTTGTTGTACCAGGATTTTATAACAAAAATAATCATTATTAATTGAATTATTTGAAATATCAACATCCGTTTTATTCTTTATATTGTTGATATTCTTTACATTCTCAACATTCATTCCTTACATTTTTTACGTTCTTTAAATTCCTTCCGTTCTTTTCGTTCTTTGCATTCTTTACTTTCTTTACATTCTTTATTTTGATTTTAGGACAGAAAAAGAATTAGCTCTTTTCATGGAAAGGATTGAATAAACTATTTTTCTATAAAAGAGTTTGTAGAACACTGGTCCAGGTACAGTTGCGGAGTTTGTTGTGATAAATTCGAAATAATCCGAAACCAATACACATTGCTCATATCAAAGTGTATTATATGAAAATCGGTGGTTACCTCATCGCCTACACCTGTTGTTGTTTTTGTACACATATTACATTTTGATGTTAAAAGAACATTTTAAGGTTTTCAGAACGACCTTTTGTGGTTTGTTCTGCTTATATAAACTGTGAACTTTTTATTTGCAGCTTCATCGAGTATAAGCATCGTTTTTTCTGTAATCTCTCCACTTTATCATACGTAATTCTGTTATTGTTACTAATGTAGCTCAACGTGAACGTAGAATTTCGTAATTTCACTTACCTTTTAGAGTTATTCACCGGTGAAAAAGTAACGCACTACATAATGTCACGTTTATACTGATAGCTTTTATTTGATATTATTAATCTGGAAACAATAAAGATGAAAAATATTTTTTTATTGTTAATTAATATTTTCGCACAAGCCTCTGCTGTAGAATTGTGTATAGATATAGAAGATATAACTCAACCAACTTCATTGACGTATTTTTTATAGAACATATGTGAACAAAATCCATTAAAACTCATTGGGGTCCTCAGTAATTCTGATGGGTTTGCGTATCCAATCGGTTTTTCGTATCCAATTTTATAGATCGCCACTTTCAGTTTCCTTGAATCAATCTACTATTTTTTTATATCTGTGCCCACTATTTGTAGTACTCGTGGTAAATTGTGGAGTTCAGCAACTAGGCTGACTTTACCTGAAATGTGTGAATAAAAGTGTATATTAAAAGATGGAATCCATCTGCCCAATTGACCAGTGAAAGAACATTCAAAAGCTTTATAATCTATGAAAACGTTTGTAATGAACACTGGACCAGCTAGTAATGTCACTAACAGGAAAGTATCGGAGTGCTGTTGCCTAGGGAGGTTTTTTCCAGCGAGCTTCAGCCATGTGTGTCTGAGAAGTAATCGCCACCAGTTCAGTAAAAATAATCAGATATGCACGCAAATAAGACTGTGTAAACGGAATAAATAAGCTAAAACAAAGAGCAGAGACCCTGAGGACCTCAAAAAACCGAAGAAACTGAGATCACGACACAAACACCAATATAACTACGATTATTACATTTAGAAATTAAATTGAACGTTTCACTCACCCAATGATTGTATCGGATTCACTTCCTCATGCCCACGGTGATTCAGCCGAGCATATTAAATAGCAACTAGATCTAACTATCACAAAAACCAACAAAAAAAATGGTGCACCTCTGGTCCTGGCAATTGTTGCTAACTCAAAATAAGACAAACAAATACTAATACAAGTTGTATATCAAAAAAGTTGCATATACGGTTCATATACAACAGACAAAAGCAGACACATAAAAAGTCCCATATTTGTTTTTTTATTAATAAATACTGGCAAAACACGTCAACTTCTATAAAACCAATATTAATTTTGTCTAAAGTTTATCGAATATCAAAATAAAAACTCAAATAAATTTTACCCAGCAGTATTCTTCAATCCAAAAAAAAAATTAAACCAAGTTCATTTTCCATTCATCCTTCATTCTATTTATATCGAAACATTTATCAACTGTTCGTTAGATCAACCGTACTATCATCTCATATTAATTATTGGACAGTAAGAGTTGTTGGGCAAACCATATTTTGATGAAAAAAAATTTCGATTAATTTTGGTTGAAAAAAAGTAATCGTGAAATCGAAGCGGAAAAATAGAACACAAAAGTTTTTCATAACAAGCAAGGCGCCCATCCTCGAGTAGAGCACACACGAAACAAAACCACACACTTTTGGCTATTTATTTTACTGCAATTATTATATTTTTATACTATACTAACTTTAAAGTTAATCGAGACGATCATCAAAATTATATTAGAATCAAAAATATTAATCCACAAAAATAACAAGCGACTAATTCATTTTAAAATTCACGACCAATTTTTTTATTATATTTCGATCGATTGTCTAATACAAACAAATAAATTTTTTCTAATTACATTTTTTTTTTTCAGTTTGTAGTCCAATAAATAATAATTTTTCTATAAATAAATTGCAATAAAAATTGTACTAATAAATTGCACAAAAATTGTACTAATAATTTAAGTACTGAAAATTGTACTACTAATAAAATTTAATTTGAAGTAATTAAATGAAGTTCCCCAACACTTGTTTGAGTAAAAAATGTATATCATATTCTTTTAAGCTTTTTAAGCGGCTGAGTATTTTCACGAACTGTTTTTCTAATAACAAACATTTCAATATAACAAAAAAATTATGAATCAACAGCATATCAAAACAGCAATCGATTAAAAAAAACATTGCAAACAGGGTTGAGAAAGATATGAAAAAAATACGATAAGTTGTATTGATCGCGTTGATTCAAGCATTATATTAAGTTTTTCGTAAAATTTTCGGATTTCATGGGAAACGATTATAATTTAAAAAAATTTAATTATAATTTAAAAAAAATTTCAGAAGCTCCTTTCACAATAGCGTTTTGTGGTTCGTGCCTTGTAGTAGATAAATGAAATTAGTGGAGGTGTTTTTCTCTATCTCTTTAATATTTAGAATTGTTGTTAAATATTCTGCTGATTTATAGAAGCATCGGATAAAAGAATAAATCGAAAGAAATTTAATCTCAAATGGACAATTGTTGTAACAAAGAATTGTTAACCAAATTTATGCAAGAAAATCTCAACAAAATTCAATGTTTGCGTTATTAGCAGCGTGTCGCCGCACCCGTGACAAAAACAATACAATTCCTTTCTCAAGTAGCCTCAAAATTATGTTATTCATGATTATTTTGAATCACTTAATGAATTTCAAAAACTGTACTTGAACCTTAAATTATTCGTTTGTCGTTCCTATTGAATGTTGATTCTACATCAGTTGGTAGTCACTATTCAAATTTCACCTAACTGGATTAGCACCTGTTGTATTATTGCTTTATGAACTATTTACACGACTGTGATAAATAAAAATATAAACAAAAAAACTGTATCTGACAGTAATAGTGGCTTCGACGTCTATATGTCTGAATTATTTTACATCAATAACCGAACAGTTAGATTCTTTATACGTTTAACTAAAACAATGGAAGTTTACCTACGTTATTGTAAAGATTGCTAACAATTTTTTGTTTGTTTTGTTTTTGAGGTTCATGAAACCGTTAATAAAAACTTTCTTAGAACTTTCCTATATTTGAAAGAAAACTTTATCTAAAACTTAACATTTAATTTATTGCATAAAGGAAAATCTTATTTCAACTTTTAGTCGACAGTCAAGTAAGTGTGTTAAATAAATTACACAACAAATTCTACTCTATTGATTTTTTTTTCATCTCCTAAAACACAAGCCATTACCTTCCTAAAACTATAAAAGTATAAAACAAAAATTAAAATTAAAACTAATAAATTACTAAATCATTTGAATTTTCACTAAAATGATTATGAATTAAATAAAATAAATCAACAAAAAGCTTCTACGTTTACTCCTACAAAATAGACAAAAAAACTTTTATAATTTTTTTTTTCACTATAAAACAAATAAAAAAGTTCTTGTTTGTTTTTTAATTTAAGTTAAAGTTTTGCTTTCATTCCGTTTTATTTATACATTAAAAAAAATTATAGGAAATTTTGTTTTCCTTTTGCATTTTGCTTTTCCTCTTCTCTCTTGTTGAAAAGATAACTCACTATGCTTTGGTGTAATTACATAAAATTTGGGTTATGGTACGTTAAATTTTTATAAAAGGTAATCCTTTTTCTTGAGGTTTACATTTTTGAAAAGTTTACCAATAAAGAGTTTTTGTATATGTATATTCGTTTATTAATTTTATGTTTTTTCTTTTCATTTCAGATAAACTGCATAAAGAAATAATGTGCCTTAAGTCAATAATAATATATGTTCCATATTCGTGAGGAAAAGAACTTGTTTGAAATGGATCGATCAAAGAGACCGCAAGATGTGAATGAGGCTTTGTCTTCAATGTTATGGACTCCATATAATCGATCACCATCGATATCGTCGTCTGATGACAGCGATATAGGGGGGAGAGCCTCATCAGCACGTTCAATATCAAACATTCATTTTATCGAGCCACAATCAACACAATACTGTAACTCAATTTTAGTTCCTTGTAATAAAAATAACAATGTATCAACATATTTTATGAAACAGTATAACGGACAGCGTATGGTGAAATCGTTTACCGATAATTTTATGCCTTATCCAGTAAGTCAGAGTAACTGAAATTTTTTTCCAAAACACTTTTTAAATTATAACCACTAAGCTCGATGGCCCGACAGGGTTTGATGTTAACTTTGAACAAATATCGCCTTTCGTTTTGAATATTTTCACGCACTAAGCTTTTTTGGAGCACTTTGGTTGAGGTCCAGGTTGTAAAATCCTGAGACCTACCTAAAATACTTTTATACTTTGAATATTAGGATTTCCAAATGCATCATTTATTGTTATTGCATTTAATATTCTGTACTCGATTGCAAGTTTCATATTTTGTTCAGAAAAATCATGTTTCTTGGGTACTATCACTAAGGGTGAGTTGTAAGATGATTTTGATGCTTTTATAATATTTTGTTCTAATATTTCTTTAATTTGTTTTTCTAGTCTTTTCTTATTAATTTGAGCTTATTAGAGGTAATCTGTTAGGCTATTGAAGCTATGCTATAAAACTTAGCTCTGAAATCATACTATTCACCTCTATTATTGCTATACCGTGTGTCCACAAATACGGTTATTTTTATTTTATTTGTTTGCGAAAATTGTTTTTCATCTCCAAGCCACTCTTTAAAATCAAAACAAATAATTATATAAATCATTAAAACAAATATCATATTTTACACTTCTAGGTTGACTCAAACGAATCCAGCTATCATGAAACCATCCAAGCATCCGAAACTAATCGTTTCTCTAATGATTTCACATATTTCGATATTTCAACATGTTCATCGAATCAATCATCAAATAATTCATGTTGTTCTGCTTCAAATTCCCTAGAACATTCAATAAATTATTTATCGGAATTAAATCAAAACCATAACAAAATTGTAGAAAATCAATTGAATTTTAATTTAATTAAAACTAATAATCAACATTGTCATGATGATGATGATGACGACGTTGAAGTAAACGATAATGATAAAGAACAAGACTATGATGAAGAAAAAAGATTGGAAATCGAAATTAGTAAACATAAATCAAATATAGCTAAACATCAATCACCATCAAATAATAATAATTCAACAAGAATTTATGTACAATCACATCATTCTGATTATTCACCAACAACAATAGCTACCACCACTACTACATCCATTCAATTACAATCAACATCTAATCAATTAAATGATTTTTCTGAAAATAATTTTTCCTTTAATGAAATTGATTTTAATAATCAATCAAGAAGAACGACAACAACAACAGATTCATCTAATTTGAATTACTATCGTACAGTGCCTGTTAAAATAATTAATAATAATAACAATAGAAACAACATTATAAATAATAATAGTGAGAATGAAATTTGTGAAATGAATGAAAATGAAATTAATAGTGATAATTGTAATAATCGTATTGAGGTACAAAATGTGTGCATGCAAAAGAAAATTAATTTTTCACAAAACGATAGAAATTATCAACAAAGTGATTATGAGGTAATTCATAATCCATGGATACCAACGTATCATAGTCTATCAGTTGCAAATCATCCGTTTGTTATATCACCGATGGTATCATCAATATTACCAAATGGTTCAGCACCTGTTCATAGGTAAGATGAAATATATTTACAACATATCAATTTAGCGGATTTGTTTCCTCTCTATGTAACTATTTTCGATTATAGTAGCCAAGGACTATGTACATCCGATGCGATTTTTTCGATAATGATGATTTAGAGCTTTCAACTATACCTATGCCGAGCACTCACTTCACTCCTCAAACTAGTGTTCATAAATTAAAATGTTTATAATTTCAATATCGTTCTTCTTCGAAGAGCAAAATTTTTATTTTTTCGATTTCACTCTTTTCGAGTTTTTCTTTCAATTTTATTTATTTTTCTTTTCTTTCATTTTATTTGCAAAAGAAGGAAATTACTACCTTTTCGTCATCCTTTTATATTGTTACGTTTTTCTAACCTTCCTTCGAATTGGCCTAACTCACAATTCGATAAACGCAATTCCCAATCTCTTCTGAGTTCGATCACTGATTAGTAAGCACAAACACCAGGTTTTATTAAGTATTCAACAACTCAATTGTTCCACAACAATAGGAAAACAATACAGCAAACAATATTCCTAACTAGAATAATCTTGCAACAGCTTGAGAAACTCCAACGGTTTATTGTAGAAATTTCCAGTACACCACGTTCAAAATAATACACAAAATATTTCTACTCAATAACACTTATAACTTTATTACACTTATAACTTTACACAAAAACTAATTTAAAGATCACTTTTATAATTTTAACTTCACTATCGCAGGTTTAAAATAAAACTAATTTTACATTTAATTTCGCTTTACCGTCGCAGGTCTAAAATAAAACTAATTCAAAACTACAAGAAGTAATTTCCTTATATACATTCTGCCTAATCTCTAAAAATTTCGCGGTCACTTTTTAGAAACCTTGAGAAAATGTTAGAATATTCGATTATTTTACGTTACGTTGATTTGATTCATAAAATAAAATCATTTGTTTTATGTAGACCTTATTTCTAAGAATATGTACAACAACAACAATATTCATTTCATTCAATTGTTGTGTTTTGTTGATTTCATTTTCCTGGAAGTGACCGTAATCGTCTAGATTATTCTGTAATCGTAACAATATATTTCTATAACAATACTTGCTAAATTGAACAAAACATTCACAAAAATTATTTTTTTTCCGTTGAAGCATCAACTTTGAAGAAAAAATTTAATCTGTGAGTATTTAAAGAAAATGTTTAGTTCAATTTAGAAGTAAGAACGATATATCGCGAATCGCGGGTTATATAGTTATACGCGTCTTATTGCGCGTGCACTGGTCATACAAACTAATTAATTTTATCTTAAAAAAATATGTATTTTTGTTTTTATTAAATGTAGGAATACAAATTAATTATGTTTAATAAATTTTATTTGTTTAATTTATTTATTTTTCCTTTAATTCGAAAGTAAATACTGTTCGATACCGAATAAAAATTTTAATTAAATTTTTGATTAATATTGTAATTAAGTCGAATTTGTATTGGTTTATATACACCGTTGTTTTCATAGGGTTTTATGTATTTGTGTACTTCGTTTCTGTGGTTGTGAATGCCAATGAACCACCACAGCACTCCCCCGCGAGTGAGGTTTTTTCCGCAAGAAAAGCAAAACCTATAGAGCACTACGGAATGTTTTTATAGGTTTGATTCCTGTTGTTTGTTCAGGTGTTAATAAGATTCCGTATGCTGATTTCAATATATCAATTGAAACGTTGTAGTTTTTACCTTTGATTGATATAACGAAGCGTTTGCAAAATTTGGGAATTACTTTGTAAGGACCTTCGTATGGAGGTGATAATCCTATGCGCACCTTATTCACAGTTGGCCAATGTTTTAGGGACACATATATTATTTTGTTTTGTAGTGTGTGGTAGTGTTGAAATGAGGTTTTGCATAGTATATCGCAGTTGATCGATAGCTGTGTTAGTAGTTGACATAGGTGAAGCAGGATTTTCGATGAAGAGCTTATCGAGTAGCTTGATTGTTTGTCCATAAACCATTTGAGCTGGTGATCACTTCAAATCTTTCTTCACTGTTTCCCGAATTCCGAGAAGCAGAATTGGAGCTCCAATTGATAATGTTGTCTCGGGTCATAAGAGCAGCTTTAAGCTGTCGATGGAAGCATTCCGCCATGCCATTGGCTTGTGGATGGTAAGCCGTTGTACGTATCTGATGAGATCCGAGAACTTATGTTAACTCTGAGAAAATTTTTCTTTCGAATTGTGTTCCTTGATCAGGGGTAATGTGAAGAGGAACCTAATCGTTATACGTAGTTTCGAACAAATGTTGTGGCAATGGTTGCTGCAGACATATTGGTCATGCAGTAAGCTTCGGGTCAGCGAGTGAAACGACCGACACATGCAAGTAAGCATTGAAATCCGTTCGAAGGTGGAATTGGTCCTATACTATACTAAGTGAATGTGGAAAGGGTGGAATCTCGAATTGTCCATCAGGTGGTATGGTGTGACGTTGAACTTTGAAAATTTGACAGTATACACAAGAGTTTGCCCATTGAGTTACGGGTTAAATAAACTTTTTACCTTTCATCTACAGTTATCTCTTACACTTTCCTCTCAGTCATTGTTGACTCAATTCCTTTTTTCCACCTGGTACGGCAAAATACCACTTTTTTTCTTCTAATTCACTTTCTGAACAAAAAAGGATCAGTTAAACCACTATAATTATAAATTTTGGTTTTTATTTATTAATGAAATAACCAACAACTTTCAATACATGCGTCCCTTTGTAACAAAATAGCTGCTCAAAGCAGTTTTTTAATAAGATCACCAAAGGAACGCCGAAAATTTAAAAAATTTCAAATATAGCCACACAATTTTACTATCAAACTTTTTATTTTGGGCTGCTATTTAGATCTGACTGGTCGATTTCATTATTAAAAATACAAAAACAAGCTTATAACCGATCTTAATCAAATCGGAAAATAAACTTCTTTTCAACTACACAGCTTGTTTAAGGTAGAGTAGATCAAAGTAAATTTGAGTAGGTATGATCTTGTAATGAAGCGCTTTCTTCGTTGTTAGACAACGAAGAGGCATAGCAGGCCGCGTAACTGGTTGAGGTTATTTATATGCTCCTGACTAGCGACAGCATTGGGATCGAGTTGTAATTCCTGCTACTCCAGCACAAATACGGAAATGTATGCGAAATACATGATAAACACGGGAATGGAAAAAAAGACAAGTGAAAAAAATGAGACTCTGGCGACCCCCTAGTCAAAAGAAACGCGATCAGCATGTCCAACCCCACTTTCAAACACACATTCACACTCCTTCGCACCTCCTACTCTCACAACCCCACACACCCACACACACACCTACACCCACTCGCACACACATGGACACACCCACCTATACCTACATCCATGCCCATATAGCAAAAAAAAGCAATTAAGTTCAAATAAAAAAATTGGTAACTATATGTATTTTGTTATTATTTTTAGAGGAGAGGACCGATGAAGAAAATATTAATTTTGATATCTCAAATATTGTATGAACAAAAAAAAATGTAAAACCCCAAAATGACGTGATTCTATTGCCAGTGATTCAGTTCTTACGTACGTTTTTACAAGGCACAGTTTGGAGAACTATAGAAGAAAACGGGTCAAATGTTACATGTTCAACCATTTGGTCTAAACAGTTTTATAACTTAACTGGACAAAAACAAATAAAAAAAATCATAATAAAATTTGTTGCGAATTGTTGGCATTTATACTTGCATTGTTGGCATATATACCATGTTTGACCTAATATGACCAACAATATATTTTGATACGAGTTATGAGCATCATCCCTCAAGAATAAATTTAGGTTTGGTCTAGGATCATATCCATGTTTGCAAAGATCTTTAATTACCGATGACAAATAAATAACCAAATTCAATCAAAACAGTTATATCATCTTGCCCGGAAAACTTGTCGATCGCTTCGTTAATCAATAAACTGTTCAAAATACAATTCAATGACGAATTAAAACGAAGCCAAGATAAAATATTGGTGAATAAACTTAAGGCATCGTTTGTTGTGTTGGTTGGTTTGAGTAAAGGTGTCCATATTGTTCGACAATCAGGAAAAACAGATGAATTATAAAACAAATAAACAGATCTTAAACATTCGATGCTATTTGATTTGAGGTTCTGGTCCTAATGATTACCTATCCAATTAATTTTATTTGATAAATTAATCAAATTCTCCTCGCTTTTGTATAATCATTATAAAGCAGATGTTTGATATGACAACCAACATTCTTGTACAGATGGCGATTGGCGATAAACATTGACGTTTCAAGACAGTCCCTTTCTTTGACCATCATCCACATTCAGGCCCACACACAAACACACTTGAAACAAGCCACTATTTATAATTTTTCTATTTTTTTGGTTAATACACTTAAAAGGTTTTTGCAGTGAATTATTTCATTATCAGAATTAAAATGAATTTATAAAAAGTATCAATATATATATATATATATTTTGTTAATATTTATTTTAAAGGAGATAACCTACGAAGAAAATATTATTTCGCTATCCCAAATATTGAATAGATACAGAATAAAACAAAAAAATTATAATAAAATTTGTTCATTTTTATGTTGCGAATTTTTTTGCCAATTATGGTTACCTTTTTATATTCCAATTAATTCGATAAAAGATATCAGAACGAATACATGCAATACCAATAATATATTTTGATACGAGCTACAAGAGTCGTCCAGCTGGTATACGGTCCAAATTCGAGCTTGGCCTGCCCTTTACCGAAAATTTAACTTACAATTCAAAAAAAAAGAATCATATCGAAGCCAAGATAAAACATTCATGGATAAACTTACAGCATCGTTGGTTGATCGGGTTAGGTTGAGTAACGTTGGCCAGCTTGTTCGACAATCAGATAGAACGGGTGAATTACCAACATCTACCGAATTCGGTTCCATTTGTTTTGAGGTTCTTGTCAAAATGATGACATCTCCATTTAATTTTTGTTTATAAATTAATTATAGTCCGCTCATCTTGTTGGTGTAAGCATTATAATGCAAATGTTTGATATGCAAGCCAACCTTCTTATAAATTTGACGATGAACCATTACGTGACACAACTTCAAGCTCTTTCGTTTGACCATCAACCATATTGTTATATAAATGCAATATAAAATTGATATAACACTTTAGGGATGATTATCACAAGAATCTATGGTAGTTAACACTACTTTAAACTTTCCCTTACTTTGGCGGTTAAATTTTTACTGATTTTTTTTTTTTATAAAAATTTATATCATAAAATTTTTGTAATTTTAATAATTATGCAAAATTTCTGGTATATATATATGGTTTCAATTAAATTCTGACACTCATACGCGCATGCAACAAATATACTCGCACATTCACACCCACACCTAAAAGTTATAAAACTATGAAACTCACCGCATGGTTTTGTCCAGATCCCGCCACTTACTCCTTTGACATCAGCCGTTCATTCCTTCCACTGTAGGTTCCGGATTATAATTGTAAATCACCCCGACAAGTGGTGATGCTTCTCCCACAAGTAACTCCTCTTTGCTCTCCCAAACTTCGTTACACCAGTAACGGGAATAAGCCAATCTGCTTTATCAGTTGATATATTTTGCAAACACAGATCAAGCTTCCAACATCAAACACAAAACATAACCTTTTTCTTTTATCTCTTTAAAATTTATCTGATAAACTTCGGTATAAATTTAATATGGTATAATATTAGCGAGTCGTTATGGCCTAATATTCTAGTTATCTTAAATTCAATTTATGTAATTTAGTTAATTTTTCTGTTACTGTACTATGCTAAGTTACGGTAAAATTTCTAGGTACAGTTTCCTTAATGACTACCACACCGAACAATAAATTTACCTATCATCTACGTTTAACTTTATGATATATTCTTAGGCGTAAATTATCCACTAATAATATTACAGACCCAGTCTGAGCTACGGCGGCTAGATAGCCTTAATTTATTTTATCAGAAGTATTCACGGAACTAATTAAACTTCCGACTCAGAGTATAACTAAATGTATCCTTTTTCTGATATGAGACAATACAGGGTTAATCCAAACTACTGTTGAAATTTAATGTATGTCCAATTAATCGTAAGCCCTCAAACAAAAGGGATAATCCCAACCCTATATAACATGGATTATTTTACAGGTATGGTATGTTTACCGTACTATGACAAAAATTGTTCGATGAAGACTGTAGTGGGAAGTAAGCAATGTAAATGCGCTATGAAATTGTCCACGGAGCCAATTTGAACTTAAAATCTATAGTTGTTTATGACTTAAATTATCCAATCCATCTCGCATTTTAGAATAATTTAATTTCTCTTTAATTACAGAACCGCGTGCAAAAGAATTTTCTGTAAGATTTTATGTTTAATTTAACTAGCATATAACACGAATGAAAAAGGCAAAACCGGTTTAATTAGATTGTTATGCTTGCTAACCTCTAACAAGGTCACTAGCACTAGCACATATTTAACAAAATTAAACTAATCACACAAAGAACAATTTAAATAAATTAAAAATAAAATGAGTTGACGTGACACTGGTTTTATTTCATGCATGCAGAGATGTCAACCACCAAACAGCTGTCTGTTATCTAGACAAAAATAAGTCGAATAAGAGAGCTTTCACAAATGTAATTTTGTTTTCAAATTAACTATCACGACACGCACATATAAACTTTTACTAAATTTGCAGCTAGTAAATTGAAAACTAAATAAAAAATTTTACCTAATGGAGCTAACAAGAATAGATTTAATTAAAATTTTTGCTACCTAAATTAACTTAAGTTTAACAAAGGACATGAATTCCAAAATTCAACTTATCATTTTGTAATTCACGAGAGAAAATAATCGACTGACCTCTCGCCATACGAAAATCCGGCGCTTTTATAGCAAAAAAGAAACAAACATGTTCACATCTCGATTTAACGAATGATGATCGAAAACAATCAGGCACAGAGACACCTATCATGAAATGATTTTTGAACGATATATTTGCTAAGTGCAGACACATGAAATAACAACTGTTTGTCGTACGTCTACAGGGGAATAGCGAAACTAATGACTTTAGGTTGAAGTCTCGAAATTATATTTAGACCACATTTCCACTTGGTGCCAAATTATGCCAAATGTACTAAATCAATTTGGACAATTATTTTAATTAATCAAAACACGATGTTGTTTTGTTTTCTTTGTAACTAATCTGTAAGAAATTCCTACGTTAAACAATATCGGACAACTTGATCGTACCAATTATAATTGAAGGTCGGTAATTTTATAAAACCGAATTTAGACTCAGCAGTTAATTGAAACCCAGTATTATTAAGATATCGGATTATGTCGTATCACAACCAATTTTAAAATAGCAAACTACAATTGATTTACAGCAGAGTCCCGCTTGCGGGATTCATATATGTATATGTATCTAGCAGAAAGAAGAATCGATAACAATAAATATAACGGTTCCAGGTTAATTTCTATTCTGATTACCGGATACAATTTTAAGGCAGGAAAACAAATTGATAAATATGCACAACTATTTTAGATTTCACGACAACAATAGCAGACGGTGGTTATGGTTTGAGTTTACAGAGAAATAAATTAATCATTATAGTGAAATTATGCTTGTGAAAACGCAGTGTGGCTCAAAATCAGTGTATTACACAAAAAAATTATTTTTAATGGAATACTAAATTATTTTAGCGGAAAATATATTAACGGAGGACTATGAATTAAGTATGGTAAAAAAAAAATGTGAGATATATGATAAAGTAGTGGATCTATGAATCCGGGAATTATCCAACGGCGTCGTAATTACTTCGTTACAATCTTCAATAGAACGCGCCTAATATTATACAATTTTATTATTTTTGATCTTATCGCTTTTATAAAAATTAACATAATGCTCCAATCGAACATTTGATCGAGTATAAATAGAAAGATTCTTCATTTGTTTCTTTTTTTTATTATCTTTTCATCGTACACAAATTAAAAATTTCCCCATATCATCTCGATATGAAATTCATATGAGAAAATATACTCTTCTCCTCTACAACTACAGACAACCATTTTACATTTTTATAAATTTAAACAACGAATAGTAGATAAATCCTCGGATATAACGTCGTTGCTTGGAATCAGGATAGAACAAAAAATTAATTCGAGAACAAAATTCTATTCTCTGTTTTATTCTTTCTTTTTCTTGCATAAAACAAATTGTTGTATTTCTTGACATGCGCATAGCAGGATAATTTAGTTTTGAATTTGTGGTTATTTTTAAAATTAAATTTGTGCGTTTCTAAAATTTGTTTTTTTGATTTAAATTAATAGTAAAATAAATAATATTTTTAATATAATTTTAATGTATTCAATTTAAGTTTTGAAATAATGTTTTCAAATTTATAAATAAATTAATTTAATAGAAAAGTAAAAGAAAAAGTATTGCCACTTTTAAAATTACTGCTACAAACTGCAATAAAAACAAAAATAAAAAGTGTTCATACAATCGACAAAAAATAAAATCCTCAGATGAAGATTTTATTTTATTGAGTGACGCAACAAAGCAATTAACTGAGAAAATGTTAAACTATTGGTTGACTGTAGCACACACAAATGTTTTTATGTTTGATTTCATGGCTTATTTTAATTTAAAAGCTGGAACCGAAAAATTAACAAATCATTAGAGAATTTCTTTATATATGAATATTCTGGCTTTAGAGTAAAAATTCTAAATAAACCGATGTTACATCCTGCTTAGTATTTTGAATTTGAAATGACCTACAATGAATGACTTCAAACTTTATACTTATGAAAATAGAGAAAAAATCTAAAAATCATAAACAATTGTTATAATTTTTGTAATATTTTTGGAATTTTGAAAAAGGTTTAAATTTTTGATTTTGTAATCATTTTTGGAATATTTTTCAAATATTGAAAAAGTTTAAATTTTTGATACTTTTGATTTTGCTAAATTTTGAATATTTTTGGAATTTTGAAAAAAGTTTCAATGTTTAGTTTTAGAATTTTGAAAAAAGTTTTAATTTATGATTTTGTAATAATTGTTGGAATATTTTTAGCATTTAGAAAAAGTTTAAATTTTTGATTTTATTATAATTTTTGAAAAAAGTATTAGTTTTTGATTTTGTTATAATATTTACAATATTTTTAGAATTTTGGAGAAAGTTGAACCAAAAGAATCAAAGTTCATCTAAAAAAAAGTCAGGTTGCTTTAATTTTTAAAAATATTTGTATTTTAATGTGTAAACATTTTGGTTTTATCGTACTTATTTTTTGAGCTAATAAATAACTATTTTGTACTACTAGTGCTTAAAAGTTTGTTCAAACATGTGAGATAGCACTAGTAGCACAGTAAAATTTTAACTGGTTTGCCTATAGTGAAAAAATTTTAGCTAAAAACAAACCATATTTTCATCAACAAATGTTTTGATCATACTATACTTTTTGGAAAAAACAGATTTTACCAAGACGACTAGATAAGTACCATAAAGTTTAACAAAAAACATTGCCTATATAAATTTTCAAATAAATTAAAATCTGATGAGAAATCACCACGCAACCAAGAATTACAAAAATAAAAAGTATTCGGCAATAAAATTTCAGACCCATTTAATCGAGCATATCATCATAACCTTAATAATTATATCATGCAATCATAAGTTTTATTTTTAAATTCCAAATTTACCAAAAACAAACCACCGCAACCACTAATACCAATCAAACCAATAAAATCTAATAAAAAACAAATCAACCAAATCGTTTTAATAAAATTCAGCTTTTCCAAAAATAAAATCCAAACAATAAAAATATAGAGTTATTTTTTAATTAACAATTTTCCATTTTATTTTTTATCGATTTTTCTTTTCGATTGAATCGTTTTGTGGGAAATGAATACAAAAAACAAAAAAAAAACGACAGGAAATTAATTTATCTAAATGATGCCGGAAATTTGTATTATTTTCGCTTTTTTATTGCTTTTCTATAATTTTGTGCACAAAACAAAAATAAATAAAACAAGTGGTACGAAAGAATTAGTATCGATTTCATTGTTCGAGATAAATAGGTAGAATTAAAAACTGAAATGTTGACTATCAATCATTTGTTTTGGTTGGGAGAGAAATGTGCCTCTTCTCATTCACAACAATATAGTGCTAATTTTAAATAGGTCATCAGCTTCTATTTGTGCTTTTCTTTCATTTTAAATATGATTCTTTAGGAGAGGGAGACAAAATATAATTCTACTTTTCTGATGCAAATTACTATATGTTTGTATTTCAGACCAGGATCGGATCTTTCAAGAAAAGGGTGTTGTGGCCGATGGTTTGCTGGACCACCGTTGAGAGCCTTAATTGCTGTTGTTGCATTAGGAGGATTAGCGTGTGCTATTGGTGGAGCTGCAGTTGGCATTACTGGATTATCTGGACCACCCACATCACACTTAACCGCGGCATTACTGATGATAGGTAAAATTTTAATTAATAACCAAATAGAAAAAAATAAAACATTGACGATTTTATTTTATTTTAGGTGTTGGTGTTATATTGGTAACAGTTAGCGGAGCAGCCTGGCATATGACATCACCTCACATAACAGCATGTTTTGGTGGTTTTAGTTTCAATACACAAAATGAATTAACTTTAAATAATTTTCATCGTCAACAAAACGATTCAACATTATATCATTACTCCGAATTTCAACATCGTTCACCACCACCATCGTACCATGCGAGTATGCAAGAATATCGTTTAAGATTATTATTACTAGAACGTGATCGTATGAATAGTAATCGTGACGCAACACCACCCCCATCATACAATCCAACCACAACAATAACAAATGAAAATTCAACTTATTTTAAAAATGATTTGTATCCTAGTTGAACGTAGCTTCAACTTATTAGTTTTTGATTAAAACAATTACGTTTCCATTTTATATTGTAGAATTATTTTTAAAGAATTATTATTTGAAAAATTTAAATGTAACAAATATGTTGTTAAAAGACTAAAAACGAATGTAGGTTTAAGATAAAAAAAATTAAATACAAATTAATTAAACAAATGCTCTAGGAGTCTAGGAATTATCATGTCAAGAGTAAACAGAACTAATAAACCTAATTGATAGTCACACTAAATGTAAAAGTTCGTCGAGGTAAGTATCGGGAAGAGAACTAAAAATATTTAAATTTAATGAGGGGATTCACAAAAACATCCAAATCTTGGTAAAGTTTGTGTATACAAATTCAGAACTATTAATTGTATTAGAGTAAACTATTCCAAACCAACATAACCCCAACATTTCCACACTGATATAACGCAGAGAGTTTGAATTATTGTTGTGATATATTGATGCAATGTTTAACTTAGTCGTGATTATAACCTCCAGATTAATTTTAAAAAATAAATTAACGTCTGGAGAATTTAAGTTTCGAAAAATCACTAATTCATTATTTTTTGGAATTTTAGCGACAGTAAATGAATAAATATATGTATGGCGATCTAGATGATTTTTATTTAATTCGTAACTTCGTTCAAGATTTGAATCAAGCTGCATTTTGCGTTATTGGTAAGTTTTTTCATGACTTTTGGCTCAACTATGAAATCTTTTGGCTAGGATTCTTTTTAAGGTTATTTGCTAAGTAATGAAAACGTTTTAATGCGATATCTCGAGAGTATGAAAGACAAATTTCGCGAGGATATTTTTCAAGTAGTGGTAACTCCACAACGTATCTACCGTCAGAATTTCGGGTAGTAGTTGCTTCGTAATGCGCTTCACATTTTTTATCCTCGTCGGAGAGTATTTTGGGCACCACGATTTCTTCAACCTCCCAAAACTTTTGTATTTGATGTTCAAGGCTAACATTATTGAAATATGATACGAGGTTGTGAAAAACATTTGGATTATTGTTAGAGGTACCAGATATTATCCATCCAAATACCGAAGATTGAGCTATTATAGTGTCATGATTTAGTTTCTTAACACCTTCCAGCATAATATGTGGGTAAATATCCGCTCCCAAAACCATTTCAATTCTACCTGGTTTGTGAAATAATTCATCAGCTAGTTCTATACTTTTAAATTGTAATAAATTGTCTATGTTTATGGGTTGTGAGGGTAAGAAACCAGTTAGTTTTTTAAGAACAATCGCGTCGATGTGGATATCATTCGCTGTCCTGGGCCTTATTATTAAGGATGCAAGTTTTTCAGCTTTGGCAGTTTCTACCGTACCCATTCCGGAAATGGTGGCTGATATTGGTTTAGTTGGAATATTTATTCGATGAAGGGTCGATTCCAGAATGAAAGTAGCTTCAGATCCTGGATCGATTAACGCCGCACTGTGTGCTTTGTGTGATTGTGGATGATTTGAATTAAAGCGGTGGCTAAAATAATAGTCTTTTGGTTCAGGGTGAAATTGCATTGTATCGCGGTGGTGTTGGCTTTTGTATGAGTTGCTTGTAGAGAACTCTGAGCCGAGTTGGAAGGTTCAACCGATGCATTTTGAAAAGATTTTGTGATTTGAGGATTGTTGCTTCTGTGCAGTAATGAATGACGCCATTTGTGACATACATTACAGGAATATCGACTATTGCAATATTTTAAACTATGATTGGTACTCAAACAATTGATACAAAAATTTTTAGATTTTACAAATTGAAACCGTTGATCGACACTTTCAGAAAGAAATTTAGAACATTCTTTTAAGGTATGATTGTGATCACAATAAGGGCATTTCGTATTTGTTCTGGTATGAAATGAGTGAGAAATTGATGACATATTTTCGGGCTTAGGTTTCGATAAAGGTTTAGTTTGAATTGGTTTTGGAGCAGTGGTTCTCTCGACTGCTTCCAGCGTTCGAAATCTATCAAGCAAAAATTGTTTTAAGTCACCAAAGGGTGGAATTTTGGTTTTTATTTTTATCGACTGTTCCCAGAGTTGATGGGTTTCCTGTGGTAGCAATTGCGTTATAATAAAGACTAAAATAGGGACCCAATTTTCGGTTTTGATTTCCAGATGTTTAAGCCGAGATTTAAGCAAGAAATTTATTCATTTTGTCATAAATGTTTTTTATATCGTTTGCGTTTTCCGACTTAACTTCTTTAATACCCAAAAATTGTTTTAGTTCGTTATTTACCAAGACTCTGGAATTGTTAAATCTATCATTTAACATTTCCCATGCACTACTGTTATCACCATCCGAAACAGTATAATCGGACAGTAGTTCAGCTGCGGAACCTACTACTAATGACTTCAAAGGCCATAGTTTTGTTGCATCACATAATTGTTTGTCATGCACACTGGCTTTGAACAAATCGCGATAGGTTAACCACGAATCATAATCTCCATGGAATTTTGGGATTTGAACCTTTTGAACTTGAATATCGTTCTGATTTTGGGCCTGGGATGAGTCATGTCGTAATGAATTTGACAGGGTAGCCGTGGAGGTTGATTCAGGAGGAAATTTTGCTTCGAAATCAGTCATCATTTGATCGTAGTATTCCAAATAATGATTTTCCAATTGAAGATATGTATTATCTTTAAAATAATCACGGTTAGAAATTTCTTTTTCATTAAGTGCTAATAACTCCAACAATTTTGTATGAAATTGTTGAATTTTCTCCCAATAGTTATTTAGGGTTTCTAGCCTTTTGGTAAAGTAAACCTTAGATTTACGTTCCGACCCGTCCTTCTTATAATTTCTGAAGAACTGATCCAATTCTCTTTTTGTTTGATTAAGCACGAGAATTATTGTTTCGTAAGAGATTATTTAATACAGAGCACAAAAAGAATATAATATAAGAGGGACTTACCAGTTTAATTTATCCTAGTGTCTCGGAAAATTCTTGATTCTTGTTCTGTTCCGGAGTAGAAGCTGTTGATATGTTGAAAGTTGACTTCTTTGATCTTAATTTCTTACGATGTTAGTATAGTTGATGTTAGTTCGGTTGATTTTTACTTCGATTTGAGTTAATTCGGTTAATTTGGTTGCTGTTGTTCGGCTATATATAAGTATCATTTAAGTTATTACCCAACGACAATTTATTATTGTTATTTATTAAATTATCCGTCGATAATCTTGACGGTATTTACTGTGTTATTATGCGAGTTGTGATGGTACACACAGCTGTAATTTTTTGTGCGGCACTTTTTCACTGTTTATATCACTTGTTATTAAAATTGTTACTTATTATAATTGTTTTATTCTTAATCAGAATAAACACAATTCGATTTTAGTGGATTGTTATCCGCTCGCCTCTGGTGGGTGCTATGACAATAACAATATAATCCCAATGGTTTATTCTTAATCAGAATAAACACAATTCGATTATTAGTGGATTGTTCCGCTCGCCTCTGGTGGGTGCTATGACAATAACAATAATTCGATAGTTGTTCGTAAAAAACTATATTTTATTCTTATTTTTAGATTTTTGAGATCAATTAAACTCAAGTAAGTAAAGAAGTAATTGGAATTTTTTCAATTCAAAGGTATGGTTTGAAGTTTTTCAGAAAAAAACTCCAATTCAGATTTTTCGTGTTTCGGATCGGATTCGAACCTACCCTCGTCAGTGCCCGGCTCGAATCCTTAGGCAGACACGCTATCGATTACGCCGTTGAGGCGATGACAATTTCAAAGTTGAAACTTCTTCATCACTTATTTATTTTACTTAAGTTGAATTTTTCCACTGTCATTAGACTCCATATTATGGAAATGTTTTTTACATTATATGGGATTTTTGCATTAAATTTCTAGACAATACTTTTGTGTGAATTCATTGAATGGGGAACATTTCTATTCTAATTAACATCCTAAGTCACGTTTGTATAGTCATTATTGATTGTTTCCAATCAATGTGAAATCAATGGCTGACACTTGGTCAATTTGTAGTTCTATATTTATTAACATTAGACTACATTAAGGGAATTTAAATTTATTTTTAGATTTTTGAGATCAATTAAACTCAAGTAAGTAAAGAAGTAATTGGATTTTTTTCAATTCAAAGGTATGGTTTGAAGTTTTTCAGAAAAAAAAACTCCAATTCAGATTTTTCGTGTTTCGGATCGGATTCGAACCTACCCTCGTCAGTGCCCGGCTCGAATCCTTAGGCAGACATGCTATCGATTACGCCGTTGAGGCGATGACAATTTCAAAGTTGAAACTTCTTCATCACTTATTTATTTTACTTAAGTTGAATTTTTCCACTGTCATTAGACTCCATATTATAGAAATGTTTTTTACATTATATGGGATTTTTGCATTAAATTTCTAGACAATACTTTTGTGTGAATTCATAGAATGGGGAACATTTCTATTCTAATTAACATCCTAAGTCACGTTTGTATAGTCATTATTGATTGTTTCCAATCAATGTGAAATCAATGGCTGACACTTGGTCAATTTGTAGTTCTATATTTATTAACATTAGACTACATTAAGGGAATTTAAATTTATTTTTAGATTTTTGAGATCAATTAAACTCAAGTAAGTAAAGAAGTAATTGGAATTTTTTCAATTCAAAGGTATGGTTTGAAGTTTTTCAGAAAAAAAAACTCCAATTCAGATTTTTCGTGTTTCGGATCGGATTCGAACCTACCCCCGTCAGTGCCCGGCTCGAATATTTTATTCATTTAAATTTGTGGTTTATATACAAATTGGTATACATTGATTATACCAACAAATAAGTACTTAACTAAAATTGCTGATGTTCTGTATATTGCCCAAATAGCAATTTTGTGTTAACTTACATAATTTAATATATTTTAAACATTTACAAATTGCAAATTCAATATAATTATAAATTCTGATTGCCAATTTATTGTCTTTTACTTTATTATGTGTTTGGAAATAACAAAGTTCAAGACAATAAATTGGAGTTCATTTGAATATGTTCACCTAAGACTGAACATCCTCCCGGGCGACATTAGTTGATATAAACCGGCGCGGCAATGGCTGCAGTTGTCCTGATGCTGGTGTATTGGTCGTCTACTTGCAATGATATACAATAATTAGTCCAATAATTGTTGCAATGATCCCATATGCGAGAATGTAGTGATGTACATCGTGATGATTGATTTCTCGAGCCTTGCCTTCTGCTACATTCTTCAAGTGCGTTACGTTAGTTGATAGTTGATTTAGATCCGTGAGAATGCCATCGAGTTTAGGAAGGATGACTGTCTCCTTTGTCATATTTTGGTAAGTTTTACCTTGAAGAATAAGAATGCTGAGGTTCATCGTTGGCTGATAGAAAGATTTCATTCGAGTGTTGAAGTTTTCTATGGAATGTATGATTGTTATACCATCAATGATTGTACAGGCCTTATGTATCGTAATGAGTCCCGTTCCACTTATCAGTGTGGTTGTGACTTCCTTGTTACAGACGATATTTATTGTGTGATCTCGTTCAGCGATAAAAATCCATGTGCTTGGATCATGTGTAGGAATCCACATGTTTCTTAGTTCCATAAATTGAATCTGGCAAGCATCTGAATGTGTATCTTTATTCATGATTAAATCAATCTCACAGGTTGTTGGATTACCTTGTGTGTTGTACATGACATTGAGGATCATGCAAATATATTCTGAAGCTCTAACAGATTTGCAAGATGTAAGCTCGTCTTCTGACATGGGATAATAGGATTCCCTATTTACACTTATCAATAATAGTTCACTTGATGGGTTTATGTATGCATACCTATCTTTATGTTTAGTTGGGAGGGCGATTGGTTTTATTATTTGATAGATTTTGTTACTGACTAAGGGCATCTTTAGTTCAAAGATTAATGTATTCTTTACTTGCCCAACCTTAGCTGTCATCATTTGGTATAAAGTCATCAGGTTGTTTTCTTCATATATAGTGGTATCGGCTGGAATGATTTCATGTAATTTTTGTAATTCATTTATTAGCTGATTGGGCTTGAGAATGAGTGAATTTATTTTGCTATGATGAATATCTGTGATGACCTCAATTAGCTGTTGTTGTATTGAATAAAAGGTTGCCATTTCGATTGATAGATGTATCCATAAAGCCATAAATCCTTGACGGCCGAATTTTCGTTCTCTTTATTTTGTATTAGATTGAGCATTGATACTGTTTGTTTATCTATCTCTTGTAGATTCAGTCATATAATCAGTCTTTGTTGATGCCGGTTGTGCTTAAAAATAAATTTATTTCTTTCTTTAAAAAAATAAAAAATTAAAAACCAATAAAATCAAATTAAAACCTAATTCAAAGTAAAAATCATTTTGAAGATAAAAGTTATAAATTATTATTAATATTTAGATGTTATTCTAAATCATAGAAAATTTGCTCGTTACAGTGATAATAAAAGCACATTTTTAAGTTGTGTCTGTGTGTATGCGTCGATAACTTAAATGTGATATACGGTGTAATAGGACTCGTATTGTGTATATTTTACTTCAATTGTTTAAATCTAATGCAAATTGTGTAAAATCTAGTAAAAAAATATTGATTTATGTTGTCTAATTTGTAATTGTTTAGAAATATTTGCAGCTATTTATTGAAAATTTGTGATTAGTGTGTGAATTTTATAACTCTGTAACATATAAATAGTTCAAGATAATACTAATAAACAAGAAAAATATAAAACCAATTTAACGGTTTGTAATCCAGTTTTGATAACATAAACATTTAACTATGATTTATATGGGTATTGGGTATATGCTACAATGAAATTGTTTTAAAACAGCTGTAATTATTTCAATTAATTAATTAATTTCATCAGTGATTTTTCTATTTAATTTTTGTTGACTTTATTAATTGGTGGCAATAGACTTTTATGCCATAAATAATTTCTAATTGTTTTAATCTTTAATTGTTTATAAATTAGAATGTACTAAATTTATCTTCCTATTTTGGGAAAATAGCTGATATATGCTTATACTTGACGTATTTTATATCATTTGATAATTACAAAACTTCCAGCTATAATTACTAACCATGTCGGTTGTTCAAAGATCACCTCCATCTCCTCTGGAAAAAACCATGGACAAACGTTTGAAACAAAGTGCCAGTTGTGAAATTTGCCATCAAGATTTTTATCATTCTAAATCTGTGCTGCAGTGTACTGCTTGTCAGAAAACATTTCACAGTCAATGTTTGTCTGTAAGTGAAAGCCAAGCTAATTATTTTCGTGATAATAGCGTCGAATGGAATTGTCCCAAGTGCTATTTTACCAAATTATCTTTAACAAATAAAAATATTGCTGAACTTACCACCTCAGTTGCTGAATTAAAATCTAGTCTTGTTGAATGTTTACATAAAGTGGAATCAGTTATTAACAACGTTGCTGGTATTCATCAAGAACTGATGTCTAAGATTAGTGCTGTAGAGTCCACTTGTGGTATTGTCCAAGCTCGTCTTAATAAAATTGAGTACCGTTATTTGTCAAATGAAATCCATGTCCTAGGGATTATTGTTAAAAACACTGAATCTAATGATGACCTGAGGAATACTTTTAAAAAAATCTTATCTGTTCTTGATGTTGCTATACCTGATAATGATTACTTAGTCAAAAGATGTAATGATACTTCAGTACTCATATTGTTTCCTGATATTAATCACACTAGGATGATTTTTGAGGCGTATTCTCAACTCATGCAAAATGCTAACTCTGAAACCAACTTATTTGGAAATGCTGTAATTCATCCTAATGTTACATTGGATTTCAATAACAATGTGGATAAACTTCAACAACGCCTTGAAAATCTTGAAGCTAAAGCGTTAACAAAAGATATTAAAATTACGGGTATACCTTATCAAGTAACTGAAACTTCTCAAAGCTTGAAAAATTTAGTCAAGAACATCATCGATTTCGTTGGAGTATCTATTGATCTTAGTGTTTTCAACATAAGGCGAATTCAAAAAACACCCATCTTAATTGCTTCTTTTCGATCGGAGTCCATTCGAGATGAGGTCTTTTATCATTACATTAACTCCGTGACAGGAAAACGTAAGGGTGGAATTCCTGCAAGCAACTTTGGCGTATCTTCTGGAAATAATATTTTTTTAAATGATCATCTGACTGAATCAGCTCGTACTATACAGGAATTGGCTCGAAATCTCAAAAAATTAAATAAAATATGGTCTTTCTCTACACGTCGTGGAAAAATTGTAATTAAAATTTTCAAAGCTGATGATTGGAAATACGTAAACAATATTGGAGAGTTAAAGAATTTGTGAATCGATCAGTGATTTTTCCCAACTATCTATCGTAATTTAACTATAATAAAGTCAATTTAATTTTTTCATTCTTTCTTTATAGTTTTGTATTGAAAATATATTTCACTAGTCATCTCATTTGTGAATTATTGACATTAGTAGTGTTTTCTTACAAACTTCTATTTTTATATTATATTATTGTTTTTTTTTTTTTTGTGTTCTCTTTTCTTTTTGTAATTAAGCTAACTGTTTTCTGCTTTTCATCATAATTAAACTGCTTATATATATATTTAACTACATTTGAATATTTTTTGTTCGCGTTTTGATCCTCATTACATTGAATCGTTTTTAATTTGTGTGCTGTACTTTCGTGTATTATAATGAATGTTTTTCAAAATAACAGGCAATCTACTCACAATATAAATATTAAAAATATAGTACTGAAATCTGCACTGAATGGCCATTCTAATAATCTAAAGTTTTGTCATTTTAACGGTCAAAGTATTTGTGCCAGGAAGCTTAATAAAATGGATGAAATAAGGAATATGTTGAAGAATGTTGATTTTCAGATAATTGGTGTTACTGAAACATGGTTGAAACCTTATGTAACTAATAAAACTGCTGAAATACCTGGTTGTAATATAGTAAGAAATGATAGGAAAAAAGGACGTGGTGGTGGTGTTGCAATTTATATCCAGAAGAATCTTAAATTCTTTGTTGTTGGTCGCTCTGTTGATCCTGCTCACTACAAGCCTGATGAACGTTTAGCTTTTGGTAGATCGGACTATTGTGTTTCTGGAGTTCAATTTCTATTTATTGAAGTTCACATTTCTAACAGAAAATTACTGTTTGGAGTTATATATAACCCTAAAAGTAGTCAATACAGATGCAGTTCTTCTCTTCGTCCTGTATTTGAAGATCTTCTACCTCGGTACAATGAAATAATACTAACAGGTGATTTTAATACTAACATGCTTGTAGATTCTCCAACTCGGACAGAATTTAGGGATCTAATTACTGAATATGGTTTGTCGTGCTATAACTTGGTCACTCCTACTCATTTTGATGGCAGAAACATACCGACCTTATTAGACTTAACTGTTACTAATTGTCCGGATGGCATTTCAGGTTTCAATCAAATCGATATTCCTGGTATTTCCAAGCATGACCTCATTTTCGGGGCTTATGACATTCCTCTTGTAACTGAAGCTTCTAAAGCCTATTACTATAGGGACTATAGGAACTGCAATATTCAGGAGATAGCCATAGCTCTTACACAACATGACTGGAGGCAGTACTTTGCTCTTACTAACTCATCCGATCTTCTAGAGCACTTTAACTCAGTTATTAATACCGTATTTGATTTGTATGTGCCTCTAAAAAGAGTTATTATTTCCAATAACTCTACTCCATGGTTTAACACTGATATTTTAGAAGCTCTAAAGTTAAGAGATTTATCATACAAAGTATGGATTTCATCCAGAAATTCTGACGATTTTGTCACTTTTAAAAGATTACGTAATAGAGCGAACACACTAATAAAAAACTCTAAGAAGGACTTCATTAATTGCCGACTTGGATCTGAACTCTCAAGCAAAGAACTTTGGACTCGACTTAAAAATCTTGGAATCAAATGTAAGGATCATACACCTATTAATTTTTCACCTGAAGAATTAAACCAGAGTTTTGCCAAAAATTGTTCTAGCAGTATTACTGTAAACCAGCCGCTGCTTCAAAATCACAATGACTTAGTTTTTGCTTTTGAAAATGTGGCTGGTGAGGATGTTGAACGTGCTATTACCTCTATTAAATCTAATTCTATTGGGTCTGATGGTATACCAATAAAATTTATTAAACTGATTTTGCCGTATACCTCCAAAATTATCACCTATCTGTTTAATAATATTTTAACGACTTCACAATTCCCCATTCAGTGGAAATCGGCTAAGATTATTCCTACTGCAAAAAAATCTGTTGCAAAATCTGTGAATGATTTTAGACCTATTAGTATTCTGTCTGGGCTCTCTAAAGCTTTTGAAAAAATAGTAAAAATTCAAATCACTAGATTTTTGGATCACCATAAGTTGCTATCAAAATTTCAATCGGGTTTTCGTGCTGGATATAGTACCGAATCTGCTCTTTTGAAAGTACATGATGACATAATAACCATGATTGACAGAAAGAAATTGGTAATTCTTTCATTACTGGACTTTTCCAAGGCTTTTGATCTAGTAAACCATAAAAGTCTTCTAATGAAATTATCAACACAATTTGGTTTTTCTAGTAGTGCTGTAAATTTAATAAAGTCTTACTTATCCAACAGAGTTCAACGTGTTGAGATTGATGACCAGGCTTCGAACTACTTACTAATTAGATCCGGCGTACCTCAAGGATCGGTCCTTGGATCTTTACTTTTTGTCATTTTTATAAATGACTTGCCATCCATTTTAAAATTTTGTAAGATTCATATGTATGCTGATGATGTTCAAATCTATGTAGAAGGTACAGCAAATAATGTATCCAGCATTGTTTCTAAAATTAATATAGACTTGGCTAATATTATGGAATGGACCGAAGTGAATAACCTTAAGCTGAACATTGATAAAACCAAGTGTTTACTCTTTTCACTCAAAAATAATGATCACTACACTAGGATTGCCCCTCCGATTCGCATTGGAAATAAAGTAATTCCACTTTCTTCCAACGCACGAAATTTAGGAATTATGTTTGATAGTGATCTTTCTTGGAAAAGTCATGTGTCGCTAATTTGTTCCAAAGTCTATTCTGGACTACGCAGTCTTTGGAATAGTGCATACTTCACTCCAACCAAGATAAGATTACATTTAGTTAAATCTCTCTTAATTCCTCACTTCACATATTGCTCTGTTCTTTTTGGCCAATTGAATTCAGGTGAAATGAGTAAAATACAGGTAGCGTTTAATGCATGCGTTCGATATATTTACAGCATACCACGATTTCAGTCGGTTTCTGATTTTTCTACAAGTATTCTCGGTACCAGTCTTAAATTTCATCTTGACTTTCGTATGTGCTGTTACATTTACAATATAATGAAGTCTGGCTCACCAAACTATTTATATGATAAACTAATTTTTGGTCATAGCAGTCGTTTACATAGATTAATCTTACCGATAAATCATACTTTGGTAAAAAATAAATCGTTTTTTGTCTATGGTGCATCTGTATTTAATAAGCTCCCATTAGAGGTGAGACAGGCTTCTACCCTTGGTTTTAAACCTAAATGTTACCAATTTTTTGTGAATCAACATCAACATTAGCTTTGCTGTTCTCTATTCATTGTATTTTTTGGTTCAATAATGTGAGAACTGGTGCGCATGTGCTATTTACTTATGCCTATGGCTCATTCTAAATAAGTAAAAAACATTTTTTTTTTCTTTTCATATAAATATATGTGTGGGCTTGTTTCTTGTGGTGCATATATGTATGAGCAGTTTTGTAACTTATTTTTATCTTATTTTTAATTTATTTTTAACTTATTATTGTTGTTGTTCTTTATATTATAAGTATTTTCTCTTTGTTTATAGTTTATAATTGGTCTATTTAATTAATTCTCCTCTTATCTACTTTATTAGTTTACTTTAAGTATTTTTTTTTCTCTTTCTGGTTTTAATTTTCATTAATTCTATATTATTCTTACTTTATTATTTTTCTGTCATCGACTATAATCTTGATTATATAATTGTGTAAGGCTATATATTTGTACGATTTAAAAGGCTAGGCCTTATGTATAAATATTTTTCAAATAAAAAAAAAAAAAAAAAAAAAAAAAAAAAAAAAAAAAAATTTCAATAGATGAGTATTTACCGCTGTAATGTCCCTTTTTATGATATTTACAGTCGATTCTGTTATTGTGATTTGTTCTTTGAGCAGTTTGTAAATGTTTTGTTCATTATTCTTTAAAGAACTGATTTCGCTATCGTACCGTTGCGCATCATCTTGGTCGAGAATCCCGAATAGTTGGTTAGTGAGAGTACCGACTACATTCACTTAACCACGTTTTACCCGGGTATGATTATAAGTAGGATGAAATATTTCGTTGTTCGTATTTATGTTGAAAAGTTGTTGTTTCATTTGCAAAACTGCAGGTCTACAAAGTTGTCTTAGATGTATCCACCCATTGTTATTGTTACAACCTTGTGTCATCCTGTCAATAGCGGCATTGTAAAATCCAGCTTCTAACAGCATAGACGATATATTGAAATAGGATATAATCGTCCATTGCTGATGCGATAATTGCGCAGTCCCAATGTTCTCAAAATATATGCCTGTTGTATAATTCAACGGAGCGATATCAAAACTTGACTCTGTAAGTGTTGCTGACACTACGCCCAGTATACTTAGTAGTGGAATCATAGTATACAATATTAGTTTAGATTGAAAACAAGGTCGGATTCTCCTCTTTGGATTTTCACGTAATGGAATGTGTTTCATCTTTTCTGCAGCCTCTTTTACCGTCTCGTCTACTTGTCCTCTCAACCAAAACCTTGGTAATTTTCTCCCGCCATGTTTAGTTGCTTCGTTAGAGTCGTTTTTTCGTTTCCGAGTATTGTTGTTGTGGTGAGCTGTTGTTGATAAGACAGAAGAAGTTTTAATAGCCAATTCTGTGCCTTGGTCTTCCGTTGTTCGTTCTTCGATTGGAAGAACCGCTAATTTGGTAACTGGCCTTTTTATAAGGACCCTTCCGGGGCCGCGAAGTGTTGCAACACGCACGATTCCATCTTCTCCTAGATGAATCTCCTCAACACGTCCAGTGATCCATCTGGATGGTGGAATATTTTTGTCTCGTACAAGAACTAGTTGTCCTATCTTTAAGTTTGGTGTTTTTGTAGTCCATTTCGCTCGTTGTTGTAATTGGTGCAAATACTCTTGTGACCACTTCTTCCAAAAATCTTCTTTCATTTTTTGAACCAACTTCCATCTAGCCAATGAGTTTATTTTTTCTTCAGAAACGCTGGCTTCAGGTTGGGTTAAAGTAGATTGTCCAATTAAAAAATGACCAGGAGTTAAAAATGTTGGATCACTCGGATCATTGGTCATTGGCGATATTGGTCTCGAATTGAGGCAAGCCTCTATTTGGCATGTTAATGTTGATAACTCTTCGAAAGTCAGTGTTGTTTCTCCTATCACTCGTTTCAGATGATATTTTACAGATTTTACTGCCGCTTCCCATAATCCACGGAAATGTGGGGTTCCAGGAGGAATAAAATGCCATTTAGTGCCATGATCTGCAGTTGATGTTACTATGTTTGACGTCATTTGTTCTACTGTTTTTGGTGTTTTTAATTCCATTAGTTTACTAGCCCCAACAAAATTTGCACCATTGTCGTTAAATATATCGGTGCATATTCCTCTTCGTGAAACAAATCCATAAAACCTTCAGATGTTGAATCGCTTACTACCTCAATGTGGACGGCCTTTGTTGCCATACAAACAAATATTGCAAGGTAACCTTTGTATGATTTATTGCCTCTTCCTTTTGATACCCTAACATTTAATGGTCCGGCGTAATCAACACCTGCTTTCAAAAATGGTCTATTTCGAACGACTCTTGCTTCAGGTAAATTGCCCATTAGTTGATTTTTAATGGTATGATTGAAACGGTGGCATTTTAGACATTTGGTTATTTGTTGTCTGACAATATTTCTTCCATTTATTATCCAAAACTTTGCACGGATGTGTGCTAATGTTAACTGGGTCCCACCATGCATTGTTAGTTTATGACTTTCCTGGATTATTAACTTAACTATTGGATGTGAATGTGGTAGAATGATGGGATGTTTCTCATCATATGACCAAGTTGTTGAATTCTGCAGTCGTCCGCCAACTCTCAGTAATCCATCTTTTACAAACGGTGTGAGTGACAGCAATTTACTTTTGTTATCAATTGGCTTGTTGTTTTTTAAATTATAAATTTCTTTCCCAAATTGACCTTGTTGAGCACTCTCAACTAAATGATGAAGAGCTTCTTGCATTTCTTGAGGTGAAATGTTGTCGACTGATTCGTATTTTACTAGCTTCAGCTTATTAATGAATCGTTTGCAATGTGAGACTATTCTCTGAATCTTTTTTAGATTTGAGTGCCTTACGTATAGTTCATCAAATGGATCTTCGTGATCTTTTACAATCAATGCTTTGGCTGTTGCTACTAATTTTGTTTCTGGAAGATCTTCAAGATTCGCTACCGAAACATGAATCGGCCAATTGGTTTGGTTGATCGTTAACCACTTTGGGTCATTCCACCAAAGTTCATGTTTTGCGAGATTTTCCGGTTCCACACCTCTTGATGCACAATCAGCTGGATTCTCAGATGACTTAATATAGTTCCATGTTGATGGGTTAGATAGACTTTGAATCTCGGATACTCTGTTTGCCACAAATGTTTTAAATCGATGTGGTTCTGATTTTATCCACGCGAGTACGATTTTTGAGTCTGTCCAGCAGCCAAATTCTGTAACTGTGAAGCGGTGAAGTGATAAAAATTTCTTCGTTTCTTTTCATTAAAAAACTTATCACTTCACCACTTCACAATTACAGAATTTGGCTGCAGGTATACGTTGTTGTTTTTTGAAATTGTAAACTTTTGATTACTCTTGACATCAACCTTACCAGCAATACAGCTCCACACAACTCTAATCTAGGAACTGTCAGCTTTGTTTTTATTGGTGCAACCTTTGTTTTTGATATTAATAGTTGGGGTTGTGCTGCTCTTACTGGGTCACCTCTCTGGTAACAGTATATTACGGCTGCATATGCATGTTCGGATGCATCGCAAAATCCGTGTAGTTCAATGGGTGAATTGTTGGATGTTCCTATCCATCTTGGGATTTTGATTTGTTCAAGCGCAGGTAACGCGTTTTTGTAACTGTTCCACCTAAATGATAAATCGACTGGTAATGGTTCATCCCACGTTAATCCTGCTAACCAAAGTCGTTGTAGTAATATTTTTGCTACTATAATTGTTGGTGACAACCATCCTAGTGGATCAAATAATTGTGACACCTCTGATAATAATTTCCTCTTGGTAGTGGTCTCTATTTTAGTTATATTTATTTTAAATCCAAATGTATCTGTCTCTGGATGCCATGATATGCCAAGAGTCTTAATTGTTTCATCCAATTTGATGTCCATTGTACCGATTGCTCTTGATTCTTTTGGTATTTGTTCTAAAAGACTAGAATGGTTACTCGCCCATTTTCGTATCTGAAAACCACCTTTACCTAGTAGGTTTATAACTTGTTGTTGTTGTTTTTGTGCTTGCTCAATCGAATCACTCCCGGTTAGTAGGTCATCTACGTAAAAATCGTGTAACACAATGTTGGCTGCTGTTGGACATAATTTTTTCTCATCGGTTGCTAGTTGTTGTAAAGTGCGGATAGCCAAATAAGGAGCACTAGCGGTTCCAAAGGTTACTGTTGTTAATTGGTATTCCTGAATTGGTTGGTTCTCATTTTCTCTCCATAGAATTTTTTGATACCTTTGATCATCTTTGTGTATTCTTATTTGACGATACATTTTCTCAATGTCTGCAGTGAATGCTATCTAGTGTTTCCTCCATCTTAATAGGATCGATATTAATTCATCCTGTAGTGTTGGCCCAATCAACTGTTGATCGTTGAGGCTCTTGTTATTGCTTGTTTTTGCTGATGCATCAAAAACAACTCTTAACTTTGTGGTCGTACTGCTTTCCTTTATTACAGCATGATGTGGTATGAAGTATTCTTCTGATGGAGCGATTTCACCTTTACAGAGTTGCATATGGCCTAGTTCAATGTATTCTTTGATACATTTTTTGTAATCGTCGGCAAATTTTGGTGACGCTGCGAATTTTTTCTCTAATTGTAGGAATCTGGCAAGTGCTCTGGTTTTTGAGGTTCCCAATACTGGTGGATTGTTTTTGAATGGGATACGAACTGTATATCTTCCACTGGAATAACGGCTATGGTTTTCCTCATAAAATTCCTGGCAACGTTGTTCATCTTCTGTGAATGACCTTTCCTTTTGAACTTCTTCTATCTCCCAGAAAGTCTTCAACCTATTGTCTAGTTCTGTTTTTGTTATTAAACACTGCACTGTTGCCGATTCGTTGTGGTTAACTAGCCCACATATAATCCATCCCAACTCCGTTTTTTGTGCTATTGGTTCCCCAGCTGCACCTTTAATTACATCATTCAGTACTATTGCAGGGTAGTAGTCTGCACCCAGCAATATATCGATTTTGTTAGGCATGTTATAGTTGGGATCTGCCCACAATAAATTGTTGATATGAGGCCACTTCCATGCATTAAAATGGTATTCTGGCAGGTTCCCCACTAGTTCATTTACTATCAAAGCGCTAACCTTTGTTTTAAAATTTTTTGAAACGTTTTTCTGAAACTCCAGCTTTAATTCCTCTTACACCTCTGAATTCAACGTGTGTTTTTTGGCTCTGTATGTTTAATTTCCTTGCTGCTTCTTGAGTTATGAACGATGCTTGAGAGCCTGGATCAATTACAACTCTGAGTAGCTCTGGCTGACAACCATTTGTTGGAACTTTTACCAACGCTGTGCTTAGAATCACCTGAGCTGCTGTTGTTGTGTTATTTACCATGTGTGTTTCCACTACTGGAGTTATATGTTGGGTCGTTGGACTCCGTGCTGTCAATGAATTGCTCTGCTGGTGTAAATTTGTGTTTGTAGTTGCGCCTTCTTTAGTGTGTAAAAGAGTGTGGTGTTTACCTTTGCATACCCAACATTTTGTTTCTACATGGCACATTCTTGTGACATGATGATCGTCTAAACATACTCTACATAAATTTTTTATTGTGCATGTTTTATTTCGATCCATTGTTGACATCTGTAAAAATGATCTGCATGCTTCAATGTTATGTGATCCCTTACAATTCACACATTTGTATGTTGTTGCTGCTAGTGTTGTTATGGCCTTTTGGGGTTGAGGTCGGCTATTCGATATCGTACTTCGATTTGGCTTGTTTCCTATTGCTTCTAGTGATTGAAACCGTTTTTCCATGAACAACAAAAAATGATTCAAATTTTGACTCCTTTTTGGGTCTTCTAACGTTGTTTCATAAATTTTGATGGTTTCGCAGTCTAATTTCTTCATAAGTATATGTATTATTAACGCATCAAATTTTGCTTCATCCGAAAGTATACTATTGATGTTATGAATGGCTTCTCTTGTCGTGTCGTGCATTGTTCTAACGCCTGCCGCGGTTTCTACTACCAACTTTGGTTGATTTATTAGTAGGTTAAAATATGTTGCCGCTAGAACTCGTTCGTTGTTAAAGCGATTATTTAATATGTCCCAAGCGAGTGCATAGTTTTCCGCTGTTGATTCCAAATGGTTTATTATCCGAGCCGCTGAACCTCCTAAATGACTCTTTAAATAGTTGATCCTGTGAGTATCCGTCAACAATTGGTTTTTATGTACCAATTTTTCAAATGTATCAGCAAAACTTTTCCACTTCATATTGTCACCATAAAAATGTGGGATTTCTATGACTGGTAATCGAATATCTATTGACTTGGTGTTGTTGTTGCTGTCGGTCTCCATTTTTGTTGTTATCTTTATCACTGTTTGATCATGTGCCCGCTTACAGTTGTCGAAGTACTTTTCTTTGAAATATTTTAATTCTGTTTCATCTTCTCCTGAAGCCTCTAAGTTAATTTTTTCGTCGAGGCTCATGATTTGTTCCATCAACTTTTCTAAATATTTTAATGCAAGCTGAAGTGCTTGTTTTGGCTCTTGTTGCGCTAATGCGTCTTCAGCTGCTTCTATTTCCCTGTAAAGTGCTCTCATCTTAATATTTTGAAGTTTTAACACCTGCTCGAACTCTTTCCTGTCTGGTGATGTAGTGTTGGATCTTCTTCCATCTCCCATTGTTGTTTTTTCTGCCGATATGAATGTCGGAAATTGCGTTTCGTCCCCCGTTGTTGACTGTTTCGTGGTAGTTGGTGGCCCGTTGTTTAATCTTTTACGCATGTCATCGATTAGAAAGTCGTAAGTTTCCACTGTCTTACGCCTAATTTCGAAATAATCATGGTTGTTCTCTAACGGTGGCTGCATTGCTCGGATGTCGTCATCTGTAGCAACAAAATCACTGTATGTTGTCTTTAGTGTAGCTATTTTTGTTTCTAAATAGCTTATTGTTTTACGGTTGCTGCCGTCTTTATGATAGTTCGTATTTAATTGAACTATCTTCTGGGCTGCTATATTCTGTTTCAGTAACAGACCTTGTAAGCTCGTCATTGCTGCTTGGTTGGTAAATGCAGTGGCTTAAATGTGCCTGTTTGTTGAATATTGATGATCTGCGATATGTGCTGTTTGAGCTCTAGTTGATTGATGGCTCGTGTCAGTGCCTGTTGTTGGTTGGTTGTTTCGCAATTTTGTAGTACCCGTTGGATGTTCTGCGACTTGAGTTTGATGGCTCAGCTTCAACGCCTGTTGTTGGTTGGCTTCGCTATTTTATAGTACCCGTTGGATGTTCTGCGACTTGAGTTCGATGGCTCAGCTTCAGCGCCTGTTGTTGGTTGGCTTCACTATTTTATAGTACCCGTTGAATGTACTACAGTATTCCAGTATTTTTTTTTAGGTGCCCGTTGATTTTTGGCTTCGAAGGACCAATGTTTTATTCTTAATCAGAATAAACACAATTCGATTTTAGCGGATTGTTATCCGCTCGCCTCTGGTGGGTGCTATGACAATAACAATATAATCCCAATGGTTTATTCTTAATCAGAATAAACACAATTCGATTATTAGTGGATTGTTATCCGCTCGCCTCTGATGGGTGCTATGACAATAACAATAACTCGATAGTTGTTCGTAAAAATCTATATTTTATTCATTTAAATTTGTGGTTTATATACAAATTGGTATACATTGATTATACCAACAAATAAGTACTTAACTAAAATTGCTGATGTTCTGTATATTGCCCAAATAGCAATTTTGTGTTAACTTACATAATTTAATATATTTTAAACATTTACAAATTGCAAATTCAATATAATTATAAATTCTGATTGTCAATTTATTGTCTTTTACTTTATTATGTGTTTGGAAATAACAAAGTTCAAGACAATGAATTGGAGTTCGTTTGAATATGTTCACCTAAGACTAAACAATAATAGTAATAATTGTTTTTAAGCACTTTCACAGTTGTACTCACGACGGTAATTTCTTGCGTGGTACTGTAGATGTTTGGATATTTAAATACATCTCCTGCTCGAAGGACCAGGAAGGTCCTGTTATCTATCAAGGTTATTTGTTGTCAATTATTATTACTTGTAAAACCTGATGTTATATAATATATAGCTAAAAATTAATAAAATTAAAGTGAGTTATTATTATAAAACATTAAATACACTATTGTGCCCATCCCGTGCGCACACAGCGTATGCGTATGGCGTATGCCTATTTCGTATGCGTATGGCGTATGCGTATGGCGTATGCGTATGGTGTATGCGTATGCGTATTGCGTATGCGTATGGCGTATGCGTTTGCGTATGCGTATGTGTATGCGTGTGTGTATGCGTATGTGTATGCGTATGCGTAGAGCGTATGCGTATGGCGTATGCGTTTGCGTATGCGTATGACGTATCCGTATGGCGTATGCGTATGGCGTTTGCGTAGGGCGTATGCGTATGGCGTATGCGTATGGCGTATGCGTATGGCGTATTCGTATGCGTATGACGTATGCGTATGGCGTATGCGTATGGCGTATGCGTATTGCATATGCGTATGGCGTATGCGTATGGCGTATGCGTATGGCGTATGCATATGGCTTATGCGTATAGCCTATGCGTATAGCATATGCGTATGGCGTATGCGTATGGCGTATGCGTATGGCCTATGCGTATGGCGTATGCGTATGGCGTATGAAAAAAACAGGAAAGGGGTTAGTACATGCTTATTTTGCAAAATTTTTGTCAAAATAAAATTGAAAAAATATGCTGGCGGTAATCTCTAGATGTCAATTTAAGTGAAATAAGTCAAATACCAGGTTTGCTACCTTAAACAGGCCATAAATTGAAAACCAAATATTTTACATTTGAAACCAAAGCTGGTGCTGTGGCTAAACCCACTTACCAATTATGCTATAACTTGAGGTAGGGGACGGTTTTGGACTCACCTTTCAGTTTATATGCCATTCCCCAAGATTTGCGACAACTTTTTTTTCGCTAAAATAACAGGACATTAGTACATGCTTATTTTGCAAAATTTTTACGCCATACGCATACGCCATAAATTCAAACGCCATACGCATACGCCATACGCCTACGCCATACGTATACGCCCTACGCATACGCCATACGCATACGTCATACGCATACGCCATCCGCATACACCATACGCATACGCCATACGCCATACGCATACGCCATACGCATACGCCCTAGGCATACGCATACACATACCCATACACATACGCATACACATACGCATACGCATACGTCATACGCATACGCATACGCATACGCAAACGTTTACGCCATACGCATACTCCATACGCATACGCCATACGCATACGCCATACGCATACGTCATACGCATTGGCAAACGCATACGTCATACGCATACGCCATACGCATACGCCTTACGCATACGCCTTATGCATACGCCATACGCATACGCCATACGCATACGCTATACGCATACGCCATACGCCCACGCATACACATACGCATAGACATACGCAAACACATATGCAAACGCATACACATACGCATACGCCATGCGCATACACCATACGCATTCGCCATACGCATAAGCCCTACGAATACGCCATAGGCATATGCCATACGCATACTCATACGCCATACGAATACGCCATACGCATACGCCATACGCATACGCCATACGCATACGCCATACGCATACGCCACACGCATACGCCATACGCATACGCCATACGCATACGCATACGCCATACGAGTACGCCATACGCATACGAATACGCCATACGCATACACCATACGCATTCGCCATACGCATACGCCATACGCATACGCATACACATACGAATACGCCTGTAGTGCCAAAATAGTTGGTTTGGAGTAATATTCCCTTTAATTTTTTACACTGTTGACACTTATTGATAGTTATAACTAGTGAACTATGTTAGACTTTTTATGTATATGTTCTAGTTAATTTCTTTGACACTATTGGCACTAATTGATAATTAAAACTTATGCACTTATATTATTATTCTATAGAACTGAACTTGATAGACTTAATTTCTCGTTACTACTTGATAATTTGGTAATTTGTCGACCGATTTTATATTTTGTAAAAACTGACTGTGTTATTGATTTTGTAGAATGACTAACTTGGTTCGATTTTGTTTTTCCGACTACCCCGATTTTGATTTAAAATATTATTTTTATAATTAAAAAATGATTACGCGTTGATCTTATTATTAATTGGTGTTTCTATAAAAACGATCTACTGACCAAACTTTAGTTTTTTGTTTTTATTTCATTAAAAATTACATAATGTAATTTCGCGAAATTAACGTTTATTTTGATTTTAATAAAGATTTAGGTTATTAACGCGGAAATATTGTTTTAATAAAATTGGAAAAAATATACGATTTGCGAAAAAGGTGTTATGAAATTGTAATCGAAATGCAAAACTAGAGTTTAGGTCAATGTTGCGTTTTTGTTGGACTATTTATTTATAATTTGGAATAGAAATTTATTTGTGTATAATTTGGAATATTGGAAAATGTTATTATTGTGTTTGGTTGTTTGGGAAGTTGCTGTGGTAAAACACGTAATTTGTTTTACTACACGCCATACGCATGCATCATACGCATACGCCATACGCATACGCATACGCCATACGCATACGCATACGCCATACGCATACGCCTTACGCATACGCATACACATACGCATACACATACGCATACACATTCGCATACACATACGCATACACTTACGCATACGCATACGACATACGAATACGCAATACGCATACGCCATACGCATACGCCAAACGCATTCGCCATACGCATACGCCATACGCATACGCCATACGCATACGCCATACGCATACGCCTTACGCATACGCATACACATACGCATACACATACGTATACACATTCGCATACACATACGCATACACATACGCATATGCATACGCCATACGCATACGCATACCCCATACGCATAGGCCATACGCATTCGCCATACGCATACGCCATACGCATTATACATACGCCATACGCATACGCCACACGCATACGCCATACGCATACGACATACGCATACGCTATACGCATACGCCATACGCATACGCCATACGCATACGCCTTATGCATACGCCATACGCATACGCTACACGCATACGCTATACGCATACGCCATACGCATACGCTACACAAGTAGCACAAACCCGTCTGGATTTAGTATGCCATTTCTTAATTCTAACTTAATTCCTCCTATTTTCGGTATGTGATATTTTTGGTTCTTAAATCGAACTTAAATCGGGTCTTTAAATGGTATTCTCATACATGTTGTGAATTAGTATGAATGTGCTTCTTTACTCCTTCTTAACTCCATCTTTATTTGGTATGTAAATTGAGATTATTAAATCGGTATGTATGCACTTCTTTACTCCTTCTTAACTCCTTCTTAAAAAGGTATGTGAAGTGAGATGATTAAAACGGTATGTATGAACTTCTGTAATCGTTCTTAACTCCTTCTTTTTTTGGTATGTAAAGTGAGATTATTAAATCGGTATGTATGCACTTCTTTACTCCTTCTTAACTCGTTCTTAAAAAGGTATGTAAGTTCAACATTACAGATGTCGCAACAACAACAACATCCCTATATATTTTGGATTCTAATTGTGCAGTTTACCTGTTAATTGAGTCTTAAAAATGAATTCAAAAAATAATAATAGTTTTTTACAGACTTGGTTGAAAAAGAAAAAATCGGGACATTTCAAAAAAGTGAAAGCCAAAAAACTCTACGAATTATTGAAAAGCAGTGAAACGCTCGTGGCAAATTCAGTAGAATTTTCTGTAAAAACAAAAGAATTAAAAGTAACAGCTGCTACTGAGAACATTAATTCAATCGTTCGTCCGGTTGTGGAGTGCGATTGGAGCATCATCTAGTGACTCTTTCTGGCCAATTTTATTCAATATCCACGAAAAGCAAGAGATTCGACCATTGGTTGTATCAATTTACCATGGGAAAAGTGAGTTATTTTAACAGAATACTATATTATATTATATTAAAATAATACAATTGTTTTGATTCTCATGAAAAATGCGCTCATTTTAGAAAAGTCATCGAGTTTGTAATTGCTGTTACGCCAGTTCGTTGACGAGTTGAACCAAATCCTTGAATATGGTATTGAAATCAATAACAAACACATCAACTTCAGAGTGAGAGCATTCATACTGGATGCTCCAGCACGATCGCAAGTTAAAAGTAATAATCAACAAAAAACATTTACAACTTTTTTTAATCTAAATTTGCATTCAAAACTTAGACGTTGCCTACTTCAACGCAAAAAATGGATGTCATAAGTCAAAGGAAAATATTCGGATATAAGTCGAACTACAGTCTTCCCAAAGTTCAATGAAGAAAAGAGAACTGATATTGCGTTTAGGTCCGGTGTTTATGAAAATTATAGACGCGGCAAAACACCTCTTACGGATTTAAAAATTGACATGATAGAGGATTTTCCAGTAGGAGATGAACTGCATCTTTTGGACCTAGGAATTACGAAAAGATTGATTATTGGTTGGAAAGATGGTCATTTTGGCCATACAACAAAATGGTCGACACAAATTAAGATTGAAATATCGAGTTTTTTAAAATCGATTAAAAAACCTTCCGAAATTCATCGTGCCATCCGTGGTATAGATGAATTAGCATTTTGGAAAGGTACCGAATATCGAACGTTTCTTCTGTACGCAAGTATCGTTGTTTTGCGCAAATTTTTACCTAAAAAATATTACGAACACTTTTTGTTATATTTTTGTTCCATAACAATATGTACGGTCAATTTTCATTTAAAAGATTTATTGGAAACCGCAGAACAAATGCTAAATGTGTTTTTGGACTTTTTCGTAAAAATATACGGTACCGAATTCATTGTGAGCAACATTCATAATTTGTGTCACTTGGTCAATGAAGTTCGCCGATTTGGACCATTAATTACATTTAGTGCATATCCGTTTGAATCGAAATTACACAGCATCAAACTTGATTTGCGAACAGGTCATTTACCCTTGACACAAGTTGGAAAGAGACAAATAGAAAGAGAACTCTTTCTCCAAAAAACCATCATTTCGGATTCCCAACGAATTTATCCAATTTTAAATAAGCAATTGAAAACAACAAATCTTTGTAATTTGTCTCATCCGAATGTCAATCATTTGTATTATGGAGAAATTCAATTTTCAGATTTTTTGTTAAATACTTCAGAAGGTAATAAGTATTTTTTGACTTCGGACTTGCAAGTTGTTATGACAAAATTTATTGTATATGATAAACGGAGTGAGCCAAAATATATTTGTGACTCACCATTCGAAAATTTAAATGATTTTTTTATTAAACCATTTCCGTCGCGTGTATTACATGTATATAGAGCAGATCACGTTCTGTTACCTAGTAAAATGTATCCAATTGAGTGTGTGAAAGCAAAAATGTTCGAATTAAAATTTATTGGTGACTATGACGATTCTGTTGAAAATGAAGATGAAAATGTAATATTACGTCATGTGTTTGTCCCATTAATCCATACTTTGAAATAAAGAACAACCTTGCTTTTGTATTTGAAAATTGACGGATATTTTTATTCATGAAATAAAAAATTTTAAACATAAAATGTATTAAACATAATAGTTTTTATTTGCCTTTGTAATTAAAAAGGAACTTTAAAATAATGAATTATTTCACATAAGGTTATGGCTGTGATTCGGTAGAAATTTCCTCCTGATTTTCGGCATGACCTACTGCGCCATCAATTGTATTTTCACCAATTTCTTCATCCGATGCGTCTTCAGTTCGAGCCTTTTTGGATACTCGTTTAGTACTGGGTCCTCTTTTGCGCGATGCGCAACGCCGACCGTATTGCACTTCCACTTGTTGCGCACAATTTTTTGCTCTGCCTGTTAAAATAATACCATCATATTAGTACACAACAAATTAAATTACAAAACACTCACTATAATTACATACCTTGAAAAAAGGTGGCTAACGAACTCTAAGCAGGAATAGCTTGCGTAGTTTGACAAATGACATATCGAAATATGTCCAGAAAAACAATATGCTCGGAAAATGCAAACTTCGTGCCTCCATTTTGTGTAGTACCAAGCCACGTAGTCAATGCCCAAAACGATTTTTCAAATAGTTCACGTGATAATTCTAAACAACAAGTTCCAAACTCGTTTTCGGCCCGTTTTGTTCCAATGATGCTATGACAATATGTCACGAACTTCTCCTTAAATTTAGCATCTTCTTGCAACTGTGATTCAAAAGCGGTAAGATCAGCTTGTGTTTTGATTTTTTGTATTGGTGGTGCACTACGCACTTCTTCCATCATATTTGGATTGCAGTGATAACAATGTTGACATATGATGGTATTCAGGTCGTTATTCACACCGGTGCCGGTAAGACTTTGACCATCCAAAAGCAATTTCAGGCCAGATTTGAGTGAAAAGATATCATCGGACATCTTTTTCAGAACACCGTACAATTGCACCACTGTTGGTTGTGATATAAGTTCATCACGTTGATTGTTAACGTTGACTTGAGTTAACAAAGATTCATCAATGACTGCATGAACCATTGATGAAGTCGAGGATGAAGCAAATGCACTGTCCATCGGTGTTTGTCCAATATTTAAGTTTGAATCAACGATTGGTGCGGCTGTATTTGGGATTTGCTCTTGAGATAACATCGCCAATGCTTCTTTTGATAGTTGCGAATATTTTAGATATTGTTTTTCACCAGTTTGTGATTCAACAAGAAAAACTTGTTCTTGTTCGGATGCATTTTTGGATGCATTTCCTTGTATATGTTGAAAAATCGAACCATAGCTTGAATCCTAAAAGATTATTTTATTTGTTACTATATTGATACAATGAATAATACAACAATAATAAAATATATTCTTACATTCTGCAAACTACTCTCAGCGTTGCACATGTCTTCGTCATTTATTTACAGAACATTTGGCATAGTTTTATCTACTGAACCAGGCACTGTGATTGCCAATAATGATTGTTGTTGTGGAGTGGCCAGTAATTTGTATGGTGGAACACTGAATGTTGGTACGTCCAAACTCGCCGGCAATTTTACCAAATGTTTGTTTTGTCTTGTGCGCCGGCTTACTTGTTGTAGCTCATTTTCAGATTCGGATAGTTCCAAAAGTCGATCAGCTTCATTATTTGCGTCTTCCCAAGATTCGAAATTACGTTTTATAACAACATCCTTTCCAGCAAACCATGTGTTGGATACAGTGTCTGGAAATGAGTCTGCTTCCCGTTGTAAATGCCTCACATTTTTTTTTGGCCACCAAACAGTTTCCTTGTTGTCATTTACAAGAACCCAATTTGACGGAACTGCTTCGAAAGAATTTCTGTGTCGCACAACTAAAAACATTTTTACAAATTGTTGTTTGCACTTTGCGAACTCGAAATTAACTGTTTTGACAGTTGCCAAACATAATTTGACGTATTTAAAAAAGAATGTATTTACACTTATTTTCATATACATGAAATACCAAATTAAGCATAAATTTGGACTTATTTCGATATGTGTGCTGCAATGTTTCCTCTCAAAAGACTATATTTGTTCTTAATTCGGAATGTGCATCTCCGCACTATTTTGACATGCAATACCTATTTAAGCATAAATAAGCTGTAACATAAATAAACTGTAACTGTAAATATAATAAAACTGTAAACGCTTTCTGTTTTACATAAAATTATCTTTGCTAAATGCTCTGAACTTCGATTGAATCCCAATCGATGCTTTCAAAAGTTTGAGCGTCCATTGGTTCTGAATGGCCTGAATTGAATCGAAGATATAAGATACAGAATTTTTCAGGAAATATTTAACAAAAATGGCTATTACCGGCGGCTTCATCAGTATTGTCCGTGGGCATGTTTTGTTGTTCCATTTTAGTTGAGTTCTTTTTTTGTATTATAATAAAATTTAATTCACATTTCTTCTCGGTGTTTACAACTTACCGGCACGCAAGGAAATGTTTTGAGAAAACCAACTGTGAAACAGCTGTATTCAACAACATTTCAATCGAAATACCGAAAAAAGTCAATATTCCGCACTTTTCCGGAATGTTAGAAAGAAAATACCGATTTAAGTTAGATTTGCTTCTTATTTCGGTAGGAAATGTTTTTGCGAAAACAGCTGTGTTCAACAACAACTTAATCGACATACCGAAAAAAGTCGATATTCCGCACTTTTTCGGAATGTTAGTAAGAAAATACCGATTTAAGTCAGATTTGCTTCTTATTTCGGTAGGAAATGTGTTTGCAAAAACAGCTGTGTTCAACAACAACTTAATCGACATACCGAAAAAAGTCGATATTCCGCACTTTTTCGGAATGTTAGTAATAAAATACTGATTTAAGTCAGATTTGCTTATTATTTCGGTATGACGATTCAGAATTTATTTTTCAGCCATCTTTTCGTGAGATATTTTCTATTATTTTTTTTTAAATAAGTCGGTAAAAATAAAAATTTGAAAATTTTTGTTCAAAATATGAATTTTAAATTTTCTTTTTGTAAACTATTAAATTTTGAGCAAAAATATATTGAGTTTTCGAGAGAAATATTATTCTTTAATGGTTTTTTTAAACATTCAATTTTTTATTTCCGAAAATTTTAATAAATATGAAAAATAATAAGGGCGCGTTAGTTTTAGCGGGGGTAGAAGATGATATTTCATCATAAAACTCCTTGCGTTTGAAAATTCCGATTTACTTTTGCTCGAAAATCCGATTAAAAGTCCCATGTTCCATATATCGCATCAATATGTTATGCGGTGTCATTATCTTTTTATTACTCTTGAAAGGGAAATGGAAATAATTTCATTTTATGTGTAGAGCTTGTATTTTCGAAAGAATTAAGTTAGAATTAAGAAATGGCACACCGAATGAAAAAGAAATAAACTCGAAATTAAGAATAAGAATACCGAATAAAATTGGAGTCAAGTTGAAATTAAGAAATGACATACCAAATGAAGCAGGAGCAAAGTCGAAACTAAGAAATGACATACCGAATGAAAAAGGAGTAAAGTCGAAACTAAGAAATGACATACCAAATGAAGCAGGAGTAAATTCGAAACTAAGAAATGACATACCGAATGAAGCAGGAGTAAAGTGTTCACTAAGAAATGACATACCGAATGAACCAGGGGTAAAGTTGGAGTTAAGAAGAATGGTATACCGAATGAAGCAGGAGTGAGATTGGAGTTAAGAAGGATGACATACCAAATGAAGCAGGAAACAAGAAAGAAACACACTTCTTAATTCCTTCTATCTGACCGCCCATGTGGTCCCTTTTGAACTTAATTCAGACTTAAATCCTTCTTAAGGAAGGCGTGCATACCCGATTTAACCTTCTTAACTACTTCTTTAAGTAGAGATAATGATCGCTTGTGCTACTTGTGTATACGCATATGTCATACGCATACGCCATACGCATACGCCATACGCATACGCCATACGCATACGCCATACGAATTCGCCATACGCATACGCCATACGCATACGTCATACGCATACGCCTTATGCATACGCCATACGCATACGCCATACGCATACGCCATACGCAAACGTATACACATACGCATACACATACGCATACACATATGCATACGCATACAGATATGCATACGCATACACATACGCATACGCATACGCCATACGCATACGCCATACGCATACGCAATACGCATACGCCATACGCATACGCCACACGCATACACCACACGCATACGAATACGCCATACGCATACACCATACGCATACACATACGCATACACATTGGCATACAAATACCCATACACGCATACACATACGCCATACGCATACGCCATACGCATACGCTATACTCATACGCCATACGCATACGCCATACGCATGCGTCATACGCATACGCCATATGCCTACGCCATGCTTATACGCCATACGCATACGCCATACGCATACACTATACGCATACGCCATACGCCATGCGCATACGCCATACGCCATACGCCATACGCATACGCCATACGCATACGCCATACGAATATGCCATACGCATACGCCATAAATAATTGTGTTTTTATGCACAAGTGGGTTGAAAAGATTATTGAAAATCTCTATAGTTACTATGTGTAAAGAGGACGGAAAATCGAAGCACAACTGAAATAGAATATCTTGCCCATTACAAGAGCCCAACAAATAAATTATAATTATAAGCTATGTAGACTATTATGCAATAGTCTTACTGGCTAAAATAAATCTAACGTCATGTGTAACTATAACCAAGTAATATTCAAATCAAAATTGGAGATCAAGCAATAAAAACAAATCCATACGTGAACTCTCTTTAACTAATCTTAGACCACAGACTGAATCCGAGAAATAACCTGTGGAATACTAACGATAAGTTTTTAAACTAACATTGGTACGGATATGCAGTGCATTCATATCATACAAAAAGAAGGTGTTTGTGTAATTGCGAGTATAATGGCCAAATTAAATAACTATAAGAAAGATATGTATATGCATTTAGAGAAATTCACTTGGACAACACCAACATATATGCGTGAAAGTTTTTTGAAAGGTCCAGCACCAAAAAATGACAAAATAGATAGGTTAAGGAGTTAGGAATTTAGTTATGTCATTGATCTTGCTTTGTTTTGTTATCTTTGCTTTAACAGTAACAATCCACTAACGTTATATATCTTCATAGAGTTTATGCCTTGTGAAGTCTCAATAAAACTGGGATTGAAAGCATTTTTATTAGGACCATTGTCCAATAACTCCGGAAATTAAATTTCTTTAAAAACGCCACATACTTTTCCAAAATTTCAAAACTCAAATCTAGTATGGCTTTGAACATAACCGAAATTATTATTTTTATTTATTTTTCATAAAAACTCTAATTTTTTAAAAATTCAACAATCACAAGAGGAACATGCAACCTTGTCCATCTAAAACTAATCGTTTAAAAATTTTAGAGATAAAAAATCTGCATTTTGTAGAAGAAGATTGTTTTAAATTGTTATACAAGTGGAGGTAAATTTATTTCCTTTTAATAATAAAAATTTAGTTGAATATTTTAATTTAGGAAATATGTACCAGTACTCAATCTTATCAAAGATGCCGTGAAAAAAATTAAAAATGATCAACCAGAAAATGACGTAACTGTGTTACTTGAACAGTTTTTTGTTAATTGGTATTTTGAAAATTCAGATATGGTAAGAAAAAAATATATCGATCGTTAAAATAATATTTTCAATGTGTTTCAATTTCAAGATTGAATTCAAAAAATCCATGAAAGATTTTAAAGGAAAAACGCTTTCATACCGAAATCCATCGATTACGATGAATCCTGTATGGAAAATTTATTTATTGAATAAATTATTTAAATCATTTGATTTCCTTTCATATCAATATAATTCCAAACCAGAAACAATTTTAAGATATAATCTTGATGAACTTCATTCGATTAATCGAAAAGCAACAACAAAATTTGAAAAAACCGTCAAATCTCTTAAATCGGAAGTCAACCCTAACGAATCGTTTGTGTTAACTACAAACAATCAAAAATATTCGATAGATGTCAGTAAAATTTGGAACTCAACTAGTCGTTGGAATAATTTAAAACATAAATTAATGGAAAAAGGTTTAGTTTGCATAAAAAGTTTCTATGTGTCTCTTCCAATATTCCGAAATGAGTTCATCATAAGAAATGGAACATTTGGAAATATCGAAATCGGATTTTCAGAAAATTTTCATGGTATTGCGATACGACGATTAACCGAATATGGGATTTCACCGGAGATCTGTGATGATTTTAAGATAACCGTTGACCAATTATCAAAACTAAATCATACGAGCTTGCTACGAAGTTTCGTTTGTCATGATATGTGCGGTCATACATTTTATTACAATAAACTTTGTGAATATAATTTAATGGAATATGTAGCAAAAATGAATGTAGAACAAAGAATCAATCTGAAATTTGCAAAAACTACAATTTATCAAATTTTAAAAGGATTAGAAGTATTACATTCATTTATTCCTAAAATTATTCATGGAAATTTAAAACCAACAAATATTTTCATTGTTGAAAATGGAATAGTTAAATTAGCTGAATTTGGAATTTATGAAGTAAACAAAAAGCGACTTTATATAGAAAAAAGTTTTTTAAAGATATATTTTTAGAACTTCCAGGACTTGAAATTGTCCGGAGAAAAAATTATTGCAAAACAAATATGGTGGTCTGGAGAACAATTAAGTTTTTACAAAACCATGAAAATTTTCAGCTGTTCCGTTGTGTCGGATATGCATGCTTGTGGTGTCTTACTATATTTTATACGAAGTGGTGGAAAACATTTGTTCGGTGAAAATAATATTGAAATTATTAGTAATTTGGCAAAGGAAAATTTTGAATTAATATATGAAAATATAGAATTAGAATTAATTTTATTGATTCGAATGATGATATGTACAGACCCGAAGCTAAGAATGGATGTTAATCAAATTTTATTGGGAAATTGGTTTGATTAAGAATTTTTTTCCATTAAATCTAGTTGAAATTAAATTATATGCACTTATCAAATATAGAATTTACACATATTTCACCTTAAAGTTTTGTTAATTGAGATGAGGAAAATTTTTTCAATTTGGATTATGTTTCACATTCCAAAAAAGGCGCTAAATTTAACAAAAGTGTCGACGGTGGTCGGTGTCCAATCCGTAAAAAACTATGCTTTGGATGGAGAAAATATCTGAAATTGAAAAACTTCACCATATTCATTCCAATCGGAATCATAATTCAAATGCCACGAGTAGGGACCAGATCGAACATTACAAAAAAGAGGACAAACTTTTATTGCAAGAGGTGCGGTTAATATTTTTAAAACTCTTCAGAAATGGTTCACTTCATTTCCGAGCTATGAATTAATTTTCTGAGATAGCATAAAAAAGTCTATTTTTATGCAGGTTCAATCCCGTATGAAAATAATTTTTTCACACTAAATAATAGTTCCTGTGCCGGCGCTGTTTTCATGTGATGATTACCACATATTTTATACTTCGTGAGGCGCCTGTCCCTGACGAGCCCGAACACATTTGTTCTGTGATTTTTCTCAAATCGGCCACTTTTGCGTTCGGCAAACTCCAAAAAATGCCGATTGCCCGCGATCTTGTAAATTTGCTACCACAATTTTTTTTTAACTGTAGGGGTTGGAAATTTGTTTTAGAACAAGATGGTAAGCTTGTCCGACCAAAATGTGTCTGATATTGTCGAGTCCGACAACTGACATTTTAGTATGTTTGGGTTGTCGGACAAGGTTACCCAAGTTAAATAAAACAATCGCAAAACAAATGTTTTTGGGCTCGTCAAGGACAGGTGCCTCACGAAGTATAAAATATGTGGTAATCATCACATGAAATCGGCGCCGGCCAAGGGACTATAACAAATTGTAGTTGCTATGGTATTTTCATGTAATTTCAAAATGTTTTTAAGGCAAAGCAACCATGAAAAAATACAATATGAATTGCGAATTTTATATTGTCGATTTCTAATTTAATCATTTATAATCAATATCGTTTTTATATATTTAGTTTTGTAGAAAAAATTGCCTATCCGACGCAAGATGAAAACGTTTTAGGTTCGTCGACTTGACGCTATCACGTCTGTGAACAAATTGTCACACGAAAAAGTGTTTTCATCTCTTGTAGTATTACTTTTTCATTGCTTTCTCGTTGTATTTTCAGTACTTTTTCGGTATTTTTTCATTACTTTTTCAGTACTTTTTAATAAACTAACCGATTAACTTCAACTTGAGATTCGGGAATGTTTTGGACCCACCTTTCACTTTATATGTCACTTGCAGAGATTTGCGACTACTCACTTCCTTCGACGAAATTGTGGTAAGGCTTATAGCGTTTGCATATATGGCGAAATTTTGTTAAAAAAAAAAATTGGAAAAATATGCTGCAGGAGTCTCTAGATATCTATTTAATCGAAATTAGTCAAAATACAACGTTTTCTACGTTAAACTGGCCATAAATCGAAAATCAAAAACGAAAATTGCATACAAAACGAAAATTGGCGCCATACCTAAACCCGCTAACCGATTAAGCTCAAATTTGAGTGCGGGGAATATTTTGGACCCATCTTTAAGTTTGTATGTTACTCGCCGAGATTTGCCACAACTCACTTTTTTTAAATGCTTCGACATTCCATCGTTCGGTCTTTTTTGCTTTCTATTAAATGTAGATGACAACTTGCACTTGTACTTAGAGATGACAAGCAAATGATCTGTGTCCATATTAGTTACAATTGTATAGTGTCTCTTAGAAATCATGACATGGCATCGTTTGACTTCCACTTTGCTTTGTGGATTCTCTTATGAGGAAAGAAAGTGCTGGAAATAACTAGATCATACATCATAGCCAGCTCGGCTGCGCTAAGCCCGTTATTGTTACTGGTGTGATGCAAGCTGTTAGGGCCGATGTGTTTTAAATTCTGCACTCCTACCAATTTGAGCATGAAAGTCACCTACCACGATTTTCAAATCGTGCCGCGGGATGTTATTGATGACTTCTTCGAGTTCTAGGAAGAACAGGTCAGTAATGACATCTGTATTGTCTTCAGTAGGTGCATGAACATTGACGATCGTTACATTGAAGTTTTGCGTGAGGATTCTCATTGTGCATATCCGTATATTAATTGGACAAAAGTCTATAACATGTTAATTCACGTGACGATGTATGAGAAAGCCAACTGCAAAGTCTCACCCGTTTTGATGACCGCAATAGTAGAGTGTATCCTTTTGCTGTTTCATGAATTCCACTCCCTGGCCATTTTAGTTCTTGTAATGCCACTATATCTAGTGTGTAGATCTCCTGGTGTTCTAAGGCATAACACGTTCCAGCCTCCAGGTTCCCATTTTTAGATCGTTGTCCGGGTATAGTTTCCGAGGTCTTTCTTGAAAGAGTCCGAGATAATCCGAGGCCAGTGTTAATTTTATACCTTTAATATTTAATTTATTAATAATCTATCCGGCTTGAAGTACCGAATATGAGCTAAACCTGGTCTTAAGTTAAAACTTAAATAATTAACTTTTAACTAGTTTTGTATTATTTTTAATGTTTATTGTAAAAATATCTAACAAAAGACAAAAAGAAAGTAAAATTAAAATTCACAAAAACATAAGTAGAATAATTTGGCTACTAAGTTTCTTAAAAAATGAATTTATAATGCAAAGTATAATAATATTTTAATTTATAATTTTGAAGATTAAATAAGACAATAGTATCCAAATTGAAATAAATATTATATCTACAATTTTTTTTTTTAAACGGCGTTCATGCTTCATGTAGGAGCGTTGCCAGGCTAATCAGCTTTGAATATTCACCACGGTCAATCGCAACAGCGACATAATTACAATGGCAGCCAATTTTTTTAAGGTCGATTATTACGTCAGTATCCCATTGTAGTCGTGGTCTACCTCGCGGTCGTCCACTCCCTGGGGTTCTAAAGTACATTTTTCTAATCATTTCAGACTGTGAATTGGCTCGTAGAACATGCCCAAACCAAGCAGTCCTATTAGAACGGATACAACCTATTAAATCAGGATCCTCAAGAAGGTTTCTGATCTCATCGGGTTCTATACTCTCCATCGTCTGTCTCATCGTCTGTCTTAAGTGGACCAAAAATGTAGCGTAGGATCTTACGCTCAAATACAGATAAATGCAATTCGTCATTTTGTGTAAGGGTCCACGTTTGTGACCCATACTCATACATCACAACCGGTCTAATCAATGTCTTGTATAACTTCAGCTTGGTGTTAGTTGATACATACGGTGATCCAAGGAGAGCTTTATTTGAGTAGAAAGTTCGATTACCTGCAGCGATTTGAGCTTTTATATCCGTAAGTATGCTGTTGTTTGAGTCAAGCATTGATCTCAAATATTTAAAAGATTCAACTCCCTCAATGCGTTCATCGCCGCACATCAAATCTTTCTTCTCTTCTCAGCCTCTCTTGAAACATTCATATGTTTGGTTTTATTGTAGTTAATTTGAAGACCAATTTTTCTAGCAACACTCTCAAGCGACTTGAAAGTCTCACACATAACAACTTCACTTCGGCCGAGGATGACAACATCATCAGCGTATGCGATCATCTGTACTGAGTTTATTGACAAGATATTGTTGTTAATCGGTAGTTTCTTTTGACGGCACACATATTCCAAGGCTAAATTAAAAAGTAAAGGAGAGATAACATCACCTTGTCTTAAACCGGAGTCGACTTTAAAAAACTTTGATATTTCGTTCTCCACTCTTACACAACATTGAGAGTTCTGTATTGTCATTTTGCAAAGTGATACCAGTTTACCAGGGATTCCCATTGACACCAGAGCAGAGCATAGAGTCTCTCGTTCGAGAGAGTCGTAGGCCTGTCTGAAATAAATGAAGAGTTGGTGCACAGGTATGTTGAACTCTCGACACTTTTCTAAAATCATCCTTATCGAGAAAAGTGAGAGGTTCTCAAAAGCTTAACTTAAGTTGAGAGGTTCTCAAAATAAGCGGCCCAAGTATGTAAAATATTTTAAGGTCTACTTGTAGCTCCCCGTCTTCGTTTTGAATAGCAGTCGATCTAGTTTCAGGGCCCATATATAAGGTTTTAACCTGTTGAAAGAAGTTGCGAGATTCATGTTCCTTATTGAAGCTTTCAATCTCCTCACACTTTCTCTTCCACCATTCTTGCTTCGTTCGTCTACATAGCTTTGTAACCGCTTGTCTTGCCAGTTTATAGTTCTCCTTCGTGGACCTCGTGTTGCGTCCTTGTAGACATTTCAGATAGCAATCTCTTTTGTACTGAATCGCGTCAAGACATGCTTGATCCATCCATGGTTTATGGGAGTGGTTTTGTGCTCGTCCAAGCATTCCCTCAGCAGCACCTAAAAAGCATCTTTGAGCAAATACCATGACTTATCGACGTCTTCATCACTGGTTTCTGATTTCTCCAATGTTTCGGCAATATGGTTTTGATATATCTCTGCCGTTTCAGCATTCTTTAATGATGAGATGTTAAAACGTTTCCGTTGATTGAATTTTGAAATGCCTGGATTTGGGAAGTGGAACCTTATCGTAGCACATACAAAAAGTGGTCACTTCCAATGTATGCACGTCTAAAGGATCGCACATCCAGAACGCTCGAAAAGAAACGTGTTGTTACTAGAACGTGATCAATTTGATTTCGAGTATTTCCATTCGGTGAGACCCAAGTCTGCTTATTAATCGATCGATGCGGAAAGAACGTACTGGCAATTCTCAAATTATTTGATAATGCAAACTCAGTCATTCTCTCACCATTATCATTTGAGTGCACATGCAGGCTGTTGGGACCCACCACATTTCCATAAGAGATATCTCTTCCAACCTGCCCATTACAGTCACCAAGAACCATAATGAAGTCGCGTGTTGGTGTTTGTTTCATAACCTCTTCCAGTGCTATGTAGAAAGTATCCTTCTCGTCGACGGTCTTAGCTTCAGTAGGTGCATGCACGGCAATAAGAGAAATATTGTTATATGTACCGCATACACGTAGGTAGCAGATCCTCTCACTGAACGGGATGAATTTCTTCACGGCTTCTTGTATACGTGCACCAACATGAAAGCCAGTTCCAAATTCTCTTTGAGAAGGATGACCACTACAGTATAGAGAGTGACTATCCAAATCTTGTTTTTCAATTATCGGGTTAGGGTGTTAACCTTAGGTCCAACCCAAATTGTCGTGAATGAGTTCGTTCTGCATCTTAAGGTTACCAAAAACAACCTTTTTGCACGTTTATATAGCGAGCCGCTGGATCCAAGACAGACGCCCGCTCCAAGCCGCCCCTGACATGGAGAACAGACGCTTGAGTCACATTGGCTTTAAGGCGCCAATTCATCATGATGTGGCGTCATTGACTAAGCAGTTTGAGGGTTTGAGGGTTTATTCAATTGTATAAAATGGTTTTTAAATCGACTTTTAAATTGTTAAAAAAAATGTGACCATTTTTCAAAAACTGTTTAAAATTAGTTACACTGTTCGACAATTTCAGTTTTTGGAAAACTAACACAGCTAAAATGCATATTAAAAAAATGTATCCATTCTGGCAGTTTTGTGATTTTTTTGTATCCAGTATCCATTTAATAAATTTTTCAAATAATATATCCAAATGGATAAATGTATCCAGGTGGCAACGCTGGGTACAATTATTGGGATCTCCGTTCCATCGATAGCTCCAACAATTCCTAATAAATAAAGTTAAAAGTGAAAAACTAAACTATGGAAAATAGATGCTTACTACTTAAATTGTGTTTGTGTAAATACAATAATTTAGTCACACTTTCTTCGGCATTTGTAGGCCATTTAAAAATGGTCAATGCCCCTTGCGACATTAAATTTTAAATTTTGTCGGACATTTCGTTTACTGCATTCCATGCATTTTACTTTGCACAGCCGAATCGATTACTGATAGTTCTATAAAATAAGCATAATTTTGCAAATTATTTATTTGCACAGTACCTACCCAATGTCGCAATCGACTTTTATTATAGATACCAACGGTATCTATTTACCAATGGTTTAAATTTAAATTTAGCTAATAAACTATCGTACGGTTTTTCGCTGTTAAAAATGCGAGCTCTAGCCCCAACAAAAGATCTCTAAGTACAAAGATATAATTTAATTTATATGACGATGATGGTCTAAAACAATTAAAGAAATTAAAGAATTAAAAACAATTGAATATAAACATACATTTATCTTACTTTAGTTGCATGCAGTTGGATGTATTGATAACAATTTATTTTTCCATTTATTTTACACCTCTCGCCTTACTTCAGTTAAGTACGAACATAATCTGCGGTTTCTTGCAGTGCTTTACCTTTTCAAAAAAAAGCACTAATATATGATATGCATTCGATCCTCTGGAATCATGCTGATTTTCTTTTTGGTATTTGTCAAAACGTGCTTTTTCCTACTATTTATCAAGAGCACGGTTGACCAAAAGACGATTAAACATGCAATGACGTATTTGTGAAACATATACATTCATTTTTTTCCTTATATTTCCCTTTTTTCTCATTCACTTTTTTTTGCAGGCATTTCAACCAACACAAAGGACACGAAGCCTTATTAAACTTATTTTTATTTACAAATTTTTATTTACTTCAATCAAGGTAACATATTTATGAAATTTTTGGAAACTCAACACAACCTTTATTACCAATAATTTATAAAAACGTAATTTTATTTGTCATAATTTTTTTCTTTTTAAACTTTATTTCACAATAATAATAAAAAACTGCTTTTTACACATACAGGTGGACAGACACAACATATATTTTCCTTTTTTTTGTTCTATATTATAATTTTTTTTATTCTATTTCGTTTGAACGTTATTCTTTTAATTTTAAATTGTAACTCAGAAAAACAATCGAATAATTTTAATAATTAAGTTTTAAGTACTAGTACAATAATTTGGTTTTAATTTCAAGTTACAACTCACCAAGTTCATAAATATTTTTAGTATTTATAATAGTATTACAAATAAAGTAAAAAAGAGAATTATTGATTGTTGATCGCAATGAATTCTCCCGTTTTCGTTTTATTTAGCAACGAGATAAAATATAACAATTAAATTCGAAATATTTTAGAGAGAATACAAACATATAAAAAGACTATTATGCCTTTGATGTTTTTTTACAGGAAGTCCGAAGATTATGTATACTGATTGTTTGGTGATAAACAGTGTTAATGAAAAAATGTAATGTAGCCGTGTTATACATTAAAATGGAAATGTTTGGTGGTTGAATAGGAATTTAGTTTCTACTATTAGTTTATTGTTCTAGAGCTGGTGTAGATTTCTTATAAAATGCTACCTGTTAAATATCGCGTAATTTGGCGGGCATAGCACCAACACTACAGATTGGTAATTAATTATAATTTATAACAGTACCGTACAGTACCTCTGTTTCCAAAGAACCATAAAGCAGAGAAAAAAAAGAAAATTAAAATCAAAGAAAAAAGAAAATTAGTCAAATATAACCTCACAAAACCATTATCTTTTGAAATTCATATTTAGTGAAATAAAACAAATAAACCTTGAATATTTTTATTATTCAAATTTGTAAACAAATTTTTATTGAAGAAATTAATTATAAAACAAACTTATTTTATACATATACATAAGCTTTATTTTAAAATATTTAATTCAAAACCAAAACAGATTTGTCAAAAGACACAGAGAGAAAATATTTTATATCTGACATTTAATTATCGTAGAAACAAATTATTCGATATATCTGATACAGATTTTATTTTATCTGCCTGATCTCCTCGATATAGAAAAAAACCAGGGTTGCTAATATACACGTATGAAACGTTTTATACGTTACACGTATAAAACGTAACGTATAAAACGTATAATATGATTTTGTTTTTGAAATTCATTCCTAAAAAATATCACTTACTTCAGATATTAATTATATTTTTAATTTTTATAGTTAGTAAAAATATAATTTGGTAGTTATAAATTATTTACATATTTTATAATGTATAACAAAAACTATTTAAATTCTAGATGTTATTTGAATGTATATTTTTATACTTTATACGATAGACTATGTTACTGTACATTAAACTGGTTAACAATTTTTAATTCACTAGATTTGAATATTGAAAATTTTGAATTATATATTAGAGATTTTTTTGAGCACTTAAACTCAGGCAATTAAATTATTTTTTGAATTTTTCAATTCGAAGGTATATTTTGGATTTTTCTCAGAAAACATTTGGCCCATGAAATTAATTATTGGGTATCATGAAATGTCATCGAAAAATAAATGTTAAAAAAAATAAATGTCGTTTTTTTCATAGCAGTTAGGGAAATTATTAGGGATTATTATAGAGATATTTTTAAGAAATTTTTTTGTGTGAATCCGGGTTGCACCACTTCCAATTAATAGGCACAGTTTGAAAATATCAGGTTCTTGCAGATCAAATCTTCTTTTTATACAAAAGTTGTAATAGTTCACATATGTATTTACGTCAAACGAAAGAGTTTAGTGAGAAGTTTATTGAGTAAATTCAATTTTGTGTCATTGATGAATAATAGGTATGGTTGGAAATGTCAAATTATTGCAGACTATTTGTTTTGAAAACAAATAATTATATTTTGAAAAGAAGCATTTACGTTAAATGTGGAAGTTTTCTGAACTAATAGGAATAGTTGGGTAAGAAATTATCATGACGACGCTATATTTTCTAAAGCAACTGTTCCTATTAGTCCAGAAATCTAGGCTTTGTAAATATTAAATATCACGAGTACGATGAATAATACGCCCGCGATAATATTATATAGATGTATTTTCATTTATTAAGGATTTTACTTTTATACGGTATAAAACGTTAATAGTTGTGTGTTTTATACTGTACGTTTTATACATACGTATAATACGTGTTTTATACGTTACCGTATTATACGTTGCAACCCTGAAAAAAACACACTGTCAATGAATTTGCGAAATAATAGTTATTGATTTATCTAGAACGAAAAGTGATACTTTAAAGTACGAGCTAGTTGTTTACGGCCGAGCAGGGTTATAAGACGTCCCGATTTCGTCGGGATTGTCCCGATTTCAAACATCAATTCCCGCGTCCCGATTTTCTTCAAAAAGTCCCGCAATGCGAATTTAATTCAACCTACAATGAGCACACACAATACTGCATGCAGGAATTGTCTTATGTAATTTTTGATTACTTCTTTACACGACATCTTGTAATTCTAGGACGTTAGAATTTTTTAATCTTTGTGGGCATTAATACAAAAGCGTTTCCTAAAAAAATAAACTTATAGTTTTTCCGCAAACACAAATACTGCGGTCATAAGATTCCTTATAAAATATACTTTATTGCTTTGGAAAACATTTTTGTGATTCGAATTATTATTATTCAAATTATTTTTGTCTAAATATTTAACTGTTTCATTTAAACGTAAACAATTTAATAAGAATGTTTTAATAATAAAATAAAATAAATTTCTTAAAAGGCCTGCAACCTACATAGCCTTACAATTTGTTTTAATTTTACGAAATAATGAATAAGATGTGACATTGAGATCATAGGTTCAGATCAGAACTCAACATTTTATATTCAGAAAAAAATTTCGAAAATGCTTGAGTGTAAGCAGTGGACAGCTTAGGATTTTACAAGCAGTGATATGTCTTCAATAACAAAATATGTTGGGCTTTTAACACTATTAAAATTATCAGACATGTATAAATTGTTGATACCCTAGGTGCTATTGTAGAAAGTTTTACAATTCGAGTAACAGACATGGATTTACTAAACATCAATTTAAAAAGTTTTATTTCTGACATGAAAAAACCTACCTAGAATTCTTAAGAAATTGGTTGAATTTTTATAAAACTTCTATTAAATTTCTTAAAAATTGTTTGTTTCATTTGTTCGATACCGAATGTTAACTCGTTTGTAGAAAGAATGTTAAGTTTAATGCCCAACGAACGGCAAAAATTGTTCGTATATTAGAAAATATAAAAGTCCATGCCGTGCTTATGGTGAAAAAAAATCGGGATAGGTTGGCGAAGATTTAAAAAGTCTTAAAAAGTCTTCTTTACATACATAGAGTATTAAAATATTCACTGAAAACAAATTGCTTTTCACCTTAAGAGCGGTTTATCGGTTTGGGCAACCGAAAAGCGAGCTTTTTGTCTTAAATACGGAAACTCGCAAACGCTTTTTAGGTTCAACAAACCATTTTTATTTAAAAAGGAAACACATGCTTGATAGGTTATTAACAACTAAACGGAGTATGTTTTACAAATTTTTGAGTTTTAGCTTCAAATTAATTTTTTCAGCAAACGGCTGTAAAGTTTAACTTTACTGCCGCTAGGGAGTTAGTATAGGTCTTACTTTTTTGACTGCGGCTGCAAAAGTAACGCCATTTTTATTTTATACTACGGCGGCTGTAAAGTAGCATTTATTATTTTGTTATTTTTTCAAACAAATTGTATAATTATGACAACAAAAAATAAAATGATTCTCATTGGATTATGATATTTTGAATTATTGTATGTTACTATGACAACAAAACATAACAAACAGTTTCATTGGATAATGAAATTTTGAATTATTGTATAACTATGGCAACAAAATAATGACTATTTCAATTGGACTATGAAATTTTGAAAAGGCTGCTTTGATAAAAAAATTTAATTCATACAAATTTAAATGTTTTTTTCTCTTTTTTGTGTAATTATGACAATAAAAATTCATATTTATAAAAATTTTGATGCATTAATTTCATATTTATAAAAAATTTAAACGTTTGCCGAAAAAATAGCGTATTTAATTCGGAGTTAAAGTGACTTTTTGTGTATCGTCTATAATTGTCAAACTATAGACTCAACACAAAAAGTATCACTTTAGCTTCTAATTAAATAATGTACTATTATTTCTAATTAAATTCCATTTTTTGAAATTTTAACTTTTTTGTCCCGACTTGGTCATTTAAAAATCTGGTAACCCTGGGGCTGAGGTGTCTAGCCGAGGCCGAAATTACTAGTGAGTGCCTTTAAAAACACTTTTCGTTTAAGGTAAATACAAAATTTTATTTCATACTGGAAATTTATTAAAATAAAAAGAAATGAGTTTTAAATTTTGCTTAAATAGTTGAACTTTAACGTCCTAGGACTTTATAAATTTTTATAAAGTCCTAGTGTTTATGGTACAAAAAGTTGAACTTAAACGTCCTAGAACTTTAAAAAATTTTATAAAGTCCTTGGACGTTAAAGTTCAACTTTTTGTACCATAAATAATCCAAAAAATGTCGTTTTAGATATCAGTATGAAATGAAAATTATTAAAAGTATGAATTACCTCATAAAATCATATACATTTTTCTCTTTTCATTCAATCAAAACATGTTTTTGAGATTTACAAATGAACATAAAAATATAAGAGAAGGGAGAAATTTTTGGTTTTATTTTTATATTTATTTTGATTATATTTTTAAAACTCACTAGAGGTGAACAATTAATCCAGTAAATTATTTGTGATATAACATCACCCCGATGGAAAATCTCTCATCAAAAATAATATAAGAACTGAATCTAAAAAATTATGGTGCAAATTATGAAACTTTTTGCAATCCATACAATTTTAGAGCGATCTAGTTTCGAACCAATGAGAAAATTTTAAACTTTAAAAAAGTTTATCATTCTCATCAGGGCTAGCCGACTAGATAAACTCTACCAAAAAATGTCAACGCTAATGAATATAAACCAAAAATTAGGTTACAATTCTAGCGAAGTGTAAAAACAAAAAATTTACATAAACATAAATTTAAGAGATTCAGGTTTAGTCAATTAATTTCTCTGGTGATCACTGTTTTGTTATACTCTAGACATTCTAGTATTGAATAACAAACTTGTATCGGTGAGAAGAAGATGACTAGTCTTCAGTTGCACTTATATCACAAATAATTTACTGAATTAATTGTTGATCATGTGTCAATAGACACAAGTGACATTATATCACTGTTACGCAATTGAAGTCAAACCATATAGTATATTCTATCCACATCGTTTGAATTTTTATCGGCATTCATCTAAATAATACCTTTACTTATTATTACATCATTGATACTCAATTGAAGTGAAACACCAGATTGTACATTATCAATATCGGCATTTATCTGAATCAACCCTTTACTGATGCTTACATCACTGATACGCAATTGAGGTCGAACCATATCTCATATTGTATCAACATCGTTTGATTTTTTTTTCGGCATTCATCTGCCTCAACCATTCACTTATTATTACATCATTGATACTCAATTGAAGTCAAACACCAGATTATATATTATCAACATAGTGTGATTTTTATTAGCTGTCATCTGACGCAACAATTAACCTGTTATTACCTCAGTGAAGCTCAATGGAAGTCAAACACTATATATTAAATTCTATCAACATCGTTTGAATTTTTATCGACGTTCATCTGCATCAACAATTTACTTATTATTACATCATTGATACGCTATTGAATTCAAACAATATATTATATTTTATCAACATAGTTTGACTTTTATCGACGTTCATCTGCATCAACAATTCACCTGTTATTATATCATTAATGCTTAATTGAAGTCAACAACCACTATATTATATATTATCAAATTGGGTCGACTCTTATCGGCCTTCATCTGAATCAACCATTTACTCATTATTACATCATTGATACGCTATTGCAGTCAAACAATATATTATATTTTATCAACATCGTTTGACTTGTATCGGCATTCATCTGCCTCAACAATTCAACTGTTATTACATCTTTAATACTCATTTGACGTCAAACAATATAGTCTATATTATCAACCTCGGTTGACACTTATCGGAATCAGCTTATCTCAAATTCTTGGCTCGTCGTGCATCCACGGTTGGGTTTGACCGCAATATCTATGGGGATGATGTATAAATTGACCAACAGAAGATGATCCGCTGAGCGTCCAAGGAAGGAGGAGTGGGATTCGTACCAGTATGGGGTGAGTAAACTTATATATATATCTATGTATAGGTATATAAATGTATGAATCTGGACGTGTGGATGTATGAGTATGGGTATGTTTGGGTGAATGTGCGCGAGTATGGAAATGTGTGTAAGTGGGCGGGTGTTTGTGTGTGTGTGAGTGAGAGGATGAGGTGTGCGAGCGTGTGAATGAGTTAAAGAAGTGGGGTTGGACGGGCTGATCGCGGTTCTTTCGCCAAAGGGGTCGCCAGAGTTTCACTTTTCACTTGTCTTTTTTCCCATTTCCGTATATATTTTGTTTATCGCGTACATTACGTATTTGTGCTGAAGTGGCGGGAATTCTAACTCGAGTCCAATGCTGAAGCTAGTCGATAAGGCTTTATAAACCTCATAAGATACGCGACCTGCTATGCCTATTCGTTGATTCGTCAACGAAGAAAGCGCTTCATTACACCCATCCATTTTCATTCAAAAACCGCATAGGAAACGACAGAAAACGGTTCTAACTTTTTACTAGATTTTCATGTCTATCAGAAAATAACGATAGAAATTGCATCCGCCGCAAAAAGCAAAACGTAAGAGTCTGCATCCGTTTCTATGGGGAAAAAACGATTCCTACCCATTAATTCTCAATCAAAAACCGCATAGGAAACGATAGAAAACGGCTCTATTGGTTTCTATCGTTTTCTGTCATTTTTTTTACAAGGGATCATCGAACAACGCGAATGTATCTAGAGTAGATTTTGGACCTCTTAAAGTCACAGGAATAATTTTGAGTAACGAATATTGTTCATCATTGTGAATATGGCAATTCGTTTCTGTAATTGTGTTATTTCCAGAATTGGAAACAGTAGGCGATTTTGATTCATTAGATTTATGAAGAAAATAATTATTAAGGTGACCAACCGTTCTCAGGTTATGTCCTTCCTTGAAAACTGTCCTTCTTTTTGTCCCCCTTTTTCGGTATTTGAAATCTAAATTGTTCAGAGATATTTTTATTAGTGCACAGCCATGAATTTAATTTATTGTATGTTTACTGTTTTCTTCCATTATGTTTATCATGACAATTCTAGACCACACAGCACACACATCTTTGATGATCCATAAAAAATTAATGATCAGGGTTGGGAAGTTTTGATGTTCGGAACTATTGTCATCTGAGTACCATTTATTTCGGTCTCTGCAAAACGCCTACGATGAAAAAAAGTTATCGACAGAAGACTCACCGAAAACCACTTGCCCAAGTTTTGTGCTTCACAAAAGTGCAACACCGATGGAATCATGAAACTATCCATAAAATGTCAAAAGGTTGTAAATATAAGAATTAGTGGCACATATATATGTACTTGATTAAAATTGATTTGAATAAAATAAAATTCGGTTTAATATATAATTAATAATAATTTTTCGATTATATGATTTTCGGTGATGTGATGTGTCGATGGAATGACTTTCGAAATGAATTTTCGGTGATGTGATATTTCGATTTAATAATTTTTCAATTTCAAAACCATTCGATGATATAAAATTCGGTGGTTTGAACTTTCCGTCTACTGATTTTCGGCTCTATAACTCGATTTGATGGTTTGATTTTTCGATGCTAAGATGCGGACCCGAAAAATTGCATTTAAAGTAGAACAAAAACACGGATACTTTTTGTATAACCTTATATTTGCATTACACTTTTTTTTTAAATTTTTTTGTCCTCCTTTTGATTGAAAAAAATTGATCACCTTATAATTATGAAAAAACTTAAAACAATCATTTACGATACATTTTTTACGTCTCTTATACATTGTTTGATTGCATGTTTCGGTCTAAGACACAATATGCAAGCTTTGTTAGATGTAATGAAGTCCCATTTATGTCAAGATTTTTAAAGATTTACGCTTATAAATACCATTATCAGATGTTCCACAATAAAAACAGAAGAGTTTTGTTGAATCAGATTTCCAATTATCATTAATTGCAAAGGTCATTGCTGTTGATCTAAAATTTTTTGAATTATTTTTGTCATCACAAATAGATTTAAACACAACTGAACAGTGGCGAAGCGTGCTTCTGAAGCTAGGGTAGACATATGCAAAAGTTTTATTAATATGCCAGTAGAAACCAATTATAGTACATTATGATGAAAGAACGTAAAGCTTAGTTTTTTGGACATATGTGGGGTTTGCAAATCGAGGCGCCAGGCGAGATTCAACCCACATTAAGTCTAACATGGCTTACGTGCGTGCATCATATACTATTGTCTATTTATAATTCGCCGCAAGCAAAATATTTAAAAAAAATTGTTTAATCTAATTAAATTTTGAAATAAAAATATTTTGAACAAGAGTTCTTTGATCAAAATATTTGTTATTTCTTTCAAACAAATCGTATAACTATGACAACAAAAAATGACAATTACTTTGACTGGATTATAAAATTTTGAATTGAAAAGTAGGTTTCATTATTTATATTTTTAAATATTTTCCTTAATTCAGCATAAGCAAAAACTAACAACTAGAATTTTTTAGCTAATTTTTAATACGTTTCAAAGTACTGTTAAAATGTTAAATCTCTCACAAAAAAATTGTGGTCATTGGAATTGTAAAAAAAAAGTTAAAAATTTAACCCGCATGGAGGGATCATTTCCCGCATGGAGGGATCAGTTTTTATTTTTTGTTATTTTGTTTTATTTTTGATCTACGGGTGTGACAACCCCGCGTACTCCAGTCCCTGCTATTGACATACGAGTTGACGTGAGATATCACACACCACTGGCAATAGCAGTGAGATATCACTAACCAAGGTGACATCTTAGGGGTGATGGCGGATGAACTGTATTCAGTCAACGGTAGCACCCTCAATCTTAGGTGTAAAATAATCCTTGATGATGAAACGCTATTGCTTCCTTGAAGAAATGAGCCTTCATATAATTATGTGTCGGCTTTATTCTTTAAGAAAGAGAGTGCGTCACAGGATCAAGGAATATGCAACCGACTGGATTATTGGCAACTTCATTTTTATTTTGTTTCAGCAAATTTTTGTAACAATTTGCTATTTACTTTTATTTTCTCTATTCTATCATAAAATATTGGCCTATGTCATATTTTGTCAGTGATTGGATTTTTTGTTTAGTTGTCCATTCTTTAACAAAAAATATAAAAAAAAACAAAAAAAGAAAGATTTACGTCCATCAACACCTTTGAACGTATGTTATTGTGGGACCTTGGTCTTAAAAGGTTTTTATGTGTTATTGTGACACATATTGTAATTCCTACTACACAATTCCCACTCACTATAAACATTGTTTAACCCCTTTTCAGATCTATATTTTTATAAAAATGCCGGACTTTAATAGTTGATTTTATCACAGTATGTATATTATTGAAAGCTAATTTTTTATCATTCTTTGGTAAAAGATGTAGGATATTGTAAGAAATTTTTAAACACATTGATTTTAGTTTTGGGCAGCGATGGATATTAAACATAAAATTCTTTGTAAAAATACAAGTACAACTTTTTCAAAATTCTAAAAATATTCCAAAAACTATTACAAAATTGAAACTTTTTCAAAATTGCAAAAATTATAACAAAATCAAAGATTGAAACCTTTTTCAAAATTCTAAAAATATTCCAAAAATTAGTTCAAATTTTAAAATTCCAAAAATATTGCAAAAATTATAACATAATCAAAAATTCAAATTTATTTTACCACTTGACGGAAATTCGATTATAAATTTTTTTTCCCAACTTAAACAAATAATTAAAATAATTATCATTTAACTAAATATTTTAAGATATTTATCAATTTATAATTGCATATAATTTTATACTGTTTGTGTTTTTTTGATGTAGTAATTACATAGAGGGCCGATTGTATGAACAAGGATGGATAGAAAAAATCCAAGGATAAAATTCTGTCTTCATCCGAAGGATTCTTTTTTTCGTCGATTGTATGAACACGGATAGATTAATTTTTATTTTTGTTTTTATTGCAGTTTATAGCATTTTTTTATAAGTGGCAATACTTTTTATTTTACTTTTCTATTAAATAAGTTTAATTAAATATTAAGAAACATTATTTCAAAATTGAAATTGAATTTATTAAAATTATATTGAAAATATTATTTATTTTACTATAAATTTATATCAAAAAACAAATTTTTGAAACGCAGAAATTTAAATTCAAAAATAACCACAAATTCAAAACAAAACTTTTCTGCTATGCGCATGTCAAGAAAAAAGTTTTATAGATGAAAAATAGAAGATAGATCAAAGGATAGATAAACAATCCTCGGATAGATTTTTTAATCTATCCTGATTCGTACAATACAAACGACGATTAATCCGAGGATTTATCTTCTATCCGCATTCATACAATCAGCCCATCTCACTTGGGCGAGGGTATGTAAATCGTCCCTCTCTAAGAACTTCCATCCGTTTAGGAGATCTTTAAAAGAACCTATGATGCGCTGATAAGTTGCTCGTAAAAAGTTTTAAAAAGTATTTCAGTATTTATGTCAATTCAAAAATCAACAATAATCTCCTTTGTTTTGATATTATTTAATTGTTTTTCCTTAAAAAAGCGAAATAGTATGACGAAACAAAATAAATAAACAGAAATAGACATATAGCTTTAATATGCTATTGTTTATAGTAGAGTAATGCAGAGCAGAGAAGTGTAGATTGTGTATAATGTATTCAAACTATTCCTTCATTTAGCAGCCAAACCGTAATTCATGCATAGAATACAATTTCTATTGTTTTATACTATCAGCAGAGCTTTGTTGTATTTTTCCATTCGATCAAAATTTGAATAAAATTTGGGAAACAATGTTGCAGCGGTAAACTTTTATTAGATAAATCTTAAACATATGACACATTACATTTACACTAACACTTTGTTTCTTTATTAGGATTTTACATTTAATTTGAAATATACATATTAAGTTTTAAGTTTTAAATCGATAACATTTTTTTTTTAAATAGAAAGCCAAATATATTTAGGAAACTTCTTTTTTGTTGCGAACAAGAATGAGAAAAAATGTGTTATCTTTTTTGGAACTGTCAGAATTCTTCCTAGGCGTAAATAACAATATATATTCAAAAAGTGTATTAAGGCTGGTCGCCACCAACACTTTATTATAATTTTAAGGCTAGCTCGCCACAAACACTCCCCCCCTAGTATCATCGAAGATGAGACGATATAGAAAGATTAGTGTGCTACAGCACGAAGCAAGCGAGTAGGGGTACGAGTGGTTCTGCCTGCTCGCGTAATTGTAGATGCCGGGTGGAATATATGTTGTTGAGGAATGGGGTCAAATCTAACCCTTTTAGTAGATACAGCTGCCTTAGCGTCGCGTTGTTTCATTTCTGTGGAGGTTGAAGGAGAAGACTGGAATGTGTCCGAAGGAGTAAAATGGACAATATCTGTAGAAGACGACGTTTCGTCTGCGCGACTGAGATCAGTTCTCAAAGTAGCTGAGTTTTGAGTTACATCATCTTCAGATTGTTCCCTAAAGCAAGGTTTTAATCTGTCGATTGAAACTCGAATGTGTTGACCTTTACGGTCAATAACGAAATTTTTATCAGCGCGACTGATGACTTTGAAGGGACCTTCGTATGGCGGTTGTAATGCTTTACGTACTAAGTCCGTACGTAAGAAGACATGCGAACAAGACTGGAGATTTTTGGAGATGAAAACTTTAGGAGAAGTGTGTCTTGACGCAATGGTAGGCCAAAGGTGATCAAAATGTTGTTTCAATTGTGAAACAAAATCGGATTGAGGAGTGGAGTTAGAATGTTGGCTAAAAAATTCTCCAGGAAGACGTATGTTAGTACCGTAAACGAGCTCAGCCGATGAAGATTGGAAATCTTCACGGAAAGTGGTTCGTAAACCAAGTAGTATCGACGGTAAAATTCTTGTCCAGTCGTATCTGTCGTAGGCCATTATCGCAGATTTTAAAGTTCGGTGCCAACGTTCGATTAGACCGTTACATTTCGGATTGTAACTTGTAGTTCGTTTACGCTCGAAACCGACAAGTTTTGACAACTCGTTGAAGAGATTGGATTCAAATTGGGAGCCCTGATCAGTGACAATTACTGAAGGTACTCCGAAGCGAGAAATCCAATTGGAGTAGAGAGCTGATGCTACCGTTTCAGCTGTGATATCCGAGATAGGAATGGCTTCAGGCCAGCGAGTGTATCTGTCAATGATTGTGACACAATATCGTTTGTCTTCAGAGGTAGGAAGTGGACCAATAATGTCCATATGTATGTCGGAAAATTTCTGAGAAGTTTGAGGATAATTACCTAATGGCGATTGAGTGTGGCGAGAAACTTTTGCCTTTTGGCAAGCCAGGCAGTTCTGAGCCATTTGTCGTGCGTCTTTTTTAATCGATGGCCAAATGACTTTTTCAGCAAGAAGTTTGGCAGAACTGTGGACTCCTGGGTGAGATAAATTGTGGAGACTATCGAAAACAGATTGACGAAATTGCTTTGGAATAAAGGGGCGTGGATTACCGGTAGAGGTATCACATAAAATTGTTTTGACACTAGAATTGCCAAACGATACTGGAAAGGATCGGAATTGAAGTGTGGGACTAGCGTCCACTAATTCCTTTAGTTCGTTATCGTTGAACTGAGCGTCAGCAATTTCGTCGTAGTTAATGTTTTCTGGAATTGATATTTGCTCGACACGAGAAAGTGTGTCAGCGACTACATTATCGATTCCAGAAATGTGGCGAATATCAGTCGTGAATTGACTGATAAAATCTAAGTGGCGGAATTGGCGAGGACTAGCTTTGGCAGGGTTCTGCGACAAAGCGTACACAAGTGGCTTATGATCGGTAAAGAGAGTGAAGATTCTACCTTCAAGAAGATACCGAAAATGTTTAATTGCAGAGTAAGCTGCAAGGAGTTCACGATCATAAGCGCTGTATTTCTGTTGCGTTTCATTGAGTCGCACAGAGAAGAAACTGAGAGGTGTCCAACAATCGTCAATTTTTTGTTGAACAACGGCGCCAAGTGCCTTGTCGGAAGCGTCGACCATAACGGCAAGTTGAGCAGAGTGTGAGGGGTGAGAAAGAGTTGTTGCCTCACTGAGTTGCTGCTTGCAAAGATCGAAGGCTTGAATGGCGTCTTCGGACCATTGAATGACACGTTTGTCATTCTTTTTGGAACCTTTAAGGAAATCGTTAAGAATGGCTTGATTGCCACCAGCATGAGGAATGAATCGGCGGTAGAAATTTATTATTCCAAGAAAACGGCGGAGTTGCATAACAGTTTCAGGTCGTTCGTAACGCGTAATAGCATCGACACGTTCAGCAGTTGGTTTGATTCCTGTTGAATCAATGGAATGTCCAAGAAAGTCAACGTTGGTTTTAGCAAAGTTGCATTTATCAACGTTGATAATGAGACCAGCGTCGGAAAGACGCTCGAAAACTGTTCTTAAATGTTTGAGGTGTTCCTCAAAGGTTTCAGAAGCAATTAGGAGGTCATCTATGTAGATGAAAACAAATTTAAGGTCTCGGAGAAGGGAGTGCATAAACCGCTGGAAAGATTGCGCTGCGTTTCGCAATCCAAAAGTCATTCGAACGAATTCGAAAAGTCCGAACGGAGTTGAAATTGCAGTTTTTGCAATATCGCGCTCATCAATAGGAATTTGATGATATGCGCGGACGAGATCGATAGTGGAGAAAATTTTGCATCCATGAAGTTGATGCGAAAAATCCTGAATATGCGGAATCGGATATTTATCAGGAGTAGAAACATTATTCAGAGCACGGTAGTCACCGCAAGGTCTCCACTCGCCGTTCTTCTTTTTAACGAGATGGAGAGGAGAAGCCCAAGGACTGTTAGAAGGTCGGCAAATTCCTTGGGATAGCATAATGTCAAATTCCGTCTTTGCGATGGCCAGTTTGTCAGGAGCAAGTCGACGATATCTACATGAAATGGGAGGACCATGTGTTTCAATAACGTGAGTTACGTTATGTTTCACTGGTTTGGTAAGATCATTTTTGGACGTTAAGTCCTTGAAATTTTTGAGAATACCGATAATTTCGATATTAACAGAATCGTTGATCAGCGTAAGAGAAGGTGCAGGAGAAGTGGAGATTTTAGCCAAAGTGAATAAGGAGGTGAGTGGATCGTCGATTTTTGATGTCCAATAAAAGGCCATATTTATTTAGAAAATCAGCTCCGAGAATAGGAATGGTAACATCGGCAACAACAAAGGTCTGACAGAACGCTCGTCTGAGACCAATGTTTAGATTGAGAGTTCGTGTACCGTACGTGCTAACTTTAGTTGCGTTAGCGGCGTAAAGGAAGAAGTCTGATTTTCTGTGAACTTTTTCCTCCACAGTGGCGGGAATAACTGATACTTCGGCACCTGTATCAATTAGGAAGTTCTTACGCGAAGAAATGTCGAGGACCAGAAGACGGAGTTGGGAGCTACTATCTTCACATTCCGTCACATGTGAAGAGTCTATTTGTTTTTCTGAAGGAGAAATAGAGACAGAAGCATCGGAGTGCTTGGAGAAATGTTTGCACTCTGGATCGCATTTGTTTGCATCTCCCTGGAAAGTATGATGGTAGTAGCAGATACCATCATACATTTGAATTCGTGACTTGGACCGTGGTCGTGTTGGGGAGCTATTCAAATTTTTGTTGCGATTATCGTTTCGATCCTTAGATCTACTCCGATATTGGTGAGGAGGTTGGGAGACATCTTGCCTTTGAATGGCATTGAGGAGTTGCACGTTTTGTGCCTCCAGTTTTTTGAATTTTTCCTCAAGTGACATGATTTCACTTGAGGAAGAAGAAGAAGGGAGAGAAGAAGCGGCAGGGTTAGATACCGCATGGAGCTGAGATCCCCTTAGGGAAGTGATCACATTGTCTGCTATCTCGGCAGTTTCTTGCAAACTGGTTTTAAGAACAGAGACAGTAGCACGAACAGTGGGTGGAAGTTTCTCCTTCCAAATGACTTTTAGAATTTCCTCTGAAAAAGTATTTTGGGATTCAGCAGTCAAATCCCGTAAGAGCTGTGAGGGCTTTAGATCCCCAAGGTCCATACCGCATAAAACCTTTTGTATGCGGTTTGAAGTGCTGGATAGGCGGGCTAGAAGAGCCTCTTTGAGCCTATCATAAGGAAAATCTTGGTCAGGTTTTACCAAGATATCACTGACTAATTTTGCCAGTGTGGGCGTGATCATACTAAGTAGATGACCATACTTAGTGTGTTGGTACTTGATGTTTCCCAACAAGAACTGACCTTCTAGGATAATGAACCAAAGGTCTGGTGTTTCAGACCAGAAAGGAGAAATTTCGATTGCTACTGGTTCGGTTTGTGGCATAGTTGCCGAAGATGTAGCTGGAGATGGTGGAGGAGACAGAGCGAGAGTTGGAGGTGGTGGAGGATTTGAAGAAGGACCTCCAAGATTCATTTGAGCTAAAGCGGCGTCGATCCGCTTGGCGACCAGTGCCTCGAGCTGGTCTTCAGTAATCGTAAAGGTTTCGGATCCGGAAGTTGCAGCAGTTTTCTCAGGTTCTGGTAGACCTGCTGAAACTACTGGGAACATGAAAGAGTGGCGGAAAAAACTAGTTATGACGGCAACTAGGGAAAAGAATGTTGCAGCGAACAAAACCAAAGCGTGTTGTGTTACGATTGACAAAATGGATGCTGCAACTAACAACACCCCGTCACGTCGGGGTCACCAAATATAGCTTTAATATGCTATTGTTTATAGTAGAGTAATGCAGAGCAGAGAAGTGTAGATTGTGTATAATGTATTCAAACTATTCCTTCATTTAGCAGCCAAACCGTAATTCATGCATAGAATACAATTTCTATTGTTTTATACTATCAGCAGAGCTTTGTTGTATTTTTCCATTCGATCAAAATTTGAATAAAATTTGGGAAACAATGTTGCAGCGGTAAACTTTTATTAGATAAATCTTAAACATATGACACATTACATTTACACTAACACTTTGTTTCTTTATTAGGATTTTACATTTAATTTGAAATATACATATTAAGTTTTAAGTTTTAAATCGATAACATTTTTTTTTTAAATAGAAAGCCAAATATATTTAGGAAACTTCTTTTTTGTTGCGAACAAGAATGAGAAAAAATGTGTTATCTTTTTTGGAACTGTCAGAATTCTTCCTAGGCGTAAACAACAATATATATTCAAAAAGTGTATTAAGGCTGGTCGCCACCAACACTTTATTATAATTTTTAATTTTACTATAATTTAAAAAAACACAACTGTCTATCCAAGAAGGAACAGAAAATTTGTTGTTGTTGCTATTGCTTATTACTGTAGTCATAATTTGAAACGTCTACTGTGAGAAAAAGATGTTTGTTTGTTTGTAGGAAACGTTTGCATTAAAGTTTCAGAAACATAGCTGAATGGTTTTTGTTCTAATTATTATATTAAATATAAGAACTGAATCTAAAAAATTATGGTGCAAATTATGAAACTTTTTGCAATCCATACAATTTTCGACTGATCTAGTTTCGAACCAATGAGAAAATTTCAAACTTTAAAAAAGTTTATCATTCTCATCAGGGCTAGCCGACTAGATAAACTACCAAAAAATGTCAACGCTAAATATAAACCAAAAATTAGGTTACAACTCTAGCGAAGTATAAAAAACAAAAAATTTACATAAACATATATTTAATAGATTCAAGTTTAGTCAATTAATTTCTCTGGTGATCACTATTTTGTTATACTCTAGACATACTAGTATTGAATAACAAACTTGTATCGGTGAGAAGAAGATGACTTGTCTTCCCTTGTGTCTATTGACACATAATCAACAATTAATTCAGTAAATTATTTGTGATATAACATCACTCCGATGGAAAATATCCCATCAAGAATAATATAAGAACTGAATCTAAAAAATTATGGTGCAAATTATGAAACTTTTTGCAATCCATACAATTTTCGACCGATCTACAACAAAACAGTGATCACCAGAGAAATTAATTGACTAAACCTGAATCTATTAAATATATGTTTATGTAAATTTTTTGTTTTTTCGAAGTATAGCTTGAGTTGTAACCTAATTTTTGGTTTATATTTAGCGTTGACATTTTTTAGTAGTTTATCTAGTCGGCTAGCCCTGATGAGAACATAAACTTTTTTAAAGTTTAAGTTCGAAACTAGATCGGTCGAAAATTGTATGGATTGCAAAAAGCTTCATAATTTGCACCATAATTTTTTAGATTCAGTTCTTATATTATTCTTGATGGGATATTTTCCATCGGGGTGATGTTATATCACAAATAATTTACTGAATTAATTATTACATTGTAACGCCTCTGCGTTGGTTCTTTTCGATTATTGAGCAAATACGACAGGAAAAAGACGGATCTTTAGTTAACAAAATCTCAAACTTTATTTATCAACCAATTACAGCAACTTCCGATTTTAGTTACAATAAATTCTATGGTCTCCAATTTATGTACGATAAATTCCACCGCTTTCCCACAATTTGAATCAATGAGAGTCGGAATCGTAAAATCTGTATTTACTATTCCACTAGGTTCAAATTCTTTCACTATTAGTACCCAGGCTTAAGTACCACCCGATTATTCCTTATACTTGCGAATATTTGTAAAACACTTTTAATTGCAAAATTAAAACTGACTATCTGATATTTTGTTCGCTTATTTATATCCAATAATAAATAAGTAGAAACTTCTGCTAATCAGTTGTTGTTTTCCACTGTAGTTCTAGAAACAATATTCGATAGGCCACACCTCTTTTTCATTCATACTTGTATTAATGTAAACATTTGTATTAGCGAACTGATTCAATAACAAATTTAATTTGCATTAATTTATGCAAAATGTATTAGTTATGTATGAGTAAATTAAATTAACCCATTCTGGACGAAGTTTATTACAATATTAAAACTTAATGATTTATTTTGAACATCTGACAAAATAGTATTAAGTAGACAATATGCGAGCAATATAAAAACAAAGTTTCCGATTTATATTGTGTTTGGGTTGACACTGTCTAGTGTGTCTATACCGACGCTGTTATGCCGCAATCTGGGCTATTATCTAACCAGTAGTATTTATAAGAGAGTCTACACCCTACTCCAGAACGAGTTCAGGTTCTGTATTGGTAGACTGAAGGAAATGTATGCCTTGGTAGTGAGATTTAACGGTCAACGAACAGTCAAGGATACATTTTCTTCAGTCGCCACACTGTTCTATTTCTTCTCTCCCTTATAAACCCACTACTTGGTAATCTTCAGTTTAACATCCGTAACTACATGAAACAGCAACTTAGTTCAACAAAAATACATTACATAATGAACCAGTATCAAAACCATTAATTAATCGCGTTGCTAAAACAACACATCGTGTTGATTCAGTAACAATTTCTATTAACAAAACTATCAGTCTCACAATTAACATTGCTTAAATTCGTAAACATTCTTCTACTTTGTTTTCATCAAACGAAAAATAAAACTCATGTAGTTGTGGTTGCATTTTTTCATTTTTCGTTGATGCTATCAGACACAATCTCATCATCATCTGTTTGAATAAACTGTTAATAAATTGTTGCACTTCGTGGTTATTGTTATTTCGTTTTCTCTATAATCTTTAATAACTGAAAACAAAACAAACTCGAATTATATGTTGTTGATCCTTCTTTCTTTTTTTATAATTGGTTGACGATCTCGTTCTAGAAAAAAAAACCGATTAAATTTCTTTGTTTGAAAAACTAGAACGACAGAGAGAAATATACAAAATTTTTGAATGGTCATCTCCTTCGCTCCCCTTCGTTTAGATTATTTAAACAAAGAATTTTTGATAATTAGGTCAGTATGATTTTTGAGATAAAATCAATAAATTCGTTTTTTTGGATTCTCTTTTTTAAACTCGAAATCGAAATTAAATTTAAAGTTGGTGTCTAAAATTAATAAAAATAACGTGCGTTTTAATTAGTTATTTTATTCAATGTACGATTTGTTAGTTACAATCGTTGAAAGTGAAAAAAGAATATATTATTAAAGTCCGCGGCGAATATCACTAATTGTTGTTTCTTGATTTCAATATTGATTTGATAAAGTAGTAACCTTGAATCTAAATATAGTGCACGGGCTATTCGCGGTTTAATGCCGGTTAAATAAGTGCACGTTTTGCATCTAGGCAAATTGCCTATGGTGTTGAAAGAAAAATTTATTGCTATTGTTTTTGAAAAAAAACTGTGACTGAATACTGTTTATATTTAACGTAAACAAATTGTAATTTAGATTATGCAAAATATATATCAAAAAAAAAGGGAATGCTGTAAAAATAGAAAAAAATTTTGCCTGTTGTGTTTGTCATTACTCATTATCATTAGGATATCAATAGTGAAAATTTCTAATTTGTTTGGATGATACTAATAAAGGGAGAAGCAATGTAAGTTCATGGAAAATAAGATTATGTTTTTTTATTGCTATTCGGTGTTGTTGGAAAGATTTGGAAAATTGTGATAATCGATAAGAAGAATAAGTAGATTGAAAGGCTATATATATTACACTATATGGATGGCTATATATATTGTTAACGGATTTAATTAGCACGTTCTAAGGAGCTGATCAGAGACTGAATAATATATCCGCTACAACAAAAGTCTCACACCACTTCGAATTTTGTTATTTGGGGACCTTCAAGATATCTCAACGTTTTTTTTTTCTAAGCTAAGGTTTTTATATTTTTTTTTATTATTATTAATACTTAAACTTTTTGATTCTGAATTGTTGGTGACCATTATGGTCAGATAGTAATTTTTCTTATATAGAGATTTTTCATGGTCGAAGACCACATTGGATCTTTTTTTTTTTATTATTATTTTTCAACAGTAAATAATACCCTTGGCATAACGTTGTGTCAAAACAACGTTATAACGCTTCCTCTGCAACTGAAGGAAGATCTATTTTACTAGGAGCACTTACTCGTCTTTCCATCCATTTATGGAGTTCTAAAATTTTTGATTCATTATTGTTCAAGCTATCATAATACTGATTAAAGTCTATACGTTGAGTCAATGGCAATTTGTTTAAAATTTCTGAAAAAAGTATATGGGATTACGAATATGATCCCACTCGTTTAAACTTTCCAAAGTTTATACCATATTTGAAAAAGCATCGAAAAATTCAATTAGGGAATTTATTTGATCCTCTTTTATAAAGTTAAAATTTCTCACCCGATCCAGCAGTAGATGAACGATAATATACTCGTTGCGGCCAAAACTGTAGTAGTAGCTTCCTTGGAGGCTGTTGCTGAATATGTTGATGAATCTGTGTTAAATGTGAATGAATCTGTGTAGCTATGAATCTGTGAAGATATTTGATTGCATTCAATACAACTAAAAATGTCTGATTGGTGTAGATGACTACTTTGTTTATTGTTAAACATTGAAGAATTGAATTCTCTTGGTGATTGTTCACAAATGATATCTGAAACATTATCGTTATGTAGGGAATGCACGTTTTCTGATGTTTGTTGATCAGAATTAATTTGTCTTTGAATTTTCAATTGTTGTTCAATAATTGGCAACACTTTTGTGGTCAAATTAGTAGAATTTTGAACTACAACCTCACCAATGGCTTGCGCATTAAACTGTGAATCAACATGACTTGATGATGTGGGCTGATTTTCTATATTGAGATGAGATTGACGATTTGTCTCAACCCAACATGTAACATCAGCAAGACGATTTTGAGTATTTTCAACTGCATCATTAAATGACTCGTAGATGTCGACGCGAGATGAATTCGATGATTTATTAAGTTGTTCGTCGATTCTGGCAAACTGTAATGCTTCTTCCATTTCGATCAGTTGATTTTGTTGTTGGAGTTGAATTTCATCTGGAGTTTCAATTCCTGTTCATGTTTGCGGCGTTTAAATTCAAGTTGAATTGCAAGACGTCTACGACTACTTGATGCAATAGATTGAGAAGTACTCTGACAACTTCTGCGTGAAGGACCGTTACTACCAGCTATTGAGTTCTGTTGAATGTTTTCAATTTGAACAGTATGATCGGCAGAACGATGTAAAATTGCACTGAAAGCTCGTCGATTACCAGGACTATCATAATGTTGTTGATGTTGGCAAATGTCAGATGACGCAGCTCCAGAACATATTTGATTCATTCCTGATCTGGAAGTTGTATTGATTTGATTCGTATGATTTTGTGTAGTGGTAATTGCTGGAAGTTGTTGTGTAGAATCTAGATTTAAATTTGACTGAATCCTTGAACTTCTACGGACAATTCGGGTATTGTCTGATTGTTAATGAACATACAGCGCTGTAGTTACGCAAGTGCAACAGGTGCAATTGCACTGAGCCCCATAGTTTTTGGAGCCCCCAAATAGTAAATACATTAGAAAAACTTCTCCAATAACCAAACAAATACCACGAATTGAAAGAAAACACAAAGATGAAAATTCAAAATGTTTTGTTTAATACGGGTCATTTTTTTACAAACCGAACACCTTTCCGACCGACACATTTTTGATTTGGCTGAAAATTTTTTTATTGGTTTTATATCGAAAAAAAGATACACGTGTTCGAGGATTTTGTTTTTTTTTTTTTTTGGAAAATATAGTGATTCTAAATTTCGAGAATTTCGTGATTTTTGGCTTGAACTTCGAATTTTGAATAGAACTTCGGTTCTTAATTAATTAGTTTTAAAGTTAAAAGATGATAGTTTAAAAAATAAATAAAATTAATAAAAGTTATTAACAAATTCCTATTGTTATAAACAAATAAAATGTCCAAATCGATCTTTAGTCGTTGTCCCACCCACGAAATGAGTTTTAGTATAACCATCGTATTCTACGTTTCATTTCCTATAAAAAACGTATTTTTAATTAATGGAGAATAGTAGATTCTTGTATGAGCTTAGAATGAAGGCAATTCTTCACGAGGATGAAGTTTCACGAAACGAGCGTAGCGAGTGGAGGGAATCATCCGAGTGAAGAATTGCCATCATCCTAAGCGAATACAAGATGCTATTTTATCCACGACTGCAAAATATTTCCTATAATTTGCAGTTTTCTGCTAAATTTTATAAACCATAGTAATGAATATTTACTAATACATATATACAAAATGAAATACATCAAAACATCATAGAAAAATATTTTCGTTAAATTTGCATGCAACATTTTCTGTGCGTAAAGTCAATACTTTTTAATAAATGTGTAAACCAAAAATTTTCAGTAGGTTATCGAGTGAACCTTTTCTACAATCTACATAATAAAACAATATTTATAATACAATAATAAATCATTTATTGATATTTATCGTAACGTTGAAACAATTCGTTAAATTAATGCCTGGAATTAAATTTATATCAAATACATTACTTTGGTTATTCGATATTGAATTTATATCGAATGTATCATTCTGGACACTACTGTTTTCACCAGTTGTATTTATTAAAATTGAATCTGAGATTTTTTTAGCTGTGTCATTTTTGTTCCGTATCGAATCATCGATGTACCCTTCGGCAACTGATGTGGACTTCCATCCACCATGTCTTTTTAGGGTTGTTATATCCCCACCAGCATCAACTAATATTGTTGCGGAAGATCTGCGAAATGTGTGTCCAGAATATTGTTCTGGATCGGGCAGTTCCAAAAAAAAAAGCAATTTCTTTGCCCATTTTGTTAAACTTATTGATCCCGATTATGTATAGTGCATTTACCGTTTTGGGAGTTTAAAAATAGTACTTCACTGTTACTATGCGACTTAGGTGGCCGTTTAATTAAGTAATTTTTACAAGTTTTGTAAAACTCTCCAGTGACTGTAAATTTTCTAGTAATTTTTGTCTTGGTTTCTGGTACATTTATCAGAAAAGCTGACCCAAGATCTTGTAAATCACAAGTTTTCATTGTGTACATTTCATTACATAAGGTGACCAGATTATTTTCAAACCAAAAGATGGCATATTTTTAGAATATACACCCCCCTCACTTGCAACTTTTTGCAATTCTTTCGTTCCAAATGAATTTTCACCCTGAGTATACTATCAAAGCCCTGTACTTTTATGATGGGATGTTAAAAAAGAAAATGTGAAGTGTGAACGATGATGATTAAGCTAAACTACGAATAATGAAGTAAAAAAGATAAGTACAACAAAATTTAGAAAGTTTATTTGTTAGGAAATTCAGTAATATTCAACGTCAAAAAATTAAATTAATTTAGCCCTCTTGGAAGGTCCCGCTTGAGGTTCGTCCGTACCTGGATCAACGTATTGGGATGGCATATCCCCATCAGGGGATGGTGATGAATCGTCGACGTCTTGTGCCCACAAGTCATTCTCCATATCGACATCGGAGAGATTGTGACCTTCTGGGATATTGCTACTGCAACAAAATTGTCAGGTACAGTTACATAATCTTCTTTTCTCATCGGCCACCACACACATATATTTATTAATACAATTATTAGGTCAGGGATGTAGAAAACTCTACAAATATATATTGCAAACAATTGCGAAGTTCGAAAAAAGTGATAAAACGTCCTAAGAAAGGTTAAAGAAAAAACTAGTCCTTTAGGGTTATAATCGCCAAAATTTGTAAAAATAACGATTTTTTCGCGGTTTTTCGATTTTTGACGAAGTTGCGTTCGGCGCTCGAGGTCACAAACTTGGATTATTCATTAGGCCAACATCATAAACAAGTCTACAAAAAATCAGAACTACCGGATTTGACGCATACTACCCCATACTCTCAGGCGACAAAGTTACTGAACTATTATTTTATATTTTTAAATCGAAGGAAAGCATCAATTTTGAAACAAAAATTGTGAGCAAATGAAACATAATATTTACGTATTTTAATTTAGGAGTAATAACGATATTTTTCTATGATGGGAGTTGAAAATTCTATTTTCAAGCAGACTTAATCCCCTGTGAATATGTTTTTTTTTATCTAGTGTAAAATCATTTTCACTAAATAACAAATTGGAGTTGCTATGGTATTTTCATACAATTTTACAAAATTTTAAAAGAAAGCAACCATGAAAAATTAGAATATGCATTTTTAATGTTATTGGGCCATATGTATAAAACCTAGTAACTAGGTTTTTTAAGTGTTTACTAGTTTTCGTATGCATAAAAAAGTATTCGAAATTATACTTTACTAGCTTGCTAAAAAAAAAAACATCGAAGTGTTTTGTTTTTGAGTGTTTGCTATGTTTGGTATGCATAAAAACCAAAATTTGCTGGATCTATGCTGGTATATACTATAATCAAACCTAGTGTCTTATTTACCACACTAAAACTATTACTAGGTTGTTAATTTATAGTTTTTTCTTTTTGAGATGTGATATGAATTCGAAAACAAGACAAATGTATTGAATTTATTGGTTTTTTTATTCTGATTTGGAAGATGAAATATGTTTTCGTGCATGTAGAGTTTACAAATTGCGTAAACCGGGTGAAGGAACAGTAAATTTTAGACACCTTTAGAAATAGTAAACTTTTAAGACATAGTAATTTACTCTTCTTGAAATAGTTGAAGCAGAATCGACCCAATCTTGCACGTGTTTTTTCCAAATTTTATGTGCTTATACACTTTGGCTTTTAAATAATCGTTCAAGTGTCGGCGGAATGCGAAACATGCAAAATGATTAGCAAATGAGAAAAATCATAAAGTTTTAAAACTGCGTGAAAACTGTGTTTTTTGCCTAGAGTGCCCTCTAACACTCACATCGATACTACTTCCATCACGCGGTAAGAATTAATTGAAAATGTATATTTTGAAATAAATTTTAAAAAATCGATTTTAAAATTTTTAAAACTTAAAACTAGTGGAAAAAGCTACCCTTAAAATTTTTAACAAATATTTTTGTCATGTGAAAATCGTGAATATTTCTAACGCATTGATATTTTTGAAAAAAATTTGCTACGAATAAAAAGATAAACGTATTCGAGGATTATTCGATATATACGTGTTCGAGGATTTTTTTTGGAAAATATAGCGGTTCCAAATATCAAGAATTTCGTGATTTTTGGCTAGTCGAGTTATTTTTAAAAAATTCATAAATTCGGTTCTATTAAAGATAGAAAGTTTCTAGTCTAGTTTGTTGTATGTTAAAGTTAAAAGATTTATCAGAGCTTTGCAGTTTTCAATGATTGTACAATACCGACGTTTTATACCAGAATTTGATTATATTGCTAAGAGCCTACATAAGCTTCCAAGAAAAGATAAAGCATTTGAATGGACCGAAAAGCAAGACGATGCGATTGTGGAACTTCAATTAAGATTATGATCTGCACCAGTTCTGGTTTATCCTATGCAATCTTAAATTTATGTTAAATACTGATACCAGCAATGATGGTATAGGAGGAGGAGAAAAGAAATCGATAAAATTGATGGGAAAGAGAAAGTAATACCTTATTACTCGAAGACACTGTCCAAGCGAGAAAGAGATCATTGTGCAACCCACAAAGAATTGCTGGCTATAGTTCTATGTGTGGAACATTTCCACAAACACTTGTAATTCCATTTGAGTAGTGATCATGGAGCATTGAGTTGTTTATTACAATTTAAATACCCAGCGGGGTAGGAAGCACGATGGATCAAACGCTTACAGGCTTATGATTTTGACATTAAACATCGAACAGGAAATGCACATGGAAATGTTAACGAATGCCAGGTAGAATGCAAGCACTGTAACCGGGCCGAAAGCTAGGAAAACATTATTGACGTAAGGCTTACGTAAGTGAAAAAGGAGAAAAACCTAGACAGTGTCATATTTGTCATAATGGAACAGCCTCTGTAAGTTCTAAGGGTACAGTTAAAGAATCAATGTTAGTAGTAGTCCCAAAAATAAAATTGCCTCAAGTTCTTAAAGAAATGTCATGGGAGAACCAACGGGGGTCACCTGGGTATTAACAAAACCCTTGACAAAGTGCGACGTAGATTTTATTGGTCAGGAGCATGTCAATTGGTAGTGGAGCGGTGTCGTGGAATAGCTACTGCAAAAGGACCTATACGAAGAAGTTATGGTAATATGAGGCAGTATAATATGGGAGCGCCATTTGAGAAAATTGCAATGAATGTAGCTGGACCATTTCCGGCTACTGATAGCATCAACAAATATGTGCTAGTCATAATGAATTATTTTAGCAAGTGGCCAGAGGTGTGTGTCCAATACCAATCAGGAATCAAGAACCATAATAACTGAAGCAGCAATAAGCAATTAGATTCATACAGATCAAGAAAGGAATTTTGAATCTACAATATTTCAAAAATCTATCAGATGCTTGGAATCAATAAATCCAGAACAACTGCTTCATATCCCTATAGCTGAGTCAAAGAGTTGATTTTCATGTTATCTGTTGATCTAGCACATTAAAGGGTAGATTATGGAGAAGCATTACTGGGTTGAATGAAGCATTGGAAAATGCAGTCCAACATAGGCATTCAGCACGAACATAGGTATTTTGCTAGTTCTGCAAGTGCAAGATCACTTCGCTCCAGAGCAATGGAGCCAATATCAGGGATCCTCTGCTTCCTGGTAAAAAGAATCACTACTGTTTTTGCAGGATTATTTTCTAACCCACTTTTTTGGCCCATGTCAATGTCATTACAAGGGTAGTTAGGACTGGCTCGTCTAATGTACTTTGACTAGAATCGCCACTTGATTATTTTATTCAATGCCAAGTAATTCTTGTATTCAATAAACATTAGTGATGTCAACTATTTAGTAAACATAGTTAACACACATTTGGTTATACTCCCGGCAGCCTGTTGCACCAAGCCTTGAGGCATCAATTTATCAAAACAAATGTTTTTAGCATAATTCGATATACTCATCGCCAAGGCATACCATCGCTAGTAAGAGGAGCGCCTTCGATTATCACACATTTGTAATAAGCTCATTAAATAAGATAAAACAGTGTGTTGCTAGAGCGGTGGAACCAATGATTCATCGCAAAAATAAAAGACTGTGTAAGTCTCAATTTCAAATCAGAAACGTAATAAAAACGATTCACGGCATGCCCACGACTAATAATAAGAAATACGCCAACGAATTCAAATAGTTAATTTTACACCCCAAAACATTGAAAAAACGTAGAGGAAAATCTCAAAAACAATACACAAATTGCCATCTGATAGCTGCCATCTGATCTACAAAAGATTACGTATCAAATCTACGAAAACCTTCAAAGCTCTTATGACAAATAGTCTATCGCCAATTGTTCTGAAAAGAAATTGGGCTGCATCTTCATTCTTGCAGGTCTGACTAATGAAAGATCAAACATAAAACGTTTTGAAGTTTTAGAAGAAATTTTTACTTAAATACGGGTTCTGAATAAAGATTTTTTTTCTTCAATAAAACAACTTATTTCACTTCCATGTAAACAAACACAAAAATATAAAATAAAACGAATATTTTAATATTGAACTTCTTCTTATAATTATTAACATAAAATTCTACAAATTTGCTAAATAAATAGATAAACTATAAGGAAATATAATGCGAAGATATTTAACAAATAAGTTATTTATTTGACAACTCAAAAAAGTTTGTTTTAAATCCCTAGTAAACTCCATAGCAACAACCTAGTGCGATGTTTTTTAATACTATCCTCCTAGTTTAGTTCATACTCAAACCAATTTTTTACTATGCTAGCAATTTTGTATTAAACTAGGTAGTAAAGTTTAACTAGTGTTTACTAGTTTTTATACATATCGCCCATTATGTTAGTTTCTAATTTAATAATTTATCATAAATTTCGTTTAAAAATTTACTATCATAGAAAAAATTGCATTTCCTACGCGAGATTAAAACATTTTACGTGAGTAAAAATTTCTTCACGAGACGCGTTAGCGTCGAGGGGGCTAATTTCAGGGAAAAGCAGCGTTTTCATCTCTTTTTGCAAAATGTACTATTTTTAATTTTCACGACTGTATTTAAAAATATTTTTCAAGTTACTCGCTTTAAAAGAACGCATTAAAGGAGTGATATAAGGAGCGTTTTCAATTCTGGTTTAAATTTAATACCGTCAATATTAGTACAGTACTACATATTAATTCTAAATTAAACGATTCGTTTGTATATTGAATTTTAAATAGTAATTTTCAATTTTCGAATTAAATTTGTGTTACTGGTTGCGCGGATATTGCTTGGAAACATATATATTGGGGAGAGTGCAGTTAGTGTGGTTCATATTTTTCAACATTGGTTCAAAACGAAACTATCTTAGAACTAGCTTCTAGAGTTGTTGTTGGTTGCGTATATATTTATTTATTTAAACATAGATTTAAGTTAAATTACAAAACGTTACATTACATATAATACTTAATTTGAATTTTGAAGAATAATTACAATATTAGATCTAAATTTTCAAGCCAGCAGGAGACAGCAAATTAAGTTCTGACAATCCTCCTGGAAACCTTCGGATTGGACAATCAGTTACTATATGGTGCATAGATTGAACTGGATAATCACAATCACAGAGCTTGATTCTTTACAGCACAGACGAAATGTTGCTGATTTGACAATTTTCTACAAATACATTATGGATGAACGAACTTCTGAAGAGATTAAATCAATTTTACCTGAAATAGCAATCCCATTGCGTAACACCAGAGCAAATGTTATAGCCCATCCTTTTACGGTTCATTTAAAAAGATGCAGAACTGTAGCCTTCCAGCGTGATTTTTTCAACAGAGTCTCTCATCTTTGGAACGCATTACCTTCATGGGTTTTTCCTGATAGCTTTAATCCTCAAAATTTTAAGGTTAACGTTCATAAATTTCTAAAAGAAATTTAATTTATTCTTACTTAATCCCAATCCCTAGTTGGCATGGTATCTTCGGATATTCAGAGACGTTAATAATTTATTATAATTAACACTAAACATGCCTAACTTAGAATAAAAAAAAAAAAAGAAGTAGATATAAAACCCCAATTGAATATTCAGGAACCACAACATCCATGTCCAGTTCGGATACGATTCAAAGTTACCCACAGTCTTCTAGGTAAATCAAAACCAACGGGAATTACATCCAAATTATCAATTAAATTATGATTGAGAACAGCAGATGACGACCAAAAATCTTTCCATTTATCCACGATGCTGAAAGTATCACCATTAAAAAATACAGCGCCTGAATCATAAGATGGATTTCTTGAACACAAACGCCTTGGAGGTTGATGAATTATAACATGGGGACATATTAGCTGAGGTAAATCCGCAACTTTTGACCAAATCCTACACAATTGATCTTGTCTACGAATATTAGGTGGAGAAATATTACTCACCACATGAAGCCAAGGAACAGGTGTTGAGTGGACACAGCCAAACATCAACATCAATTTTATCGGTATCGTGACTATTTAACCAAACAGGACAACAATATTCAGCAACAGAAAACACCAATGCTAATGACGAGTTCTCAAAGTATGGAAGTTTGCACCCCAGTTAGTTCCAGCAAGTTTTCTTATTATATTTACTCGAGATTTTAATTTCTTCGCTACATTTTCAATATGGTATTTATATGAGGGGCTTCTATCAAGATAAATGCCTAAATATTCAGTTAAAGGGTTATGTTGGACTTGCATATTATCAACAAAAACTTCAGGCTTATAATTACTAAGGCAGTTTGTTAAATGGTGAATGTTTACTTCAGTTTTGGAAATGTTTGGTTTTAGCCTCCAGTGTCTAAAATAACTCCATAGTGCTTCGAGATCAACTGATAACTGATCATCAATTTCTTTAAATTTATTATGTTGAACAGCCAGAGCAATATCATCCGCATAGATAAACTTCAACGAAATCGTAGTTGGCAAATCAGATATATACAGAATAAAAAGTAGTGGTGCCAAAACTGAACCTTGCGGCGAGCCATCATTCAGTCTTCTGGTTCTCCTTGTTTTATCACCAAGAAAAACTTGAAAAACTCTATTAGCAAGCATATTGTTGAGGAGCTTTATCAGAGATAGTGATGGAATAACACTTATTAGCTTAAATAAGAGACCTTTCCTCCAAACAGTGTCATATGCTGCAGATAAATCAAGATAAACGACACCAGTTTTAAGTTTCTTTTGCAATCCAGACTCAATCAAAGATGTCATGGACAACACTTGATCACAACAATTGCGCCCTGGGCGAAAACCAGCCTGTTCAGGAGGCATCTTTTCATATATTTTATCAGCAATTCGATTAAAAATTAAACGTTCCAGAAACTTATAAGAAATACTCAGCAATGAAATCGGACGAAAATGTTCAGGAAGGTCACCCACCATTCTTCCTAGGCTTAAGTATTGCAATTATTTTACTTCTTAGGAAAACTGATGGGACTATCTCAGTTAAAAGAATATCTGAGAAAAAATTAGATAGCCACAGTTTACAATTCGGCCCAAAATTCATAAAGAATTCATTAAACAGTCCATCCAGACCAGCAGCTTTGTTGGACTTCAAATAAGCGATAACAACGGTAATTTCTTCAACAGTAAAACCAGTGTTTAAAGAATCTGTAGCATTCACTAGATTTGACTTAGAATTATTTAAAGAAGTATTCAAATCATTTTTCCTTTGTTTATCTAAGGGAACATTAGAACTTTTGCCAAGACGAGAAGCTATAGCATTTGCACTACAATTATACGAATTAGTTGCAGATGACGGAGATGATGAATTGTCTAGCTTTCGTAACAATTTCCAACTTTTCCTACTTTTCCTACTAGAATGTCTAAAGTCCATAGATTCCATAAGAGTTCTCCATTTATTCTGACGAGACTCGTTTAAAGCGTTTAACAGATCATGACCAACTTCCGAATCACCAGATTCTTGATATACTTGAAACAAATTTTCACAAAAGTCTGACCATCCCGGTATATATTTCTTACGGAAACCTCTTGGTATAAATTTTTTGGCAGTAGAAATAACCATACTTACAAACCGATTATAGTTTGAACTAATGGGTTTAATAAATCGATTAGGGTTTAATAAAAATATTAGCATTTATGGCATTCGAAAAACCTTTCCAATCAGCCTTCATAAAATTCCATCTTGATCTGGGTATTGAATCAACAAAGGGAATGTTCAGACCCAAAGAGAGAATCACTGGACGATGTTGACTGTGTGGGAAGCCATTTAATACCTTCCGAGTTGATAAAAGTGGCTGACCATTAACATCTAAGGTTACGAAACACAAATCTGGATTATAATCTCGACGCCATCTTTCCGATCGAAATGTTGCTGTATCCTTAGCATCAAACATTAAATGTAAACCGTTTACAACAGACCAGTTTAATAGTATTTCGCCATTGGTGTCATTACTATCATAGCCCCAAGCTGTATTATGGCAGTTTAAGACACCCATTACGACTGCAGGATGCAAAAAGGTCTCCAACACACCATTAGGCCATCTGACATTTGGAGGTTTGTAAACATTTAATATTTTCACCAGAGATACCTCAACGACAACACGAAAAATTCCATCAGAATCCGACTTAAACACCAGACGCCAATTTGACAGTTCCGATTTTACATATGTTGCTATTCCATAAACAGGATGAAGAATAAATCCTGCTAAAACGAATCCATTTATTGTTCCTCTTTGAACAAGTTGTTGTTCTGTTGAGATATGTAGTTCTTCCAACAGAATTACATCAATATCTTCAAGATGACAGAGGCAAGATAAATATTCTGCTTATTAGCTGATAATCCCTCGACGTTAACTTGAAGTATTTTTAATTTTCCAACTTCCATTGATTCCGATACTGATTGGGAGGCTATACGAAGCAGTCTAATCTACCCAATTAATAGTATGTAAGGGTCAATGGCTACACAGTTGAAAAAGTAACTGCAATATTTAAAGCAAGTCTTGCAACAGGAGCTATGCGTTGCAGGTTATTATTTAATTGTAAAGTAAATGTTGCATTAAACCTAATTTCAATGTATTTCTATAAAATTTAAAACAACTCTTGCATCATAATTTATTTCTATAGAACAGCTAGAAGTTTTAATGCACCTTGCTGCAATTTAATACATTAATGAAATTTTAAAATTCACTAGAGTATTATCCTTTTTAAAAATATATAGTTAAAATCGTTTCATGTATGTTTTAGTTATCGCTTCTCAGCTGAAAGTCTATAACATAATAGTGATTAAGGTGGTATGTATGTTTTAATTTTTTCCTTTGTAATTTTTTCATTTTAATTTGATTAATTTAGGCAGGTGCGTAATAATCAAAGTATCTCGAAATTATGATGTAATTTGCATTAAAATGTCATACTAAAAAAATGTTGCGCGCAATTTATTTAATGCAAATAACAGACATTTTTAAACAACAAGTTTTTTTATTTTACTCCAAATACTCTGTTAAATATTGATGCAAAGAGCATTAGTTTAACTTTATATAGCAAGCTTTGTATTGTTTTGTAATGGAAACTTCCGTAGGACCTATATGTGTGGCAATTTGCATTACATATTCAATTTTTTTTAACTGTGTACTATATTCCCTTTATTAAAAGAATATAATTAAAAAATTTAAATTATACTAAAAAAAAAAATGGACAGAGAAAAAAAAATTCAACGTCTATATTCTTCAAAGGCTACTTAGTTCATATAGTTCTACAGCTAGCTTAGTTCATATAGGTTTACTTAGTTTATATAGTTTTACATATACATATTAGTAAGCAATATTAAATCATCGAAGTACTTTTCCGTAATGATTGATTCTACACCGGATGTTTGCAAAAAAACCAGTTGTTCATTATTATTCGGTATGTTAAAATAGCGGACCATAGCCAAGTGACCTCAACTGGCGAAAATTTAGCAAACGTCCTTATTGAGCAATTAAAACTATTAAGAATCGAAATTGCTGATTGTCGTGGTCAGTCGTATGACAACGCAAGCAATATGAAATAAGAATACACGGGAGTGAAATGTCGAATTTTAGAAATTAATCACTCTGGGGTGGTGCATACCCAACCTCTTTAAAATATCTAGACACTGTCCAACGGAAAGCAATTAAATTGATCGGCAATTCAAATCTTACAAACGAGCTTGATTCGTTACAGCATAGAAGAAATGTCACTGATTTGACGATGTTTTACAAATACATTATGAATGAGTACTCTTCAGAGGAGATCAAATCAATACTACCCAAACCCGCTATTTTTTCTCGTTCAACCAGAGCATCAGCCATGGCCCACCCATTCACCGTTCAAATAACAAAATGTAGAACTGTCGCCTTTCAACGTGATTTTTTTAACCGTGTTTCTTATCTTTGGAATTCCTTGCCCTTATGGGTTTTGCCTGATTATTTTAATCCCCAACTTTTTAAAGTCCATGTCCACCAATTTCTTAAAGAAACATAATCTATTTACACAATCCACAGTTGGCATGGTATCTTCGGATATTCAGAGACGTTAATTTATAATTTATTTAAGTTAACACTAAACATGTCTAACTTAGTATAAAAAAAGCATGGTAAACGCATGATATATGTGGTGGACATAACATTATTCTAGTGATAGGAGATAGTGTTAAAACACTATTAAAAGTCAAAATTATTTCACTACATTAAATAATTTATATAAGATTTTTGCTGCATCGAAACAGCGATGGGCCATTCAAGCAAAATATTTCAATGGGCATATCGCTTTAACAGTATAAAAGCCGTAAAATATCTCCAGATAAAAGATATCAGTCTTGCATTAGATGAACTTAAGAATAGCTATCCAGATTGTAAAACTCTTGCTGTATCTTTAAGAAAACAAATAAATTCTTATGAATTTATTGTATTGACAACAATTTGGTCAAAGCTTCACATATTCAGCCAATTGCTTCAACGAAAAGATATGGCAATCAATATATTGCATTACAACATACAAGGGCTAAGTTATTATCGCTTGCTGACTTAAAAAACTTTTTCCAAGAAGTTATAAAAGAAGCACAAGAAATATCGTTAGCAATAAATGTAATAGCACAGTTTACCGAATGGCCTGCACGCGATACCCAAATATTAACCAGTAGAAACAGAGAATGTTTTGATAAATCACCAGAACCTAGCCGAGTACGTAATCTCAAAAGATTAGCTGACTATTGTTATTATACAGATCCAAAAAATAAAGGAAATGATAAAAATGACGATATAGATGCTATTAGTACAGATGATTTACCAAATGACGGAATTGAACTCCCACAAGAATAAATTGAACCAATTCAATGCTGTGATTATAGGTGAGCTCATCCCTGAAATTGATGAGTGTAGCCATTCGATATTGTGATAAATTTATTGCAAGAACGATTTGAAGCTTAAAGCTATGAACTCAAATAAATTCAATACTAATAGTGCAAATCTGGTCAAACACTTAGGAATAGATATTGAAGACTCCAAATTCAAAAATGAACCTTCTATTTTAAGATATATTTTAGCAGATAATTATACTATTATGGAGAGTTTGGAATTTATTTTAGAAAGGAATTTGGAAGAATTATGTATGAATCTAAATGTATATGCATCGTTCATAGAATAATTTTAACAATACCAATTACCGTTGCTCATTGTGAACGGTGGTTTTCAAAACTGAAATAAATTGAAAATTATCAACGGTCAACAATGTCACAAGAAAGGCTTTCTGGATTAGTAATAGTGACAATTGAAAGTGCAACAGCCAGAACAATTAATTATAATTACATATTTGATTAATTTGCCAGCAAAAAGCTAGGAAAATTCTTTTATAATTTCTACATATTTTTTTTAAGTAAAAAACAATAAAAATGAATTCAATAACATTTAAAAAAAACTTGTTAGTGTCTGCATAGGGCCCCTTAAAGATACAATACGATGTTGTGCACAGGGCCCCTAAAAGTTACACTACGGCGCTGTGAACATACTCATTTTCGTATATTTATTTGACTGTTCCAAAGTACTCGAAGGACCATATGTTCATTGTATACCTTTAATATTTAATTTATTAATAATCTATCTTTGCTTGAAGTACCGAATATGAGCTAAAACTGGTCTTAAGTTAAAACTATTAAATAATTAATTTTAAATTAGTTTTGTATTATTTTTAATGTTTATTGTAACAAAAGACAAAAAGAAAGTAAAATTAAAATTCACAAAAAACATAAGTAGAATAATTCGGCTACTATGTTTCTTAAAAAATGAATTTATAATGCAAAGTATAATGATATTTTAATTTATAATTTTGAAGATTAACACTAAGTTTACACCATGGTAGTATAATAGAATAATAGCAAATAGCTATTAAACTATTATGGTGCAAACGGATAGAATAATATATTAAGGTATGTATGTCATATTAAGGTATACCTTTTTACTTTGACAGATAGTTATTTGATATTTTGCTTTTGATCGATAGTATAATAGTATATTCAAAAAAATTGTAACGGTCAAAACGTTAAATGTAAAAGGCAATTTCATGCGATTGTAAAAATGTGCAATATCAAAATCACTGAAAATTTAGTTTTAATTTTAAATTCATATTAGTTTTATAATTTTTTGTTGAAATACTTTTCGATTGATAAGATTTTATATTCAAATTTGAAATACGTTGGCCGTATTCTATCTGTCAATATTATTCTGAGCGTTTATACCACAGATAGAATAATACTATTTTGGTATAAACGTCCAATGTATCGATAGTTTAATAGCAAAAAACTATTATTCTATTAAACTATCGGTGGTATAAGCTTGGTATAAATAAGCCAGTGGTATCCAAATTGAAATATTAAATCTAGAATTAAAAATCGATCATCAAACATTGTGCAATAACAACAGCCAGTGTACGGAATTCATAACAAATATTTTTTTGCGGAAATATTTTTTTACGGTTAGCCCTTCGCCCAACCCAAATTTTCGTGAATGGGTTCGTTCTGCATCTTAAGGTCACCAGAAACAACCTTTTTACACGTTTATATAGCGAGTCGCTTGATCCAAGACAGACGCCCGCTCCAAGCCGCCCCTAACATGGATAACATACGCTGCATTGGTTTTTTGGCGCCAATGACTCGCCATGGTGTAGAATCATTGAGTATAAGCAGTATTTACTCTGCCCCTATCAGCTACACTAACCTAATTCTGTTAGCGTTACCCACGGTGCACGGCGTGGACGTAGAATTTTGGATTATCGCTATCCTACGGATCCTAATAATGATGCTCATACTGATCCTAATAATTTAATTAGTAGTAAAAATTGTAAAATTTTCACAACCACTTCTCTGATTCTTTCACTAATTATCTTCTCTTCGTGATAGTTTTTCCATGTCCAGTCCACTTGAATTATAATTTTCAGACCACTGCAATTAGTGCCATAATTTATCTAAACCTACCAAATCAGGGTATGATTCAGATTGACAGGGTTGATCCCAGTTGAGCACCCAATGTTATAAAATTTGGCTTGGATGGATAAAATGGGAATCAAACTGAATCTAAATAATATGACAATGAACACAAATATCTTTTTTATGAAATCGGTGGCTCAATGGGACGAAAAACTTTTTGTTGCATTCCTGAATACTCCTGAATTCCTGAAATTTAATTCACAAATATACCTCTTATTTTCTCGGTTGTATATTTATTATTCACTAATTAAAAGTTCACTATTATGCCGTTATATGAGCATCATCAGTTTAACAAATAGTTTCAATAATCAATATTTTTATTTCTTTTTTTAAATAATTCATATAAATCTTAATTAATTACAAAAAAATGTGTAAACTTATATTTATCTTATCTAAATTATTATCACAATAAATTTTGTTTTAATAAAAATTATTTTACATTTAATTTATAATTAATATTAATTAAAAATTGAAATTGACATTTTTAGTTGTTCTTTTTTTTAATTTTATTTCCTTAAATATTATTTGGTTTAGTTAAATTTTTATTTTATGAATTAAATATTGACTAATTTTTTAATATAATGATAGCTTAAAATTAATTTGGCTATTATATTTTGTCAAAAAATTTCTTTTAATTTTTTAGTATACTATAACGGCACTATTGTATTTTACAATAAATTTATAATTTTTTTATAAAGTTCAGATTCAATAATACAATTTATTAAAATTCTATCAATTTTTTTTTAAATTTATATTTTCTTAATTTAACACTTGTAATTTTACTAAAACAATAAAAGTTACAACAGTCTTTGTAGCTTTAAATGTGGATATGAAAACTATACTATAATGGAATGTTGGTTGTTGAATTGTTTGCAAAAATTGAACTATTCCTTGAGATTTCTTGAATACTTTCGGTTTTATTGGATGGAAATAGAACTGAGTAGGATGGTGGTGAGTCTAACTCTTCGTAGCTAGGTGGAACGGATTCTATGATGTTTGGTTGATTTTCTGTTAAATTTGGATTCGATGTACTTATGGTAGCTACAATTGTTGCTCGGGTTGGTTTGTGACGTCGGCAGCAACATTCTACAAAGAAATTTAATAAATGGATTAGTTTGATCACTGAATAATAGATTTTAAATAAACAATACTGGATTTCAAGGATCACTACAATTATCTTGTGCGCAAAAGTCGTTAAAGAAACTCAAACTAAACACTAATGTCGATTATGAAAATACATTTCAACTGACTAGCAAAACAGATTAAAACCTGCAGAGCAAATTTGACAATATGGACAAATAATATTAGTATTTATACCAACCAACAGAGCTACCGTATGCTGATCTAATGTTTTATACAAGACTGGCTGCGTATCCCTGTTCCCACAAAAGATACCAAATATATAAGTTTTAGCCAAAAAACCTCAAAACCATAAAAACTTAATCTTTTTTGTAATAATAAAAATTTGAATTTCGTACAAATTAAAGATAACCCACTTTTATAAGTCGTCCTTAGTTTCAACACGACAGAATTTTTGGATTCATAGAAAATCGACTTTCGATATGAAAGAAATAACATTGATCTGTGGCATGGCCTAAACCGACTTATGTCACTTAGATAAATAGAGATTACTTACCCCATAGTCCACAAACAAGTAGTGCAGCCCCGCATAACACCATCCCGAGCAATAAATAGCCCCAAGGCCCATACCTCGATAGTCCTTTACTATTTGATTTTCTATTTATAAAAACTTCATCACTATCTTTATAACCAATTGTTACTGATGTATCTTCCATTGCATCTCTTTCTGATGACGATTTTTCTTCAGCAAAAAGACGTTTTAACAGTTCCGATGATATTCGATCCCATAAATTTAAACTTTTTTTTATATCATTCATATAACCGTTTTCATTCAATGAATCACAGTAATCAGAATCTTCATCACTTGTATATCCTGATCCAATCGGACAATCTTGATTACCATCACAAACTAATTCACTTGAAATACAAAATATTGCTTGTCTACCGAGCTTAAGGCAAGAATGTTTTCCGGACTGAAAACATGATTCTCCATGCCCGAACACGGTTATGGCTAATTGATACATTGGAATATTTCCACCATGATTCCAAACGATTTTTATTTTTCCATGTAATAAACGGACAGGTTGTTCGATTTCGTGTACTGTCTCCATTTTACATGGATCTATTCGCCAGGGTGGAGCATACTCCTCATTTGTCGAATACTGGAAATAAATAAAAAACGAAATTAATTATAATTGACAAGATTAAGTTGTTTGCCATCAAACACATTTTCTAAGGCAAAAAATACAGAGGAAATGGTATCAGTTTACAGCAGCTTCAGCTTTGGATAACAATTATAAATTCTATCGTCGTACGGTGATACTATTACCATAGATTTTTGTTTTTAGTTTTCTATTTTAAAGAATACCAAACTTAATTTAACTAATCTATAGTTACATTAAAACAATTAGGTTTGAGTAACTAGTAAACGTATCATCTTTAACTACGTTTATTTTTTTTTTTTTTTTTTCAATAAATAAATTAATTAAAAAAAAATATTAAATAATTAAACTATTCTTACTTACTTTTTATTGAATATTAATGAAATTGTTGATGGCATATAAAAAAAATTAATAAATTTATGAAAACAATTTTTACTTTGAGATTTTGTATTAATCTCTATAATGAGTTATTTAAATCAAGACTGTGATGGGGAGGGAACACTCGTGCAAAGTTACTTGATCGAACTAGGTGGTTTGCTGGTTCGAAGCACAGTATTCGATAATTCAACGATAATTCAAGAGACCATGTTCAATTTGGAAATCATATCCACTCCTTCCACTGAGTTTCAGCCGTCCTCGGACAACCGTCGTAACGCTTATAAATGGATACATATATTTTTTAAAGCAGATTGTTCATCATGAATCTAATTTTTACATATTATTTTTTGGTTTGTAGACCATACACAAAACCTAGCTTGGATAAAATATAACCGATTATATCAGGACTCCAAGAGGTTTGATAATCTCAAAAATTATCAAACAAAATTGTCTTCGTTGGTTATTTTGTTGGACGAAATATAAAACGTCAGATTTTTACTACGTCCAAAAGTGATAAGTTTAGGACTATGTCCTAATTTTTTTTTTTTTCGAGTAATTGAATTATTCGTATTTTTTAGAAACTGGAATTCTGAAATAATTATGAACTTTGGATAATATTTTTGCAAATTTTAGGACTATTAATTAATTTTGAATTTTTGGTATCTTTTTGTGTTGTTTAGACATGGCATAATTTTTAATTTTTGGTAATTTGTGTTATTAGATTTTGACAACTTTTTTTTACATTTTTGTAATTTTTGAAATTATTGTAATTTTTTTCTATTTTCGTAATCTTCTTACATTTGTATAATTTATTTTAAATTTTTATAATTTTTGGACTTTTGATAATTTCTTTTTTAAATTTTTTGATTATTTTTTGGAATTAATTTTGAACTGTTTTTTTTTTTTAAATAAGGAAAGTTCGACAGGTTCAACTCAGAGGCCAGTAGTTGGTCGTCATCAATTCAAAAATTTTATTGATATTTTCCGATCCAACATCCAACAGCCAGCCTCCACCGTTTCGCACCGTTACCGCAAAGGTAAGAATTGTCCTCCAGACTGATTTCTAACGAGGTTTACAATATTTAATTCAACAATTGCCGTTTCTTTGTCGCGCAACAAGTTAATTGCATTACAATATTTAATTCAAAAATTGCTTTTTTTGTGGCGCTAAAGTTTAATTGCATTACATATTTACACTATTTGATTCAACAATCACCTTTTCTTTGTGGCGCCACAGTTTAATTGCATTATACATATTAACAATATTTAATTCAACAATCGCCTTTTCATTGGCGCAACAAGTTCGGATGTTTAATATTAAAAGAATGTTAGGCTAGGAAGGACTAAAGTGCTGGGGAGTAAGATCTGGACTATCTATGATGTGAGTGACCTTTATATAATTTGGTTTTAATTCCATTATATAAATAAAATACATATAGTATTGGGTTGGATGTGACAGTCGTAGCTCCTTCGACTCTAAGGTCGTCAGAGTCTCCTTTTTTTATTTTTTTGGTTTGAATATTTTCAAAATGCGTGCATATCAGTGAATTTGTACTGGAATGATGGATATTCCCTTTCGGCTAGTTGGAACATAACATCGCTTGGCGTGCAGTCCATCAATTTGCTTCCTATTGATGTAATCATAAGGTCCAGTTTCCATTACAAAGCTTCAGGTATAGAAGAGTTCTCAATGAGGTCAGGACTACCGCGTGTTCCGCTCAAGGAAACTAATTGTCATGTTCTTCGAAAATTTTATTCGTGAGAGCGTAAACTGTTAGAGCGTAGAAAGAATGCAAACCAGTGGACAATACCAGAGAAAAGAATCGCCAGTCGTTTGTTCCGCAGTGATTGATGTTTTCTCAACATCTACACCAACCTCTCAACACAGGATGTTGCGGCGATGTTTTTAACCTGCCAGGAAATGGAGAGCAGGAATATGGTAACCCTTGGCCATATGAGCCATAAATAGACCTCTTCTATGTCCTTGTCAGACCATCGACCGTCGATACAAAGACGGATCGACCTTCCCGGAGACATATTTTGATTTGATCAGTGTTTCAGTTACGGTTTAGACTAATATAACGGGTTAAATATATTAAATTCATATCCAACTCTTCGTTATCTCATCTTCAATTCTATGTCTTAAGTGAATTTTGTTTACCGGTTCACCCACGAATAGTTATATTGATAGCACATACACATTGGTATCACTGTGATGATTTATTTGTTTGGTTAGCGATGTAGACAAAAAAGTTAAAGGTAAATGCAAAATCTCACATGTTTGTCAAATGTTAGTTATCTAAAAAATTCTACTTCGTATAAATAAAAAATGGGTAAACAATCTAAACGTTGAAGGTTAAATTGAATGCTCGTGTGAAATTAAAATAATCTTGAATAAATTTATTTTTACTTCTATATCCTGAAATACTACTAAAAAATTATTTATATATTTGAACATTATACAATGTGGAAGAATTAAAAAAACCAACATGAATTTAAATTTTATTTGTAGACATTACTTATGATAACAGATATATCGTCGAACATATTAACTATCATTAATTTGGGTTAAATAAGTTAATTGAGAAAACTATTAAATGATGACATTAAATTGTGTAAATATAAATTATGGTTGGTTTACAACTATTATTACGAAATCAAACATAAAACCAGAATTATTAACTTGAATATATTTATGTTTTAAGACAACATAATAAAATTAAATCTAATCAGAACAGGATGTTAAAACCGCAAATGAAAAAACTAGCATGCATTTTCGTTTTGTAATTCTAAAGTTCAATGTTCGACTTAGCTCCAAAATGTTATGATTAAAAGTTGAGGAAGTAATTTCGATGTTTGTATTCAAGGTAATATTATTTCTAGTTATTTCTACAAATTTTTTGTTTAAACAAAAAATTGGCATAACAATAAAGTTCTTATACTAATATGTTTGTGTCTGCCTCCTATCCAGGTTTGGACTACAAAATTTTATAATTTTATTATTATACTTCCGTACGTGACTATTACTTTCATTTTCGTGACTTATTATTTCAAAATTCAATACTTATTGTGTGAACTTGATATATATTAAGGAGGTCACTACTGCTTATATCGATCAAGACAACGTCGAACATATGATATTCAGTTGTCTGTTGTTGTCTACATATATGTATTTTGCAATTTTCGCATTCCATTTCATTCTAAAAAAAAACCCACCTCCAACTTTACTACACACGAATTTATTATTCAGTTGAATTTATTATTCATCGCATATAGCAAATATCGCATCGCATATAATCACATAATTATTAACATAAAACGTATAAGCCAAATATTTATGCAAATCAAATAAAAGAATCTTTAACTTACAATACTAAGAGGACAGGTGAATGCTATGGATTTATTCCTATGCCGTATCATATCGTTAAAGTAATTATATTTTTCGTATTTTCTATGTAATCGAATAAAAAATCCATGATAATCGGGTGCCACAAATAAACGTTGGCATGATGAATGTGTTGAATCTGGTTGTAAATTTAATGTAAAACTAGATCCTATTCCATATTCTTGAACATATTTTTCAGGTGCTTGATTACATATTGTTTCACTATTTACATCATTGTCTAAAAATAAATAAAATAATATTTTATTAGCTGGAAACTCTTAAAAAAATCGAAATAAAAGTTTAACAATATAACGCTAGGTGAATTCTTAAATAATAAAAATCACTTAATCTTTAACCACATCACTTTACACTTTTTTGTGCAAATAAGTCAACTTTTTATTTTGAGCAAAATAGGAGTTTGGGAGTGAAAATCGAAAATTATCAATCGAGAATAGGCTGCGAAATATTTGAGGCATTAATGAGCCTCATTTTATTTTACATTAAATGAAATTTTATTATTAATTTTTCAGATATTTTTTGCTGGCAGACGCAATGATTACGAATTGAGATAACCATTTTGCTGACCAATATTCTTAATTACATCGATTTACTAGTATAAAAATCAGCTTTCGGCATAATTTAATCGTCAAAATTTCCTTACAAGTATCTTGTTCATATTACATTCTGATTATTGCAATTATTTGTTTTCCCCTATATGTTATGCGTCAATTAGGAACAAACGGAGTATTGTCTAACTTCACGAGATCTCAAGATAATTTACAACTACATCATAAAATTATAACATTATAAAATGTAAAAAGTTCGAATCCGATCCGAAACACGAAAAATAAGAAGTGGAATTTTTTTCTAAGAAAAATCCAACCATGCCTTTGAATTAAAAAAATTCAAATTATTTCCTTACTTACTAAGTTTACTTGCTTATAAAAATCCACAAATTTAAATATCCGTCATGTTGTCTTATATACAAACATATATGACAATAATCTTAGAGTATTTAGAGAGAAGATTTTTTTTTTTTTTTTACTTTATTTAGAGAGAAGATAATTTTAAAATTGTGTGATCTTGCATATTCAATTTCTCTTTTTCCATTTTGATTTGTTTTTAATGTTTATATTTTCTACCCCAAACTTTTTTCTTAAATTATAAATTAAAAACAATTCTTAATTTAAAATGTCAACAAAATATTAAATGTTTTCTTCATAGTTGTGCTAATTTTTATAAAATGAATGACAATAATTGCGAAAGTTATTTAAATTTATTATGTTATTTCCAGTGATTATTTAAGTCAAATATTTTATAAAGCAACATTTTTTAACGACACAAACAAATATTCAAACTTTTTTCATTACAAACAAATTTATTTTTCATTTATTAAATATCAAAAAACTATAAAAAAAACTGATTATAATAAAACCAAAATTTCAATTTTTTCAATTCTTTTTATACAGTCGGGGGAGAAACTATTTTTTTGTAGAGTTTTTTCTTGTAGTTTTAAACAAACTTGCAATAGTTGTACAATTTTGAATCAAATGAAAAAATTACGCAAGTCTATTTCTTATTTCTTCTATAACGGTTTCTTTCTGAGGAAAACAATCAAATAAAAAACGATTCGACACATGTGGATGCACGTTACATATTAGTTGAGGTAATCGGCTGGACTATAATAGACCAAGTGTCAGCCATTCATTTCATATTGATTGCAAAAAATCAATAATAACTATACACTCGTGGCTAAAGCCGCAATTAGACTATTGCAGAACTCTGCAATATTTCTGAAATAGTCGTGCAATGGTAGTGTGTAAAATATTCATTGCAGAAAAGTTTGCAATGTTTTGCAATGAGTTCATTGCCAAACTGTTCTACAATGAATATTTTACACACTACCATTGCACGACTATTGCAGAAATATTGCAGATTTCTGCAATAGTTCATATCTAGCTCTCGTTGAATAAACATTGTTTGTTTTAATTTAAACATTAAAAATGCTAAAATGAAAAATCAAAGCAATACGAGAAAAAGCTAAAATAAAACTATTAATATAATTATCAGTGTCAAAGTGTTAAATTTGAAGTGTTAAATCTGTTTTTAACAAAAACTTATATAAAAGTTTAAGTCTCTTCCATAAATCAAGTTACTGCTAAAAAGTGCATATTAAATTAAACAGTGATTTATAATTAATGTGTGTAACGGGTTCTTGTTGAACTACAGTCAATAAATTTTGGGAAAAACAACAAGTTTAATATATTAAACAAACCAACATAACAGTTCTGATTACCATTACATTAATACATACTCAACAATCTACATAATTTGTGATACAGTAACACAAAATCACAAAATACCTGTTTAGGAAAGGCAGTAAACAAGAACACTATATATTATTGTTGTCAAACTCAGTGATTTTCTGTGTTAGTTGAGAAATCGTAAACACAAATTCATAGTTCAAATATGTCACGTCTTTGTGTGAAGTGCAATCTGAAAATTTCAAGGGGTAAACAGGGAATAGTTTGTGGAGCGTGTAATAGTAATCATCACACCAATTGTGAAAATATTTCTGCAGATCTATTGAAAAACATACAACAGAATAGTTTGCAATGGTTTTGTATCAATTGCCGAGATGCAAACAATTCTTCTAGTATTGTAAATTTACCGGATGAGGAGGACAGCATTGAAATCCAAGAAATGAAAGCATCATTTGCGTCATTTGCTGCAGAACTGAAAACTCTTCAAACCAACCAAATGAAATTTTCAACAACATTAGATCATATGAATACCAAATTTGAAGCATTATTAAAAGTCTCAAAGATAGTTAATGATCACGAGAGAAAAATTAGTAAATTGGAATTGGATAATATATTCTTGAGGAAGGAAATTACTGCTATGAAAAATAAACTTTGTTATGATGAAGAAAATTCTAGGAGTTTAAACTTGCTTTTCCACGGTGTGCCGGATATTCAAAATGTAAATGTGAAGGAATCCTGTGACAAAATCTTCAATTTTTTGAATATTTCATCTTCAGCTGACAAAATTGAAATTTTAAATGCTAACAAACGTAATATTAAGGATGATAAGATTCCACCGGTCATTGTCCAGTGTACGGATAATGTTGAACGTCAGAAAATAATAGATGCCTTTAAAACTAAAAAACTGGAAATACAGAGGAATATTTTAATTACTGATTTCGGTCTTACTGCGAATGTAACTGGTCGGAATACTTTTTTCATCACTGATCATTTGGCATCATGGAAGCAGGAACTATTCTCGCTGGCAAAGAAATTGAAGGAAGAAAATTTTTTTAAATATGTTTGGGTACAACACAATAATGTTCTGGTGAAAAAAGATGATCAAGCGAAAATTATTAGAATCAGAAGTGCTGATCAAATTGATGGTCTACGTAAAATATAACTTTTGCTGCCTCTTGAATTTTCTTCTTGATGATGATGAATTTTCTTTAAATTAAAATTTGCGTCTTCCTTAAAATTAATGTTACCTTTTGTTTTTTTTTTTAATTTTTTTTTGTTAAGTTATTCAAATATTTTTGTTTTTCCCATACATACTTGATTTTTAGCTAAGATAATGCAAAATTTGTCAATTTTCTTTCAGAATGTTAATGGCTTGAGATCGAAGACTGATTCATTTCTATCAAATGTGATGACATCCAATTATGATATTATATGTTTGAATGAAACTTTTCTTAATGATACCATCAACAACAATGAACTTTTTACAAACGAATATGTAGTATATAGAAGAGATCGGGATCTTAATCTATTTAATGACAAGGTGGATGGTGGTGGATGTCTAATCGCGGTGAAAAGAAATATCAAGTCATGCAGACAACATAGTTGGGAGGTCTATGCAGAAGAAATTTGGATTAGTGTGAAAATCAATCACAATGAACTTTATATAAATGTGCCCTATATCTATCCAGGGGCCAAATTTGAAGACTATGAGAAGTATTTCGAGAATGTGAGTAATATAATTAACAACAATAACCACGCAGGAAAATTTTTGATTATGGGAGATTTTAATTTACCAGATATTGTCTGGACTCCGTCTAATTTTAAAGAATTTCTCCCCACAACATATAATACCAGATCCTCACATGAGCTTGTTGAATTTCTTAATTTCTGCGGTCTTAAACAAGTCAATGGTATAGCAAATGCGAACAACAGAATTCTTGATCTTATAATGTCTGACTTAGCGGAAAATAACATCTCACTTTGTCCTGCTTTAGATATTCTAGCCAAAGTAGATCGCCATCATCCTCCTATTGAACTATCGTTATCATTCAAAGAAATAAAATTTCTCAAGGATGCTAAAATCGAACTTCTTAACTTTAGAAATTGTAATTTCATTCTTATCAACGCTGCAATTGATGAAATTAATTGGGTTGAGATTTTAGAAGCCCCTAATATTGATCAGTCGATTGAAAATTTCTACAAAATTATAAATCAAATAATATCTGAAAATGTTCCTAAATTTTCTCAGAAGAAAAATAATTATCCACCATGGTATTCAACTCATCTTATTCAACTTCTTAGTATGAAAGAGTTACTGAGAAAAAAATTTAAACTGTCTAAAGATAATGATTATTACAATATGTTCTCTAGAATCAGACAAAAAGCAAAAACTGAGTTAAAAAAATGCCACTTTATTCATCTTCAATCTGTCGAAAATAGTATATCCACAAATCCTAAAAAGTTTTGGTCGTATGCTCGTGAACTAAAGAAATCTGATGCGATACCAAATGCTATGCACTTAAATGGCGTTAAATGTTCTAAATCTAAACAAATATGTGATACTTTTGCAAACTATTTTCGTTCTGTTTATAATAATAATAACACTCTGAATATTACCAATGATCAATCAAATATTGAATCAAGCACCGACTTGATTTCCGAACTAGCATTCACATCTGATGAAACCAGGGTATTATTAAATAATCTGGACACAAATAAAAGTTGTGGTCCAGACTCACTACCACCGATCTTTTTAAAAAATGTAGCCTCGTCAATTGCTCTTCCTCTTACTATTCTGTTTAACAAATCATTACATGAAGGTGTTTTTCCAAATAATTGGAAGATGTCCAAAGTAGTTCCTATCTTTAAATCTGGTGACATTACGAACATTAGTAATTATAGACCAATTTGTATTTTGAATAGCTGTTGTAAGATTTTCGAAAAATTGGTACATAATAAAGTGTTTGAACACACTAAAAATCTTCTTTCTCGTAAACAACACGGCTTTTTCAAAAAACGTTCAGTTTTGACTAATTTACTCCAATTTACAGAATATGTTTATGCTTCGGTTAACTTGGGTAAGGGAGTTGATGTTATTTATACGGATTTCACTAAGGCTTTCGATAAAGTTAATCATCAACTTCTTCTACGTAAACTCAAAAGGTTTGGTATTCGTGGTAAACTATTGCGTTGGTTTAGATCTTATATTAGTGATAGATGTCAATATGTGGAGCTTAAAAACGAAAAGTCTTTTGAATTCGTACCCACATCTGGTGTTCCACAAGGTTCAACATTGGGTCCTTTGTTGTTCATTTTATTTATCAATGATCTTGTTAGCAAAATCAAAAGTGAAGTTCTATTGTTTGCCGATGACCTTAAAATATTTTCGTCAATCAAAACATTTAATGATCGTATTCAAATTCAATCTGACCTTCAAAAACTTCAGTGCTGGTGTGACGAAAATGACTTACATCTAAACATAAGCAAATGTTACTCGTTAAATATAAAATCAAGACTTTCCTATTTAGATCATACATATAGTATTGCAAATGTACCACTTGAATGTAAAAAGGACGTGCGTGATTTGGGTGTAATAGTTGACAGTAAATTCAGTTTCAACACTCACATTAGGAGTATTGTTAATAAGTCCTTAAAGATGTTGGGCTTTGTAATGACAATTACCAAAAAGTTTTCAAAAACTGCGTCTTTTGTTTCAATTTATAATGCCCTTGTTCGAAGTCAACTTGAATATCTGTCTTCTATTTGGAATCCATGTTACCATATTTACATAAATTTAATAGAAAGAGTTCAAAAAAAGTTCTTGAGATTTCTAAACTATAAAATGAAAATTTCGTATGAACCGTACGGTGATCGACTTAATAGATATGGTTTCCGAACATTATCCAATAGACGTATAATCACTGATGAGTTAACATTATACAAAATAATAACTCTACAACTAGATACCGACATCGTCATCCAATTGTCTTATCGTAATAGTTATAGATACAACATAAGAAATCCTGCATCTTTTTCTATTGCTACATATAGAACCAATTACATGAAAAACTCGCCGATTGTAAGATTGCAAAACACGCATAATGCTTACTTCAATGAACTGGATTTGTCTTCGATCTCGATGCCATTGAAGGAATTCAAAACAACAATTTTTCAATTGATTTAGCTGATCAACAATAATCATAATTTTAATTTTAAACTAATTAATTAGCATAATTTTCTATTATCTGTTTTTGATGATATAGGAAATTAAAATTTTATCTGAGCGTGAATAGTTTTGTAATTTTCGTTTTCTTTCATTTGTTTTGTTATCACTTATTTCTTTGGATAGATAATTGTTATTAAATGGATAATTTTTTGAATTTTTATATGAACTAGATTAAGTAATGTCTAATATAATAACTAGCAAGTAATTGGATTTTTTTGTAATCTGTTTGTTAGTTAATTGAATAAATAAATAAATAAATAAATAAATAGTCTAATTGCGGCTTTAGAATGTTGACTATAATAGAAATATTCGCATCCAATAAATTCATACAAAATAATGTTTAGTAATTTAATACAAATATACCCATGTAATGTATAAACATTTCCATAGTGAGGAGTCTAATAATAGTAGAGAATAGTTATCACCTCGGTGGTATATTTCATGAGTGTCTGCTCCCGAGCCAAAATTTTTTACTTTTTAGAATTTAGAATATTTAAATATCAGTTTTTTTCAATAGAAAAATAACCTCTACAAACCGCCTTCAAAAGCGAGTTACCGGAAAAAAATCCCGTTTGAGTTTTTAAAAAGGCGTTAAAATTTTTAAATAAAACTCCTGTTTTGTTCCTAAATAAACTAAAATAAAAGTGTGTAAAAATTCATTAGGGCCTACTAATTCTACCTTATATATTCTATCTATTTTTTAGATAGAATATTTAGGTTCTAAAAAGTATTTTGATACTTATTAGTCATAGAATGTTGTCATATCTGCTCTCTATGATGTCTGATGGAAGACTGAAATTATTATATTTTTAATTTTAGCTAAGAACATGATCGGAATCGAATGAGATGTTAATTTTGTAGTTGACAGAATTGATAGGACTTATCAAGTTTTTAGAATATGATAAGTACTTAGTAAGGTGTTGATTTAGGTGCGTATTCAGGTGTAATTTGTAGTTTGAGTATCAATAGTCTGAAAATCGATTTTTGAGATTCTAATTAGATCTTAAATAGTATTTTATATATTTTGTGGAAGTTAATAAGTTTATCGAGAATAAAAAGTTCTTATTTAAATTCAATTAAGGATGAAGAAAACTAAAAAAGGGTCATTTCAGAATGTCTACTACTTAAATCGTGGTTAAAGTTCGACTCGGGTTATTAATCATTAATTAGTGCAAAACGTAATTAATTAATTATTAAATTACGAACAAATTTTGTTTACGCTATCGATAATTACACAAATTGTTGTTGAAAACGAGCTCTAATTTAAAATAGAATTAGTTATATCTAAAACTCAATAATTTGCATTTTCCAGTCAAAAACAAGAATTTAGAACAAAGCATAACAAAGATTTTTATATACAAACAAACACAATTTTTTTTAAGTGCACCAGGGCGCATCCGGTTTCATTTAAAGATTATAATTAAAAAACAAGTTGAAAATTAGAAAATTTCAGATAAATACAAATTAGGTGACGTTTTGTGACAAAAATTGTAATTCTTGAACAAGAAGCGAAATTGAAAGACTGAATATAATTTTTTTAATATAAAAAATGAAAATACAAATATTAACCCTTGCTCACACATCAATTAACTACTTCAACGTGTTCGTTTAAGATATGAAATGTGCAATGAACACACTTGAATGAAAATACACATTTTAACAAACATCAGTTATACAACTGACAATTCTACGTTTAATAGCTACGCAACGATCTCTAACAAATTTTTGTGAACTAATTTCCAAAAAAAAAATCACAACATTTTTTTATTACTTTGAACAATAAAACCACCAAAATCAACGAACGTAAAAGTAAACTAAAAAAATATCAAACCTAATCGAAATTTGTCCTATAAATAAATTGCCATAAATCTTAAACGTAATCTCTGTGAAAAGAAAACAGATTTTATTTTGAAAACAAGCAAAAAAAAAAAGTCAACCCTGTTAATTCCAAACTTTTTCTTTTTATTATTTGATTAATATGACAAGATAATACCAGGCTCTGTTATTCTAATTTAGGTTCTTGAACTTTTTTTTATTTGTGATCAAAATTTAGGTTAATGTGAATTCTTTAACCTAAATTCAGAACAACAAAAAAAAAGAAATTCATCAAATTTTTGTAGACACGACACGACCTTCTATCGATTTGTTTTGTGTTAAAATATATATTCAAAAGATTTTTAACATATATGTATAAAAGTTTGTTGAACTAAATACAAGCTAGGCATAAATAAAAAGGTCTACGACCGTAACATTTGGGTGGTGGAGTGGTGAGAATTTTGGGTTGCCCATTTTCATTTGAGTTTAACAAATCGCTCTTTAACTATTGTATAATTGGATATTAGATGAGAATATATTTTTTTATCTAAATTGATGTTACGCTCAAGTTTTAGATGTTATATGATGTTGAACTTAATTCCTTCTGTACCGAATTATATTTTAAATCAGCTTAAATTAATCTTATTATTGTACATTTTATTTGAGGATTATTATATAAACAATTAAGCAAAATTTCATCGAAAATGAAAAAAACTTGTGTGTTTTATACATGAAACTGTTTTTGAAACAGTTTATTTGTCTGACAAAAGCGATGAAGTGATCTACAAGCATAGATTTCACAACTCAGACACTATAGATTTAAAAAATTTTTTTTTAATACGCTAATTTTATTTTTCATTCACTTATCCAGTTAGTCATATAAATCAACAAATTTGCACAAGACGTTAATATAAGTTAACAAAAAGACGAAAAATAGAAACTACCAAAATTGTAGTAACAACTAATTTACGTTATACATATTAAAAAAATTTATTTATCGCAACAAAATTCACACATGAATTTAATAATCCTATTTATATTTATTTCGATCTATCGAAAAATAGTATATTCTTCAACGATGCCGAAAACAGCATATTTTGAAACGAGAGGACAGTTTACCAGCCGAGGTTGGTAATGGTCGCGAGATTCAAAATACGATTTTCGGCGAGTCTTCTGTACTTTTTCTACTACTTTTTTAAAAATTATTATTAATTTTTAAACATTTTCATTTATAATTACATACAATTCATTTTTTAAAACATACACTGTTACAAATTAAAATTGTATATATGTATTTATATTTCTGCTTTTAAAAAATAGATGACTCAATATGAATAAATTATCCAATTTTTATGTCAAAGACATAGCTGTCTTTAATTACAAGCCTTATTGTTTTTTTTCGTTAATGTTTTACATATCCACACATATAGTTGTTATTCATGATGTAATATTTTTAGTGTAAATAGAACACTACAAAATCCTATATTATTATTCTATTTACTCTAAAGTTCTTAAAATCATTAAATAATACATCTTTGAAGGTTTATTGTTTTTTGAATTTTGCGTCTAGTAGGCTTATAACTAAAGACGGTTTGTACTTTGTCATAAACAAAATCAAATTCAGATTTCAGATTTCTAAAATAAAAATATCAGTTTTGATTTAGTTTTTGAATGGGTATGACGTTACGTAAATTCTTGATATATTTTAACACAACCTAAATTATTTTACGTAAAATAAATATTTTTTTTTCATTTTTGTTAAATAAATAGGTGAAATAATATTTTTTAAAAATATCTTAACACCAACTGTTTTTTATCATACTATTTAAAAAGAATATATGAATATTATATATGTATTAATAACTATTATCATTTTTACAATTTTAATATAATGAAAATAATGTAATTTTAATGTAAATAATTCAAAAATTAATTAACGTCATCCTCCAAACAGAGACAAATTAACACTAACAAAATTATTTCATTCAATCAATTGATTGTCTTAACGGGTATTCTAGGATGGTTTATTCTAGTTAAGAAATTAGAAAATAGATGGCTTTTAAAAAAATTACTTTCGTCATTAGGTACGAAAGTAATTCGTATAGGTTTTTTTATCACCGGTTACGAAACAGAAGTTTTCGATTCAATGAACAAACATCGAAAGTAGATTTTTTATGTTGGGTAGTAGAAAAAAATCTTAAGTACACGCACAAAATTTTATTTTATCTTTTGTTTTGGAAGATCATCAATCTAAATAGCCAAAAAAGATGATGGCTGTGTGTGGATGGGTAAAAAAGCATAGGATCTTGATGGAACTTTAGTATATGATCCACGTTCACTTGAAAATCTGGATATGGATTCATTTCAAAATTGGACAAAATTACAGATTAAAATTATTTTGTTCGTCTCCCGAACCACCTGTAATTTTGAATCTTCAATAGCTTCTAGTTCATGGCCTTCAATCTTATTGAGACTTGGTAATTGGTATACCCAGTTTTAATACTGTTTCCAATACTTCTGCGCATCAACTTCCGGTTTGTCACTTCCGGTTAAAAATTTTGTTTTTTAAGGTGTTTTTCTCTCCTATATTCTACACTAGTATTTCTCAACCGTTGGTCCGCGGAAAAAATTTTAATGGTCCGCGAGTTTCTTTATATTTTTTACTAGTTACAATTTTATTTTATTCGGACGCTTTTTTCACGCCTCAAATGTGAATACTATTTCTCAAATTACATTTTTTTTTACGTTAGCATATGAAAATTTCTAATATAATAATTTATAATAATTATCGTTTATATATTTAATATCGTAAAAAAATTTCATTTAATCCACCAGATGTAAAAGTTATACGCTTACGTGAACAAATTTTCGGTCGCGAAAAAACAGCAATGTACTATATATATTAGACTGGTCGTTAAAAATTAAATTTTCCACGACGCCCCCTAAAAAAATTCTTTGTGATCAAAAAATCATCAGGGTATTTTTTTTTAAAATCAAAAGAACACGTGCCGCAAAATCAACGAAATTGATTTTTTGATAAAATCGTAGATTTATTTAAATATCTCATAAAATATGCAGATTGAAAACAAAGTCATATAGAGAGTAGTGGAAATTTGATTCTCTACAAAAACGGTCGAAATCATTTTTTTCCTAAAAAGTTTAGTTTTCAAGATATTTTGAAAAAGAACTTGTAAATTTTCGTAATTTATAAAAAACAAAAAATAAAGATGACGAAAAAGTCCTAATTTTTTTCTTATGCTCTAGAATTGAAAGTATTAAAAAATAATCGTGACAAGAAAAATCAAAATTAGTATTTTTTCGTCAAAATTTTAATCATTTGTTTTTACGAGTCTCGAAGAATTTCGAGCTTTATTCCAGAAATATACGATTTAGGAAAAAGATGGCTTGGATCTTTTTTGTAGAGAATTAAATTTCCTTCAAACATCATTATGTGATTTTTTTTAAATCTGCATTTTTTATGAGATATTAACGATTTTATCATAAAATCAATTTCGATGATTTTGCGGCACGTGTTCTTTTGATATAAAAAAAATTGTGAACTTGTAGCGCCATTTTGAAATTAGAACTCAATATAAAAAATATTCAAAAAATATTTAACGTCTCTTCAAAAATAAAACTTCATATAAAAAACAAAAATAATAAACAGAAACACTAATCCATTTTTTTACATATGGCAATGAATAGTGGTGAAATAAAATGAAATAAAATAATTGATAATTAATAAAAAATTGTAAACATCTATTCTTTAAAAAAAATGGATTTTATATCGTAGATATTGCTTTAAAATTAATTTTAAGCAAATTTATTGAAATCATGTTGAAAACAAATCATATTAAAATTGATTTTAAACAAATTTAACAAAGTATCTTTGACAGTTTTTTTATTTTGAATAAATTTTCTTTGACATTTATAAGTTTTAAAATTATCATACCAACCTTATAAAATCAAAACCTACGTTTCGCCATCTCTTGCAATTTTATGTAACCAAAATATTTTAGATCCTTGATCTAGACCCAGATAAATATCTGAGTTATGCTGTTGTTGTTTTTACATTTAAAAATTAGAGTTGATCTAGACCTTGACCCTGACCCAAGTGAAAAAAACGCAGCTTATATCAATTTTGTTTATTCGTTTGTATTGTAAGAGTGAATTATTTTTCTTGTTAGTGTAACTACAGAGAAATCATATATTAAAATAATTATTTTTATTTTTATTTGGCTTAAATGATTTTACACATTTAAAATTATTTGGTATTAGCCAACACACAACTTTATTTAAAACTCAACGTTTCGAATACAATTCGTATTCATCATCAGGAGGATAAAAATAAAATGGCTTCAAAATGACACATCACAGTATTTACATTTTTTTCTCTTGATTTTTAAATTACAACTGAATGTCATAGTGTTTTATGCAAACAAAAAGTTAAAGGAATCGGAATCGTAGTAATTTAAAAATCAAGAGAAAAAAATGTAAATACTGTGATGTGTCATTTTAAAGCCATTTTATTTTTATCCTCCTGATGATGAATACGAATTGTATTCGAAACGTTGAGTTTTAAATAAAGTTGTGTGTTGGCTAATACCAAATAACTTTAAATGTGTAAAATATATTAAAATAGATAGTTCATGTCACAAAAAGGATGACAAAATGTCCTATAAAAAACATTTTCGTTTTATAGTACATTTTGTCATCCTTTTTATTTATTTTAATAATAATACTTGCATAATTGCCCAAACCATTAAGAAAAATAATCTATTTTTATTTTTAATACGCAGTAAAGCATCAAATTTGAAGCAAAAATTAATTGTTCGAGTATTTGAAAAAAAAACTATCCTTCGGGCAACAACAAAGATAGGTTTATTTTTGTTTTTTTTACAACCATAATTGTTTGCGTTATTAGTTTTAATCTTAAATTATAAAATATACAGGATTGCTACATTTGTTTTAAAGTTGAAGTTTCTTTTTTTTTTAAATTAGGTAGTATGCGAATTTAAGAAGTATTGGTAATTAAACACCAGTATCCTAGTAATATAAATATTATTGATGGTTTCGGTATCTTTACCAAACATATCAATAAAATGACATATTTGTGTCGATGTTTTATATTGCACATTTTGAACTATTTGAAAAAGTTCAACATTATTCGCTTTTATTTTATTTTTTACAAAAAAATTTCGATTAAAATAAAACTGAAAATATTGCTCTAACAAAAATTTTACCATGTGCTCTTTGGCCTTTGTTTTCATTTACATTAATGGTTAATTGTTTTTGTTTTTTTTGAATTTTGAATGAAATGGATATTGTTTGACATTTAATTCTTTCTTGCAAACATGGGAACCTGTTGTTTTGTATTTGTTTTTAGAGGAGCCTTATTTGTTGTGTAATTAATTTTCCATACATAATTGAATTTCAAAGAGAACTTCAATATTTTTTATTATTTTAAATTTGTGATATATTGCTTATATACTGCTTATATCCTTTATATCTAAATGTCTAAAGTCTTAATAGAATAAAATAAACAGTTGTTAATTTTATTCTGTTGCGCGATTGCTGCGGAACACAATATTATTATTCTATTTTGTTTTTTTTATATCATTAACTCCAAACAACTAAACAAATTTTATTCAATTTCGATGCATTTAATTGTATGGTATTTTGAAAATGAAATAACCTACAATGAAAGACACCAAATTTTATACTAATGAGAGTTGAGAAACCAAAAAAATCATAAAAAGCTAATTTTTTTTGCAAAAGAAATTGAATTCAATTTAATCGTAGTAGCCTTTGCTTTATTATTCGAGAGAGTGACATGCGCATTAGTTTGCATTTATTGTTTTTTATGTAATCAGAGCGAAAATGTATTCTTTGATTTTTTTATAAAATACAGTCAAATTATTTATAAAATACAATCACAAAAGTTTATTCAAGAATTCAATACAATCAAATAAATCGTTTCATTCAGTTACGCAGCATTCACGCAACAGAATAAAATTAACAGCTGTTTATTTTATTCGATCAATACTAATAACGCACACAATTATCGTTCTTTTTGGACGATATTGGAATAAGTGATGGAGGCCCTCCAGAGCACCTGTTTATTTGGAAGTTTAATTTCCTGATAAGGAAATCCCTTTTGAGTTCCTGATAATCGTTTTTGATTAAACTTGGTAAAATATGCTTGGAGTGTGATTTGTAACAGGTTTGTATTTCAACTTCCGGTTTGTCACCTGGAGGTGGGGATATCCGGAGCACCTGTTTTTATAAGAACTACGCGAAATTTATAACAATATTTAGCCATTAATTGAAATAGTTGATGGATATTATAAGCTCACTATATATCCAGAACATATTATTTCCAGAACTTTGTTGCAGTCAGCCTATGAATCAGCGACGCCAAAATTTTTTAAGTGTAATATGTTTATAAAGCGATATGGTAATCGAGGGAGGCGATCATTTATGAAGAATCTCTCAGTTTAAATTTATACAAGTTCAGTACAGTACAAACGAAAAAACGACGTATCGGACAGTATTGCAAAAACTGTGGACAATATTGTAAAAATTTGTTTCACCTGCCACACTCCAAGCTCCTCAAAAACTAGACTCACGATTGATAAATTAAGATTTCACCGTTTAATCTTTAATCGGTCACATCCGCTATTTTGGCGATTAATTGTTATTGGATTTTTGTTCGATTAATTGACCGATTATCCACATTTGTTTTTTTTAATTGGTTATCACATTTTAAACACAACAAATTCTAAATTCTAAAACGCCATGGTCAGCCATAGTTGAATACTTTTTTAAAACTGTATAAAATTAACGACTGTATCAAAAAATGTGTCGACTGTCTTACTCCGAACTCCATATTTTTTAAAAATATTATGATAAATTTGAATATCTTTAATGTTGACTTCAATTCTGAGTTTGCGTTGACTTCTTTGTTCAAATACTCACAGATTTAATTTTTGCTTCAAAATTGATGCTTTCAAACGTAAAAAATAAATAATTTTTTGAATGTTTTATTCAATTTTGTAAGTATTGTTATAAAAATATCTAAAGAGGATGACAAAAAGGTAACAAATTTTCTTCTTTTGCAAATGAAATGAAAGAAAAGAAAAAGAAAATAAAAACTTCAAAGGAGCGAAATCGAAAAACAAAAAATATTACTCTTCGAGGAAGTACAATATTGAAATTATTAAAATTTTTAATTATGAATACCATTTTGAGGTCACTCCAATGAATGCTCGAATCAAAATAAAATTCTAAAGTTTGTTCAATCGTTTTTTTAGGGTTCCGTACTTTGAAAAAGAAAAAGTGGTGAAAATTCAGTGTCCGTCAAACGAATGGTTTGATGACGAGTGCCGCGAAAGCATTGAGCACAAACAAAAACTGCGAGAAAAATAGTTAACAAGAACCACCCGAAGCTCCCAAACTGATTATCTATGCGCCAGAAAAGCCTCAGCAAAACTCCTACGGAGAAAGAAACGCGAACACATGAAGAGCTGTATCGAAAACATCAACCAACATGTGGCTAAAGGAAATTTGGAAGAGTGCTTTGCCAATGCACGGAATCTGACAAAAGATTTCCACCCAAGATCTACAGCCATCAAAAATGGAAACAACGAGCTTACAACAAGTGAACTTGATGTGCTGGCAGTATGGCGATCCCACTTTTAAGACCTACTGAATAGGACGAATGAAGTTCATCCTATTAGAGCAATTGCTACGTCAAGTGAGGAGGTTTTTGTCCCTTACCCAACAATAGAAGAAGTGGAAGCTGCCATCAAAAAATTAAAAAATGGATAATCACCAGGTATTGATGGAATCCCTGCAGAACTATTTAAGAATGGAGGAGCAGCTCTGGTCTCACGTATATATGATCTGATTCTTGCAATCTGGGACCAAGAAGAACTACCTGCTGAACGGAAAACAGCTCTCATTGTTCCGCTACATAAAAAAAGTAACCGCCTAAAGTGTGCGAATTATCGTAGAATGCATATAAAATAATAGCTAATGAAGTACTTGCTCGACTCATCCCGTTCGCCGAATCTATCATCGGTGACTATCAGTGTGGTTTTCTTCTCAACCGCTCAACCACAGATCAATGTTTTACATTGAGAATGATTCTGGAAAAATGTTGGGAGTACAACATCAGCATTCACCAGCTCTACGTAGATTTCAAGCAAGCATATGATAGCATCATCCGCGATAACCTCTGGCCTGCACTCATATGACTTGGTATTTCCACGAAACTTGTTTCTCTGTGCAAACTCACAACATCGAGATTCGGGATCAAACTGTAGAATAGTAATCGAAGGGTCAGTTTCTGACTCTTTTGATATAACATCAGGTGTTCGACAAGGTGATGCGCTCGCGCCCGTACTATTTAATTTGGCGCTTGAGTACGCGATAAGAAAAAGCCGAATTAGACACAAAACTGCATATTTAACAAATCTAGTCAAATGCTTGTCTATGCTGATGGTATTGCGCTTCTCGGACGCAGACCAAGCGATTGTAAGGATAGTCTCTCTCAGCTTGAAAGAAATGCTAAACGACTTTGATTATGCATTGACACTGGCAAGACTAAACTTTTAACAGCATCTAGGAATCTACCTACCGGCAATCTGAATACTGGCCACTATGAAGTAGAACGTGTAGAAACTAACCTCGGGTCTGTAATAACATCGTCAAATGACATGCAGGCAGATATTAAAGCCGCATACAGACTTTTCTACGCATACTCAAAACTTTTGCGATCAAAACATCTTTCGCAGTCGTGCAAACTCACACTTTACAAAGCATTAATTCGACCTGTGCTTACCTTTGGAAGTGAAAGCTGGACACTAACTTCCTCCGATTGTAGAATTCTATCAACATTCGAGAGGAAAGTCATAAGAACAATTTATGGTCCATGTAAAGTTGCTGAAAATCAGTATAGAATTCAAATGAATCATGAAATCAGACAGCTTCTTGGAGGCTGCGATGTAATCGGATTCATTAAATCCAACCGGATTAGATGGTTTGGTCATGTAGAAAGGGCACCATTAGATAGAATGATTAAAAAAGCGTCCCAACAACAACCAGCTGGTGTTCGCCGAAGAGGAAGACCTAGACAACGCTGGCGTGATGACATCATCCAAGACCTTCGTGATATAGGATGTCGTAACTGGGGTCAACTGGTCATGAAACGAGATGATTGGAAGCTGATATCACAGACGGCAAAATCTCTCCATGGAATGTAAACGCCAGAGAGAGAGAGAAAAAAAACGTAAAATACGATGGTCGTACTAAACACTCTTTATTTTTGTTAGATAATGACTAAAAATTGATTTTAACATTTTATTTGTTATAACAACAGGAATTTGTTAATAATTTTTATAAAATAACATTTTTAAATTCCATCCTTATGCTTTAAAATAAAACAGACAAAAAGTGTATGTCCCTACCAGAACCGAAGTTATGAACCTTTGAAAATAAGTCTTCAAGCAAAAAATCACAAAATTCTCGAAATTTTGATCCGCTCTGTTTCCCCTAAAAAAAATCCTCGAACAAGTATATCTTTTTGTTTATATAGAACCCGTAAAAATATTTTCAGCTGAATGAAAAATGTCTTAGTCACATTTTGTCCTAATCAGTTCGGTATGTAAAAGAATGATCCATACTTGGAATTTTTTGTCGTCCCGCGCTTGATAAATTAATTTATTTCTAACAGTAAAAATCATTTCTCCATTAATTAGAAATACGTACGTAATTCTTTTTTATAGGAAATAAATCGTAGAATACGATGGTCATACTAAAAACTCATTTCGACTAAAGATCGATTTGAATATTTTATTTGTTTATAACAATAGGAATTTGATAAAACTTTTATTAATTTTCATTTTTTTTTGTAAACTAGCATCTTTTAACTTTAAAACAAAACAAATTAGAAGTTTCTATCTTTAATAGAACCGAAGTTATGAATATTTGAAAATAACTCGTCAAGAAAAAAATCACGAAATTCTCGAAATTTAGAGCCGCTATATTTTCCAAACAAAAAAAAATCCTCGAATACGTATATCTTTTTTTTCGATATAAAACCCATAAAAAAAATTTCAGTCAAATCAATAATTCGGTTCGGTTTGTAAAAGAATGGCCCATATGTAACACTGATGAAACGCGAGAAGAAGAGCGTTATATACCAAAGCCGAATTTACAATCTTGGCTGACCTGGGCCAAACCAGATCTGCGCCCCTCTATAAAATTGTTTTGTTTTTATGTATCTCATGAATTCACAATAAGATTTGATAATTGATTATTTTTATGTGATAAACATATTCACTACATTAGCTTTCAAATTTTTTGTTTAATTAGGTTTGGTTACAAGACTTCAGATAATAAAAAAGTAAGACTAATCGTCATACCGAAAAAAGTCATACCGATCAATACTAATGTGCTTCAAACGGATCGAAACTTATTCCTCTACAGGACAAGATCAACTTGGATATTTAGCAATTCTTTGTATTGAGTCTGATATAACGATATGACGTGACTTTGATAATTGATCTACTAATTGATTTTGCTGAGGTAAAAGTTAGACGCAAACATTGTACTTCTTTTTTTTCTTAATAAAGAAAAAAACTATCGAAGTACAATGTTTGCGTCTAAAAAAATGTTTGTAATTTATTCTAAAATTCGCCGCCCCTCTAACGATATCCCAAGTTGGCCCATGCGTCAATCAGGTGCTGATTGGAAACAAAAAGTTTACCATGTATTTTTTCTTAACTTATCAGTCTTATCTATCTCATCAGTAGGGTTCACGAAAGTTCTCAATCAATAGAAAAATTGGAAAATATCAAGCTTTCAAGGTCCAGCACCAGTTAAAGATATTTTAAGCTTCGAGTTCTTCAAATACAAAAAATACAAATAGATACAGGTAAACTGAGATAAAATTAACCAAGCTCAAACGAAATTTCGGCAAACATCACTCAAAAAATTGTAAGAAAATGACGCAATATAGAGAAAGGTCGACCCATATAAAAAAATTGCTGAAATCTCACAGCTCTAAGATATCAAGACTTCGGTCTGGGTTAAGGATTTTGATATAGTTTTCGACAAAAAACTTTTATGAGGACATGGTTTTTAGTTTTGGGCAGCGATGTATATCAAACATAACTCTTTGTTAAAGTACAAGTATTTTTTATCTCTGTTTAAAAATTTATTACAAAACTAACACGAAACATCAATACGTTGCCAGAAAATTATAATCAAAATTCCAAAAATATTTTTAAATTAAATAAAATCAAACTTTTACAAAATTCCAAAAATATTCCAAAATTAGAATAAAATCAAATATTTAAACTTTTTCTAAATTCCGATAATATTCCAAAATTTATTAAAAATTCAAACTTTTTCCAAAATTCTAAACATATTGCAAAAATTATTACAAAATCAAAAATTGAAATGTTTTAAAAAATTCCAAAAATTATAATAAAATCAAAAATTTTAAATTTTTCAAAATTCTAAAAATATTCAAAAATTCTTACAAAATCAAAAATTAAAACTTTTTCCGAAATTCTAAAAATATGGCAAAAATTATTACAAAATCAAAAATACAAACTTTTTTCAAAATTCCAAAAATATTTCAAAAAATATAAAAAATTCAAAAATTTCCATGTCCAATTTCATTTTAAATTACATTTACGTCATAAAAACAGCTACGTTTTTTTTTCCAAAAAATTGGCTAAAAAAATAAATGAAATCATTTTTTGACACACTTGACATTATTTTTTTGACAAACTTATAGTGCCATAATTCTCTATAATAATAATAAAATATCATGTCATACAAACTATTAATTTTATTTTTTTCTAAAAAAATTGGGTAAAAAATAAATAAAAACCTTTCTTTGGACACACTTGACAACATTTTTTGACAAACTTGTAATGCCATAATTCTCAATAATAATAATAAAATTTCATTTCAAACAAACAATTTTATTTTTTTCCAAAAAATTGGGTAAAAAACTAAATAAAAATGTTTCTTTTGACACACTTGACAACATTTTTTCGACAAACTTATAATGCCATAATTCTCAATAATAATAATAAAATTCCATTTCAAACAAACAATTTTATTTTTTTCCAAAAAATTGGGTAAAAAACTAAATAAAAATGTTCCTTTTGACACACTTGACAACATTTTTTTGACAAACTTATAATGCAATAATCTAGTTTTTGAACTCACATACCAATCAAGATTCCTCCAAATTTAATGTTACTACTCGTAATCACTTAAAATGAACGTTTTTTAAGCCAAAAATATGAAAATTTGCTATTTTTGACAAACATAATGATTTTTTTGACACACTTCCGGTACAATTATCGAACACAGCGTCCTTTCGGACCTGTCCCATTAGTATACCTATTTTTAGAAAAAAAAATTTTGGAATCCCTCCAGCGGTTTTCCCTGCAGCGGGGGTAATGACGGACGGCTGGCCGGCCGGCCGACAGACAGACATACATTTTTTTTTGCTTTTTTAGAATCAGTAGGTCCTAAAACGTCGAGAAATGCCAAAAAAGTGGGGGTAAGAATTTCACTTTGAGCTCTTGAATGTTATACTTAGGCCTTTCAGACCGAAGTAAATGATGTAAGCAAACTATGACAGTGATGTAAATAATAAAAGCTATATTCAAAATATGATGTACAGAAACTATACAGTTGAGTCAAACAAAGAGATAGTTAAAAATCAAATTAAGAGACACATTACTGAGTTTGATTGCAAAAATCTTAAATCCTACATTGCCACTCCAGTTCCATGGCGTATTTGTTATTTTGTCTGTAAACTCTATATTTGCCCATAAACTTGAAACTCTTTTCAAGTATTTCTTCCATACTGTGTAAAGTATGTAGAGATTTGTAGAGAGTGAGTGGAACATAAAACACTAAAGCCGTAATTAGACTATTGCAGAACTCTGCAATATTTGTGCAATATTCGTGCAATGGTAGTGAGTAAAATATTCATTGCAGAAAAGTTTGGCAATGAACTCGTTGCAAAACATTGCAATGAGTCATTGCAATGTTTTGCAATGAGTTCATTGCCAAACTTTTCTGCAATGAATATTTTACACACAACCATTGCAGAAATATTGCAGAGTTCTGCAATAGTCTAATTGCGGCTTAACTCTTAGCATATCATTGTAAAATTGTTAAATTATTTTATTTTATAAAAAAACGTTTTGTATTAATTTTCATATAAATTTTAATTTTTTATATAACCGATTGAGAAAATATAGATAATTATGATATGATAAAACCCGTTCAAATCAAAACTTTGTATAAATTTCAAGAACAATAAAATGGAGATTAGTTTTTTGTCCATGATTGTCATAGCTCTTGTTGAGATAATAATTCAAACTTTATAGAATTTTATTTTATTTATTTTGTTAATTTAAAAAAAAAAATCAGAAATTAGGCAGTTTACAAAATCATCGATCAATAGAACTTGACGTAACATTTGTTGCAAGAATATCAACAAATACATCATTGTAGATATTTTTCAACGAAGCTTGAATTTTTAATAAGATTGAATAGATGAGATCACATTTTACATTATCACGATCTACACAAAAGACCGATTAACATGAACAAGATGAAAATGAAAAAAAAAACGATATAATTTATTTGTTTTTCAAATATTGAATTTTTGTATTTGAGAATCGAGTCAAATAACATCCATGATTTAAAGCAACTTCCTGTATAAATAAAATATTTTTATATACGAAAATGAAATTTAAAAAATTTTGGGTTATATTTACAGAACTTCCTAGCTCATAAAGCCTTTGGTAGCCAATCGTTTCGTAAGATCACAGGGGATGGTAAAAATATGTTTTCCTAACTATCAAATCTCTATGATTTAAGTTTTCAGCGCTGCATCAGTAGTTAGAGCGCAACAGGTGCGAATGAGCCCCATAACATACTAGGTTCTTGTTCTGTTTTCAGTTTAACATAAGTAGTCATATGCGAGACTACCATATATAGCAGACATCAATAAAAACGGCCATTAAACAGTTGAGTAAGATTACAAAAAACGATTAAAAAATTATCGTCGGTTGGAAAACCTCAAAGATAAATCTTATATTGAAATTAATACAATAAAGTCATTTGATGTCCAGTTTGGACTTGAAATCGGATACATAATACTTCAAACACATACTTATTCCCGTTTCATTGAACATTAGGATAGTGCATAAGATAAGGTCAAACTGTACAGATATAAGGGTTCAAACTTACAGACTACCCAATCATCTATTTGTCTATATTGGACTATGCCATGTCTTGTCTGAAGAAATAAACCTTCATACAAACTATATATATGGGCTTTAATCATTGAGGACGGTAGTGCGTATGTTACGAAATTCGGGAATATGACCAAGTATAGCTGGCCTTTTGACAACCCCACTATACATAGTTTGATTCCCACAAATTTTTAAAATATAACAAAAAATTTCAATAAAACATGCTAATTTTAAAAAGATTTTTGGATCCATGGCGATTTTGGTCATATTTGAAATATGATTATGATATAGGATATATTATATTCTTCTTTTTATATTGAAAATTGAATTAAAATATATAGGGATTAATATATTGTACAAATTAATTAATTTCTACAAATTATACAAACGATCACAATCAGTTAGTCATGATACGATCGATTCATGACACACAGATGACCGCGCTGACATCCATCAGAGTGTAGGAACCAACATCATACAATCACTCTAAATTGGCCAGACGGCATTTCAACTTAATTAAATATATCGAAATTAAATTAACATTATAGCAATATTAAAAGAGAATATTTCTTTTCCAGTTTCGAGCTTGATGAGTTAAAAAAATTAATTAATTTCACAATCTTCGTACGACCCTCATTAGTATATAATTATAAATTTAGTTTAGTATATAATTATAAATTAAATTAGTTCAGTAATTCAAGTTTATTATTAAATAAAATTGTGAATAAATATTAATAAAACAAATGTGATTTAATTGAGTTACATAATTTAAAAACATTTCTTATAAACTAAAATAGTGAATAAAAAACATTAATTTTTCTGATATAACACGTATAAAGTATAAAGAAAAATATAGATACATTCATCCTATTGAATTGGATATCTAATATCGATAAATGATAATTTTTGCTATAATTAATAACACAACAGTTAACGAGATCAAATCGCAGAAAAGGAAAATGAATTTTAGAGTTGTGCATGAGGGTTGCCCAAACCAAACCATTTCAACCTCTACATAGTTCCATTGCCAAGTCCACCAACAACGATAAAGGTCGTATCATACAGCTAGCCTAATCAGTCAAACAATTAGTTTATGGTCAACCCAATTTTCAACAAACAAGCCGATTTGATATATAAATAAGATTACTATTCTAACAGTTACAGAAAAAGTGAGTCGACAATTAAACACGGAAACGAGTATGCTACCTGTCAGACCAAATAACAATTTTTATTCTGAACATTATCTGCTTACTCGTCATGCCACTATCAATTGTTAAGGCATAATAAATTGCTCTTTATTTCACAACGGTGAAACGCAAAGATGAACTTAAACATATGCATATGGAAGATGTCACAACAACAATTAGCTTATACTCCGAAAGCGTTAGTCATTTAGGTTTAAAAACGAATTATATGATGACAATGCAAAAATAGCGATATATAAAGATAAAATTAATTGTTTGCTTTGATTCCCTAAAAATATTTCAACAAAATTATAACTGGGGTATAGCGGCATTGCACCCACAATATTTAAACGATTGGTTGTAAGTTTTACAAAAATAATCCAGCAAAAATAAGGCAGCGTGATCAAGTTACGAGTGAGCAAATTATTTATAATATTTATTAACAAATTCTAATTAATATATATAACTAGGGGGTATTAAAATTTTAAAAACTACATTATCGATAAATTTAAAATTTAAATGCCGTAATTGTAATTTTTATGAACGAAAAGGAATAATTTTTATGTTATATAAAAAAAGTAATAAAAATAAATATAGGATCAGCGTTGAACCCCGGGCCTTTCTCACAACCCTCTACGTCGATAATAACAACGAAATTTTGTACTGAGTATGTTGAACTTCATTTTAATAAACCTATTTAAATTATTAAATTTATAAAAATGTACATAATGACACAAACTATATTTTGCACCAAAAATATCAAAAGTTTTCAACGTACATTCTTTTTAAAAAATGTCGAAAATCTATATTTTTCTGTTATATGCTGTTATATGTCTCTTCTATAGAACAATTTTCTGGTTCTGATTCCCGCCGCAATATGTTTTTGATTAATTTAACTTGATATTTAAGTAAAATTAAATCTAATCCTTTTCAACCAATTAATTGTAACGAAGATTCAATCTTGTAATTAATAACCTTATTATAAATACCATTTACCAACTTTACTATTTAATGTATAAAGTATTCCTCAAAAAATATAATGTTCTATGAAGCTTTCGAAATTCTAACATTCTTTCATTACACATATTACATATCTTTTGACTAATTGAAAATCAAAAAAAAATTTAAAACAAAAATTTTATGTTACCATTCAATATTTTATTGTCAAAAAAAATTTAATTCCATTCAAAAACAAAAAAAATATTGAGAAAAAAGATATTCATTCCTTCTTAAAAATAAATTAAAAAAATGGTTCAACAACCACCAACAGAAAATAGAAAAAAAAAAATCAAAAAAGAAAACAACAAGAAAAAATATAAAAAAAAGAATAGCCACGATCACGAAACATTTCTTCTAAAAAACTGAAGAAAATATTGAGATGTCGTAAAAATCATCTGAATACATTCTAAATTTTAGTTCGTATTGACGTCACAGTGCTAAAAGACAATAACGACAATCTTAAAAAATTACACTATCGATAAATTTAAATACCGCAAATTGTCCGCAGCCTTCAACTGTGTTTAAATCAATCTTTTGTGATGAAGATGTCAACTCATATTGAAAGAGAAATACATACAAATAGTAGTTTTTTTTCCTTATTTTATTTCACGGGAATGAAATTATGGAAATAATGATGGGAAACCAATATTTTATGATTTTTAGCACTGCCTGTCAAAAAAATAATTAGTTTTCTTGTTAGTATCGAAATGATAATAATTTGAACGAAACGAGAAAAAACAGTAGCAATAACTTTAAAAACTGCATTATCGATCAATTTAAAATTCGTTCCAAGAAATTTTCATGATTTTTATGAATTCATGAATAAAAAAAAAATAATTTTAATGGTATATAATAAAAATTAAAAAAAAAATGTACCGCTCCAGGTATTTCTGTAAATAGAAATGAAATAAACCACCAAATGAGATGAACTCATTATGATTGGCAAACATCAACAATTGGACGAAAAACTTCTCTGCATCTGTCAACGGTATTCGATGGAAAAGTTGAGAAAATTAAAGAATTTGAAAAGTTTTATCGAAAGTCGATGATTTCGAAAAACGGTAGCAAGTTGTTGAAACAACTAAAGTAACTCCACATGTGGTACAACACAACACCATCACTTCTTTTCTCGGCATATTCAAATTCCAGTTCAAAACGGCGGCAGATCAGAATATTTTGAATGCTGAAAATTGTTTAGCTGCATTAATAGTTGTGCTTATAGGAGAAGCAGGTGAAGCACTACAGGCGGTGCGGGAAAACGAACGCAAAAGTAATGCAGCGGTAATGAATGCATTAGATTGTAAATAAGGCAGCGAACATCAAAGGAAATTACACAGAATCGAGCAAAAAGGTCACTTGCAACGAAATTGAGAATCTCGACGGGAATATTCCTCGGCAGTGGAACGGTTTATTTGGGACACTCAAATACTCTGCCGTATTTTATAGAGAAAATGAAGATCGAGGACGACAGTATCCATGGTTATGTGTTATGGTCATGGTTATATGTTATTGACAGTATCCAAGATCCGGTATCCAACCAGAATAAAAGTTATGACTACACCTAAGGCGACTTCCCATGAAATAGTCGCATACGCAATGCAATATGAGATGGTTGTTACAGAGGATCTGCTGGATGCAGAAAATGGAATTTAGAGTATCAGAGGAGAAGTATTGGCACACAGAGGTGGAAGCATCGTCAGATACTGGGTATGTGATGAAGAGGGTCACATGATACGAAAAATGGAGTAACAGGAAGATTGCCTTTTTCTGTGAAGGGCAAAGGAACCGAAGGAAAGGAGCACGTAGAGATCAGGAGCAGCAGTAGGAACTCCTGTGCTAGATATGTAAGAAATCAGGCCATATCTCACAGGACTGCTAGAACAGATCGTCGTCGCCTATTTAACGGAAGGCAGTTGAAGGTAAAACTGTAAAGCCAACAAATGAGGAGTTAATTCCCTACATCCTAATTTCGAGAACGGTAGTAAATGGTGAAAGTTTGGATATCGAAGGACAAATTGAAGATGAAAGTTGATTCATGACACTAGATACAGGTTCGACTCGTACATTCGTTCGCAAAGGTTTGAAATGGCGGCATTTTGGAATCATCAGATGGATCAAAATTCAAAACTGCAAACAGTAACTGGAGAACACACTGATATAGCAGGTACAAGGACCGCTGAAATAAAGTTAGGGAACAACAGTTATCAACAAAAGGTGCTAGTGACAGACATTATGGATGAAGTCATTTTGGAAATGGACTTCATGAAGGTGAAGGGATTCCTCTTCGATTTTGGATGTGGGTTCCTAAAGGTTAATAATGTTGAAATGCCACTACTGTAACTGAATGAAACAAAGTTCACAGATATTTTCAGCAAAGAGAAACTATGCAGTGCAAAACCAGAATCATCATCCAAACAAATGAGGGAAAAAAGGCGTTAACCAATGCAGACGTTTAAACGACGAAAGTTCAAAAGGATACAAGTTCGGGTACATAACGAAGTAAGCAACCTTAAGAAAGTGATTAAACGGCCTTCAAACTGGAACGAGTCACAGCTGCAAACACGAAAAATAGGAATGATTCAGGGATTCGGTTGGTTGAAAAACTCTAAGGGGAATCATACGGAAAATGTCAAAAGTTATGACAATCTAGAGTCATTAAGGTGGGTCGTTACGAAACAAAGTAATGGCCAATGTCTTAAAAAGAGAGAAGCAGTAGTTCTAAACAGTGTGAGAAATAGAAAACGAAAAATCTGTTCGGGGCGAACTGCCTTAGGAGGATGGTAATGTTACGACTCTTCATAATCGCAATGAAATACAAAACAAAATTATATTCAACCTTAATTCTTTCAAATCTAAAATCAAGGTCACAAGAAAAATGGATGGAACAAAAATAAGATAAAATAAAAACAAAAGCAACATGAAATATATTTATTCAGAATTTCTGGAGCTTTCTTTGTAAAGAATGGATTTTTCTAGAATATGAGAAATTTACAAAAATTGTATATAAGGAAGTCTTCTTGCAAAATGAGATTAGTTTTTATTCTACTACTAGTTTACTAATCAGAGATCGACCTCAGATTTAGGAATTGCGTTTATCGAATTTTGATATAAGGTGTGGCTTTTTACAGCAAGGAACTGATTAGTTTTTGGATGATATGGTGGTAAATCTGTCAAAGGAATTTGAATTTAAAACTTCAATTGTTAAATAGCCTGTGCTATATTTGCAGCAGCTTATCTAGAAAGGCTAACACCCTGTTTGTTGCTTTTTATTTCTTTTACTTTTAAATAATAAAGTAAAATAAAGAAAATTTACAGCCAACTACAGAAAAACACTTTTTTATATAGAAAAGCATATAGGCATTTTGAGTCTGTTACTTAAGAGTAAGTTTATTCTATAAAATTTTGAAATTGGCTCAAAACATTTTATTGGTTATGAGAGTGAGCTGCATAATTGTACAGAATGTATCCGCTCAAAGTGAAGTATGTAAAGATAAAAATCTGTAAACGAATTTCTCGATTAATTAAGTAATTGGTTACATTTTGCTCATTTAGAGATCACATAAACAGATTAAAGCTGGAATGTACCCAGGTGCTGATTTTATCACCAGTAATTTTTCGATTAATTTGAAAACAAATTATTTCTTGTTTTTATATGAAAATTGAAAACCCGATAAATATTATAAACTCAGATTTAATTAAATTCATTACTTGATGCAATCTTTACATCCGCCATTGTCCATATAATTTAATAATTTTATTGTGATACATTTCAAATACGCCGTGCATATTAGACGGCTTATGTGAAATGTAATGTTTATCTCTATTGATTATCCTGGGTAGCGGGAACGGTAAAAAAATTAATTTGCCAGATTTTAATTTATCATTAATTTATTATTACTTTTAGTTTATAAAACACTTCCTGTCTGACATAACAACCTTGGTGTCATAAATTTAAATTGTAAATATTATGAATATTACACAGAAACGCATCACAATACAAATAAAATTACAGGCTGACCCTTCCTAATACACTTTCACTCCAATAATTGATTAAATTTCATTTTTTTCTATTCAATTTAAATTCAACAAAAACACTTAAGTTTAAGAAATGTAAATTAAAATAATAATGAAATAATAAACTTTCGCTGAATCATGGCAACGAACGACAGATTCATAAAAATAAATTATATTAAACCACTAAAATTTGAAGGATATGATTCATGGACCATTAACGAATTTTTTTAAACAAACAAAAAAAGAAAACGTTGATTCTAAGAAAAATATTTAATTATTATTAGAACAAATGACATTAAATATTTATAGTTTCATTTTTTGTTATTAAAAAAAAAATGCAAAGTTATTCTAATTTATATAACTAAAGCTCGTGTGATTTGGAATATTTTTTTTGTTTTGTTATGCAAGCAGTTTTCTTATATCGTTTTCTTCTACGCAGAAGGTGCCAACTGCCAATTTATGTAGTTTTTTGTTTTTCTTATATGATAAAATAAAGGTTTGGTAATAAAAATAATTAGGGTAATTTCAATGTCAGATATTTATTATTTATAATTTACACTGCTTGCCGTGGCTTCCGTGAGGCTTCCGTGAAGAATACATTCCTGGCTGGAGGAGTACCTTAGTAGTGGTGAGGCAGACGTGGCTGATGACTTAATTTACTCACTGGACGCCGCGAGAAAGCAAAAGTGGATTAGCGCTGTTGAAAAGCAGGGAAGCTTGGAGTCTCCTTCGGAAGCTGGGTGGCTCAAACTCAATTTCTCGTACTAACAATGAAATAAATCCAGAGGACATTGCAAATCATATCGTAAACATATCTCGTTCTTCTATTAATCGCCTTCATAAAAGAACAATTAAACGTAAATTAAGAGAAATGAAGCGCAATTGCTCGTCTCCATCGAAGTATGCGAACTCTTTTAGTAGCGAAGAACTTGATTCAGCTCTGTCCCAAACAAAAAACGGAAAAGCAGCTGGATACGATGCTATATTTCCAGAATTTCTTAGAAATGCTGGAAAAAACGTAAAACAATGGCTAACTAAATTTTTCTCGAATGTCCTAGAAACCGGCAATCTTCCAAAACATTTTAATACTTCAAAAGTGATAGCGATACTTAAGCCAGGTAAACCATTTAATGAACCAGGAAGCTAACGTCCAATTGCCCTTGGAGCACCTGCTACAAATTGTTAGAACGGCTCATATACAACCGTATCGCTCCGATACTGAATGACCAGATCCCAGTCGAACAAGCTGGTTTCCGTCCCAATCGCAGTTGCACTGACCAACTGCTCGCTTTAACATCCTACATCGAAGCTGGGTATCAAAAACAATTAAAAACAGGCGCAGTATTCATCGATCTCACTGCAGCATATGACACGGTCTGGCGAATTGGGATTATATATAAGCTGCTCAATGCAATACCTTGTAGCACCCTCTCGCGTTTAATTAACAACATGCTGAGTAATCGTGTATTCAAAGTCCATCTAAATAATTCCTGTAGTAGGTCCAAAATGCTTAACAATGGTTTACCACAGGGTTCCGTCCTGGCACCATTACTTTTTAATTTGTACATCCACGACATGCCTGACACAACATCAAAGAAATTTGGGTACGCGGATGATTGGACCCTGGCCACTCAAAATAAAAACATGGGTGTCTTGGAAGATTTGCTGTCAACTGACCTGGCGATAATGAATGACTATTTTCGAACGTGAAGCTTATTTCCTAATCTAAGTAAAACCGAGAGTTCTTGTTTCCCCTTAAACAACAAACTGGCAAAACACGAACTATCAGTGTCATTTAACGACACTGTCATTAAATACAATCAACAGCTAAATTACCTGGGCATTACTCTCGATAGAACTCTTTCTTTTAAACTCCATCTAGAGAATACGTCAAAAAAACTTAAAACGAGAAACAATATATTGCACAAACTGGAAGGCTCGACATGGGGTGCTACTCCAGCTACCCTCCGCACAACTGCTCTAAATCTAGTTTACTCAGTGGCTGAGTATGGCGCACCAGTCTGGTTGAATACCACACATACTGAAAAAGTTTACTGCCAGCTGCATGCCACGATGCGTACTATAAGTGGTACTATCAGGTCTACTCCTTTACCTTGGCTCTCTGTATTAAGCAATATCGCTCCACCTGCACTCAGACGCTCACATGCGCTTATGCGTGAACATAAAAAGGTAACCAACAACATCACGTTACCCTTGCACGAATATTACGGTGACCATACTCGTTGTCGATTGAAGTCAAGAAAGCCTCCACATAAAACTGCCAGCAACCTGTTGGCAACTGATTTTAATATCTTGGATGCCTGGGACACCTCCTGGCATCATTACAATACACTTGGGCTTTCTATTACTAACCCGACTTCTACCCAACCTGGTTTCGATTTGCCACGTCATACCTGGACTACACTAAACCGAATAAGAACGAATCATGGACGTTGTGCTGATTCTTTCTACAAGTGGGGCATTTCAGAGTCTCCTCAATGTGACTTTGGAGCTCCACAACAAACCATAAAACACATTGCAACTATGTGTTCAATTCGACGATACAAAGGCAACATCGCAGACATCCATTTGGCAACGCCCGATGTAGTAACATGGATAGACTCACTTGATGTAAACCTCTAATGTTCAAATGTACTGCCCAATGTTCAAATATTTTTACTTTTTAACTAAAGACTCGCAATCAAATTGATTGTAAGCTCATTTAATGTGTATTCATGTTTTGTTTTAGGTAGATTTTATAGAAAAATCTACCTTTTTTAAGTTTTATTTTTTAATGTGTCATAAAAACCATACGCTAAATAAACTGCTTGCCGTTGGCACTTGGCGCAAGTATTCAAATAACATTTTGTACATAGCACTTGTTACTTTACGCAGAGTAAAGTAACAAGTGCTATATACATAATGTTATTTATTATTTTATTTTGATTCGGACGTATGTTGATATCTTAATCAAGTTCATAAGATCTGATCTGACGTAATGACACAGTTATGCCTATTGACCCGTGGTGATATCACTTAAAAGTGATATGATTTAAAAAATCTTCAAGTTCTTAAACAAACGGGCGGAGTTTAGTTTTTACATTTGTAATGTGAGTTCTTTTAATACTTTTATTGAATTAAATATTCCAAAACTGCTAACGAAACAAAAAATGGTATATTAAGCTTTTAGTTTAGAGATGTATGCATTAGATGAAAAAAGCAAAACTGTTGTGCTACAATAATGATATACAGGCAAAGCGTTATACACCTTTAATAACTCAATAGTAGGGTTGCAACGATTAATCGGTAGGTAATCGGTAATCGGCCTTATCGGCCATTTTTCCGATTAATCGGTATCGGTTTTTTTACCCAATTAATTGGCCGATTATCAACACATGTGTTTTTCATTGTTTATCATATTTTGAAAACAATTACATAATTCTATATGTACAACTGGAATTTTGCATTGGGATAAAAAATCTGAAATATTATGAAAATAAGAAAAATTTAAATTTTAAAGGTTCTAAATAAAAATTAATTAACAAATTCATTAATTCAATTAAATCAAATAGAATAACAAAAACTAAAATTCAGTAATCAAATTTGAAAACTCTTTAACTATAATGCAAAAACATTAAAATTGCCCTATTTTCAGGACTGAGGCGATGTCTTGCAGACTCACGTATATTTTCTCATGTGAACATTCAAAGGAATTTTGCTCAAATCAGGAAATATTTTTTTAGAATTTTTCCACCACAAAAATATGTCATGCCTTGGTAGCAAGTGTAACTTAAATAATCTTCTAACTTATTTTTGCAACAATTGATCGTTTTACGCTTTGTAAATCGTTTTGGGATGTGTGTGTGTGTGTGCCAATAGTCAGTCAACCGTCAGTCAACCGTTTATCAGCAGCAAGTTTATCAAATAAATTGAAAACCTCAAAAATATTTGTCCGTGTTCTCGACTATTATTTTTGGCACTAGAAATTTTTTCTCAATTGAAGAGAGAAGCTCTTCTACGGTGGTCTGGATTTCTCTAAAGGAACTGCTTTTCCTTGCCATTGATAAAAATAATTTCATTGTTTGAATAATAGGGATTATTATTGAGCAAATTGCTTGTTCAGCAAGAAACTGATAATCAGTTAACCTAGGTATGTGACCAGCATCTACACCAAATGTAACAAGCGCTTTTTGTCTTATAATATTTCTTTCCAGCATGTAGTACGTTGAATGACAAGTAGGCACATCCTGAATCAATTTGTGTTTCTTTAAACCAAGTTGTTCCTGTAATTCTGCCAGTTAATGCACAGCGGTTTCAAAATATTTCGATTAACTGTGATATTTTTCACTGCCTGCTGAGAAAATATGCATTCAATCAAAAAAAGTTGAAGTGTATGTATGGAGCATGATAGAGACTCTAAACCACAATTACGAACTCCCGCTACCATATTTGCGACAGAATCTCGCAATTTACTAACAAAATGTTACTATTTGTCAACATATAATGTGCAAGCACGTTGTTTAATTCTTCTCTTATCCGTGGACCTGCGTGAGAATCTTTAAAAGAGACAATTCTCAAAACTGCTATTTCTTGTTGAAATTGGTCTGATAACCATTAGGGCTGTTACACTCAAAAAATTATTTGTTGTAGCCGTCCAAACATCAGTGGTTAAAGAAATATACTTGGCATCAGCAAGAGATTGAATAATTTTTGTTTGTGTTTTTTATACATTTCAGGTATGATATTCTCAGAAATGTATTTTCGACCTGGAATACTTAGCCGGTAATATTTTTATTGAGTAGACTTTGAAATCCCAAATCAGATACAATAGAATATGCCTGCTCATCTTTAGGGATAATTTCTCCTATATGAAATAATGTATTTCTTTAGGCGTGTTCCCTTGTCTTGATATGGAAGCATTGCAGATGCTTTTATCCACTTTAAAAAAAATTCACACAATACTCAGAGATTTAAGTTTTAAGATGATTGAAATAGGAATTTTACTAAAACAACAGACACGCTGTTACTAACTATTTAGAGCAAACAATAAAATTCAGTTTGTATTAAATATTAGCATGGGCGCATCATTTGCTTCGGTTAAAATAATTAATTATCATTCATTTAATTACGCTTCCTTTATTAAACTTATTAGTTTAGTTTGCAGATTTAGTTAAAATCGATTTGATCGCCGTGGAAATACTATATATTGGTGCATTGTATATTAATACTTAATTGTTGAAAAATGAAAACGCATATTATAAACAAATAATCGGTAGCCGATTAATCGGTATCGGCCGATAAATTTAGCCGATTAATCGGTAATCGGTCATTTTGCTTATCGGTGCAATCCTACTCAATACCTAATTCAAACTTTTTGTTTGATTATTTATTTGATCGATAGTTATTTCTATACGCGATCATATCTCAGATTTTATGAATTTATCATTAATTTTTTTCAATGGAAAAGCCCAAACTATTATAACTCTCATTACGGCATATAATTAAAATTATTATATTACTAATTCAAATACGCGACCAAACTTCATTTACTGACCGACGTAACAAATGCATGTCAGGTTCAGCTAGCTAATAATAAATTTAATTCATTTATCAAAGAATTAATTAACACTTATAAAACATAAAATAACAAAATACTGCTAATTTTTTTGAGTGTAAGTAAATGAAGAAGAAATTTTAATATAATTTGTAAAATTGTGTTTAATAAAAAATATTTTTTCATCACCAGTCACAGACAGTTAGGAATTTTTTCAACGAAATATTTTTGGTCACTCGACGTTGCCGCCCGTATTTCGTTTATAGTACGTAGGCTATATGTTAGCCAGATATGTTTGTGTTTGTATCTTGTGTGTTTCTCGAAAAAAATTCAATCCATATAAACCATTTATCTTAAATATTTAAAGGATTCAACTTCCTCGCCGTCCAGTTTCATTGGTAAACAACATATCAGTTTTTTCGGCGCAACCCTAAAACATTCCTACTGCTAAGATATTAACATAATTGCAACGAAATACAAAACAAAATTCTCTTTAACCTCAGTTTATCCTATGCAAAAGTTCAATCATCATTCTAACGAAAACTAAAATTATTTAAGTCATCGTTATCAAACATGTGTTGTTAAGTAATTATATCGTGTTTTTGTTATAACTGTGTTATAAGTGTTGTAAATCAGTTTCCAAAATCCAATTATTTACAATTACCGCTACTATAGTCTAGAAAATACTTTCATTCTTATATAATTTTAAATTTTAACCTTCTAAAACGACCTGCTACGATGGCAGCATGCTAGACTTCGAACTCGGGGGAACCGGGTTCGAATTCCCATCTAGGTCATAGTGTTTTTAAGCAAAAACATAAACAAACATCAACACATCGGTTTTCTAATTAACCGACCGTCAACTAATATAGTTGATAAATTGGAAAAACTATAGGATGGTCTCCTATATAAAACTAATCGATTGAATTAAGTCTTCAAGTGAAACTCGACCATAAAATTGAGTGAATTGGCACTTGCTGTGATACTTGTTGACAGCCTACGTTCCTATATGGAACATAAAGGCGCAAAAAAAAGAAACATTAATCATTAATCTAATATGTTTGAATATTGGTGTAACATCGAAATTCTTTTTTTTCCAGCTCGATACAGAGAAATTCTGCGTGGTGCATTGGGAAGGAAAAAGTTCTACCAGATCTCCAAGGCAAAAATAAAGTTGATCGACTTCAAATTACTTATTGTATCGTTTGATGGGAAGGAGCAATTTCTGGGTGCGTTAAAGATCGATTCAGACCCAGGAAAAGGCAAACGTATTGCAGTAGCTATTACAGCCTGCTGGTTGAATGGCACATGTTAAATCGCGTACAAGGTTTCTCATTCGACACAACAGCGTCTAACATCGGCCGTTGGACGGGAGCATCACGTGTCCTTGAACAATTGTTTGAAAGAAAGAATCGTACAATATTTGCCGTGCCGCAAAATCATATTTATGAACTGGTTTTACGGGAAATATTTGAAACTAAATTCGTTAAGACTTCTACGCCAGGTGTACTAATTTTGACCGGTTCAAAGACGGATGGGATACAATTAAAATGAAAGCATACACCGCAGTCGCAAAGCAAATGGAAATACGATCCTTTTGTTCCTAGAAGAAGATCTCGCAGAATGCTCACTTAGCCCGCCTGGACCTATCAGCCATGCTCGATGGATGGCTAAAGGAATCTACAGCCTGAAAATGTGTTTGTACCGAACACATTTCAAAATGACGGCACGCGAACTGAATGGTTTACGTGATATTTGTATATTTATCGTTCTTTGCTACGCCAAAGCCTGATTTTGATTCGATTGAGCTGAGGATGCTCCGAACCATACTGCCGTTGCAAAGAATTGTCAAAGAATTCCAAATTCGTTGGACGCGGTGTGCATACGTGGTATCTTTCGGACGAGGTCATTGCGCTCTCGTTTTTTTATTCCAAGGCGGCAACAAAAATAAGATCAAAATGGTAAAATCCTTCCGCGCCGCTTCTGAGGAAAGTGAAGGAAGCGAAGAAGATGCGTGGATCATCAGTCGCAGAATGTGGAACATCATCTGATGGAGATAGCGAAGAAGATGATCAAGGACTTGCTCCTTCAGAAGGTCCTATCGTAATCACTCACAGTGACGTAAAAAACTGACAATAAAACTCAAAGACGTTACCGAAGACATGAAAAAAAAGAAAAAAAAATGAAAAAAAATTTGAGCAGCTTCATCACATCGAACACAAAAAACTTTTTCATTCGCTTCGGCTTGTCACAAAATTTCTTGGATTATCCTCCGGCCATTTGGGATGATCTCAACGACTATATAGAAGCCCTCAAAATTGTCATGAAGATGGTGCAAGACTACACTCAGAGTATTTAATAAAGTGGAATGAAATAAAGTAGAATTTAATATATAAAGTGGAATGAATACAATTACACTGAAAGATATACGCATGGAAAAAGTATATATTCTTTAGCAGTCGTGGATAAACAAACTTATCTAATCTTATTTTTCTATATACACGGCATTTCTTGCTTTACTTATTATTTTTCGATGACTTTTGAAATAAAAGCATTTAACCGCCTCAGAGAGTGAAAAGAACTAAATAGTTTTTATATAGGTGAAATCCAATTTTTAGGTGTTTGTTGTAGGAGGACCTATGGGGTAGGTATGTTTGGAAAAAATGTTGAGAAAGAAAAAATAATAGGACCTATTCATACATTTGACCCCTCTAGAAGTCACTATGAAGTCAATGGGAGCTATGAATTATTTTTTAACATTTTTCTACATTTTTTAGTTATTTGTATATGGGAACCCCAGAAAGGTGGCAGATAATGGGTAGGTGTGTTGGGGGAAATGTTGGGAATGAAAAAATATTAGGACCTGGTCAAACATTTGACCCTTCTATTCTATGGGTCACTTTGAGGCAATCACGGCGAGTTTAGACAAAAAATCAATTTTCAATCAAATCAATTCCTCAACATTTGCATAATTAAGACAATTTGCAGAAACCTTCGCATTTATTTTAAATCCAGATACAACATCACCCGATGTTTTTAAATTGGAAATTTTTAAAGGACTTAACTTAGATAAAATTGAAATGCATAATTGATTGATTTTCAACTGAGTTCAATATGGAAACAAAATTTTATAGATTTGAGAAATGTTTTGGAAATTATTGATAAAATCGATTATTACAACTAAAAAAATGCAGAATAGTAAATATTGAAAATCTGGGCTAGCGTCCCCGAAACCTTTAACCGTTTAAAGATACTAAAGACAGCTTTATTGTTTCTTATTCCACATATGCACATATGCGTGGGTGACATTACTCTCAGAAATGAGTTTTATAAAGGACAGGTTGACAAATAGAATGACTGATAAATCTAGCTCGGCGTGCATTCGGTTTAAACATATGGCGAATTATGAACCTGACATTAAAAATTTGTCATCGCAAATGTAGCAACAAAAATCGCATTAATTAACTTAAACTTAATATTAATTTTTATATTTCAATTTAATCTTTGAGAATTGATTTGTTTTTGTTTTATTTGTAATAACTGTATTTTTTAATATTACCAATAATTTGGCACGTCAGCAATTTTACAAAAATAGATTGTAATTTTTTAACACGCATACTGAAAAAGGTTCACCACCCCTGGTCTAGACATTGATTAAAACTGTGTCAAAGCAATTCCCTTTACAATAAAATAAAAATTTATGACAGAATGCGATATTGTTTACAGTGATAAAAGTTAATTGTAACCGGAATATTGTAAAGTGTACATTAAATAGTGTAAACAAAATATCAGTAAATTTAACTTCAAATAAATGTTTGAAGCGTTATGGAATAGAACAACTAACCATGACCATATAGTATAAAGCCGCAATTAGACTATTGCAGAACTCTGCAATATTTCTGCAATAGTCGTGCAATGGTAGTGTGTAAAGTATTCATTACAGAAAAGTTTGGCAATGAAGTCATTGCAAAACATTGCAATGAGTTAATGCAATGTTTTGCAATGAGTTCATTGCCAAACTTTTCTGCCATGAATATTTTACAATATACCATTGCAGAAATATTGCAGAGTTCTGCAATAGTCTAATTGCGGCTTAAGGCAAAGATGTAAACATGATGTAAACGTATATATAACACAGGCAACTTTGTCAGTTATAATTAATAAATAGCTACTAACAATATCGCATTCGGTCTAAAATTGTTTCAGGCTGCAAATACAGGCTTAAATATGTCACGTTTCTCTACATCCTTGAATTGAATTAACTCTCAATTCGATAAACGTAATTTCCAAATCCAATTAGAAAGCAAAAACACCAGATTTGATTAAGTATTCAACACTATTATTGTTTCACAACAACAGGCAAACAATATTCCTGAGCTAGAATATTCTTCTAATACCTTTAGAGATTACAACGGTAGATTGTAGAAATTTCCAGCATAATCACAGCGTCTAAAATAATACACAAAATATTTATATCAAACAGCACTGAAAATTTTATTTACTAATGATTTACTTCACTTTACTTTAATGATTTACTTTATTTTTATTTACACGATTTTAGGTTCACGATACAGCGTTTCGTTTACAATTATTTTTCTTTTTTTACACTATCGCAGCCCAACATATACCAACTATTGTTCTGCAAAAGGTAAAAGATAAAAGGTAAAATTGTATTTCGTAAATACAATTTTATTTAATTTTTCGAAATTCTGACAATCGACGTCATTATTTTGTTGACCTTTTTTCTTGGAAAAGGTATCACATGTTGATGAAAGTGGTGTAAATGATTTATGATTTGTTTTTGTTATTTAGATATTGAATAGGGCGAATTGTTGTTGAATACAATTTTGTTTTGTATTACGTTGCGATTATGTTGAATTTCAAAATTAATTTTTTTTTCATAATTAAATTCTAAGAACTGAAACAACCACATCTGTTTGATAAGTAAGATTTAAATTCTACAGAATATTTTACTGATATTAAATACCATTTTGTATTATCGGTCATTTAACATTTAATAAAGACAAGATGTAAGCTGTGGGAATTGTGACTGTTAAGCATGGTAGACATATAAAGGAACCTGTAAAAAACGTGATCGTAGCAATATGAAATATATAGTTCGGTGAACTTTGAAAATTTTAGGTGTGCGACCAAAGGTTATCTTCACAACTGAGTCAAACTTCATGAAAAAATTTATAAACATCACAAACGTTGCACGTTGCAACAGAGTGTCAGTTTATGCCTTATCGAGATCATCTAAACTTTATTCTAAACAAATAGACCAAATTTATGCACGTGAGCTCCCACAACAATGCATGTTAAGCTGTCTTAAAAAGAACCACCCATGCAAAGAACTGATTTCGACATCACCATATTCGAGACCCATCAGAACCTGGCTAAACAAAACCGATAGCACAGCGATATATAAATGGAGACGTTTGTCGTTCATGAAAAAATTTCAAATTCGTGACCGCCACCGACGGAGGGGTTGGCCAAAAACTCTAAAAAAAATTACGAAATCGTTTTCTAATGGAGTACTATCAATCCCCAACACTTTCACAGTTGTGGATACACTAACAGAAAAGTTGTAGCGAAAAGTTTTTTTGAAAAATGACTTTCTAACTCAACTTTAGAGGTCCGGGGGCACGGGTTAAAATTTACGGAATGATTTCAAATTTTGCACAACTAATTTTTAGGAACATTAGAACCGATTTAGGGGGTACCGCAAAAAAAATAATCGGTTTTCAAGGGCCACCTTAATACCCATATCTTTTTTTTAAGTCTCCTCACTTTATCTTGATCAATTATTACGTGTTTATACTTAAATAAATAATCAAAAATAAAAAAAATTATTTTTTTATAGCGCATAAACTAGAAATTTAGCTTATTAAAGAGAAACTTTTTTTTTAACCATTTTTAAACCATCCGTTCTGCAAAATTTAAAACTTTTACTGCGTCAAAACTAACCAAATCCGATCATTTCTTAGAATTTTCTCCAATACAATAAATTTTCAGAAAAATCTATTATTTCAAAAAAGATCCTCCTTAATTAGGTTTTTTCAGTGATGGGTAATGACGTGTCGCAAAGAGTTTGTTACATGACGTGTCGCAAAAGCGTCGCAAACTTTGACAGTTAGTTGCTCGTGTTTTTGACTTTTGTATTCTATTCTAACCCTATTTTTTAGTTTAATATAAATTTTTAGTCAGTGTAGAGTCATGTTAAACTTAAGGTACGATACAAAAATAGGTTTATAAACATATTTAAATAATAAAAATGACCGGTCGTCCTCTTCATTTATTGTGGAAGGAATTAAAATTCATTTCTATTAGACACAGTAATAGAAATGTGTACTTTGTGTGAGTTATAAAAAATACAGCCATAAAAAGATTAATAGCTCACAGGTGATTTATTGAGTTTTTAGATAATTTATTACAACTCTATATAACTAATTAAAATTTTGTTTATTTCAATGTGTTACAGAAATATATGCACAAAAAAATTAAAAGCATTGGTGACAATGGCAAAAACTTTAGAAAAACAACAATGGAGTTACAATTAGAAACGGATTGTGAAGAGATTGAAACAAAATATTGAGTTCGAAATTAGCTGAATTAGCTATAAAACTTTTGTTGATACCAGCATCGTCGGCTCAAATGGAACGACTATTTTCGGAATAGTCATTTGTTCATAATGTAAAAAGGAATCGATTGACCTTTGACCATTCAAAACATTTGGTTCATATTTACCATTCATTAAAACTTAGAGATTGAAATTGTATGTACCAATTATGTATGTACCAGTTATATGTACCAATTTTTTAATATGTTGTTATTTTATTTACATTTTATTTATGAATTTTTGTTACTCTTAACTTAACTCTTAAGGAAAGAATTTAAGACTGTTTTAATTTTATTGCAATATTATTTTATGATTGTATAATCAAAAAACTTAATAATACAAATGAGGAGGTTGTAATGAAGCGCTTTCTCAGTGGCGAACCAATGAGAGTGGCATAGCAGGAAGCGTACCTTGAGTAGTTTAAAGCCATCACGACTAAGACTCAGCCATCGCGGGTTTGATAGAGTAATACCTGCTACTTCAGCACAAATACAGAAATGTACGCTATTTACGAAAATCTGCAGAAATGGAAAGAAATACAAGTGGAAAAATGGAGACTCTGGCGACGCCATGGGCGAAAGATCCACGATCACCACGCCCAACCCCTACATTCACTCTCAGACGCCCACACACTCACACGTCACACATTCACCCACACATTCGACGACTAGCATGTCCCGATTCAATCTCTGACACGCCCTTTTACACCCATTCACACCCCCCCACCTTAATTAAAAAAAAAATAAAAAAAAAAACAAACTGAGTGTACTCACCCCACGATTAATTCCTGACCTCCTATTCCGATTCCATCAGCCTTCCATTGGTACGCTGGTCACGTTGGAGAATTTCGATGGATAAGGCGTTGATTAGAAACGTTATCTGATAATATTGTTGAAGAAAAATGATGAGTAGAAACGATCAATAAACTAGTAATCATCAGCGGTAAGTAATGTTGTTGAATAAAACGTTAATTAGAAACGTTAAATGATAATATTGTTGAAGAAAAATGATGAGTAGAAACATTCAATAAACTAGTAATCATCAGCGGTAAGTAATTTTGTTGAATGAAACGTTAATTAGAAACGTTAAATGATAATATTGTTGAATAAATATGATGAGTAGAAACGTTCAATAAACTAGCAATCATCAGCGGTAAGTAATTTTGTTGAATGAAACGTTAATTAGAAACGTTAAATGATAATATTGTTGAATAAATATGATGAGTAGAAACGTTCAATAAACTAGTAATCATCAGCGGTAAGTAATTTTGTTGAATGAAACGTTAATTAGAAACGTTAAATGATAATATTGTTGAATAAAAAAATGATGAGTAGAAACGTTCAATAAACTAGCAATCATCAGCGGTAAGTAATTTTGTTGAATGAAACGTTAATTAGAAACGTTAACCGATAATATTGTTGAATAAAAATGATGAGTAGAAACGTTCCATAAACTAGCAATCATCAGCGGTAAGTAATTTTGTTGAATGAAACGTTAATTAGAAACGTTAACCGATAATATTGTTGAATAAAAATGATGAGTAGAAACGTTCAATAAACTAGCAATCATCAGCGGTAAGTAATGTTGTTCTTATAAACAATGAATAAATGGTTGTGTAGAAATGTTGAATAAATTTGCAATCATTAAACAATTTTATTGAATAAACGTTACGTAGAAACGTTAATTGATATCGTTGTTGCAGTGAATGACCCGTAGGAACATTCCATAAACTGGCAGTCAGCAGCGTTATATAATGTTGTTCTTATAAACAATGAATAAATGGTTGTGTAGAAATGTTAAATAGATTTGCAATCATTAAACAATTTTATTGAATAAACGTTACGTAGAAACGTTAATTGATATCGTTGTTGCAGTGACTGACCCGTAGGAACATTCCATAAACTGGCAGTCAGCAGCGTTATATAATGTTGTTCTTATAAACAATGAATAAATGGTTGTGTAGAAATGTTAAATAAACTGGCAATCAGCAAACAATTCTATTAAATAAAACGTGACGTAGAAACGTTAATGGATGACGTTGTTGCAGCAAATGACAAGTAGAACCATTGCAAGCATCAGCGTTGAAGGATTTTGTTGAATAAAACGTTGAACACAATGATAACGTTGTGAGAAAAAAAAAAATGGTACATAGAAACGTTAAATAAACTTGCAATCAATTAAGCCGAATGCGTTGAAATGTAGTTGTGGCAGGATGCGTTGAAATCAAAAATAAGTGTACCAACACTAGCCAAACTATTTATTGAAATCGAACGGTGACAATTTGTATCAATGATGGGAACGCAATACGGCAAAACATAATTGTTGACGTATGCGTTGAAATCCAAAACTTGTAGTAAATGGCACCAACACCAGTTAAACTATTCGTTGCAGTATATCTGTAATAATTTTGTATCAATGATAGTGAAGCAATACGGCAAAAAAGAATAATTGTTGACGTATGCGTTGAAATCCAAACAATGTGACAAATTGTACCAACACTAGTTAAACTATACGTGCAGGATAACTGTAATAATTTTGTAACAATGATAGTGAAGCAATACGGCAAAAGTAATGGTTGACGTATGCGTTGAAATCCCAAAGGTAATCAATTGTAACCACACCCGTTAAATTATTCGTTGAAGTATAACTGTAACCAAGTTGTAACAATGATAATGAAGCGATACGGCAGTAATTAAATGAAAATTTTGTATTATTGGTGTGTCGAAACAGGTATAATAGACGATAGCAACAGCCAAAAACCTGATGCCAATGCTGAGTTGCACTAACCTACAGTAGTAACCGCCAAAATATTGATACGGCGGATGATGATATTGTGGCCTCATCGTTGAAGGACGTCATATTCCGGCCTTTTTTATAATTTGGATCTTGCATCATATTATTAATTTATTCACATCAACATCCAACTTCAAAATAGTACTGCCATTTAAATTTGGTAAATTTCAGAATCACAAATAAAAATAAACCATTTTTTTTTATGTTATCATAACACAAGTTATCAAATTCCACGACGTTCAATAGAAAATAAAATACAGCATACGTTCATTTAGCATAATAACTGTAATCATATTTTGTTACAATTCGATTGTCTATTTAAACAAATACACAACTAATAAATAAGATACATCTTTCTTTTACATAATATAGTAGTTCGAATTTATAATATTTATCGTACCTTCTTAAATCTTCGGCAGTCGAAATAATTTAAGTTTTACAAAAAAATAGGACTCATTCAACTGAGTTAAAAACTTTTAATTAGTACAAACAATTGTTCTACTTAAATTTTAAGAGAAATACGTGGATACAAAATATATTCCACAAAAAAATATATATTTTAATAGTTAGTCACAATAATTCCATTTAATTATCACTAAAACATTTATGTCAAAAATAATTAACATTAGGATGATAGCGCGCGTACAGTTTTCGTTACGTCACAAAACATATCAATTTGTTTTAACTTGCACATATAAATTTTTGACTAAATTGGACTAACTCAGTGATACTAAATACAAACAAATTCAACTAATGGAAATATTGGCACTCACCAAATTTAATATTGATTATAATATTTTGTACTACGTAGATTTAATGCAATTTTTTTGCTTGTTGATTTTACGGCACATTATTATAGTGGGCACAACACAAACATATAAAGATTTTTTTTTGCGTTAACAATTTTACGAATTCATTAATTTTTTTTTTCTTTGTATGATTCAGAACGGCACACAACATATAAAATTTTTTTTTGTTTTAAATTTAAACTCACAGATAACTTGCACTATGATTTTTGAAAGTCAACCGGACGGAATGACTATGTGACCATAACCATCACCACGCAAATGTAATAAACTAAGAGATTTTAATAATTGACAGAGCCGTATTATATAGCCAAAAATTTTTGTCTCGAAAAAACTCGAATACGGTGTTTTGGAAATTAATTTCCATCAAGTTTTCAATTGTTGGGAATTTTTCAAAATTACACAAAACCGTTCGTTATTTGATACTATTGCACAACGACAAGGTTGTAACACAAAATATTTCCGACACATCAACAACATTCACCATTGAATTCAAAATGAATCAAATGCAAAACTATAATCCAGAATCACATTATAGTGAAACGGAAAAATCATTTTGAAAGAAAATAAGACAATAGAATGTTTAACAAAAACGAGATATTAAATCGTTGAATGTTGATGACTGGAAAAATACGCACAGCCGACTTAGGGTTCAAAAAAAGTTAGTTGTTTAATTACGGTTGATGTTTAGAGAATTCAAACTTTAATAGTATATTGAATGTAACCATAGCGCACGTCATTTTTAGGGTGTTGTAAAATAAAAATATGGATGATCTTTAAAGATAATTATTAATTAACTAAAACCAACCAATCTTATATTAGATTAATTAACATATCAAACCAGCGTAATCAGTGCAAAAATCTTTTGGTTTTCTCACATATGGTCGGTCCAACTATTGAAAATTTAAATGGGGTCTAGGAAAAATAAGGAACTACGGGTTACGGGGACTATAAAAATACGGCTATTGAAGGTGAATGGATGGGAAACTATTACGCGCGGTACAGGTGAATAAAAAAAAAATGAAAACCAATAAATCTGAGACTATAATATACTGGGTTCAGACATTAGCCCAGACTATCCATTACAGAGCAAGTGCTTTTTGGAAGAGCACTCACGACCAAAAAGAAGTTGAAAAGAGGACTAGACTGGTCGCAAACAGACCTTGTACATCCACCTTAGTATGGTGAGGCACTTCAAGATTCTACAAATTAGCAATCAAATCGATCGGTATTATAAACCCAGTCTTAGCAGAAACAAAGTAACAAAGTATCTATGATTAAAAAAAAAACTTTTTGGAGGGGCAACGATAAAATCGGTATTCTACTCTATTGCAAGCGATGGATAACTACAATCTTCCAGACCCAATTTCGGGCAGATCTGGGGGTTCCCGAGACTCTAAAGTCACCAAAAAAAATTTATTCAATCTGCTACAGATCGAAAAATAGAACATCATTGGACTAATTCCTTTAATGAAATAGCCGAGACCAGTCCGCTCTTACGTTATGCAGGCTCGCAACCCACACCTGAACCAACACGAGTCTCATGCTTCTCCGACTACGCTAGCCGGGCCACACTGTTGTACGTTTCCATCCAAATGATTCGGAAGGTTGTTCGCATAGTTTCAAGGTAACCAATTGAACCAAATTCAAATATATTCAATCCCGGAATTTACACTTATAAATAGTCAAAACAGAAAAAAACAATTTTTGAAACAAGACCCGAACACCACAGCTGATACACGCTCACTGAACTGTGAATTCAAGACGAAACTACCCTCATATGGTCGTCGATACTCTTGACTTGCAATGGCGGTAAAACACAAGCGAAAGTTACCAACATAGTGACAAAAGAAGTTATCACCGATATTAGGCACGAATGTCCTTGGAATGGTAAACACCTCTACGTTTAGAAGCCAGGTCCTCCAGTTCGTAAGCAGCGCTACCTACCAACCTTATTACTCTGGCTTCAATAAACTTCTGTGCAAGTTTAGCCGATAATTTCTTACCGGCGTCACTCAAAATAAAGTTCCTTCGGAACACCGTATCACCTGGTTTAAACAAAGTTAACCGAGCTCGTAAATTGTATCTTTCAGCACTTTTGACAAATGCTTCGGCAGTTAAATCAAGAATTCGAATTCGAATCTTATTAAGATAATCCGGTCGCAGAATCGTTTCACCTGGCTCAAGAAGACTATTCAGTCGTCTCAGCAGTTCATATGACGAACCATGAGTCACCATAGGTATTCCAAACATTGCGTAATAAGGGGAACATTGAAGTGTTTGATGCAGGGAACAACGTAGTGCACAAGCGATCTCGCTCAAGTGCAGATCCCATTCAGAATGTTCCTCCTTTAAATAGGCTCTAATACCAGATAAAACACTTCTATTTACCCGTTCCGAAGCGTTAGCTTGAGGTGAATATAACGCTAGTAATGTATGTTTCACTCCGTGCTTCGCCAAGAAATCTCCAAATAGTTTAGACTTAAACTGCGTCCCATTATCGGACACAATAACTTCGGGACAACCAAATACGTGAAAGACATTGGTAGCCAATAGATGACAAATTGGTTCAGCGGTTAGTTTCCGTAAAGGAAATAAAAATGGATATTTAGTAACATGATCTAATACTACAAGGATAGCGATATTCCCGGCCTTTGAACGAGGATAAGGGCCAAGAATATCGATATATAATCGCTGTCCAATTCGTTCTGTTTTCATTTGGGACACCATGGGAGCACGAAGTGGAACATTAGTCGCTTTGATTTCTTTACAGGTCTTACAATTTCCTATGTAAGATTTGACTTGGGTATACATCCGCGGCCAATAGTACAATTTACGAATGTTATACAGTGTTTTTGCTAGACCTCCATGAGACGCGGTAGGAGGATTGTGGGCCCTTGCAATACACTCGTCAGTGTATTCCTCAGGTAACCACAATTTCCAAACCTCACCCTCTGAAGGAATATCGAGATCCAGACAAGCCAACCGTTTATAAACCCGACCAGAAATTACTTTCAGATCAGGCAATGTACCGTCTGCTTCGGTAACTAGATTTACCAACTCCAAGTATCGAGAAGAGTTGAAGAAAGGGGAATTAAGATCTAGTTCTGGCACTGGACATAATTCAGAAATGATATCAACAGAGTCACGTCTTGATAAAGTGTCTGGAACTATGTTTAAATTTCCTTTTCGGTACTCAATATCAAAGACATAACCCTGCAATTTCAAGCTCCAACGAGCCAATCGACCAGAAAGGTCTTTCTGTTGCATTAACCATTTTAATGAAGCAGGATCAGTTATGATCTTAAAGGCCTGACCCTCGACATACGCTCTAAATTTCTTTACTCCCAGTACGGCGGCTAGACACTCTTTCTCGCTAGTGGAGTAATTGCGCTGCGCAGAATTTAGTTTTTTGGACATGTACGCTATGGGATGCTCCATACCGTCCATGTCACACTGAAGCAGTACACAACCTATACCGTCGTTGCTAGCGTCGCACTGGAGAGTAAAGGGTTTAGTATAGTCGGGGTTTATGAGGACTGGGGCTGATATGAGAGCATTTTTGAGATTGATAAATGCTGTTTCAGCTTCCTGTGTCCATACGAATTTATTAGAATTTTTCTTCAACAAATCTGACATTGGAGAGGACATAGCAGAGAAATCGGATATGAAACGGCGATAATAACCCGCCATACCCAGGAAACGTCGAATCTGTTTGGACGTACGCGGCGTAGGAAATTCAGAAATGGCCTGAGTTTTATCAGGATCAATTTTTAACGTACCACCTCCCACGACATATCCCAAATATTTTACATCCGGCAAGAGAAACTTACTTTTTTCCACGTTTATCGTCAAGTTCGCACGTCTAAGACACTGGGAGATATCTTCTAACAGTTTCAGATGGGCCTCAAAGGTATCTGTAACTATTAGAAGATCATCCAAGTATACGAAGACGCACGACTTGAGATGTGGAGGAATTACTTGGTCCATCAATTTGGTCATTGTTTGCGGCGCATTGCACAGTCCGAAAGGCATTCTTACGAACTGATACAATGGCCGCCCTGGGACCGTAAAAGCAGTTTTCTCTCGGGAGTGTTTTTCTAACGGTATCTGCCAGAAAGCGTCTTTCAGATCCAAACTGGAAATGAAATTACTTTGTGGCAGACGACTCAAGATCCCATCTATCTGTGGAAGGGGGTAAGCATCCTTCTTAGTAACTGTATTGACCTTTCTACTATCCAAACAAAGACGATTCTTCCCAGGTTTGCGAATTAAGACCACCGGACTTGACCATGGGCTGTTTGAAACCTCTATAATACCCAGAGACAACATCCTATCCAGTTCTTCTCCCATCAGTTTCTCAAGGGCGGGCGATATTGGATAGTGTCGTTGCTTGATGGGAGCTGCAGTCCCCACATCAATAACGTGTTCCAACAAATGTGTTCGACCCAGACCCATTTTTGAAAATGATGGTAGAAGCTGAATAGTGTTTTGTAGACGTGTTTGATTGTCCATAGACAATTCTGAAATTCCTGACTCCGTAGTCGAAAATGTAGGTAAGTTAAATATCGGGTTAAACAAACCAAAAGCGTTAAAGAAATCTATACCTAGATATAGATTTTGAGTCAAAGACGGGATAATGAAGACGTCCAGGGTTCTGACTTGGTTCATAAATGAAATCTTGGTTTTTACAAGCCCCAAGATCTTCTGTCTTTGGCCATCGGCAGTACGAACTACGGCAGACGAATAAGTCAGAAGGTCTGGAGTCTGTACGATTTCTTTAGCAAAATCACCACCAATTACAGTCAAGGACGCTCCACTATCCCACAGTCCAGTATGTTGTTTACCCAATATTGACACTGTGGCATAAGATCTCACATCGTTGTCCAATTTCACAATAGAGGAAATGGTTTTAGTTTTAAACAAATGACGTTGTTGCCAATAAATACGAGAACGGAGCGCAGAGCGCGATGGAATTTTCAAAGATGATAATGAATCGACAAATATGTTTGAGCGCACCTTCAGGTATTCGTTCAATCGTTGTTGGAACGATTTGATTTTGGTCCATAATGGAGGTGGTTCAGTATGAACGGGTGTTCGTTTCAATAATTTCACATTAGTATCATGAGTGGGTACTAATGTAACCGAAGTAGTAATTAACGGGTGTTCTATCAGATTGGAAGTTGAGGTTCGGTTCGACCGTGTATCGGGTACAAATAGGTTAGTGGGAGTGGTAGATGACACAACCGAGGGATCAGGAGATAAATCGAATTTGGTCTCAGATGATTCTAAGACAGGTCCTGGGAGCGAGAAAAGGTGTTGGGATTCTGGCCCCCCCTTCGGTTTCCCCGACAATTTTCACAGTTAGGACATAATACATCGTCTTTTCCGCATCCCCAACAAAACAATCGCTGAGATTCACGACAATCGTGCCACCGATGACCAGGTCGTTTACAGTTCCAACAAATAGTTGAACTGGTTATTCGTTTCATATTAGGGGCAGGCTGTATTGCCGCAAGTTCGTTAGAGGTAATTGGTAATGATTCAGTTGGCAATTCGCTAATTTGAATTTGTGAGAATTCACTATCTAAATCCACCTCAGACACCGGTCTAGACGGTCGAACATTATAATCTCGCGATCTGGTTACTGACTCGGCCCATAACTTTTCGCGATCACGGCAGAGCTGGCGCAGATGTTCCAGTCCATAAATGGTAACATATAACAGCTCCCTTCTAATTTCTAATCGTAAGTTGTTGCGTATCAAGGATAACAACTCCGCGTCCGACATCGGTACTCGTAGCTTATCTGCCAGTCGATAAATCGCTTGTAAGAATTCGTCAAACAATTCCGTGGGCCGCTGTTTCCTGGCCCTCATCCGCTCCTTCACTTCTTCGTCCGTCTGCCGGTCCTGAAATTCAATTCGCAGAGCATGACACAAGTCAGTCCAAATAAGCTGTCGGTTCTGGCGAAAATATCTCCAGAACCAATCAGCTGCTCGATCTGTGAACAACAGGTACAGACAACGGGTGACAATAGTAAAATCGCTATTTAAACACATCTCGGTCAGCCGCTCTATTCTGAAGATGAACGCTTCAACATCTAGACCATCGGGTCTACCCGAGAACGTTACGTTCCAATTTCTAATTGTTGTAGAGTGCTGCTCGAGATGTGTTCTCATTCTAGTTGGAGCAAGAGCAGGAGGAGGCTCAGCAAACAATGGTGGTACTGGTACATTATTTCGCATATACGCATTCACTGGTGTATAATTTCCGGAATGAACCGTTTGATGACGCGGGGTGGTGGGTGATACTGCATTATGTGCTAGGGGTAACAACACTTCAGGTGCTGGAGCACGTGATTGCATCATTGAGTGATTAATTCTTGAAATTTCCCGATCGATGTGAGCATTTACCGCTTCCTGAAAACCTGGATCTTCCGCTGCAGCGGCACCATATATGGGAGATCTTTGAGCTATATTCCCTCGCACTTCATCGGCGAGTCGAGATGGTGGGAGACGGTTTGCCAAGGGAGTGGACGAGGGTTGAATTCCGGTACTGGAACGACGTTGCCAGCCTGCGGTAATAGAGCGGGTCACCGGTCGCGGTGGTGGTGGCACCATTGTATCATTAGTTTTCTCCCTCCCTCGAGGTAACCTCTGTAATTCTGCACGCTCACAAGCGGCTCGACAAATCGGGCAGGTGCTATTCTGCAACAACCAGTCGTTGAGGCAGATGTCATGAAAGAGGTGGTTACACCGAGTGAGGAGTTTTACGTCGGCCGGCACTATTTCGTGCTGACAAACAGCACAAGAGCTGGACCTGTCCAGAACGTCAATCTTATCAGCCGCTGACATTATGAAAACTCAAACCGCCGTACAGGACCAGACCAATAAAGACAAGTATAGGGAGAAAAATTGTTACACTAGCCAAGTGTTACTTATTGCAAACGTTGAAAACGAATAAACAATTTAATTATTACCAGACAAAAATACTTTATTACAATATTTTAGTACTTGAAATATATTAGAGAGTTGTATGGAAATTTCGTTATTCAAACCCTTAACCAGCTGTGCGATATCTGACCACTTCGTCCAATGTATGGATTAAGAAACTTGTAAAACGGGCTATCGCCGAGGGTAATCAAGAATGAAATATCTATTACTACTTACGTTGTTGATGTGTGAACAATCAGGAAAAATTTGTTTTTTTTGTTTTTTTTTTTTTTTTTTTTTTTTTTGCTTTAACGGGCAGCAGTTCAATCTGGTGAAACAAACGCGAAAATGAAGCCCAAAAAAAAAACAGGTAAGTTATACTGTTATTAACGAGGTAAGTGGGGAACAAAAATTATGAAGCAAAATGCGTGAAAATTAATATCCTACACTATTGTCGGCGGGGGATTAAACAAAAATTTCCGAATCGATTTCGGGCGGCTCAGAAATTCCCCGAATCGAAAATCAAAAAGGGAAAACAAAAAAAAAGTGCGGCAAGCCTACCGGTTCGACAAGCAAATGTGTTTCAAAATTTAACAAAAATACAAAAAAAACTTAGCCTATCATGCCTTAAACGAAAATATACAAACAAGATTAAATCTAACAATCTATACCTAATATTAATCGAATTGTAGTCTTCTATCCAGGTTAGCTTTAAATTGGTGAATAAAATTTTTGGTTTTCCGTTATAATTTTCTTATTCTTGATGCTTATTTATTTGAGTTGAATACTCTTCGTTTTCCTTATTTGATATATTATTAATTCCTATATTTGGTTTAAATACGTATTCTTGATGTATAATCTATTTGTTTAATATTTATTTTTTTGTGCTGGCATCTAAAATATATTGAGAAAAAAAAAATTTAGTTCCCAATATTATCAGCTGTTTTGCCGTCTTATGTATTTATTAACTATTTAATTAATAAATACTTATTTATTTCTTTATTAAATATTTATTTATTTATTATTATATTTATTTATTGGTTATTCTATTTATTTATTTATTATTATATTTATTTATTTGCTATTTACACAATAATAAATATTTATTTTCCTTTTTTTTTTGTTATTTATTTATTTGTGGACGGAGGACAGACGGACCAATCCTGGGGGGAGTTCACCACACATGGGGCTGGAAGGGGTGATCGCCGGTCTTTCATTATTTGTTGTTGTTTTAAGATGTTTTTGTTTGTTTGGGACCAAAGAAAAGTAAAATTATGCTACGTTAAAGGATGGGAAATCAGAAAGGAGAAGGGAAGAAGAGCGGAGGTAAAAGGATGGGAAAAGGTAGGGTGGGAAAGGAATAAGAAGGGGTATGTGCTGATGGGATCTCACCCAGCTGACAAGTGCTGACGGGATGGCCAGAAGATAAATCCTCTGGACCACCATTCGATCATCAACACCTGCCAACTGCGATCCACACCACCAACACATACGGGCGAGGTGCTATGATCTGAGTTAATCCAATTAACTCGCGACATGAAGGCTGGGCGAACATCTTCCCTCAGCAGTTGATATCGAACTGCTTTAGAAGATGTTCCCCAGTATCATTCGCGAGAACCGGACAACTCAGACCATAGGGTGCTAACGCTCCAGGGAGGGGACTCTAACGTTATGGAGCAGTTAGCCCAGCTGAGAATCTCACTGTCACAGCGAACCCAGAGCATGGCCAGATGACCAGGATGGATGTGATAGGCGTATACGCCATTTCACAAATATCTAATCCTGGCACCCGGTCACCCCCGGCATTCCCCGTGCCAGTAAGAAACCCAGCCGTTACTAGGGTCCGTGGGTTTGTAAAGCCCATTGAGAATGATTCCGAAGAACCATTCTCACCCTTGCGTTATCAAAATACAAAAAGGAGAGTTGTAGCTGGAGGCGTGGGGACGCAAAACCCCATCGAAGGAAAGTCTGAGGAATCTCAGACTTCCTTCGCTCCTGCGCGTGTGAAGCAGGGAACTGCTTCCACGCCGCCAGAGTCTCTTACTATTGTTGGGTGCAACTTGAAAATTAACATGAAAAAAAATTTTCAAAAAAAAATTTTTCAAATTTTGTGTAAACATGGAGGGACTCCTCCAGGGTCCTACATCACTGTAGAAACCCTTAGAGGAGCCCCACGTTGGGCGCCAATTTGTAATGAAGCGCTTTCTCAGTGGCGAACCAATGAGAGTGGCATAGCAGGAAGCGTACCTTGAGTAGTTTAAAGCCATCACGACTAAGACTCAGCCATCGCGGGTTTGATAGAGTAATACCTGCTACTTCAGCACAAATACAGAAATGTACGCTATTTACGAAAATCTGCAGAAATGGAAAGAAATACAAGTGGAAAAATGGAGACTCTGGCGACGCCATGGGCGAAAGATCCACGATCACCACGCCCAACCCCTACATTCACTCTCAGACGCCCACACACTCACACGTCACACATTCACCCACACATTCGACGACTAGCATGTCCCGATTCAATCTCTGACACGCCCTTTTACACCCATTCACACCCCCCCACCTTAATTAAAAAAAAAATAAAAAAAAAAACAAACTGAGTGTACTCACCCCACGATTAATTCCTGACCTCCTATTCCGATTCCATCAGCCTTCCATTGGTACGCTGGTCACGTTGGAGAATTTCGATGGATAAGGCGTTGATTAGAAACGTTATCTGATAATATTGTTGAAGAAAAATGATGAGTAGAAACGATCAATAAACTAGTAATCATCAGCGGTAAGTAATGTTGTTGAATAAAACGTTAATTAGAAACGTTAAATGATAATATTGTTGAAGAAAAATGATGAGTAGAAACATTCAATAAACTAGTAATCATCAGCGGTAAGTAATTTTGTTGAATGAAACGTTAATTAGAAACGTTAAATGATAATATTGTTGAATAAATATGATGAGTAGAAACGTTCAATAAACTAGCAATCATCAGCGGTAAGTAATTTTGTTGAATGAAACGTTAATTAGAAACGTTAAATGATAATATTGTTGAATAAATATGATGAGTAGAAACGTTCAATAAACTAGTAATCATCAGCGGTAAGTAATTTTGTTGAATGAAACGTTAATTAGAAACGTTAAATGATAATATTGTTGAATAAAAAAATGATGAGTAGAAACGTTCAATAAACTAGCAATCATCAGCGGTAAGTAATTTTGTTGAATGAAACGTTAATTAGAAACGTTAACCGATAATATTGTTGAATAAAAATGATGAGTAGAAACGTTCCATAAACTAGCAATCATCAGCGGTAAGTAATTTTGTTGAATGAAACGTTAATTAGAAACGTTAACCGATAATATTGTTGAATAAAAATGATGAGTAGAAACGTTCAATAAACTAGCAATCATCAGCGGTAAGTAATGTTGTTCTTATAAACAATGAATAAATGGTTGTGTAGAAATGTTGAATAAATTTGCAATCATTAAACAATTTTATTGAATAAACGTTACGTAGAAACGTTAATTGATATCGTTGTTGCAGTGAATGACCCGTAGGAACATTCCATAAACTGGCAGTCAGCAGCGTTATATAATGTTGTTCTTATAAACAATGAATAAATGGTTGTGTAGAAATGTTAAATAGATTTGCAATCATTAAACAATTTTATTGAATAAACGTTACGTAGAAACGTTAATTGATATCGTTGTTGCAGTGACTGACCCGTAGGAACATTCCATAAACTGGCAGTCAGCAGCGTTATATAATGTTGTTCTTATAAACAATGAATAAATGGTTGTGTAGAAATGTTAAATAAACTGGCAATCAGCAAACAATTCTATTAAATAAAACGTGACGTAGAAACGTTAATGGATGACGTTGTTGCAGCAAATGACAAGTAGAACCATTGCAAGCATCAGCGTTGAAGGATTTTGTTGAATAAAACGTTGAACACAATGATAACGTTGTGAGAAAAAAAAAAATGGTACATAGAAACGTTAAATAAACTTGCAATCAATTAAGCCGAATGCGTTGAAATGTAGTTGTGGCAGGATGCGTTGAAATCAAAAATAAGTGTACCAACACTAGCCAAACTATTTATTGAAATCGAACGGTGACAATTTGTATCAATGATGGGAACGCAATACGGCAAAACATAATTGTTGACGTATGCGTTGAAATCCAAAACTTGTAGTAAATGGCACCAACACCAGTTAAACTATTCGTTGCAGTATATCTGTAATAATTTTGTATCAATGATAGTGAAGCAATACGGCAAAAAAGAATAATTGTTGACGTATGCGTTGAAATCCAAACAATGTGACAAATTGTACCAACACTAGTTAAACTATACGTGCAGGATAACTGTAATAATTTTGTAACAATGATAGTGAAGCAATACGGCAAAAGTAATGGTTGACGTATGCGTTGAAATCCCAAAGGTAATCAATTGTAACCACACCCGTTAAATTATTCGTTGAAGTATAACTGTAACCAAGTTGTAACAATGATAATGAAGCGATACGGCAGTAATTAAATGAAAATTTTGTATTATTGGTGTGTCGAAACAGGTATAATAGACGATAGCAACAGCCAAAAACCTGATGCCAATGCTGAGTTGCACTAACCTACAGTAGTAACCGCCAAAATATTGATACGGCGGATGATGATATTGTGGCCTCATCGTTGAAGGACGTCATATTCCGGCCTTTTTTATAATTTGGATCTTGCATCATATTATTAATTTATTCACATCAACATCCAACTTCAAAATAGTACTGCCATTTAAATTTGGTAAATTTCAGAATCACAAATAAAAATAAACCATTTTTTTTTATGTTATCATAACACAAGTTATCAAATTCCACGACGTTCAATAGAAAATAAAATACAGCATACGTTCATTTAGCATAATAACTGTAATCATATTTTGTTACAATTCGATTGTCTATTTAAACAAATACACAACTAATAAATAAGATACATCTTTCTTTTACATAATATAGTAGTTCGAATTTATAATATTTATCGTACCTTCTTAAATCTTCGGCAGTCGAAATAATTTAAGTTTTACAAAAAAATAGGACTCATTCAACTGAGTTAAAAACTTTTAATTAGTACAAACAATTGTTCTACTTAAATTTTAAGAGAAATACGTGGATACAAAATATATTCCACAAAAAAATATATATTTTAATAGTTAGTCACAATAATTCCATTTAATTATCACTAAAACATTTATGTCAAAAATAATTAACATTAGGATGATAGCGCGCGTACAGTTTTCGTTACGTCACAAAACATATCAATTTGTTTTAACTTGCACATATAAATTTTTGACTAAATTGGACTAACTCAGTGATACTAAATACAAACAAATTCAACTAATGGAAATATTGGCACTCACCAAATTTAATATTGATTATAATATTTTGTACTACGTAGATTTAATGCAATTTTTTTGCTTGTTGATTTTACGGCACATTATTATAGTGGGCACAACACAAACATATAAAGATTTTTTTTTGCGTTAACAATTTTACGAATTCATTAATTTTTTTTTTCTTTGTATGATTCAGAACGGCACACAACATATAAAATTTTTTTTTGTTTTAAATTTAAACTCACAGATAACTTGCACTATGATTTTTGAAAGTCAACCGGACGGAATGACTATGTGACCATAACCATCACCACGCAAATGTAATAAACTAAGAGATTTTAATAATTGACAGAGCCGTATTATATAGCCAAAAATTTTTGTCTCGAAAAAACTCGAATACGGTGTTTTGGAAATTAATTTCCATCAAGTTTTCAATTGTTGGGAATTTTTCAAAATTACACAAAACCGTTCGTTATTTGATACTATTGCACAACGACAAGGTTGTAACACAAAATATTTCCGACACATCAACAACATTCACCATTGAATTCAAAATGAATCAAATGCAAAACTATAATCCAGAATCACATTATAGTGAAACGGAAAAATCATTTTGAAAGAAAATAAGACAATAGAATGTTTAACAAAAACGAGATATTAAATCGTTGAATGTTGATGACTGGAAAAATACGCACAGCCGACTTAGGGTTCAAAAAAAGTTAGTTGTTTAATTACGGTTGATGTTTAGAGAATTCAAACTTTAATAGTATATTGAATGTAACCATAGCGCACGTCATTTTTAGGGTGTTGTAAAATAAAAATATGGATGATCTTTAAAGATAATTATTAATTAACTAAAACCAACCAATCTTATATTAGATTAATTAACATATCAAACCAGCGTAATCAGTGTAAAAATCTTTTGGTTTTCTCACATATGGTCGGTCCAACTATTGAAAATTTAAATGGGGTCTAGGAAAAATAAGGAACTACGGGTTACGGGGACTATAAAAATACGGCTATTGAAGGTGAATGGATGGGAAACTATTACGCGCGGTACAGGTGAATAAAAAAAAAATGAAAACCAATAAATCTGAGACTATAATATACTGGGTTCAGACATTAGCCCAGACTATCCATTACAAGGTCCACACCAAAACGTTACATTTCCATTGCACAATTTGAGAAAATGTGATTACACTATTAATGTCTTAAGCAAACTCTATTTCACAAAGGGGAAAAACAATCCTTGTGTAAACATAAATAAATTAGGTCAGTCATAATTTGAATATTATGATTCCAAATACATGATAATTATATGCATAAAAAAAATATTACGTTTTGGTGCAACTAATTGGAAATGTAGCGTTTTGGTGGGACCATTGTAGAAATGTAACTTTTTGACTATGACCTACTACTTCTATTACCATTGTAGAAAATGCGTTACTTTAAAATTATGACAACCGTCACTTTTTGATATGAATAGAAAAAGAAGTTTTAGAGATATTATTTATTTTATTAGAAAAACTTAAATCCTGAGAGCACATTCTTCTTCGCAACAATCACAAATTTCCACAAGTTGATCAGTTTGGAACTGTTCAATTCCAGGAGTTGGCGGCCGCTCTCAGTCCAACAGCATTATGAAGAAATCTAAATCCTCAAAATCTCTCCATGTCTCACCATACTGTTTCACCAGTAAATCAGTTATATCTCTCTTTTTCTCAATTGAAACTTTATTTCCTAAGGCAATCATTTGCATTGTTGTTGGAAACAGTTTCCCTCTCTTCAAGTAGGACAGGGCCGCACCCAGAAAAAGTTTTAGGGGGGTCCAACGAATTTTTTTTTTTTAAGTGCTGTGTAGCAATTACAACAACACACATAGATACCTTTTAAAACCTAGGTCCAACACCAACATGCGTGTTGAGGTGTTGATGAACGCTTTTTAAACCTTTGTGGATTGTACGGCCCGTGACTGTTGATTCGGACTAAGGATTTCTTTTGTAGGATGAAGATCGGTGTGTTTCGATCGGTTGTTGATCTTTTGTTTCAAAAAACGTATTGGCTGTCAGATTTGTCTTCCAACATTTTTTTTATGTGTGCATCAGTGATGCTAGACTTTAAAAAATAAGTTTCCCGTTGCCGTATCAAAACATCCCGATTTTTACCGTTTCCTTAAGGAAATACTTCCCATCAAGCTTTCAATTAAAAAAAATATACATACATATAAATCCAATTGTTTATATTGAAAAAACTTCAAAAACCACCACTATAACAATATTTGTTTCGGTTCCTCATACACGTTGTGGAATAAGTTAGTATTTCTATAAAATAGAGCATTAAATCTATCAAAATTGCGAAATACGTTTTTTAAAAGAAGTAAATATGCCTTGATTTCGAGATTTGCAAAAATTTTTAAATTGCAATACCTCTTTTTCGTTACGTATAATCAAAATAATGATACAAAACATCTCAATTTTTTAATATGTTCAAAATGCATCGATGCATAGAGAGGAGCCATCTTGTAGATGCAGGTGATTTTATTTTTCGTGTTGTAGTGTGAAAATATTCCTGAAACTCAGAAATATGTTATTGCTTTTGGGATTTTCGAAACGTTTGTTTCTATTTCCCTAAGAAATATCAGAACATCAACATCTGAAGGCTGAAATTTCATCGACTTTACTATAAAGGCGATGAATGGCTGATTTATTTAAACAAAATTATTGAGTAATCAACATCTTTCTGGAAGCATAGTAAAAAATAGTTGTTGCGATCATTTTGAATAAGTTTAAGATTTGAAACGCTTCTACAATTAATTGTCAAAAAGTGTTGTACAACTGAATTGGAATCACTATTGGAAGCTTCACTTTCACTGACTTTTTAACATGGTTTCATTTTCTTTATAAAATATTGACATAATCGCTTGGTGTTTCCCATGAATGTAACATAACTGTTGGTAAGCTGGAGATATTTTGCCGTATTTCAACATTATACTGGCTCATCGCTTGTAGTGAAAACAATATCTGGAACATAATTTTTGTAGGCTTTTTCAGCTGGATATGAACCTTCAATTCGCATCAATCCTAGGTTTTCCGATTTCCCATTAATATTATACAAATGTACGTTCAAATATCTACGCTTGCAGAAGCTTGTCCATTCATCAATTGCTATCGTAAACATTAGATTAAAAGCCTTCATTTTGGTGATCTTAGGTTATTTTGCCATAGAAATAAAAATAGGTTTTCCCAATACATTTATAAAAACTAACATAATATTATCCCAAATTTGTATTAGGTATTACTGTTTGCATCGACATCTAGATTTAACAATCAGAAAGTGATGCAGATTGACATTAGCAATTTTTGTTAAGTAAAAAAATACTTAAAATAATAATATTGAATGACTTATGGTGGTTTGTTAAATCTCGAGATTCCCGACGATTTTTCTCGAGAAATGGGAATCTCGAAAATGTGGAAATATCTTTTCTCGAGAATTCGAGTTCAAAATTACAATTCTTTCTCGAGAATCTCGAGACCGGATTTCTCGAGCAGAAACTCTAGATGGGCTGGACATTGGCTAACTTCCAGCACGAAAGAGAAATATCAGATCTATAGGATTTGTAGAAAATTTTGGTAAGAGAAGGTGCAAGTTCTTTTGAAAATATTTTTAGAATAATAGGAGGAATGATTTTCAGACTGGAGACTTTACTGGTAGTTAACCCCCTTAAGATTTTTTTGACAATTTTGGGTTTGAAATAAAGATCTTTCATATTAACTCCTGAAGACTGTTTTGGTTTTTCTTTAGGAGTTTCTAAAATAGTCGAGATCACAGTAGGGTTTCTCATATCCCGTAGAAATTCAAATCCCGGGAAGGCGGGACCAAAAATATTCAATTCCCGGGATTCGCTAAAAAGCTAGAACTTTCTAATTGGGTGGTAGAAAAATGTGTAAGATTAAAACAGTACAAAAAATGCGCTATTGGTTTTTAAATTTTCATTATTTTTAATTAGAATAACTTCAAAAAATTAAATAAAAAAGAATTCATAGTTTGTTTCAAGTAAACAAAAATAAATTCATAATATTGTTACGATTACAGAAAAATCTAGACGATTACGGTCACTTCTACGAAAATCAAATCAACAAAATACTACAACAGATTAATGAAATGAATATTGTTGTTGTTGTCTCTTCTTAGAAATAGGGTCAACATAAACGATTTTATGAATCAAATCAACATAACGTAAAATAATCGAATATTCTAATATTTTCTCAAGGTTTCTGGAAAGTGATGTCGAATTATCTAGAAGTATTGCAGAAGGTATATAAGAAAATTACTTCTTGTAGTTTTTAATTAGTTTTATTTTAAACCTGCGATAGTGAAGTTAAAATTATAAAAGTGATCTTTAAATTAGTTTTGTGTAAAGTTATAAGTGTAATAAAGTTATAAGTTTTATTGAGTAGAAATATTTTGTGTATTATTTTCAACGTTGTGAACTGGAAATTTCTACAATCAACCGTTGGAGTTTCTGAAGCTGTTGAAAGAATATTCTAGTTAGGAATATTGTTTGGTGTATTGTTTTCCTGTTGTTGTGGAACAATTAAGGTGTTGAATACTTAATAAAACCTGGTGTTTGTGCTTACTAATCAGTGATCGAACTCAGGAAGAGATTGGGAATTACGTTTATCGAATTGAGAGTAAGGCCAATTCGAAGTAAGGTTGGAAAAACGTAACAATATTAATTTTTATAATAATTTTTCTAAAAACTAGACTGTCAATGGCACCATTGCTCAATTTTGGCCGAATTTTCGTGGCGAAACAACTTGCCACAGAAAAAGCTCTTTCCGATTCAATTGATGTCGGTGGGATAGTCATTAGTGCATTGTATAATCTAAATTACTTGTGCTGCTGCACAAACAAATGAACATGAACCAAAATCAAAATCACAATAACAACGGTACTTCTCAGCACCATAAGACAAAAAATATTGGACCCTCAGTCCGTATTTTGCAATTGAACATTGAAAGCATTATCAAGTCAAAAACTGAACACTTAGAAAGAGTATTAAAGTTATTATTTCGATATCAACGTTGTAAATCTGGCAGGAAACGCATGCAACAGATGAAGCGCAACTTACCTCTAGAGGAAAAATTGTTAGTTATAAACTAATTAGTGCTATTTACCATCAAACATATGGATCTGGCACGTATATTAAGTCAGAAATCATGAACTGCACCCATTTACTTACACCAGACGGACAACGATATACATCTTATTGTTGTTGATATATCGATCACGAAGATTGTTAACGTAAACAAGCCCCTAAATACAGCGTGGCCAGCTGATACTCTACCATTACTTCACCACCCAGCAATATTCGTTGGTGACTTTAATAGCCATCACAGTCAGTGGTCCTCCTCAAAAAACAATCCCAATGGAATACAACTAACTGACGAGACCAATCGACAATATGTTCCTTGTATATGATACGAAAGACATGAAAACCTAATTAAATCTGCTAGATGGCCAAGTTATTACAATCCCGACCTCTGTTTTTCCACGAAAAAACAAACAACCTAGCCCTATTCCAATATCTAGGGCTGTCTTACAAGGTTTTCTACGCTCTCAACATCGTCCAGTAATTTTTGAGGTAGGTATCCAAATCCTACTCGTAAACTCTACTCCTCAACCTAGATGCAATTTTAACAAAACTGACTGGGCTAAATATGGGTCGAAGTTGGATGCAGTGATTCACTAGATCCAACCCATTCCCAAAAATTACGATAGGTTTGTAGGAGCCATCATTTCAACTGCAAAGAAATGCATCCCAAGAGACATCCGGTGAAGAATACATTCCTGGTTGGAGTAGAGAAGACGATTATTTATTATTTGAGGAGCACCTTAGTAGTGGTGAGGCAGACGTGGTTGATGACTTGATATACTCACTGGACACCGCGAGGAAACAAAAGTGAATTAACGCTGTTGAAAACATTGATTTTTCCCATTCTAGTAGGGCAGCTGGGAGTCTTCTGCGGAAGCTGGATGGCTCAAACTCAGTTACTTATCCTAACAATGTAATAAATCCAGAGGACATTACAAATCACATTGTAAACATGTCTCGTTCCTCTATGAATCGCCTCCATAAGTGAACCATTAAACATAAATTAAGAGAAATGAAGCGCAAGTTTTGTTTTAGGTAAATTTCACAGAAAAATCTACCTATTTTAAGCTTTATTGGTTTTAAATTGTTGTGTTTATATGTGTCAAAAAAAACCATACAAAAAAACCATGACACCATACGTATCAAAAAAACATTTTCCTAATTTTGAACGAAATTAAATACTACAGAGGGAAAAGAATTAAAAACTACTTGATTTTCGAGTGAGAAAATGTTTAATATCTTTGAAAAAAGTAAAAAAAAATGTTAATAAAAATTAGCAGGATACCCGGGCAAACGGGATGAAAATTTACTGTGGGAATGCCGGGAAAACGGGATCCCGTTTGAGAAACCCTTGATCACAGCAAAGCGTTCCGCGAACAATGTGGTATTTCTCGCTGGATCAGTGGCGATTGTATCACAGTCAATAATAGGAAAAAAAAAGTTGGTACCAGACTTTAAAGAGTTAATGGCACTGTAAAAAATTTTGTCAGAAATGGACTTGGCAGAATATTTTGCCGCTCTCGCTCTGTCAATTTCTGTTTTTTTCGTTTTCGTTTATCTGGTTTAATATACTATTGGGCTGTATAGATATTAGAACTTAAATCGTTAAGGTATTTTTATTATGGAACCAAATATTAAATAATCTTTGTTTGTTTATAAGGGCCAATTTGGCTGGAAAACAAATATTTTTGTTGGGGTTTCATTATTGAGAAGGGAACGAATTTATTGATACTAAAACATTTTAGTCAAATAAAATTTATACTATATTATTATTATATTATTATTTTATTTTTATATTTATTTTCACTTGGATATATTGGCCAAACAACCTACCAGAGCTCCTGACATTCCTGGTCAAATTATTAAATTACTTTATTTGATTTTGATAAATGATCTTTCGTTGGTACAATTTAAAGAATCAGAACCTTTAGGTGGTTCAGGCCATAATTTGATTTCCACTCATTTAAATTTACAAGTTCCTAAACAGTTTCAATCTAATCCTAGTCTTATTTGGGTTGCAGATTGGCAGAGGCTAGAGATATATGTTTAATTCAAACATTTCTGCTTCTAGTTTTTCAGAAATAATACACGTGGTGAAGTCTGATCTTTAGGTTTCGGGTAAATGTGAAGAAGCAATAAAATTTAAAATAAATATTCTTTAGAAAATGGCCAGTATACAGCCAATTCCCAAAAAGTTGCTAACACGAATTCAACAAATTACAAACGCATATCAATCTTGTCGGTTATTGCTAAAATATTTGAGAAGTTCATTAATTTTAAAATTATGAGCTTAAGTCGTCAAAAATACTTAATGAAAGACAATACGGTTTCCGTAAAGGAAGAGCGTCCGAAAATTTACTTTCTTTGTCACACATATCTGGAACAGTCGGTTGAAAACCTTGGTGAGAAAACCTTTCATTGCTGCTCAGCAATTCAAATCTTATTAGTGAGCTTGATTCGTTGTATGGTGCTGATTTGAAGGTACACAAATACACTATGGATGAACGCGTGTGTCTGTCTGCCTAGATCAAATCAATTTTACCTGAACAGAATATCAATAGCAGCCCATCTTTTTAAGGTTCAAGTGACATGATGTAACTTTTCAAAGAAATTTTTTTAACAGAATCTAGCATCTCTGGAATGCCTTACTGACGTGGGTCTTAATTGATAATTGTACTCCACATAACAGATAGATTTAAAAATAGCGTTCAAAAAATCCTCAAAGAGAATTGATCAATAGTGAGTAACCTTAGATCCCTAGTTAGCATCGTATCTTACGATATTCAGAGATGTTAATCTATAATTTCTTATGATTAACACTAAATAATGTCTAACTTCAAAAAACAATACTGAAAAATTATCGGTTAGGTTCGGGTTCCGGACCCGAGTAGTATTTTGTTGCAATTTCATTCAAATTTTCGATATAATTCAGTAATTGGAACCGATCTACGTATATAACTTTTTTTCTAAGAAAACTGGAAATGTAACGTTTTGGTGTGGACCTCCACAATTGAAGTGTCTATGTTTTTTTCAAAAATATGTGATATTATTTGATAATAAAAATATATATTTAAATAAAGCTGTTTTATTTTTATATTTAAAATTTAAATACTAACAAAGTGAATTATAAAATTTACATGAAAAAATAACAACGTCGCAAACGTAACAAATGACGTCGCAAAAGCAGAGTAACAAACACGTTTGCGACGCGTCGAAAACGTAATTTGCGACGTTACGTTTGCGACTTACCCATCTTTGGGTTTTTTCATCACAAATAAAAAAACATTGACTTGTCATAATTCCTTTGAAATACCAATTAATTAATATTCATTAAAATTCAAAGAAATAAACGTAAACTATCACATTGAAAAGACACCTAAAAGATTATCAAATTAAGAAGAATAACAACAAAATTCTTCAAAATATTTTTGTTTTTTTTTTTAATTTTCAACGAACAACATTCATTACGGAAATCTGAAATTCAAGGCCTCCGGTAAACTTATCTCTTCCATAAACTGTAGCGTAAGTTGACCAATTCAAAATTATATAGAACTCCAAATTTATTATCTCGAATTTGATGATTTACTCTACATAATTACGAAACATTTTCAATTTTTTTTAAAGTATGTATAATAAAAATTTCATAATATATTCAATAAAATAAAACTTAAAATTTCTATTTGTAAGTAACGTTTTCTTTAAATTACTGTAATTTTTGTTTAAACAATAAAAACAAGTTTATTTAATGATTCCAAACAGAATAACGTTAATTATAATTTTTTCTTTCCATACAATAAAGACACAATCATAAAACTGTTATAATTATAACAATTTTTATTATTCCCTCATCAAAGATTTATTTTATGAGATTGATAGTAAGTTGTAACCATAGTTACATTTCACCCTTTGTTTTGGTGTTTTTTGCATCAAAATGATAACCTGTCAAAACTACCATTTTTGTTTTTTCACTCAATAATATTTTTAACTGATTTATTAATGAGATAAATTAATAATAAAATCGTAAAATTTTTATTATTTTCAAAAAACAACAAAATAAAAGGTTAATTTATTGACACTCAAAAATTAAATAATTTGTTATTATTTCATCAAAATGATGCAAATTAATGAATTAATTGTAATTAAACTTTTAACCTATTTATTATTTTGTTCGTGAGTGACTTGAATGACAAAAAATATATTTACAAATTATACACTTAAAACTGGGTGTGAGTGATTTTTTTTTTGTTTATTGAATTGATTAACAATAAATATAAGATTATCATAATTATATTAAGCAAATATTAATATTATTAATCTTACTCGTAAGAACAGATGCACAATAAACTAATTTTATAAAAATTGTAAAAACACAACAGTTCACTATTATTAATTTATAGTAATTCATTTTGTACACAAAATAATTTAATATTTTCACTATTTCAATTGAATTCGTTCTAATTATTACAAATTTTTTTTTTTAAATCCACACTTCACTCACATTATGAACACAACCTCCGAAGATTTCACTTAATTTAATACTAAAAAAAATATGAACTCAACTCAACTAAATAGTAAACACAAACCAAACGGTAGACGCCAATTTTTTGAGATTGAAATTAAAGTGCAAAGAGAGTTAATATTAGAAATAAAATTTTAGGAGCAATGTTTCTTTGTTTTGGTTTTTAATTTTTATATACATAGCAATCTGTAGAACAAGGGAGTAATTATAAAAGATGAGAAATAGTATTTGTGAATTGTGATTCATTTTAATTGTGTAATAACAGATAAGCGATAATTTACGATGCACATAGATGTTGAATTTTAAAGTGCCGTACTTTCGACATCAAACAAATCAATTGTGACATTCCAACATGCCGGCGCGTCAACAATTGCTACTGTTGAGTTTTGGCTTGGCGATTTGATATTAGAAATTGTCCACAACATCAACAGTAAATCAATTGGATCTTATATATTATTATGTTTACTTGATTCAGGGGCGCACACAGAAAAAGTTTTAGGGGGGGGTCCAACGAATTTTATTTAAAATAAAAAGTGCTGTGTAGGAATTACAACAACACACAAAGCTACATTTTAAGACCTAGGTCCAACAACAACATGTGTGTTGAGGTGTTGACGAACGCTTTTTAAACCATTGTTTATTGTACGCCCCAGGACAGTTGATTCGGACTAAGTATTTCATTTGTACGATGTAGATCGGTGTGTTTCGATCGGCTGTTGATCTTTTGTTTCAAAAAACGTATCGGCTGTCAGATTTGTCTTCCAAAATTTTTATATGTTTGCATCAGTGATGCTAGACTTTAAAAAATAAATTTCCCGTTGCCGTATCAAAACTTCCCGATTTTTACCGTTTCTTTAAGGAAATACTTCCCATCAAGCTTTCAATTAAAAAAAATATACATACATATAAATCCAATTGTTTATATGGAAAAAACTTCAAAAATCACCACTATAACAATATTTGTTTCGATTCTTCAGACACCTTGTGGAATAAGATAGTATTTCTATGAAATAGAGCATTAAATCTATCAAAATTGCGAAAGACGTTTTCAAAAGAAGTAAATATGCCTTGATTTCGAGATTTGCAAAAAATTTTAAAATTGCAATGCCTCTTTTCGATACGTATAATTGAAATAATGATACAAAACATCCCAATTTTTTAATATGTTCAAAATGCATCGATGCATAGAGAGGATCTTGTAGTTGCAAGCGATTTTATTTTTCGTGTCGTAGTGTGAAAATATTCCTGAAACTCTGAAATATGTTATTGCTTTTGGGATTTTCGAAACGTTTGTTTCTATTTCCCTAAAAAATATCAGAACATCAACATCTGAAGGCTGAAATTTCATCGATTTTACTGTATACTATGAAGGCGATGAATGGCAGATTCATTTAAACAAAATTATTGAGTAATCAACATCTTTCTGGAAGCATAGTAACAAATAGTTGTGGCGATCATTTTGAATAAGTTTGAAATTTAAAACGCTTCTACAATTTATTGTGAAAAAGCCCGCACTTGCCAAGTTTTTGCCCGCTTTCCTGTTTTAAATGAAATATCCTTTGAAATATCACATTTTGTTTCGTTTTGAGGATGGGCTGGACATTGGCTAACTTCCAGCACGAAAGAGAAATATCAGATCTATAGGATTTGTAGAAAATTTGGGTAAGAGAAGGTGCAAGTTCTTTTGAAAATGTTGTTAGAATAATAGGAGGATTGATCTTCCGACCGAAGACTTTGCTGGTAGTTAACCCCCTTAAGATTTTTTTAAGAATTTTGGGTTTAAAATAAAGATCTTTCATAATAACTCCTGAAGCCTGGATTTTTGGTTTTTCTTTAGGAGTTTCTAAAATAGTCGAGATCACAGCAAAGCGTTCCGCGAACAATGTGGTTTTTCTCGCTGGGTCAGTGACGATTAAATCACCGTCAATAATAGGAAAAAAAAGAGTTGGTACCAGACTTTAAAGAATTAATGGCACTGTAAAATTTTTTGTCAGAACTGGACTTGGTAGAAAATTTTGCCGCTATTGCTCTGTCAATTTCTGTTTTTTTCGTTTTCGTTTATCTGGTTTAATATACTATTGGGCTGTATAGATATTAGAACTTAAATCGTTAAGGTAATTTTGTTATGGAACCAAATATTAAATGGTCTTTGTGTGTTACTAAGGGCCAATTTGACTGGAAAACAAATATTTTTGTTGGGGTCTCATTATTGAGAAGGGAACGAATTTATTGATACTAAAACATTTTAGTCAAACAAAATTTATACCATATTATTATTATACTATTATTTTATTTTTATATTAATTTTCACTCGGATATAATGGCCAAACAACCTACCAGAGCTCCTCACAATCCTGGTCAAATTAGTAAATTGCTTTATTTGTTTTTGATAATCTTTCGTTGGTACAATTTAAAATATACCAGAACTTTTAGGTGGTTCAGACTATAATTTAATTTCCACTCATTTAAATTTACAAGTTCATATAAACAGTTTCAATCTAATCCTAGTCTTATTTGGGTGGCAGATGGCTTAGAGATATATGTTTAATTCAAACATTTCTACTTCTAATTTTTCAGAAATAATACACGTGGGTATGCGCAGGTTTATTCCGATAGATGGTTCTGAAGGCTGATCTTTAGGTTTCGGATAAATGTGAAGAAGTAATCAAATTTAAAATAAATGCTCTTTAAAATATGGCTAGTATACAGCCAATTCCAAAAAAGTTGCTAACACGAATTCAACAAATTACAAACCCATATCAATCTTTTCGGTTGTTGAAAAAATATTTGAGAAGTTCATTAATTTTAATATTATGAGCTTCTTAAGTCGTCAAAAATACTTAATGAAAGACGATGCGGTTTCCGTAAAGGAAGAGCAACGGGAAATTTACTTTCTTTGTCACACATATCTGGAACAGTCGGTTGAAAACCTTGGTGAGACTTTCATTGCCGCACAGCAATTCAAATCTTACTAATGAGCTTGCTTCGATGTATGTTGCTGATTTGAAAGTACACAGATACACTATGGATGAACGTGTGTGTCTGCCTTACTGACGTGGGCATTCCTTGATAATTGTAATCCACAAAACTTTAAAAATAGCATTCAAAAAATCCTCAAAGAGAATGGATCAATTGTGAGTAACCTTAGATCCCATAGTTAGCATCGTATCTTACGAAATTCAGAGATATTAATCTATAATTTCTTATGGTTAACACTAAATAATGTCTAACTTTCAAAAACAATACTGAAAAATTATCGGTTAGGGGGGGTCCGGACCCGAAACCCCCCCCCCCCCCCTTGTGTGCGCGCCTGACTTGATTTATTAATATTTATTATTATTATAAATATTACGGGCAGTCGAAAGGCTAAAATAGATTATAGACAAAATACAACCGAGTCCGGCGAATACACAACAATCTGGTGAGACATCAACAACTTACCGAGAGACAGGCGGGTGGGCAGAATCTTTAAGAAAGGATCGACGTAAAAATTTTAGGCGGTAAATATAAAATAAAGTTAGGACTCATCGCTCAACTACCCAAAACTTAAGAACTTAACGTAACGTAACCTAATAACGCGACATATGAACTTTACATATAATCGACAATTTATTATGTTAAAATTTCAAAGCGTGTTGTTTGTTTTGTTGCGTTGTATTTTCTTGAAAAATGTAAGTATTTTTACTAATTATTTTGATATAAACTAAATTTTTGTATTTAATGTAATAAAATTATTACATTTGATTGGAATAATTTCGTGTATGAATATATTTGTGTGAATAATATTTCGTGGTTGAGATAACCTGAAAATTATTTCACACTTTTTATTATAAAATTAGTTATAAATACAAAATTTAAAAAGTACTAATTTAAACTTATGTTTATAGTAATAATGGATTATTAAGAAACGCTCATTAGCGCCATAGAGGGCCATACATGCTTGTATGACAAGTCGGGGGCCGGATACAAAAATATTATCGAAAAAGAAAAGGCATGGGAAAATGTTTCTACGTGTACAGGAATGTCTAGTAAGTATAAAATAAAATAAAGTTTGTGGGACGACTATGTTGCTTTTATGTACAAGTTTAATCTGTAATTGTTGTTTTTCTATTTCAGAAGATGAATGCAAAAGAAAATGGGTCACCCTCAGAGAGCGGCCAGCCTTCTGGTAGCGGTTCCACCTATGAGGACTGGCCGCTGTTATCCAGCATGGGATTCCTAAAAAAATACATTCAGCCTAGAAGGTAATAAAATATTTAAGTGATTTATTTAATTTGATTTAATAAATGTATATTTTCAGAACAAGGAGCAATAATCCAGAAGTACAAGAAGTTTTTGAAGACAGCTTAGTGAAGACAACTTGTTGAAGACAGTCCTCGTCCCTCAAAAAAAGGAGAGACGATCTATATTCAAAATGCCTCAACAAAATCGATGCCTTGGTGAACGAGGTGGCAAAAGAGCCAAATATTAACCATTTATGTATCGAGTCGGCATATATTATGCTGGAAGATCTTACAGACACCGACGCAGCGTCTGCACGGTTTCCTATTGACCACAAGTGTTACCGATTGATGTCAGTAACCTTCGTATGTGTTTTCAGATTTCACAGTCTAACGTCCAGGAATCCATTTAAACAAACACTCCACTTTACAGTTTGGTATAGTTTTATTTTAAAGATATTTCGAAAAACTTTAAAATTCCTAAATTACATTTTTAAATTATTCTAAATACAATTAATAATAATAATTAATATTTACTTTTAGTATTCATACGCCCAGGTTCGGAATTTGTTCACTTTACACAACTACACTTGAGGCTTTTAAATAACTATTTACGAAACAAACTGAAATTGAATAATGTAAGCGAAATAATAATTAAAGAAATAATCAATAAATTTACTTAGAATTTAAACAATTTTAGTGTTCTAGAAATTTCTTTGATTAATCACCAGTTTTCTACATGAATCGGCTGATTTTATATAATTTTGACAGCTGTCTAGAATCACATTTTATTTTTCCGTTTTATTTAACGGCAGGCTGGAGACACGTCCACAGTTATGTTTGTTATGGACTACGTTGCATGGCAGGGTTGCCAACACTCCCTCCCGGTACGTTGATTATATCCTTAGTCGGCTTACCAACATCTGCGTTCCTGACATCAAGTACTGCAAGTTTCGTCGTTGGTCTTTCATACACTTCAGCAGCCGTTTGTACAATTGCTCGCCTGAACAATTGCTCGGCCGTTGCTTCCAATGATGGTTTCGAGTATTTTCCCTTTCAGCCAGCAATTTTTGGGGCTGCTCTCATCTACCACAATCACCCCATCACCCTTTTTCATTTCTTCCAAAAGGCGATGGCGTACTGCTGGGAGGTCATCCAGTTTTTCTTCAGCACTACCCCATCATCACGAAATATCGGCTGATATCGGCTATCCACTGGAGGAGCCCAACAAAAAGTGTTTGGGTGTTAAAGACTCGTCGTTCTCGTCGTCCAGCGGCACGTAGGTGAGAGGGCGTGAGTTGACGATATTTTCAACCTCTAGTAATATTCTTCGTAGCAATTCATCCGATGGATTTCTTGTTGGCATTATTTGATGGAGGGTAGTTTTTACAGAGCGCACCAGACGCTCCCAGCTCCCTTCCATATGAGGAGAAACTGGCGGATTGGATATCCATTTGGTCGTGGTGCTGGTGAATTCTTCTTCTAGCTTATTCCACCGTATCTGTTGTAATGCCATGCGAAGTTCACTGTCGCCCCAAAAAGAAATGGGTTTAGTGGCCAAGAAATTCTTGGCCACTAAACCATCGGCACGACGAAGTAAATTCAGGGTTTTTATTCCATTTGGTGGCCTCATCTGTGACGATTAATTTCGTAGTTACCCAATGCCATTCATTTAGCTCTGTTGACTCCAAGAATTCGCTTACCCGGAATGCAACAAATTGTCGATATCTCCGTTGATCGGATTAGAGCCAACATAGTACTGTTTTTGAGTCGGACCAAAAAACGCTCTGATATCTAAATATAGTGTCCCTCCTGAATAGTGTTGGCTACCCTAGCTCCTAGTGTTGCAGCTTCCAGTTCGAGTCGAGGTAGTGTGACCATTTTTATTTGAGCCACACCGGTTTCCTCCTGTTGCATTTCGATGCCTTAAATATACGATGACGGCATACGCATTTTTACTTGCGTCTACAAATACATGTAGCTGGATCGCGCTCTGGCCCCCTCCCAGTGAACACAAGACGTAAATATGACATCACACAGAGGTCGCATATATGTGATGTAGTTGTTACGTAAATTTGACATAAAACACACTTGTCATGACTATAACCTGGTATCATTTATTTGATGCTTTCATGACACCACACTGATCTTAAATTTGACTTTGATATGATGTCATAATTTGGACTTAAATATGACCTTATTATGATTTTGTTAAATTTCACTAGAGGTATATCCATTTAAATTGTATATAGTTTGAAAATTTTTGCATATAGTTAGTTATTGCTTCCTAGCAGGATACAGAATAGCGGGTAAGTAGTGAGAAATAAATAACTAACGGGTAAGTGTTCTTTTACTATATTTTGTTTTTTAAGTAAAAACGAATACGTCACAAAAAAGTTTTATATTACTATGATATCAACCTTATATCATAACAACGTCACGAATATCACTACAGACATCACATTTATGTCATAGTTATGTCATTATTGTTATGTCATGTTCTTACGTAAATAAGTGGGAAATAATGACATACATATGACTGATATATGACCCAGATTTTACATAAGATGTGACAGCGTGATGTCATTTTGATGTCACAAGGACGTAAATGTGTTTTCTGGGCTGCCAATGTTTCCAGTTGATACCATCTGGAAATTCGAACATCGCCTATGTTTTGTAGATAACGGATCCAACGTAGCCGCTTTTCATGCTGGGCATCTGTTGGCGGGTCATCCCAATCTGATGACGACGTCCATATTTTCTGTAATAATATTTTTACGTACACCAAGAAATGAGCCAGGAGTCCTAGAGGATCAAAGATCATCATTAGTGTACGTAGCACCTCTCGCTTTGTTAGTCGACGTTCTCCAGAATAAACTTCTCGGTTGGTTCAGTTGTAGGTTAACGTATACGTGAATGTATCAGATGATGTACACCACCACATGCCCAATATCTTTTCTGCTGCCGTTTCAAGACTTATGTTTAGGTTTTTCTGAACTTCGGCTGGTTTTTCAACAAGAACTTTGATTACGTACACCGAATTTGAGATCCAATTTCTCATTTCGAATCCGCCTTGGTGGTGTATGAATTTGACGTCCTTAGTGATTTGAATGGCTTAGTTTCCTCGGTATCTAGGCTGTCTAAGTAGTCATCTACATAATGGTTTTTCGTGATGGCCTTGACTGGTTTTGAAAAATCGGTACTAAATTCCAAAGCATTTTTATTTTTACCATATTGTGCACAGCTTGGAGGCTCAGGTGTGTCTGGCTCAGATGTGTTGTCCTCCGAAACCAATGAAAATGCTCAGAGATTTGATGATCTGACTCATTCATACGCACTTGGTGAAACCTTTCCTTTATGTCCCCACAAATGGCAATCTTTATTTCTCGAAATCGATAAAGAATGGATAAAATCGATAGAGGCCCGCGACTCCTCAACACTTCATGATTGTTATTCTATGGTCCTAAACCAACTGCTACTCATTACAAGAGGATATAAAAGAACTGAATCTGAGACCATACTACGGCATGCAGCCGATTAATTTCTCTCTAAACAACAAGGTTACCAAATGGTAATGTAAAAACACATAGCTTGAACTAGATTTGAAGCAATAATGAGTATCTAAGTTGATGATAAAATCACAGTGACGTCAAAAGATGAAACTGCTAACAATAAAATGGACATGGACGTTCCTCAATTCCTCAAAACATTATGCGGCAAATCTTGTCAAACGAGGCATTTTGTTATGTGATCAAATAGCGGGACCAACTATCTGGTTGATGCTACGACGGTGACGTCTTTACACAAAGCAGAACCTGAAACGGCATCAGCATTATGTGTAGTTTCTTCTCCAGAATACAGCACAATGGCAAAGTCTAACAACTAAACTAAAGTGTAGATTTGGCTTTCTTTTTCTTTTTTTGTTCCTTTGAATTATATCAAGCAATTGTTAAGCAGCAAACAAAAATAGTTCTGATCCTTGGCCTGAATTGCAAAAAGGTCAGGGTGTTTGTCAGTAAAGTTACGGAGAACCGTGGTTCGTACGTTTACTTACGGAACGACATATTTGTTACCCTTATACCCCAGTGCAAAGATCGAGGCTGTTGGTATTGACGTATTCTTCGTATCCTTGTTTCTCCTTTATGATTATGGTATTATAAACCAAGATCCTGTTAAAGCGCTGGAATTCTGCAGCAACAGGAATATGCCCTTGATCCTAGGGTGGGATGAAAATGGGCATCATAGAATTCGGGATAGTTCAGATAACAACAGACGAGGAACAGACCTTGTTGAGTTTCCTTATGGTACAGACCTGAAAATTCTAAATGAGGAGAATGATTCCACTTTTTCAAATGCAATTGGATAAGAATTAATTGGTCACCTTCACTAGCCTAGTTTTGGTGGGCGGGGTTCGCAATTGGAGAGTATCACAAGATATATTCTCACTTCAGACCACAATTGAATAAATGTTATCTTTATAGTAGAAACGGTGGTATAAGAGGTTTAGAAATCCCAAACCAACTGCTAGTTCTTAGTCAAATGTTTCTGGTCTTTGATCTTTCGATCAATTGTATACATGGCATCGAAAATACTGAGAATTGGATTCAAGAGGACATGGTAAAAATTGTTGAAGGATTTTATACACTTAGAACGTTCCATCATGAAGGAAATTCACCTTGGAGATAAAAAGTCAATAAATTTCTAAAGAAAACCAAGCAAACAAACAATGCTGGACTGGATTGTTTATCGTGATACTCAGAGTGAATATAAATGCAGTATCCAAAGTGCTAGAGAGAGCGCTTAGAAGAAGTTTTGTGATTCAATTTAGTTATCCTGTGGCAGCAAGACTTCATGGAGCACTATCAGAAGAACCCAAATACAAATAAAGATAATTGGATCAGGTCCGGGAATGTGGTCAACACAAGATCTCTGAGATGAGCCTATTCATGTTGCAGAATAATGTGAACGGCTTCATGGAAGAATTTCTAAAAATCTATAAGGCATGTCTAGCATATGCTACGTTCAAGAAGTGTGGCAGAAAGCTAGAGCATACTAAAACCCGGTAAAACCAACTACAATAAAGCCAAGCCATTTTGGCCAATAAGATTCAACAGTTTTGATAAAAACCTTCGTACTCTATTGGATCTGATACTAAATTCAATGAAGTTGCTTAAAAAGTGATGTGAGGTGCAAGAACTATCGGTCCATCTTTCAAAATCACAGATGGTATTATTTACAAATAAGAGAAGAGTGCCTGCAACACCAAGTCCATCAGTCTTTCAATATTTTCAGTATGTATCTAAGCTAATCAGATGAGTTATGGTTATGTTTTTAGGCATTATTCTCAACAAAAGGTTATACTTTGAGTATACTCATTTAACAAAAAAAACTAACTGATAAGACTGTTGCCTTTGGCAACGCCATCGATTTTTGGATCTGCACAGCAATAATCACTGAGAAACAATATATCCGTGCTATGTTAAATAAAATACACGCATGTGTTTGTATTAGTGGCTGAATGCGTATTACATCAAACCAAGACTGTAGTTAAGTGCCATATTGAGTATGACTCCTTTACATCTACACGTGAAGTACATATCCAAAAGGGCTATCTACATACTACATGTAGCAGGAACGTGGATAAACAGAGGGAAAACATTTGGTCATGTTCACATACTTGACAGATTACGAACAGATTATCCTAAAATAAATTTGCATAGTGATGACGTCATAACTCATTTCAAGCCTACAAGTAAAGTCGCAATTATCACAGGGTTGATGTTTAAGGTTCTATGATAAAATATCACACGAAAAAATCCCACACGAAAGAATATCACGTCGAAAATATCACAGCGAAAAAATCACACTACACGAAAATATCACATCACGAAAAGATCACATCTCGAAGATATCACATCCTAAAATCACCCGCAAAAAAATATCACATCCTAAAACCACACGCGAACAAATATCACATCCTAATATCACACGCGAAAAATAACACATCCTAAAATCACAAGCGTAAAAATATCACATCCTAAAATTACACGCGAAAAAATATTATGGAAAAAATTTTATTGCAAAAAAAAATTCTGAAATATTACAATTTTTGAGTATTGCAGAAATGCGTAGTTTCGATCTCTAGTTTTGGAGATATCGGCATACTACTGCAGATACTACGGCAGAAGAATGGCAAATATTTTTACAAATTACAGTCGTGATCGAAGAATCGAAATGTAAGAAGAATTGCTCATGTATGGTGCGTATAAGAAATCAAAAGAATAAAAATACATAATTGTGAAAAAATGCAATCAATTTGTTTTAGGATTCCTCTAATACTGCGTGTCTGTCTGTTACCGTTCGCTATCTTGTAAACTATAAATCTTTTCGATCTAAAATTTGAGATGCGTATTGCTTAAATCATTTGGGATCCCAAATAAATTAAGTGGGAATCATTTGTTTGATAGGTCTATGACGTGAAACCGTTCAAAACGTTTTTACTAAGTCAAATACGGTTTCATATGAAAGTTAGTCTCCACTGAGATCTAGTAGATCTACTCTCCACTGCACGTTTGCTAATGTTTACTAACGTTTGCTAACAATCTGTTTCTATCAATCAAACTACCTTTCTAAAAACAAATGCTTGCCAACAATTGTTGAAGTGCCGAAAATGTTAAAATAAAAACTTTTGACAGGCTTTATTTGCCAAACAAATTGATAAAATCATCATTAAAACGAAATACACAATTTTTTACTGTATTATAACAAAATGTAATTTTTGTTTTATTCTAAATTTTCACTTAAAACCAAAACCAAATTTAATTATCAATGACAGATCAATATATGCATGACAGATCTAGTTCCTAAATAATGTGAAGGGAGACAGATCTTTGTCTGCACTTCATATTATGAAGCACAAACATGCAAAAACATCATGTTTTCCATATTATTCGGTAAAACAATTGTTAGCAAATATTTGTTCGTGCTCATATTTCGTGTCTCCACTAAACAAATCTAAGTTTGCAAAAGTTAAGGCTGAAATTCACATAAAACAGAAACAGAATTTCATACAAATTTTACAGCAACAGAATTTTTTACTGTCAAATTTGTATGAAATTCTGTTTCTGTTGCATGTGAATGCCCGGTTTTAGCAAACGTTCAGCGCGGTTAGTGGAGACGAGCCTCAAGAAAGCGATATTTTTACGCGTGTGATTTTAGAATATTATACTTTTCCCGTGTGATTTTAGGATGTGATATTTTTTCACGTGTGATTTTAGGATGTGATATTTTCTCGCGTGTGATTTTAGGATGTGTTATTTTCTCGCGTGTGATTTTAGGATGTGATATTTTCGTGATGTGTTATTTTTGTGACGTGATATTTTCGTATAGTGTGATTTTTTCGCTGTGATATTATTTCGTGTAGGATTTTTTCATGTGATATTTTATCACGACACCGATGTTTATAGTGTTTGCGCTATGTCCTGACAATTTGCATGTCAATTTAGGTCGACCATTTGCAAAATTTCATTTTTCAGTGGCTGGCTGGCCAGAGCGAGGTGCGTCTTTAACATCAACATTCCAAGAAAGGAATCGAACAAACTTCTCAAGGGTTTGTGTAGCATAATAGTATGGGCAATAATGAATCTAACAAACACAAATATAACAGAGATTGACTTTAAAACAATAGTCGTTTTGAAACGAACAAATACGAATATCGTTCGGCAACGAGTAATTCAACAAACAACAAGAAAATGTTAGGTCGATACTGAATATCAGGACGGCCAAATCTGGAGTCGTAAATGATAAATATTATGAATATCTCATAAAATAAAACGCCAAGCAGGAAGCGTACTCTTTGTTTAATTTTTTTTTATGATTATGAAACCCATCCTGACGACTCCAAATATATTTTTTAAGTCAAATTTCATATGTTTAATTGATGAAATTCCGTATTTTTTGAAATTGTTGACGTTTTCGTACTTGACTGTTATGTTTGTTGACGCGTCATTGCCAGCGTCGACGCATCAACGTCGACAATGCCATCAATTTGGCGACAATAAAAATGGTTAAAATAGCTTGAAATGGAAATTCAAAGAACACAACAGTAATTAATAGAGTTTTATGTTTGGCAATTTATTTGCTAGTCGGAATAGCCGTTAGTAAAAAATATGTATGATCCAATTATTTAATTATTGACGTTGTTCACACACTTCAAAACTCCTAATTTAAAAAAAATTAGAGGCTGTTTCTAATTTGATGCTGTGTGTTGCCAGCTTTGTGTTTATGTTATTTCCGTTTCCTTATGTTTCCTTCCTAAAAATTAAAACCGGAATATTTCCGATAATTGTTGTTTTCTTCGATCTTGATGTTTATCCGGAAAAAAAATTAAAATCGCTAAACATTGATAATCTTAAGAAACAATTATAAAACCAAATTATATATATTTGAGCACTACGTTGAACCGTTTACAAAAGTTGAATTATTTTTCTGCAAAAGGATATTAAACACGTTTACATGTTTCAATCGTGGGGAAAATCAACATGACCCGACGGATTAGAATCTCCAAGCCGGGCGATATAATTAAAATAATTTACTAGATAGGCTACTTCAGAATAGCCTCTAAATATCCTATTCTCCTCTTACGAACCAATGTGGTGTTTATAAGTACCGTTTTTTTAGAAGTGAATATGATTTTACTCGAGCTCAAAATATCGAGGCTGCATAATATTCTAAAGTAACATCTCGCGCCAGCTATTTCACGATTACCATTGGTATTGAACGGAACTTTTTTAATTTCTGTAATTTTTCACCTTTTTATTTTCAAAGGGTGATCTCATTGTTTGTTTGTGAACGAGGTCTTAATTTAGTATTTTCATCCCATCGTTTCCGTGAGCCAACGTTATTATAGTTAGTATAAAATTCAACATGGCTCTTGCTAAAGCTGTCTAAACACTTTGTGGCAATCATTCTTGTTGACGGTGATTTGTTAAACCAAATAATCCTAGCTCTAATTAGACGCTTACCATTCAGATCCCCTCATTTTGTTATTACATCAACATAAGCGTCGTGGTCGGCAAAATTTTAGTTTTTCCTTAGTTTTTTGACGAAGTAGCTTCTATAAATAAAAGATGCCGCCAAAAAATATTTTCGAAAATTTATTCAAATTAATTCTTACGTTACGCTATGAATTAGTTAGTTCCCCAATGTGTCCACGAGGAACAAACTATACCTTAAACTTATTGCATTTCAATTTGTTGATCCTATAATATCACTCAACCATTAAAAGTATTACAAAATCTGTTACTATTTACATTTCATTAATTTTTTTTCCTACTTCTAATAGAAATAATAAAAAAAAACAATGTTAATTGATTGTGTATTTTACAATATTCGTTTAATTGTTTTATTTATTTATTGTTGGTAGGCGAATTATATTACTCATTTGAGTGGTTGATACTTTAAGACAATAAATAGATTTCTCTAGTTGAAATTATATTTACGGGAAAGTTCGAATCGTAATTTTAATTGAAAAAATTTTTGTTGGAAAGCAAATAAGAGCGATTGTTCTAAGACTGTTCAAACTGTAACACACACATACTGAGTTTGACTTCTTGCCCTTTTCTGGATATTTGCACTACAAAGCCACAAATATTTACTGTAGAAAATACCAGCAAAATAACTTATGGAGTCTTTCACCCTCCATAAAAAAAACAGTTCGGAAAATCAAAGCTATCGACATTTTAATACTGGTCACACATAGAACTCACGAAAGGTAGAATCAAATTTGCCATGTTTGTTTTAATTAAAATTAAATAAATTCTTTTTACGACAAACAATCAGCTAGTCAACATCAGATTATCTAACTTGTATTTTTACATTGTGTAAAGTGAATATTTTATTATAATTAATAATATTTTGGAAGAAGGTAAATAAAATTACTATATTACGATTATGGAATACGAGAGAACATAACACAATAGAACATCTTTCGAGAAAATATGTACTCTTTAGAGAAAATAGTTCCACAAAAGATATACAAAAATAAATAAATCAATAAAAGATAACAACGTAACCAAAGTAAACACGTAATAGGAAGATTTTGTTTATCTTATAAGAAAGAAAACTATTAGAGAATAGGTAGGTATAAATAAACAAATTAAAAAGAAAAGATCTCACCTATGTGTCAAGATTTGAAGATGGTGTTATTATGTTTCTATTGATAAAAAAAAAGGTTTGTGTTCTATCTAGAATATTGTAGTGATATCGAGGCTATTTCATGTAGTATATAAGAGGTATTATTAGAGGATAAGATTAGTATGAAATTGTCAGCGATAGGAAAAGTATAAAATTTTGCAGTGATATAGGCGAGTTAAAAATTATAACAGTGTTATAAGTAGCAAGAAAAAGATTATTGTAAGAGAACAGTTAAAAGTGATATTGTAAGCAATTGTAATAGAATTATAAGTGGTGAATTATTGTTACTACAAGAACAATTAAGGGGAATAGAAGTAGAAGAAATATTTGTATAACAAAATCTTGAACGAATAAAATTATAACGTTTAGAAAATCCATTGTGTTTTAATTTCCTGATTTAGTGATCGAAATAAATAATTGTATTAAATTTAGTCAACGGAATGTTGACTGTGATATTTGTACTGCCGGAACTATGTAAATATTGAGAGACACAAGTGTGTATGTTGGTTGTATTGCCTCCTTAGTTCCGAATAAAAATGCAATTGATTGAACCATTAATCGATATATTTCGGATTCTTGAAATCCATCTTCAAGATCTAAAAAGTGGAATCCAATTAAATTACATTTTATTAAAAAATTATATTAATAAGAATTGAAAAAATAAGTTATTTTACCACGTCACAGACTCTGCTTAAATTAAGTGAATCTGCGTAAATTAAGTGAATCGATTCTCAATGACAAACCATACGGAAATGAACGGTCAAAAAGTGACAGAGACTATCCCGAATAAATGGCCCATTCACAATAGAAAACGAATAAATGGCCCATTCACCAATTAATGTGATGTGAATTTGAAAAAACTTATTTAGAATTCTTAATTAAATTGGAGTTGGAGTTTAATGCTGAGAAAAGTTGCAACTGGTGTCAGAAGTGAAATTGGGAAATAAGATGGATTTGAATGGATTAAAAGTTCAAGATCTGAAGAGCGAATTGGAGAAAAGGAATCTTTCAACAGCGGGAACCAAGAATGAGTTGAAAGAACGATTAATAAAAGCTATGGAAGCAGTTAGATTGGATCCAGAAAAATATCGTTTTGGGCAAGAAGAAGCAGATGAAAATCCAGATGCAGGAAATATTGAAGATAAAGATGGTGCTGTTGAAGCAATGAGGCAAGTCGTACCAGCAAACAACGACTTAGCACAGTTAATGTCTATGATGGAGCAAATGAGTTTCAACATGAGATCAGATGTTGAGGCAAATATGGAACTCATGAGTAATGAAATGAAAAAGTTAGATGGCAACATCAATCAACAGTCTGCAAACATCGATCAACAATTAACTGCAAGTCGAGAAGAAATAAAGCAACAGTCTGCAAACATCGATCAACAATTAGCTGCAAGTCGAGAAGAAATAAAGAAACAGTCTGCCAACATCGCTTCAAGTCGAGAAGAAATTAGCTTGGTTAAAACACAAATCGATAAGAAACTTCTACAGATGGCAGTGAATCTACGCATCGCAGTAGAGAAAAATGTGGATGAAAAAGTCGAGAAAGTGCAAAAGAAGTTGAAGTTCTGGAACAAAAAGTACAATCGAAAGTAGATGACTTTAAAGTAGAAGTAGAAAAAATGCTTCTAGATGTTGAAATAATAGCTAAAACATCACATCCGGCTCAACAAATACAGGGCATGAAGCTAAAACCGCCCCCATACGATGGTACATCATCGTTTGCAATTTTCAAATTCCAATTTGAAATGGCAGCTGATAAGAACAGTTCGCACCACATCGTGTGGCAGCTTTAATAGTGGCACTAAAGGGTGAAGCAACAGAAGCAATTCAAGCAGTTCCAGAACAAGATCGAAGGAACTACAATGAGATCATGAAGACTTTAGATCGCAAATATGGTAGTGAAAACAAGCGGGAGATCTACAGACTTGAGTTGAAGGGTCGCTACTAGCGAATTGGAGAAAGTCTGCAAGAGTTTTGTACGTATATGGCACATGGAAATACATCACCAGACTATATGGAAAGAATGAAGATAGATGCGTTAATCGACGGCATAAGAGATCCAGAGACGCGGAAGTCAGCTGTGATGACACCTAAAGCTACGTTTGCTGAAACAATAGCTTGTGCGTTGACTAGTGAAACTACACAAGCAATTGTCAAACCAACAATTAAAGTACGCCGTGTAGAAATGGAAGAAGAGTATAGTTTCAGGCCTCAAAGAAGATCCGGAGAATTCAACAGTAGAATTAGATGTTGGGTATGTGACAAACTTGGTCACATATCTCGAGAATGCAGAGAGGTCAGACAAAAACAGGGAAGATCAACATCACCAAAGAGACGGAGATCATCTAAAGAAGAGGCTCAAGCGGGAGAGGATTGTCAAATAGCAGCGAAAGAGTTAAACTAAAACGAGTCAGCTTTAAGGGGCGTAAGCTTGCTCCAACAACCGAATGCCCCATAATCTCCATCCCTATTTCAAGAATCGCAAGGAAATGATGACAGTCTAACGATTGGAGCTGAAATTGATGACAACAACTATACCATTACACTAGCTACTGGAGCAACTCACACGATAGTCCGTACAGATTTACTAAAAGGGGAATTACAACCAGCAGAAAAATATCGAATACAAACTGCAACAGGGGAAAGTGCAACTATCAGGGGAAGCAAAATTGCTAATATAAAAATAGGAAATACGCATGGAAGTTCTAGTGGCAGACATCGTTGATGAAGTAATTTTGGGCATGGACTTCATGAGGCTGAATGGATTTGTAATAGATGCTGGAAATGGAGGACTTAAGTATGGTAACGTAGAGTTGGCTCTTCAGATGAATGGTGCAGAATCAAGTATGAGGTGAATAATATTGGAACATCACAAAAAGCTGCCACCCAATACCGAAACAATCGTCTGGGGAAGATTGGAGGGAGATTCTGGGTCACCAAGATTGTGGGTTGTGGAAGCCAATGAAAATGGTCTACAACATCAAAAGATCATTATAGGGAAAACATTAGTTGTACCAGATGAAAACTTAAGAACACCGATAAGAACACTAAATCTGTCAGACAAAACAAAAACCCTCAAGAAAGGGTTGGAAATCGTTGGTAATTGTGAAGAAGTAACTACCGTTGTGAAATGTGAACAAGAGCGCACAGAAAGGAAAGTCGAAAATCAAACGCAGAAGAAAGAAATACAAAATCTACTACAAAAGTGAACAAAAGAGCAAAAGAAAGAAGCACAGCAGTTGCTCGAACGTTATTCGTCCATTTTCTGCAGTACATCAGCAGACAACGGAAGAACTAATATGGTAAAACATAAAATTGACACGGGAGTAGAGGTGCCGATTCGCCAAGCACCAAGAAGATTACCATTAGCAAAACGGGAAGAAGCTGATAGAACGGTAAAAGATATGAAAAGGGCTGGTGTTATCGAGCAATCAGATAGTCCATGGAGTTCACCTGTGGTTTTAGTCGGGAAGAAGGATGGAACTATGAGATTCTGCGTCGACTACAGAAAGCTGAATGCAGTAACAAAGAAAGATAGCTACCCATTACCTCGAATTGATGATACCTTGGACAGATTATCAGGTGCCAAATTATTCTCAACATTAGATCTGCAAAGCGGCTGTTGGCAGGTAGAAGTCCAGGAAGAGGATCGAGAAAAGACAGCGTTTAGTGTGGGTAGTGGGTTATGGCAGTTTAACGTTATGCCATTCGGGCTGTGTAATGCTCCCGCAACATTTGAACGTTTAATGGAACGTGTGCTGAAAGGATTACATTAGAGAACGTGCCTTGTGTACTTGCACGACATCATTGTAATGGGTAAGGATTTCGACGATCATTTGAAGAATTTAGTAGAAGTCTTCGAGCGCATCCAAGCCCTGCTGCTTGGATTCGCTCGAAGCTACTTGGATTCGCTCGCTTGCTACTAAAATTTAGTTCAAAGAAATGTACACTATTCAGAGAGGAAGTAAAATACTTGGGGCACAAAGTAACAACAAATGGAATACACACAGATGCTGATAAGATCACAGCAGTAAAAAAATGGCCAAGACCCAAGAATTTACATGAGCTTCGCAGTTTTCTGGGAATGTGCACTTACTACCGACGTTTTGTACCAGGATTTGCTAATGTTGCAAAGAGTCTGCATGAGCTCACGAGGAAGGATAAAGCATTTGAATGGACAAAAGCAAGAAGACGCGTTTGTGGAGCTTCGAAAAAAGATTGTGCCGTGCACCAGTTCTGGCTTACCCTATATCGAATTTTAAATTCATATTAGACACTGATGCCAGCAATGATGGTATAGGAGGAGCGTTATCTCAAAAAATTGATGGCAAGAAAAAGTAATAGCTGATTACTCAAAAATACTGTCCAAGCCAGAAAGGAATTATTGTGTAACCCGTAAAGAATTTTCTGGTTATAGTGGAATGTGTAAAACATTTTCACAAATATTTGTAAGGCCAAAAATTCCACTGTAATTGGGTGGAGAGTAAGGAAAACATTATTGATGTCAAGCTTCTGCAAGTGCTTCCTAGTGAAAACTGGACACCTGGAGTAGTAAGCAAGGAGCAACTGGTAGATCCTAGCTTGGCACCAATAATCAAGTTCAAGGAAAACGGAGAGAAACCTACATATGGTGAAATTGCCGATAAAAGTCAAAAATTGAAGGCATATTGGGCACAATGGGACAGCTTCTGTATTGAAGATGGATGCTTGAAAAGAATTTGGGAAAGCCCTGATGGATCCGTTAAAGAATCAATGATAGTAGTTCCCAAAGTAAGAATACCTCAAGTATTAAAGGAATATCATGAAGGGACCAGTGGTGGTCACCTGGGTATTAACGAAACCCTTGCTAAAGTACGGCGTAGATTTTATTGGTCAGCAGCACGTCAATCGGTAGTGGAATGGTGTCAAGCATGCGATCAATGTGCGGCTGCAAAGGGATCTGTATGAAGAAGTCGTGGTAATATGAGGCAGTATAATGTATGAGCACCATTCGAGAGAATTGCAATGGATGTAGCTGGACCATTTCCGACTTCTGATAACAACAACAAAAATGTGCTACTGATAATGGATTATTTTAGCAAGTGGTCAGAAGTGTGTGCAATACCAAACCAAGAAGCAACAACCATCGTTGAAGCAGTAGTTAGCAATTGGATAAGTCGCTACGGAGTACCGATGGAGATTCACACAGATCAAGGAAAAAATTTTGACAGAAAGCACAGATATCCAGTGATTGAATGAAGGCTCGGTATGAAATTCGCGCAAACAACAAAGAATTTGAGGAAGGACAACTAGTGGGCTACACAATCCACAACGGAGAAAAGGATTATCTCCAAAACTACAAACATCTTGGGAAGGACCTTATACCATTATAACAAAATTACACGATGTCGTTTATCGGATAAAGAAAGGTCAACGAGCGAAACCAAAAGTCGTTCATCTAGAGATATTAGCACCCTACAGAGAAGGAGATTTAGATTCTATTCGGGACGAACAGATATAAGTGCGGGAGAATGTGACGATTATGGAATACGATAGAACACAACACAATAGAACATATTTCGAGAAAATACAAAAGAAATATAAAAATAAATAAATCAATAAAAGATAACAACGTAACCAAAGTAAACACGTAATAGGAAGATTTTGTTTATCTTATAAGAAAGAAAACTATTAGAGAATAGGTATAAATAAACAAATTAAAAAGAAAAGATCTCACACCTATGTGTCAAGATTTGAAGATGGTGTTATTATGTTTCTATTGATAAAAAAAAAAAGGTTTGTGTTCTATCTAGAATATTGTAGTGATATCGGTGTTGGTGAAGTTGGTGAAATAATTGTTGAAATAAACCTCAAGATATTTGTAGATAGGACTTTAGAATATCTAACATTATCCTCTTTAGAAACGATGCGGTGTTTCCAAGCACCAGTGTTTTTTTTAGAGATTTTGCTGCTTTAATTTTACTTCTACTGAAATTATCGTAACTATACAGTATACTAAATATGCTTTAATGGTAGACCATTTGTAAACCAAATGGTAAGTAATGGTAAAAATTAACTGAAAAGGTGTTACCTTAAGAACTGAAGCGGTTTCTTGAATAATGTGTATCCCACCCATACAAGTCTACAGATCTGTTGACGTAACTCAATGTGCTTAGTTGTGTATAAAAAAAACTGGCTAAATATCGAAAGGGTTTTTGTCACATAAAAATGGTGCTAATCAGCTAAGCACTCGAATAAGTAGTCGCGGAATTAGACGAATTACTGAAAGAGTGGGTTGAAGGTGGTTGAAGGCTTTATGGTGGTTGAAGGCTTTAAAGTAACGGTTTTCGCCATTTATACGTTGCGATTATCATTGATTTTGAATTACATAAAAGAAGCGGATTCAACTTGCTTTATCCAAAATAATGCCAATAATAATCCAAAAATGATTAGACAAGACAAGATCAAAAATAAGTAAATAAATAGCATACAACACAGTCCTTCGACTGAGAATCATATTCAAACATCTTTTGAAGAAGAACTTGGCGCTCAGTTTATGGCCGACAACGATATTAACTTCAAAAAATATTATAAAACCCTCTTTAGTCTCTGATTAACATGGAGACACTAATTGCAAACTTATATAAAGATAGAGAAGAATTTTTGTTCAAGGAATGGGAATAAACCGAATGTGCCATTATATAATAACGTTCTTAATCCTGGTTTTATTCTTCTATCTCTCATATCCCTGTTGACTTGGAATATAAAAAAAAGGAAAATTTTCCTTGTTCGAATTGGAATTCAAAATGTTTTGAGTAAAATGGAGCAGGAAATAATCGAATCTACAATACATTTGATAAATTCATCAAAAAATCTGTTGAATCTGTGACTAACCAAAAAATGGAAAATCATAATCGATCGTATTTTATGTCACAAAAAACGTTGCATCCGGGGATGGAATTACGTGATTAACAAGCTTGCAGCTTAATTCTAAATCTATAGTATATTGACATTCTAATTTGTTAACATTTCTTTTCCGGTTTTACGACCTTTAAATAAAAATATATTAATTTTTTTAACCGATGAATTTCTTGTCTACCATTTTTTCATTAAAACAAGTTATTAAATATAAATCTGGAGGCTGGTTTCATGAAGGTTAGACATTTAATTTATATTTGAGTAAACGCATATTATAACAAAAAATTAAATTTAATAAATAACAAATAATTATAATCAAGTTCTAATTTTAATGGTTTATTTATTTTTCTGTATTATAAAAGATTATGAGAATGATTTTTTTTATTGTTATTAAATCTGATACTTGAGCACCACCAACACGTGATGATTTATATATGTATAAAACTGTACAAGTACAAAATAGTAAATACATATTTAAAGTTTAGTATATTTTTTTATGGTTAAGTAAATAAATGAAACTACTTCAAAAATGTAAACTCATCCACTTTTGTCATTAATATAGTTTTGTTTGAAATAATAACTAACAACTCATATAATTGTTTGTTTATTTGACGTAGATTTTTTTTAGTTGAATAAACTTTTTTTGTTTGTGATTACTGATTAACAACTTGTTAATTAAATCAAACTACTTTCGATTGTGTTTATAATCCGTGTAAAAATCGTTATGAACTAATCCGCATTGTGTTTCTAGTCATTAGCTATCTTTTGTTTTTCTGCTCGCGGTTAACGCCTGACTCACGTTTTTTAGTTATTGCTAAAATGAAAATTAAAATCGTTTACTACAACTTCTTTCTTGACATCCGAATTTTGTTTTCACATTGTAAATAAATTGTGTTGTTTTGTCTTCATATTTTGTTATTGAAGGCAAGACAACCGAATTTGATTCCAATATAAACTGGCCAGACGTCCCACGCTGCGTGGAAATGTCCCACATTTCATTGTGTTGTCCCACGGAGAAATCTGTGCCACGAAAAAAATATTTCTACCACATTTCTCACATTATGTTAAAATAATAGAAAAACCTTATATCTACGTAAAGTTTAAGCAGTCTCACTCAGTCCAAGCAACGGCTTCACAGTTTGTTCTTGCAGTTTCTATAATGTTATGAATATGTTGATTTAACTATTGAGAGAACAAACCAGTGCAATATTTTTTAAAAAAAATAGTATTTTAACTATAATTTTCTTAGAAATACTAAACTCAGTTTTTTTCACTTCAATAATTTGCATTTTATTTTGCAAATATCTTTCAATCTCTAAGAGATCTTCCTCAGTGAAGAAGTTTTTTTGTTCATAGAAACATCTTCCCTGAGTATACACAAGAGATCGAAAATTTATTAGGAAAAATAAAATACAAAATATTTTATTTAGAAAATAGTATGTTTTCCTACAAGAGATGAAAACATTGTTTTTTTCGTGAGTAAACATTTGTTCACGAGACGCGCTAGCGTCGAGTGAGACATGTTTACGAACGAAAAACGGTTTTATCTCGCGTAGGAACTGCATTTTTTTCTATGATAGTAATATATAATCGATATTTACTAACTATTATAGAGTTGGAAATCGACAACAAAACATTCAAAATTCATATTCTATTTTTTCATGGTTACGTTGTTTAAAATACTTTGTAAAAATATGGAGGGGCTGAAATCTCACAGCTCTGAGATATCAAGACTTCGGTCTGGGTTAAGGATTTTGATATAGTTTTCGGCAAAAAACTTTTATGAGGACATGGTTTTTAGTTTTGGGCAGCGATGTATATCAAACTTTGTTAAAGTACAACTATTTTTTATCTCTGTTTAAAAATTTATTACAAAACAAACACGAAACATCAATACGTTGCCGGAAAATTATAATCAAAATTCCAAAAATATTGTTAAATTAAATAAAATCAAACTTTTTCAAAATTCCAAAAATATTCCAAAAATTAGAATGAAATCAAATATTTAAACTTTTTCTAAATTCCAATAATAATCCAAAAATTCTTAAAAATTCAAACTTTTTCCAAAATTCTAAAACTATTGCAAAAATTATTACAAAATCAAAAATTGAAATTTTTTCAAAATTCCAAAAATTATAATAAAATCAAAAATTAAAATTTTTTCAAAATTCTAAAAATATTCAAAAATTCTTACAAAGTAAAAAATTAAAACTTTTTCCAAAATTCTAAAAATATTGCAAAAATTATTACAAAATCAAAAATACAAACTTTTTTCAAAATTCCAAAAATATTTCAAAAACTATGACAAATTCAAAAATTTCCATGTCCAATTTCATTTTCAATTACATTTACGTCATATGTTTTTATGCTACATGCTACATTTTTTTTCCAAAAAATTGGCTAAAAAAATAAATGAAATCATTTTTGACACACTTGACATTATTTTTTTGACAAACTTATAATGCCATAATTCTCAATAATAATAATAAAATTTCATTTCAAACAAACAATTATTGTTATTTTTTTTCCAAAAAATTGGGTAAAAAAATAAATTCAAATCTTTCTTTTGACACACTTGACAACATTTTTTTGACAAACTTATAATCCAATAATCTAGTTTTTGGGGTCTCACATACCAATCCTGACCATCAATATTTCTCCAAATTTATGGTTCCTACTCGTAATCACTTAAAATGAACGTTTTTTAAGCCAAAAATATGAAAATTTCCTATTTTTGACACACTTAATGATTTTTTTGACACACTTCCGGTACAGTTATCGAGCACAGCGTCCTTTCGGACCTGTTCCTTGAGTATACCTATTTTTAGAAAAAAAAATTTTGAAATCCCTCCAGCCGTTTTCTCTGTAGCGTACACACATTTTTTTTTTTTGCTTTTTTAGAATCAGTAGGTCCTAAAACGTCGATAAATGCCAAAAAAAAGTGGGGGTAAGAATTTCACTTTTGGCTCATGAATGTAATACTTAGGTCTTTCAGACCGAAGTAATTAAATAAAATCAAAAAATCAAACTTTTTTCAAACAAAATTCTAAAAATATTTCAAAAATTATTACAAAATCAAAGATTAAAACTTTTTTAAAAACTCTAAAAATATTGCATAGATTATAACAAAATCAAAAATTGAAACTTTTTCCAAAGTTATAAAAATTATAATATAATCAAAAATTTAAATTTTTTTCAAAATTCTAAAAATATTCCAAAAATTCTTACAAAATTAAAAATTAAAACTTTTTTCAAATTCTAAAAACATATATCAAATTCAAAAAGTCTATTTTTTTTTCAAAATTCTAAAGATATTCCAAACTTTTTCCAAAATTATGATAAAATCAAATATTTAAAATTTTTCAAAATTCTAAAAATATTCCAAAAATTTTTACAAAATCAAAAATTGAAACTTTTATCAAAATTTTAAAATTATATATAAAAGAATTCTATTTTTTTTCAAAATTCTAAAAATATTGCAAAAATTATAACAAAAACAAAAATTAAAACTTTTTCCAAAATTCTAAAAATATTGCAAAAATTATTACAAAATCAAAAATACAAACTTTTTTCAAAATTCCAAAAATATTTCAAAAACTATAACAAATTCAAAAATGTCCATGTCCAAATTCATGTTCAATTACATTTACGTCATAAAAACAGCTACATTTTTTTTCCAAAAAATTGGCTAAAAAAATAAATGAAATCATTTTTTGACACACTTGACATTATTTTTTGACAAACTTATAATGCCATAATTCTCTATAATAATAATAAAATTTCATGTCATACATACTATTAATTTTATTTGTTCTAAAAAAATTGGGTAAAAAATAAATAAAAATCTTTCTTTTGACACACTTGACAACATTTTCTTGACAAACTTATAATGCAGTAATCTAGTTTTTGATCTCACATACCAATCCCTACCATCAAGATTTCTCCAAATTCAATGTTCCTACTCGTAATCACTTAAAATGAACGTTTTTTAAGCCAAAAATATGAAAATTCGCTGTTTTTGACACACTTAATGATTTTTTGACACACTTCCGGTATAGTTATCGAGCACAGCGTCCTTTCGGACTTGTCCCTTGAGTATACCTATTTTTAGAAAAAAAAATTTTTTTGAAATCCCTCCAGCGGTTTTCACTGCAGCGTAGGTAATGACGGCAGACAGACAAACATTTTTTTTTTGCTTTTTTAGAATCAGTAGGTCCTAAAACGTCGAGAAATGCCAAAAAAAGTGGGGGTAAGAATTTAAATTTTGGCTCATGAATGTAATACTTAGGTCTTTCAGACCGAAGTAATAAACTAACGTAAATTGCGTCTTTCAATAGTACCACATTAATTTGGAAATTTTTTGCTTTATTTTATTTGAATTTAACCCAATTAAATTCTCTAAAATGTAATGACATCATTCATTTTGACCACTCATAATTCAATTACAATAAAAATAGGACAATTATCATCAGTCTATTGGACAATTATCACGTATATTTTAATTTTTTTAAAGAAATATGAATTAATAGAATTATAAATTAATAAATTTTTTAAAATAATATTTTTTGGAGAACTCAAGGTTTTTTTCCTGCAAAATAATTTTCATAATGAAGATATTGTCAGCCATTTTTAATATTTTTCTGGTTGTTTGTTCATTTTCTTATTTATTTTGTTTGACATCTCGAAAACTCGGCGCTTCGTCAAGCGTAAAACTACAGCCACTGAGCACACGATGACCACACATTTGGTTCTGTGTCATAGAACAGACATTCAACATCAATTTGTGAGATGGTTTTGGCCGTTATCGACTCTTTACTCAAAACCAACAAATATACGCTGAAACGGATGTTGTTGGAACGGCTAGCACCATCAGATAAGCAACGACTGAAAACGCTCTTGACACATCAAGAGCTTGGCAAACAAAATACATCTGAAAAGCTTCGCTACGCATCACACAAGTAGCAATAATTTCAGAGACAAAATAATATTCTCACTCTAGGTGCTTAATATGCCATTAACCAAATACCCTTGGTTGGTCCCTCTCAACAGCGTTCGCAAACATGTACAGGAAATACGCCAATACCACTAAGTAAAACGGGATCGATTCAGCTCGAGAGACAGGTCTCCTGCTTCATAGTTTCAGTTTTCGTTGTAGATCACAATATCTTCCCCTATCAAGTTCGAAATCCCGCTCAAGGAACATATCCTTATGTTTTTAACACTAAGCATTCAGAGCATCAGCACGTAAATGTAGCACTTCGGAGCATCAGTACTCCATGCACGTTTGGACATTTTACAACAACTACGACCTATTAATAAAGAAGTTTATTTACCTAAGAGCAGAGTCAAACTAAAATTTACCGGTTGAACATAACGTCGTACATTATATTGTCACCACCGGGCACTGACTTGTGTCAAGACTACGACGGCTTGATTCAATTCGTTAAAAAGATGCGCTCACTTGAATTTCAACATATAGTTGAATTATGTATCTGTCGACCTTACGTTTCATGTCCACACATGGTCAAGAAAAAAGATCTTAATTGCAGACCATGTGGAGATTATCACAGGTTAAACGCGGTTACGATGCGGGATTTTTATCCGATACTCCATAATAAAAATTTCTCCATGAAATTGCTTGGATGCAAAATTTTTTTCAAAATATATCTTGTTAGAGCATTCCATCTCATTCCAGGAGCGAATAAAGATATTCACAAGACGGCAATTTCAACTCCATTTTACCTTTTCGAATTCACCCAAATGCCATTTGGGTTACGTAATGTCACCTAAACGTTTCAGTGTTTCATTAACGAAATCGTTCGAGATTCATACTTCTTATTTGTCTATATCAACTATATCTTGTTGGCTTCAATAAATGAGGACACAAACTTCATCCGGAACAACTATTCCAAAAACTAAGCATGTTTTGTTTACATATTATAAGAGTTCCAAATTTCTATTTGGCGCGAACACTCTCGACTTCCCCAGTTACAGGATAACACCTAATGATATTCTGCCTTTTCAAAAACGAATTAATGCCATTAAACAATGCCCAGCTCCAAACTCAATCAAACGAATTTAACAATTAGTCGGCATGATAGATTATTATCACCGATTCATACCGAAACTAACTAAAACGCTAGCCCAAATTCATTCACACTTGGTTGCTTTACTAAGGAAGCGCAAGACTGCGAAATATTTTACGTGGCCAAACTATTGGCAACTCGCATTCACCAAGCTAAAAACCGAATTGAGAGACATTAAATTATTAGCACATCCACGTGATTCTGCAGTATCAATACAGATGCATCGACATTGCCGTCGGAGCTGTGTTACAAGACCATTTGGGATTCTTCTCGAAGAAACTTTCAGACGCTGAAATAACTTTTTGCAATTTAATTGATCACGAGCTGCCTTCCCATTCGTCCAATTTTCATTAAAAATAAGTCACAGAACTTATACACTTAGCCTCTCTTATCTTTGGCCAACATTGTCCAAAATTATTCAAAACTATAATGGACAATCACCAAAAACTGCTAAATCTAGGTTTTCTGAGTGCTCTAGCTTAGGCCACTTCCAACTAATAAGAGCAGTTGGAAATCTCAGACCGTTGCAGATTAAATGTGGTTTTACACAAAAGTTGTAATTATTAGATCTAACGCGGAGAGGTTTTCAGAAAATTTTCTGAGTGAATGCTTGTTGTACCATCATATCCGCAGCACAAACTACAATCGGAAAACGACCACCGAAATCACGTAACGAATGGTTTGATGACGAGTGCCGCGAAAGCATTGAGCACAAACAAAAACTGCGAGAAAAATGGTTAACAAGAAACACCCGAAGCTCCCAAACTGATTATCTATGTGCCAGAAAAGCCTCAGCAAAACTCCTACGGAAAAAGAAACGCGAACACATGAAGAGCTGTATCGAAAACATCAACCAACATGTGGCTAATGGAAATTCGAAAGAGTGTTTTGCCAATGCGCGGAATCTGACCAAAGATTTCCACCCAAGATCTACAGCCATCAAAAATGGAAACAACGAGCTTACAACAAGTGAACGTGATGTGCTGGAAGTATGGCGATCCCACTTTCAAGACCTACTGAATAGGACGAATGAAGTTCATCCTATTCGAGCAATTGCTTCGTCAAGTGAGGAGATTTTTGTCCCTTACCCAACAATAGAAGAAGTGGAAGCTGCCATCAAAAAATTAAAAAATGGCAAATCACCAGGTATCGATGGAATCCCTGCAGAACTATTTAAGAATGGAGGAGCAGCTCCGGTCTCACGTATATATGATCTGATTCTTGCAATCTGGGACCAAGAAGAACTACCTGCTGAATGGAAAACAGCTCTCATTGTTCCGCTACATAAAAAAGGTGACCGCCTAAAGTGTGCGAATTATCGTGGAATCGCACTGTTGAATACTGCATATAAAATACTAGCTAATGTCGTACTCGCTCGGCTCATCCCGTTCGCCGAATCTATCATCGGCGACTATCAGTGTGGTTTTCGTCCTAACCGTTCAACCACAGATCAATGTTTTACCTTAAGGATGATTCTGGAAAAATGTTGGGAGTACAACATCAGCATTCACCAGCTCTACGTTGATTTCAGGCAAGCATATGATAGTATCATCCGCGACAACCTCTGGTCCGCACTCATATGCCTTGGTATCCCAGAGAAACTTGTTTCTCTGTGCAAACTCACAACATCGGGATCAAATTGTAGAATAGTAATCGAAGGGTCAGTTTCTGATCCCTTCGATATAACATCAGGTGTTCGACAAGGTGATGCACTCGCGCCCGTACTATTTAATTTGGCGCTTGAGTACGCGATAAGAAAAAGCCGCATTGAGACACAAAACTGTATATTTAACAAATCTAGTCAAATTCTTGGCTATGCAGATGATATTGTGCTTCTCGGACGTAGAACAAGCGATATCAAGGATAGTCTCTCTCAGCTTGAAAGAAATGCTAAACGACTTGGATTATGCATTAACACCGGCAAGACTAAACTTTTCTAAGGCAAGACTAAACAACATCCAGGAATATACCTCCCGGCAATCTGAATACTGGCGACTATGAAGTGGAACGTGTAGAAAACTTCAAATACCTCGGATCTGTAATAACATCGTCAAATGACATGCAGGCAGATATTAAAGCCCGTGTCTCAGCCGCATACAGAGTTTTCTACGCATACTCAAAACTTTTGCGATCCAAACATCTTTCACAGTCGTGCAAACTCACACTTTACAAAGCATTAATTCGACCTGTGTTTATCTTTGGAAGCGAAAGCTGGACACTGACTTCCTCCGATTGTAGAATTCTATCAACATTCGAGAGGAAAGTCATACGAACAATTTATGGTCCATGTAAAGTTGCTGAAAATCAGTATAGAATCCGAATGAATCATGAAATCAGGCAGCTTCTTGGAGGCTGCGATGTAATCGGATTCATTGAATCTAACCGGATTAGATGGTTTGGTCATGTAGAAAGGGCACCATTAGATAGAATGATTAAAAAAACGTCCCAACAACAACCAGCTGGTGTTCGTCGAAGAGGAAGACCTAGACAACGCTGGCGTGATGACATCATCCAAGACCTTCGTGATATAGGATGTCGAAACTGGGGTCAACTGGTTATGGAACGAGACGATTGGAAGCTGATTGCACAGACGGCAAAATCCCTCCATGGGATGTAAACGCCAGAGAGAGAGAGAGAGAGAATGCTTGTTGTTCATTGCTATGAAATGCAATATTCGTTGCTATGAAATGCAATATTTTTCGACATCGCTTTCATGTATCGTGTTAGTTTTGTCATACAATACATTTCTAACCAGAAATCCAAATACTTCTATTTTTAGTTTCATTGCAAAGAAATTTATTTTTACTATAGTCGCTGGCGAAAATTAAAAATAGTTGCATCAGGCCAGTTTTTCTCAAAATCTGCATATTAAAATCCTGACACTTCGAAGGCTTATGTTTCAGTTCTTCTATGTTTTTAGATTGTAAAAAAGCGATACGACTTTAACGTGTTTTTTCTCATGAATGGCAACAAGATTTTTGAGCTTAAAAGGTAAAAGCTATTATTTTAGAATAGTAGTAGACAAAGGATGAACAGTGTCAAATTACCATCAATCGAAAAAAAATCGACTTTTGAACATGCTTGTAACAATTTTGGAGAGTTCAAGAGACCAAAAACAATATCAAAGCAAATTATTTCTTGCTTAATTTTTACCTTAATATCGTTAAACTAACAAGACTTAAATATATTTGTTTTTCTTTTATATGATTCAAACGAATTAACGTTAAATCAACTTTCACATGTGTACAAATCAAAATACAATAAATCAATTATTATAAGAGGCATGTTCTTGGTCACGAGTCACGTTCGCTCAAACGTAACAAAATAAAACAATAACAAAAAAAAATATTAACGTTTTATTTCCACAGTTTATTATTACAAAAACCATTTAACCCAGAGAATAACAAAAATGTTATTAAATGTATTAACTATTAATATATTCAATTATAACATTTATTCGAGAGAATATTCTTTGAAAACGTTTTCCGCAAATAAACGTTGCCATTCAGTCCCTTTTGGGTATTCAAACATTGCAATCGCTTCAGGTTTAAGTTCGGTGTTATATCCTGGTGCTTGTGGTGGCATATATCGTGCTGATTTAATAACGGTTGGATGAACAAATTGTTCATGTTGTTGATCAACAAACTCAATCATACGATCGTTCATTGTTCCGCTCAATGAAGTATAATCCCACATTTGAAGATGTTGTACCATTTCACATAATCCAACACCACCAGCATGTGGACATACTTTAATATTTAATTTTTTAGCCATCAAATAAACAGCTAATATCTCGTTTACACCACCAATACGGGCTGAATCAATTTGACAAAATTGTAAAGCGTTCGCTTGAAGAAATTGTTTAAACATAACACGATTCGCGCACATTTCTCCTGTTGCAACACCAATATTATATTGTTCCAATGCTTTTGAAATTTTCGCATGTCCTAAAATATCATCAGGTGACGTTGGTTCTTCAATCCAAAGCGGTTTGAATTCAGCTAATTGTTCCATCCACGATATTGCTTCATCTACATTCCATATTTGATTTGCATCAACCATTAATTTATTTTCCCATCCAATTTCTTCACGAACAAGTCGACAACGTTTTATATCATTTTCCACATTTTGACCTACTTTCATTTTAAATGCTGTAAACCCTTTTTCTAAATATTCTCGACAAAGCAAACGTATTTTTTCATCCGGATATCCTAACCATCCGGCTTGTGTTGTATAAGCAGGATATCCATATTGAACCAGCATTTCAACTCTTTCTGATTTTTTTGATTTCTTTTCCGTTAACATTCTAACAGCTTCGGCGGGTGTTATTACATCGGTAATGTAACGAAAATCAATCGTTGAAACTAAAACCTTTTGAAAGAAAATAAATAAAAGAATTAAATATTTATATAAAAATAAAGCTTTTAACCATAAATTAACACACATTTAGAAAAATGTAGGACAAACATAAAAAAATTTGTGGATCACATAGAACATCTGAAGATTATAATTTATTTTAAATATGTTGGGATCTGATTGTACTATCTTATTCTAAGTCAAAGCTGCATCTATTTGTTTAATTTATTTTGAATGTTAGTTTCATCCTTTAAATACCAGTTTTATTACAAATGGCGCCGAAAGTGGTGCTCTCAAGTTTGAGTATTTAGGCCCATTATGGCCCTAAGATGTTTTCTTGGGAATAGTTTAATTTAATATTCGTCATATATATTCATTTCAAACAACACGACATCATATTGAACCCTCTAGATAGAAAACGACGTTCAGTACAACCACAAAGTAAGTTACTTAGAATGGTGGATCGGTCCACACTTGCATATGACTAGAAAATAAATTATTTAACTTTGCTTTTAAAACTTTTTAATTTGTTGTAAAGAACACTTTTTTATAATCCAACTGGCGAAGTCTATTTTAGAGGTTTCATTCTGATTAGGCTTAACTTTTACTTTACTAATATCGATCCCATTAATGCAAAAATAGTTAGGCCTTTATCAGATATTTGAAAGAAGGAAGTAGTTTTCCAATTTAGCATTGAACAGAAAGTAGCGTTAGAGACATTGAAACGCATTTTCATATCTGAGCCAACTCTTCGCATATATGATCCTGAAGCCATAACTGAAGTGCACACAGATGCTTGTCAAGAAGGATATGGAGCTGTTCTACTGCAACGACATGAAAATGAAAAATATCTATATCCGGTATATTTTATGAAACGCTACCATTTGTATCATTTAAAAGCCTTGGCTATGACACTGATTATGCCGCATTTGAAAAGACTTTAAAGAAGAAAGAATTATCTCCGAAAATAGCAAGATGGGTCATGTACCTGGAAGAATATTACTACACAGTTGAACATCGATCTGGTGATCGCCTTAAGCCTTAAGACCTAGGTCTTAAAAGGTATCTATGTATTGTTGTGACAAACAAATATTTAATTTTCCCCTTAGGCGAACCCGAGGTACCCGAGCTATAGTGGGCTCTAGTCTGCTATTGCAAACCGTAAACTTGTTGTCATGTCTAGTGGGAACGGGGACCTTGGCTTAGCCGCCCGGTCGCGGGAAGGTGCTCCCTTATTAGCACCCCCTAATGGGTACACACTAGACTCTAGAGAGTACTCATGTAGGGTCAAACCATGAAAAGTACCAATCCTCTGGGCACTTGTCACTACTAGTTGCATATAGGCTTCTAACAGGTATAGACCTGTTGGTATAGGCCTGTTGGTGACCTTTATTGCGTCTTAACTCGTGGGAACAAAATGGATAAATATTTTAGTAACATTTCAAATTTTTAAAAAATTTGGTTTTCACATGTTTATTATTTCTTACATCCTATCATGAAATATTGGCCTATATCATATTTTATTATATGATAGAATTTATTGTTTAGTTACACATTTTAAAAACAAATTATATTTTGATCAAATGACTATTACATTTGATAAAAAATTTAAAATGCACATCCAAAGTATTTGTGGATTGAATGCCAACCGAGACGCCGTGCAACATCATCTTGAGCACGACAAACCACATATTCTTTTTCTTACAGAAACACAAGTTTCTCAAAACTATCCTTATGACGTAACACTAAATCCCAAATATAAGCTTGAATCAGCTTTTAAACTTAATCAAGGTGTATGTGCATACATTCATGAGAGTGTTGCATATAAACGCTTTCCAAATTATCAACTACGTGGTGATGGCTACAACACAGTAGTATTAAAGGTTTGTCTACCTGAAATCTCTTTTTTCACAATAGCTCTATACCGGTCCCCAAACAAACATAGTCCAAATTTTTTTAATCTCTTAACTAATGTTGTGGACGAAATTAGAGCACAATTTCAAAATTGTGAGGTTATCGTTACAGGTGACTTCAACGTCCACAAAAATCGTTGTTAGAATTCTCCAAAACGACCGACGACGACGACAACAATGGAAGGCAGGCAGAAATATCTGCCGCATCGTACGACCTGACACAGATTGTAAAAAACCCAACTTTTGCTCCTCGTAATAGCGGTGACAATAGTTTTCTCCTATACCTCTATCTCACATCTATGTCATATATAACGAGCAGTGGCGTACGCAGGGGGGGGGAGTTGCTGGGGGCTCGAACCCCCCCATGTTGTATCAAATCGGTTAAAAAATTATTCTAATATACACTTACATGGAATTAACATTTCAATTTACCAAAATCCTAATCGTCTCTATCAGATCCCTTATTTTATAATAACAGTAGTTATTTTGTGTATGTACATATTAATATTATTTAATCTTGAATTCAACTTGAATTATAATTCATAACCATATATTTATATTATATTTAAATACCGATTTTTTATTTTATTTTTTAACCTTTTAAATATAAAAAAAATCGGTCGAGTGCGAATAAAATTCGCTCGTCTAGGGTTCCGTGAATCCTAGAAGAACAAACTGACAAAAATAATTTAAATAAAGTTGTGTTGTAGACTTTTTATATCGCCATACCATAGGCACATAAAAATTATTTTTTCCTCGTAAAAGTCAATAGCAATGTCAATTGATCCAATTGTTCTATTTCTAGTAATGCGATCGGTTCTGATAACATTAGCCTTAAATTTTTGTTAATCATCTTTCCATATATATTGCCCTTTTTAACTTATGTTTTTAACTCTTGTATTACTAAAAGTGTTTTTCCATATGATTGGAAACATTCGACTGTGTTACCTATACCGAAAACTAAAGAACCCTCTTCGATTGGTGATTATCGTCCAATAAGTATTTCACCAGCATTATCGAAAGTTTTTGAAATGTTGCTTAAAAATCAAATGGAAAGTTACATTGAGGGTAACAATTTATTATATGGTTTTCAATCAGGGTTTCGTAAAAACTATAGTACTTCTACTGCGCTTTCTAAAATAGTATTTGACATTGGAAATAAACTCAATGAATCTAAATTTTCTATTTTAATTCTACTAGATTTTACGAAAGCCTTTGATTCAATTGATCATGCTTGCCTGGTACAAAAATTATGGCTTTATTTTGGTTTTTCTCCACTTGCTGTCCGATTCCTGGTCTCTTATCTGTCTGATCGACGTCAAAGTGTGCGTATTGGAGATAACTTGTCGAATCCTCTTCCGTTATTTTCTGGTGTACCTCAGGGGTCTATCTTGGGGCCATTGTTATTTGCTTTGTATATAAATGATCTACCTTATCACATTAACTTTTGCTCATTTCATTTATATGCTGATGACAGTCAAATTTATCATTCTGCTCAGCTAAAGGATATTAATTGTGCATTTGATCAAATCAATGAAGATTTAGCTTCTGTTTCTAGGTGGTCTAGTTCTAATGGACTCTCACTTAATGCTATTAAAACATAGTGTATTTTTATATACAAACGTCGCCTTGACATTGTGTTGCCTCCATTGTTCTTAAATGGTGTCCAACTTCAATTTACTGACACTGTAAGAATCTTGGCGTAACTTTTAATAATACTCTTACATGGTCTGATCACACTAATCAAGTTTGTCGTAAAGTAAATTTTTCTCTACATTGCTTGCGTCAATTTCAACACTTTATTCCTTTAAATATACGCTTGCTGTTTATCAAAACGTTAATTGTACCACTCTTTTCATATTGTGATGTTCTGTTTTACAATTCTGACTTTGATTCTAAAAGATCGCTCCAAATCGCATTAAACAATTGTACACGTTATGTATATAAACTTAAACGATATGATCATGTCTCAAATTATGCTTCCCATATACTCGGTTGCTCTTTCTTCTCATATTTACAGTACCGTATGTGTTGTTTTTTATTTAAAATTTTGCATGTTCAGCATCCGTCTTATTTATCTTCCTTATTACAGTTCGGTTCTTCCATGCGAACACGTAGACTTCAGTCTCTTAGTAGCAGATACTCTTGTAAACAATTCTCAGACTCTATTTTCGTTCATGGTATTAAAATCTATAATAATCTTCCTGATCATACTAAATGCTCAAATACTCTTGGTATATTTAAAAGAAAGTGTTTTAGTTACTTTGTCGAATTTATTTAAATATATAAGTTTTTTTTTTATTGTTATGAATTTCAATATTTTATGTTAGTATTAAGTAGTTATTATATTTCATTCTAAGCATTTTATTAAGCATTTATTATATTTCTTCTAAATTATTCTCCTATCATTTATTACTTTTTATTATGTTTATCACTCAATACAGACTTTGAGAAGGTTTGCCTCACCTGTATTGTGTTATATTAATAAATAAATAAATCCAAATTATACACCAATTAATCATACCTCCCAAAATACAGAAAAATAAATATGCGACTTCGCTATAGTTTTAGTTCAGAATTTATCAAACTTCCTTTCTCTGTGAATTTTTTAAAAATTTTTCTGTCAATTAAGCTCGAAACCCAAGGGGTGGGACCAACTTTCAATTGCACTTGTTTGACAATAATTCAAAAACTGTGCACTGCAAAATTCTAAAAATAATTACAATGTTTCTTGAATTAAGTGCTCGTTCATATGATATGAAATGGTGTTTTCCCCCTTCTCATTCCCACCCCTTTAATAAATACGATTATGAGAATTTTACACTTCGCTATATTTTTCGTTCAAAAGTTACCACTTTTTCTATATTTCCTAAAACTTTTGAAGTTTTTTTTATTAAATAGGTTCGGAACTAAAGCCGTGCATTCACATAAAACAGAAACCGAAACAGAACCCGAATTTCATACAAATTTGACAGCAACAGAAACAGAAACCTAATTTAGAAACAGAAACAGAAACCGAATTTTTCATTCATATAAATAAAAAAATAACACAATTTTGTAATGTATAGTGAAGAAGAAATTTATTTTTTTCGTTATCGCACATAATAATATGCATCAAAAAAAATCGAGCTAAATTCAACGTAAATTATTTTTGACTAAATATTTATTTCTTAAAATAATGTACAATCCCGTTACATAAATTTAAAATAATATGGTCACGTGACAGTTTCTGGACCAGAAACAATTAAATTTTAATTGTTTCTGGTCCAGACAAAACAGACGAATTTTGAGTTTCTGTTTCTGTTTCTAAATTAGGTTTCTGTTTCTGTTGCTGTCAAATTTGTATGAAATTCGGGTTCTGTTTCTGTTTCTGTTTTATGTGAATGCACGGCTTTAGTCATTATGAATGAAAAATAAAATACACAGTATATTGAATTACAATATTTTTTTTATATTAATATAATTTTTTCAATTTTAATTGGGTTAAATATATATGGATTGGGTTAAATATATATTTTAATTTTGGCATATATAATATAATATGACTGCCATCTTAAAATTCGGTTTCTGTTTCTGTTTTATTATTCACCACCGTCAAGCAAATTAGAAACAGAAACAGAAACTGAAAATTTTCAGTTTCTGTTTCTGTTTCTGTTTTATGTGAATGCACGGCTTAAGTGGGGCAAGAAAACATGGAAAAACGCTATTATTCAATTTTATTAAAAAACTGTGTAGTGAAAAATTCTAAAATACATTTTTAAGGGATACTGAATCCAAGCCCTTTCATATAATACCCTACTCAACTCGGTAAAAAAAGTACTTCTTTAAAGGTCTTACTTCGCAGCTCCGTAAAACAAACGGAAACAACTTTATTTTTTTTGTATCCGTCATCTTCAGGGGACAGCATGGTAAAATGAAAATAAGGTATTCTCACTAGAGTGACAGCGATGCCATTTTGATTTTGATTGACGTCATTCAGAGTTTTATATAATACGTTTGTTGTTATTATCAATGAGAAAAGCTATTGTTTTTAAATTAAAAATATATTTAGTATGATTTATAAGTTAGTTTATTAGTTAATGAAATGATTGAAATTAATTCATTCATTAATTAATGAACTTTAGTATTTGTTTTACTATTAAAACATATACAAATTTAAATGCCGAACTACGTTAAAACCAAAAGTTTTCAGCAAATGTGAAAAATCATACTCAAAACAAGGTTTTTTTAATTTCCAGAAAAATAAATCAATTTGTAGTGTAGTGAATTTGTAGAATCATGTGGAAAAAGAAAATGTTCGTATTTATTATAAGATAGTTTGTTCCTTACACTTCACTGAAAATGATTGGACTTTAAAAGACAAACTTTTAAATACTCTAATGAGTAAAAGATCGTTGAATTGATCGTTGAAAGTGGAACCTTATCTTAGAACATACAAGGAAGTGGTTACTTCCAATAATTGCACATATAAAGGAACGGTTTAAAATCGGTTTAAAAACATAAGTCTGCTTATGAATCGATCGATGCGAAAAGAAAGTACTGGCAATTCTCAAATTATTTGATAATGCAAACTCAGTCATTCTCTCACCATTATCATTGTTGGTGTTGATTTCATAACCTCCTCCAGTGCTATGTAGAAAATTTTGACGGTCTTAGCTTCAATAGGTGCATGCAAGGCAATAAGAGAAATATTGTTTTATGTGCCGCGTACCCCTAAGTAGCAAATCCTCTCATTGACCAGGATGCATTTCAACATGGCTTCTTGTATGCGTGCACCAACAAGGAAACCAGTTCTAAATTCATTTCGAGAAGAATGACCACTACTGCATAAAGAGTGGCTATTCGAGTTTTGTTTTCCGATTATTGGTTGTCTAATTTCTTGCAGAGAAATGATATCCATCCTATGCCTCTCAGTCTCTGTTTCTAGGCTTATTAAAGCATCTCACGTCCAGGTAAAACTTCTGTTGTTTTGTTAGTGTCTGGTATTCTTTTTTTGGATATCAAATTTAACAAAGCTTTTTTTTCGGAATGATGGTATTAACCTCAGTCCCAACCCAAACTTTGGTTAATGGTTCTGTTATGATGTTAAGGTTATAAGAAGTTTTAAGGCGCCAATTCGCTGTGATGTAGCGTAATAGACTAAGCAGTTTTTCTCTGCTTGTCTCCGATACACCAACCTAATTCTGTCTGCATTACCCCTGCAGCATGGCGTGGACGTCCAATTTCCTACCCTGCAAAATCTTCTTTAGAGTTAGAAAACTTAAAAACAAATTGTTAATGAAAAAAATCAGGAAAACCGTAACGTAAAAATTATGTTTTCTCTAATTTTCATATTAAAACATTTTTTGTTTCTTTATATTTACGCCGGATGACGTCACACAAAATTTTCGATTAGCTGTCAAGAATACCTTATATTCGTTATACCATGAGGGGACAGGTTAGTGTTATACGCATCTTAAATTTCAGGTTCATAGGATTTATAGTTTATGGGATAACCGAATTTAACACAAAAACACATCGTAATCTCACTAGTAGTGTTACGTATAAAAACGGAACCGTAACAACATAAAAATCAAATTAAATTTTTTATCCCTACAACATCGTCACACTGTTGCTGATCTCGTTGTTTTTTATAAATATCGTCACCAGCAGTGCTCGGATGAAATCAGGTCAATAATGCCTCACACATATGTTTAACTCGTCAATCGGTTTGTGCAAACAGTCAAACTGTCGAGATTACTCACTGTCATAGTAATAAAATGCAAAGGAATTCCTTTGTGCGTACATCGTACAAATGGAATGCTTTGCCCGAATCAATAGTCTCGAGTGCCTTCAATCCACAAAAATTTAAAAAAAAAAGCGTTTAAAAGACGCATATTTATTGTTGTGGGACCTAGGTCTTAAAAGGTATCTATGTATTGCTGTAACACATTTTGTAATTCCTACTACACAACACTTTTTATTAAAAAAAAACTCGAACACGGCTATAATAAAAAAAAATTACTTGACTAAAACTTCGATATAAAATATTTACCCAATATATTTGATAGTCTATCAGGGATCTCAGTTAAAAGGCTCAAAACAATACTCTACTAAAGTTTCTACCTCAAAAATTTACTTATTATATAAATACGCAGTTACAACTTTATCTCATATCATTTCACACTAGACCAAAACCGACGATAAAAGAAAAAAAATTAAAATTTCATTCAAACACAAGAAAACAAAACACAAAATATATAAATTTCATTCTCCAGGGTCATTTTTCAAAATTATAAATTATTCTGGATATTTAAAGTAAATAAAACAAATTAAATTATAAATACAAATAAAATATGGAGTGAAAATTTTATGTATTAATCTCAAAACGTTGTTTAATTTTAATGAAGCAAAAATTCTGTTTTATAAATAGAACACACAAGTGCAAAATTAAAAAGAAAAAGTGAGGTTAAGTTTTGATGTTATAAAAATAAAAACAAAATTTAATACCAAATATTTTTAACAAAATGAGAAACATGAATAGAAACAATATGGATAATTTAGATAATTTATCAAATGATGAACTACGAACACGATTACTACAATATGGTTTTCCAAATGTTCCAATAACTGTCAGTACACGAAAAGTTTTGATTAAAAAATTAAGAAATCATTTGGATACAGAAAAACAAAAGTTACGCCGTGAAACAACATATGCAACACGTTATTCATCTGGTGAAGATTCAGATCAGGATTATAATAATAAAAAATATAATTCACGTAATACAGTTGGTGGTATACCATCAGCATCTAATTATAATAATAAAAAAAATCAAATGATGCCACCACCAATTATAACAAAAACAAAACGTTCAAATACAATAAATAATAATATTAAAAAATCGAATTCCGTTTCGCCGTCATCAAAACCCAATATTTATGTTTCTGATATGATTTCAAGTGAAACAGATGAAGAAGATAATTCGGATTTCAGCACTAGTACGTCATTGCTAAATTCAATGTCGATTGGTAATGCAAGTAATCGTTTATCTATAAGTCCAATAAGTAATATATCAACATCCCGATATTCATCTTTAAGCAATAATATACCAACAACAACAACTGGGAATCGTATGACAATTTCAAGTTCACCAATTTCACCAGTTAATGTACATAATAATGAAAATTCACCATATCTAAGCGATTTTACAAGAAGATTACTAAAGTTAAGAGATGATACTGTTAAAACAGAATCTATAATAAAACCCAATAATAATAATTTAACACAATCATCCTCATCTCAATTTTTAAGGAATCGTAGTCAAGGTTTTAATGAAAATGACATAGTTTATCATGCATATCCAAGACAACAACCATCGGTTCCATTCAGAATTGGTTTTAAAAGTTTATTTCAAAAATTAAATAATTATGGAATCAAACAACCCATAGTGCCCTATATCTTAGTTACTGGTTTTATCATATTTTTTATTATTCTTGGTTTCATGTATTTAACAATAAGTCCTGATATTGTTAGTAATTTAAACAAAAAGGATACAACATTTAGTTTATGCCAATTTCAAAATAATATAAATTGCATAAAGAATAATGAAATTGACTCATCGTTATCACTGCTACGGATAATTGTTCCGGAATTGGAACGACGTGCAATTCAGAAATTTTGCGAACACACAAATGTGAACAGTATAATGACAACAAATGATATTATAAAATTTGCATTGGAAAAAAATCCAAGTCTTCATGTGAACTTAATTATTTCGGATATCAAAAATATTGCCTACTTGATCAAAATGAACTCACAATGGCGAATCGATTTAGTTGATCGAGAAGGAACACTCCTGATATCAAATGATTATGATGATGATCGCATATCGTTTTCGATTTTAAATCCAAAACTACCGAAACTATGTGTTATAAAGAATAAACTATGGACATTTTTTACGATCGTTGGAGGGCTATCGTTACTTCTGGCCGTCTTTGTACCATCTTTTTTTTTTATCAAATTTATTTTAAATATTAGACAAACTCGTCGGGATCAGATAAATCTTATGATGAACGATATTGTAACCCATGCGGTTGAAGCAGCATCTTCAACATCAAAAGATGTTAATGGAAATAAATTAATTGTTTTAAATCACTTACGGGATAAAATTATACCGCCATCCCAACGTAAGGAATTGGAAAAAATATGGAATGAAGCAATTCGATTATTAGAGACAAATGAAAGTCGTTTACAATTCGAGATTCATATAGTGAATGGAGAAGAATGTAAAGCCATTAAATGGATCGATTCAATGTCACAATCATTTTTAGGTAATCGTTCAATGGTGAAAAAATGGCAAAGTCCAGCTTTTGATAACACAAATAAAATCGCAAATCCACCAACACCTTGCTTAAAGATACGACAAATGTTTGATAAGTTTGAAGCGAATGATAAAAATTTAAAAACGATTATACAAGATTCGATATTAGAAAAAGTTGGAACAGATTGTAAAGTTTATGATATACAATTGGACACGAATTCATGTTGTGTTTATGTACGATGTGAAACGCCACGTGATGCCGGTATCGTTCATGATGAGATAAATGGTTGGTGGTTTGATAATCGATTGGTTTCAATAAAATTCGTTCGTTTAGAACGTTATCTGAATCGATTCCCAAAATCAAAAACGGGTCCGAGCTATTTACGACCATCGAATACAAAAAAATTATCGATATCACAGTGCGATCAACCGAATCAAAATGATGTCGATGATGATGATGAAGAGGAGGACGATGATCTTAATGATAATTTGTTAAATTAATTAAATTATTTTTTTTTGTTTTATTAACTTTTATTAAATGTAACTTGTTAATTTTTTATTGGTACATAATTTTATTATTACTAAATTGAATAGATTGATAAAATGAAAATGAGATTTAAAGAAAACAAATTATTTAGTTTTTATGCGTTTATTTAATTTGAATAATGTAATTAAATTCACTTTTTATACTAATAAATCTGTTTTAATTTGTATAAAAATTGTTTAAATTTAAAATTTCATATTATTCTTTTTCAGATTACGTTTCAGATCAAGAAATTGTGGGCAAAGAAGGTATTTATCTCGATCTTGATTGATGGCATCACAACATGCGTCATATTATCCCCACTCAGCGGTGAACACCAGTTATTTGTTGGCATCATTTTTATAAATTCCAACTTTATTAAGGGTTGAGAATTAAGGCCTCTTATGTTAGTGAAATCAGTGTCAATCATGTCACTTTAAATGACTGAAGTCACATTGCATCAATTTTCGTATTGTTGAAGTCGTTTTTTACGCCTCAAGTCATTTTATACGACAGATGTCACTTTAAATTACATTTTAGTCGCCTCAATTTTTCATGAATCATGTGACAATAATTTTTTCAAACGTATTTAATTGTTTTTGTGAATTTGAAGAACGTAAAATGTAAGATTTTGTTAGTTTTGAAGTTTTTTAGTTTCAGAATTTTTAGTTTTAATCGTGACCGTTTTATCGACTTCAATAATACCAATTTGTAAGCGACGTGATATGACTATAGTCATGTCACCTGATGTGACACGACTTCAGTAATCGAGGTGTAAATTGAGACTGGAACTAACCTTTCTTTATTGTAGATACGGAACAAAAAAACGAATAGTCCTAAATATCAGCCGACACAACAACATCAAGGTGCTTTTGTTACGAAACGATGTGTTTAGCTATCCGAACATCTGCAGATTTTTTCCCCGCAGGCGAACAGATGCAGATTGAAAATCTGCATATACACCTACTCCTTTTTAAGCCAATTTACTCACAGAGAGGGCTTTCTCTAAGCCTAATTATAAAGCGATGTTTTTTTAGATTTCCATGTCCTGTTAGGACATCGACCATAGTGCTGAGAGTTTCTCTTAACGCTTAAAAGAAATAATTGCTTTTTCTAAAATGCTGGTAAACTTATTGTTTGAACTTGTTCAAATGATCTGGGGGACTGAAACCATGCAACAGGACTGGAACTCAGCTATGCTGATACCAATCCATAAAAGCGGTAATCGCCTACAATATGCAAACTACAGAGGAATCGCTCTGCTCTGCACAGCATGTAAGATCTTTTCATACATTTTGCTAGCCAAAATCAATCCTTTTGCAGAACAACTATTTGGAGAATATCATTTGGCTTCCGGCAAGGCCGAGGTACCACCGATGCACTTTTCTCGATAAGGATGATTTTGGAAAAGTGTCGAAAGTTGAACATACCTGTGCACCAAATCTTCATTGATTTCAGGCAGGCCTACGACTCTCTCGAGCGAGAGACTCTATGGTCTGCTCTGGTGTCAATTTGAATCCCTGGTAAACTGGTATCATTATGCAAAATAACAGTACAAGACTCTCAATGCTGTGTAAGAGTAGAGAACGAAATATTAAAGTTTTTTAAAGTCTACTCCGGGCTAAGACAAGGTGATGCTATCTCTCCTATACTCTTTAATCTAGCCTTGGAATATGTGTGCCGTCAAAAGAAACTACGGACTAACAACAATATCTTGTCAATAAACTCAGTACAGATGATCGCGTGCGCTGATGCTGTTGTCATCCTCGGTCGAAGTGAGGCTGTTATGAGTGAGACTTTGAAATCGCTTGAGAGTGGTGCTAGAAAGCTTGGTCTTCAAATTAACTACGATAAAACCAAACATATGAATGTTTCAAGAGAGGCTAAGAAGAAAGATTTGATGTGCGGCGATGAACGAATTGTGAGAGTTGAATCTTTTAAATATTTGGGATCCATGTTTGATTCGAACAACAGCATACTTACAGATATAAAAGCTCGAATCGCTGCAGGTAATCGAACTTTCTACTCAATCAACACTCTCCTTGGATCACCATATGTATCAACTAACACCGAACTCAAGTTATACAAGACGTTGATTAGACCGGTTGTGATGTATGAGGCACAAACGTGGACCCTTACACAAAATGACAAATCACATTTATCTGTACTTGAGCGTAAGATCCTACGCAACATTTTTGGTCCACTTAGGACAGACGATGGAGAGTACAGAACGCGATATAACTTTGAGATCAGAGACCTTCTTGAGGGACGACTGCAATGGGAGACGGACGTAATAAACGACCTTAAAAAAATCGGTTGCCATGGTAATTATGTCACTGTTGCGAATGACCGTGGTGAATATTCGAAGCTGATTAGGTTGGCAACGCTTCTACATGGAGCGTGAACGCCACAAAAAAAAATTATAGAGAATCTCAACAAGCTCTGTACCTCGTCTATTGTTTTCTAAACTGCCTTAAATTCCATGAACCGCATTTGTTTCGCACCATAGAATCAAGGGTAGGTCCCTGTTGCCGCAGAATTGCGTCTGTTTTTTAAAGTTATATTAATTTTTAAATCTGCATCTCAGGTCAAAATTTTTAATTTCACATGAAATTAGTGATCTGGAGTGGACGAACGACGAGCCCCACCATTTCTGTTCGACTTCATACTTGACATACAATTGTCAATTAGCATAGGTTAAATAGAACATGTCTGTTTTAGAATCATTTTAAAGTATACAATTTTAGAACGGGGTGGTCCGAAATATTTCTGAAAATTTAAACTCGGGGTAACTTTAAAATCAAGTTGCAAGAGAACTCTCTCTCTCTCTCTCTCTCTCTCTGGCGTTTACATCCCATGGAGGGATTTTGCCGTCTGTGCCACCAGCTTCCAATCATCTCGTTCCATGACCAGTTGACCCCAGTTTCGACATCCTATATCACGAAGGTCTTGGATGATGTCATCACGCCAGCGTTGTCTAGGTCTTCCTCTTCGACGAACACCAGCTGGTTGTTGTTGGGACGCTTTTTTTAAATCGTAGTCCGGGTACAGTTTCCGAGGTCGTTCAAATAATGATTCCGAGATATTCCGAGGCCTGTGTACAGAATTCATGACAATAATTTTTTTACGGAAATGGGGTGTTAGCCCTTCGCCCAACCCAAATTTTCGTGAATGGGTTCGTTCTGCATCTTAAGGTCACCAGAAACAACCTTTTTACACGTTTGTATAGCGAGCCGCTTGATCCAAGACAGACGCCCGCTGAAAGCCGCCCCTAACATGGAGAACAGACGATTTCTACACATTTATATAGCGAGCCGCTTGATCCAAGACAGACGCCCGCTCCAAGCCGCCCCTAACATGGAGAACAGACGCTTGAGTTGCATTGGTTTTATGGCGCCAATGACTCGCCATGGTGCAGAATCATTGAGTATAAGCAGTATTTACTCTGCCCCTCTCAACTACACCAACCTAATTCTGTTAGCGTTACCCAGGTAGCACGGCGTGGACGTAGAATTTCGGATTTTCGCTACCTTCGTTGCAAGAGAACGGTATATCAAATATTTTATAAGTGTTGGAAAGGTAATAGACTGGCTTATCAGCCTATCTAACTAAATATACACAGGGAATTTTTTTAACCACTGTTAAAAATACTATGAATTTTTTTTAAATATGGCGGTGATGTCGTATGTTAAGCATTTTGTAAATTTTTTCACAAAATGAAAGTTCCAACCTTTTATCTTACCGATAGGCTAGGTTATTGTGTTGGACTGTTGGAGATCATTTTTTGTATTGACATTTCAATGATGTCTTCACCTTTCAATACCTTCTGAATCGGTCTAGACAACTTATTTTAGTTTGCAGTCTGACTAGTTTCCCACCGTAGCAATTTGCTAGCTAGTATAGTTTAATACAGTATAATAGCAACGGTGTGAAAGCAAACTATCACAACAATTATTTTAAATTTGCTATTTTCATTTGCTAGCTAGTAAATATAATACTTATCAAATAAAGTATAATATCGACGGTGTGAAACGTAATTATTATTTTATAGGTGAAATGTCATTTTATGGAATTTGTAAACATTGTGTTTTCTTGCGATTTTTAGCTTGTAAGATTCATTTCTGATATTTAATAATTTAAAGTGTTTGTATTAATTGTTGATTATGATATGGATATGTTTAGTATAGCATTATAAAGGAATAGGACATGAAAAACGTAGTCAACGTAGACATTTGGTTTTCGTGAGAGAATTATTTAAAAAAGACGTTATAGAATGAAACTTATATGTATTTTATGCTGTTCAAAAACAATGGCAGGGCTGGTCTAAATCTAGTTTGATTTTCTCTGGGTTGTAAATTTCATTTTAAAAACTATAACGCTAATATCAAATATAAAATTGACAGTACGGTATTTTGATATATCAATTTTATTCTAGTGTCAAGTTAGGTTTGGTTTCCCACCGAAACATTATCTTAATATAATATGAACGGTGAGAAATCAAACTAATATCAAATATTTGCTATACTAGAGTGCGTTCGATTACTAAATGAGATATTAACCATTTAATGAATCATTTAATGAATGACAGATAACAGCGTTCGAGAACTCGAAAAACCGATTTCATTTAAATTTTCATTTAATGAAACCACGCCTCTTTTCATTTAATTTTAAATGCAGTAAATAGCATATTTAAGTTTTAATGAAGTTTTTTATTTAAAAAAATTTCAAATCGAAAACCGTAAAATTTTGTTTTATAATTTTTAATTAATTTAGCAAATTAGGTATTACGAATTAATTGTATTATAATGAATTAAGGAATCAATTTTATATATTATAATAATTAATTCTCAATTGAAAAATATAAACAAAATGGATGAAAATTTTGAAATTAGTGAGAGATAAAACCAACAGCTCCTATTACCAATTACATTTAACGATCGAAAATAAAATTAATTAATAAGTTTTTGCAACCAATTCAATCACCAGTATCAAACTGCAGATTCCTTAAAGTTTTCGAGTTAGTTATAATCTTAAAATTGAATTTGTTTTTGAAAATTTTTAAAATAAATTTAATTACGACGGAAGTAATTGAAAAATAATGCATTAACAAGGAGTAAGATTTTAATTTGATTATAACTTTTATACTGCAACATTTCGTTTATTTATTCATAGAAGTGTCAAAATTTTTCAAATTTGACATTATATACAATAAATGAAATTCGTTCGAATACTAAATGAACATCGCGTTTTTTGATTGGTTCATTAAATATTTAATGAAAATGAGATTTCATTAAGTTCTCGAACGCACTTCTACATAGTAAATTTCTGCGGTGGGAAACTAGTATTAGTGTTAGTAAAATATTAAATTTAAATATGATTACCCCCATCCCACTAGTTGGTATATCTTTATTGAATGCATATTATTTTTATTCTTACGTATTTGTTATTTTTTTGAAGATATTGATTTTGGAGATCACATATTATAGTTTATTTTTTATATTTATGTATTTTTTAAAATCTAATATTAATTTATAAATTGTAATTGATCGGCGATATGGCTCCATTCTTCAATAAAGGAGCTAAGCCAATTAAAATAAAAAAAAGTGCGAGCGGCAGGATGTCCGCTAGAAATAGGTAGATTGCGAGATCAGACAGTTTTGTGTACAAGTAGAATCTGATGTATCAGATTAGTTTAAACAAAAAAAACTAATTACAAACAGATATCGAACAAATTTTAAAAAGAAAATTAGCTACATATAAGCAAAGCTACATCTATCCAATTTTGCAACAAACAAATATCAAATCTACCACAGAACATATGTGTGACAATTTATGACACTATATGAAAAACAAACGCCAACCTACTCTATATCATATGTCGTGCAACTACTGCAAAATATCAAAATATGTAGCTTATTTCTAAGAAAAAAAAATTAATTTTTTCTATTCAAATCTTTTTATTTTTTTTTTCATTGACTGTTTTTCATTAAGGTTTTTGCAAATTGTTTTTCTTAGGGCTTCTTGCAAACTTTTTTGTTGAAGCCGACGAGTCAAAAATCTCTAACTGCAGAGGTTTATGTTTAAAAGAAACGGATTAAAATGTTTCCACAGATTCTAAATTTATGAAGATTTTAAAAATATTAGTATCCAAACGGCCGCTATAACGGATTTAAAAAACCAATTTTTTTCTAATATAAAGCCTCTAGTTTCTTAACCATGTGTTGGATTTAGCTGATTTAAGAACTTGTTCAAGATATTCATAAAACACACATTTTTTAAAAAAGTTTTTTGATCTGGCTCCACAAATGCGATCGTGAGAGTGCCGGTTGTTTCAAACGCATTTTGTGTTTTACAAGCTTTTTTGTTGGAGCCGCGCACTCAGAAACTTCCAACTGCAGAGATCTATTTTTTGGAAGAAATTGATAAAAAAGATTCTAAATTTGTGGAGCTTTTAAAAATATTAGTATTCAAACGGCCGTTATAACGGATCTAAAAACTAGACTTTTTTTCTAGTATAAAGCTTCTAGTTTCATAACCATATGTCGGATGTGGCTGAATTACGATTTATTATCACTATATACACTATACAATATCTAAGTTTAAATAAAAAAAATGCTGAAAAATTATCGGTTCGGGGGGGCTCCGTACCCGAAACCCCCCTTGTGTGCGCCACTGCTCACCGCCAGTGTTCGATGAAACGAACATTAAACTTTTCCATTTTCCAGAAAAACGGTAAAAGATTACTTGTTTTTTTTATGTGAGCTTATGAGCATCATATTACTATAAAAAAGTATTTGGTTTTATCCTGGAAAATAGTTTCTGCAACTCGGTTCGAAATGGGTTAAGGAAATACAAAAATACAAATTAATAAGCAGCATACAATATAAAATTATATGCATAGAAATTCAAGAAAGTTCTTAAAATGACAAGGAAGTTCAAAATGCCACCTTTTTGAAAAACTAATTAAAAAATTGTAATCGACTTGCAGAATTAAAAATAATTGTATACGGAACGCGATATAGATGGTGTAAATCTTAGATCATATAAGAAAAAGTTTCACGTCTTAGCAGACTACCGTTATTTTTTAAAATTTCTAATTTAATAATAATTTTTTTATTTTCAATGTTCCTTTTTTGGAATTTAAAACAATCCCAAATACGCAAGGTTTTTAAAATAGTTATCACATTACTTTTACAACAATCTATATCATCATCTTAATCATCAAGTGCTCTTCTCTTATAAATAATTTAAAAAACAAAATAGTATTACTGATAAGGTCATATACCTTGTGTTGTTTAATTGTTTAAAAAAAAAAGACAAAATATATTCACACTTGACGTACATATGTTCATTTATAATTTATCTTGGATTATATCTTAAAGAAATTGTTTATCACATGAAGATAATAACAACAGTGCTATATTTAAGAATTCTATCACAATAAGATAGAGAATTTGAAACCAAATATCAATTAAAGTTAAATATACTATTTAATCTTTACCCTTTATGATTAAAATACAATAGTTTTACACAACTGACAACACAACTCACAATAGACTAAAGCAAAATATATTACCTCTGGTTCCAAATCTGTCAATAACTTCCAAACTGGTTTTTCTTCTAATTTACCCCACAAATCCCATAATGCATTGATTATAGCAGCAACCGCTAAATGTGTTACACCTTTCTCCGGACCAATCTATTAATGAAAACATTATAATTTCTCAATTTTAAATTATACCAAAACATACCCATCTCAATTGTGATTCGCTTGTTAATTCCCGCCAAAATGAACTAAAATTTTTTAAAATATCACCAACCTGACGATCTAAAACTAAATATTTTAACGCTTTAACAGAAAGTAAAACAATTTCCGTTCCACGACCTAATGTAAACGTTAAACCGTTCCCATATACTCCATTTGTGGTTGTGATTGTAACATAAACACAAGAATAATCCGGATCTGTATGCTAACCAAAACAAAAAAATATTTAAATATAAATTTTAGTTTTACTTCGAATTTTAAAAGAAATTTAAATACCATTGCGTCAGATCCATGAGCCCCCAAAGATGTTGGCCAACGCATATCTTTCGCTTCGACGCCTGTTATTTTTAAACCATCAAACATTTTGAAATTGTAAATCTTCGTGTATCTTGTTTCTTCAACAAAATGATTAAAACTAAACATAAAGTTAGTTCGCGAACGAGTTTTTATCAAATTTTTAATAAATAGAATAGGGTGTTGCACAACTGTTTCTTCGAAAAAGAGGCCAAACTTTTTTTTATATACAATATACATGATGTCATATTAGTTTGTAACATATATATGTTTTTTATAAATATTAAATTAACTCTTTATTTTAATCATTCATTTAATGTTTTATTGTGTTTTTTTTTTAAATATCAGTAAATATTACAAATTTAATTATAATTTAATTTGTTTTAGAAAAATATAATATATTATTAACATTTTTGTTTTTATGTAATTAAATTTTCTAATATTATAAATTTTTTTAACATGAGAGTTTAAGGAATATAGTTAAATAATTTCTAACTGTATTTATTTTTAATAGTTTAAAAACTAATTACTGATTTGATTGTCATTTTCTAAAAATATGTTTCAATCAAAAATATGTAATTTTAATTTTATGTAAATTAACATTAGTAGCCTTAAAGATTTTGTGCATTATATGGTTATTTTATGCTTGTTGTTGATTTATTTCTAAGTTAAAATAAGATTAAAGAGCAAAAATATTGGAATAATTAGTTTCCATAGATAGAGAAAGATAAGGGACAAAATTGAGCGAAGGTTAAAATGATTGACAGATAAATAAAATTTTAAGAAAATCAGAATAAAATCAAACTTTGAGCTTTAAAAATAACAGAAACAAGTCGACTAGAATCTAAAATAGAAAAAGAGAGTGGACAAAAGAAAAACACTGATTGAGAGCTATTAGTTACTGACAATCTAATCTGCAATTATTATTATAGTTATAATCACAAAAACGCTCTTTCATTTGAAAATAAAAATGTTCGCCCAGTTAAGATCATGACGAGACGGTTTCTTTGGAGAAGTATGAATTGAATGGAACTATAATTTTAAAATTCTCAAGTTCTTTACGAAAAGTGAACGTAAGACAAAGGAAGTCTTTTTATTAAAATAAGTATAGTTACACAAGTTGGTTCACAAATCTAATAAATTGAAAATTAATTGTAACTAAAAATTATTTTAAAAAAATAAAATACATGTGTGATGAAGGGAAGGACACACTTCTTTCGTGTCAAAGACTTTTTATATCTCCTTCGTCGCAAGTTTTATAATTCCAGAAAATATTTAGTTGTTGATTTCAATTTCTTATGACATCATATCCATTTCAAAAACGTTTTCCCATGTTCCGGTTATGCAAATTATGCAAAAACAGCATTTGATTATATTAAAATTTTCCCAAGATTCGTTTTTGTAAATTTTACAAAAAAAAAAAACAATCAATGTAAAATTCTTGATTAACTAAAATTTTAATAAAGCTTGAATTAGAATAATACGTTAATGCGTGCGTCCGTTAGTGACATTTCTATCCGTTACATGCGCTGACATCTGTACGCGCTATATTAAAAAAAATGAATTACAATCACACGTGCGTTGACAGTTATTTTTAATACAATTTTGTTTTGTGTTTTTTAAAATGGGCGAAGAATTGGAAAAAATTGATTTTATAGCTTTTACGGCTTTGAAATCGTATTTTAAAACAAAAAAATCCCAGCGGCAGGTATATCCGCTAGAAATAGGTAGATTTCGGGGTCAGACGGTTTTGTGTCCAAATAAAATTAGATAAGTCAGATTAGTTTAAATAAAAAATATAAGTAGAAACAGAATAATTCAAAAAAATTATCGAACCAAATTAAATACATTATACGAACTAACGCCATCAATACAATTTCGGAACAGTTTTATTTAAGTTGGTTTAAACTACTTTTAATAACATATTAAATCCACCAAAGATCAAATGAACTACGTCACAACTACAATTATACCATCACCCATAATTTATAATCAAACATTATCAAACAATTTTATTTCAAAATCATCTTTTGTTGTTGTGTTTTTTTGTTCTTATTTAATCTTTTTAAATATATATCTTATTTAATCTTTTTAAATATATTATATATATATATATATATATATATATATATATATATATATATATATATATATATATATATATATATATATATATATATATATATATATATATATATATATATATATATATATATATATATATATATATATATATATATATATATATATATATATATATATATTTTTTTTTTTTTTTGTTTTTCCATCTCCGCTTATCACAAATAGTCGTTTGGCATCAAAATTTTTCCGAAATTCCGAGATGGAGCCCATTGCAATAGGTAGATTTTTATGTGAAATCTACCTAAAATAGGGAAAAGCGTTGGTGGGTGTGAGAAATAAATTTAAATAGAAAGATATGTGGATTTTATGAACTAAATTTTAATAAAATTAAATATAATGATCCAGAGCAATTTTTCAAAATAACACGAATGAAAGTTCAGACATTTGAGTACTTTTGCGAACTTTTTCGAATTCTACTTTTTTTACTTCGTCAATTAATTTTTCCTCCATTTTTTATTTTTAAGTGTAACAAACAAATTTGAAAACTAATTTTTGTTTGAAAACAATGCAAAATGAAATGTCAAATGACGCACGCATCTCTTAAAGTAAAGAGTAGACCAACTAGATGCGTTCGTCATGCGTCCGCTGCGCTGAAGCGCATAATTTAAATTACTTTCATACATTTGTATGCATTCTACTTAAGCTGTCAACGGACGCACAACGAACGCACGTATGACGCATCCATTATAATTCCCCTCTTAAAATTTCGCTGCAAATAAACGTGTTGATATATAACGTAACGTATGGTTATCGCGTTGAATCTTTAACGTTGTTTTTTTATTATATAGTACTAGTCCCTGGGCCCATGCCGATTTCATTTGATGATTACAGATTACTGTTTAATATTTGGATAATATCTCGCCTCATATGGCTTAGTGGGTAACACTATAAAAATATTATAGCATGCAATGCTATTGCCGATATTCATCGATTCATCGGACTGACAGATTGGAATTGGACGTCTTAAAAAATAGATAGAAGATTTTGGAACCTGTCAATTTTAAGATTAATAAATTACATGATTGTAATAAAGCTTTTATTTAAAATCTAATATATATTTTCATTGGGTAATTACGACATGGGATAAAACATGGCGCAGTTGATATAAGCAAAAAATAATAATCCAAGATTTGTGCAATTTTGAGAGATTTTTTTGTGAAGAACCACGTGTGGAAAATTGCTATATTGGATTGTATTGTAAACTGGAGAATTTGATAAGATAAATCAACATGGAAAATCTACCGTATCCTGCAAAGCTTTCTATGAATGGGAATATATGTGTGTAACTGGAAAAAATTTCCAAAAAAAATTGAAATTTATATGAAAACTACAGCGTACGATAAAAAGAATAAAGAAGTGCAATTGGCTATATTTCTAAATTTGATTGGTGAAGATGTACAAGAAGTTTATAATGCATTTAAATTTGATGATGATGAAAATAAAGAATTGACAGTGGCAAAGAAAAACATAATATATGAACGATTTATGTTTTACAAGAGAGAACAAAAGATAGATGAATCATTTGACGTATTTTACAAAAACAAGAGGATTCCGTACTGCGTGATAAATTGGTGCTAGGAATTTTGGACAAAAATCTACAAGAAAAGCTATTGAGTAAAACCGAACTTGATTTAACATCTGCTGCAAAATATTGCAGAGCGAATGAAATTTCCTAATTGTAGACAAAGGTTGTTCAAGGTCATATGGATATGGAGACGAATCATGTAGAGTTGGTAAAAAGAAAAGTTACGAGTAATGTAAATAAATCTAATAATTTGGCTAAATTTGATATTAAACATAATGATAAAAAGAGTGAGAAATATAGAAAAAATGAAATGTCAAAATCAGGAAAGTGTTCGTATTGTGGATTTATTCATAAAAAGGTTCGGTGTCCAGCTTATAATAAACGATGTGTTAAATGCAACAAACTACACCATTTTGCAAATGTATGTAAAGAGGAAATCAATGGAATTGAAATGGTAACTTCGGATATGGATGACTTGGATAATAGTGAAAATTATTATGTGAATGCTCTGGAGCACTTTAACCAAGTATGGGAAGAGGTTATACAAGTTGATGATATGGAAATTACGTTTAAACTGGATTCTGGAGCAGATGTCAACATAATTCCAAGGAAGATTTTAATAAATTATAATAAAAATTTAGAGTTTAGGGATTCACATTGGAAATTAGTTAGCTATAGTAATCATAAAATAAATGTAATTGGTGTTGTAATTAAAGGTAAGTTATTCCTTTAACTTTAGCTAGTCTAATCGCTGTTCCCATCTGGGCGACTAGGTTACACCGCTAATTGTAACACATTTTTTTTCTTAAATAATAATAAATATTGATAAATAGTAGTAGTTTATTGTGTAAGTGTTCAATGGTATATGTATAATGGAGCAAAAGTTTAAATTTGCAAGACAATAAAATTCACTAAATGCGAACCCGATACTGAATTTTATCAATCCGACAGAGCAGCATGTATTAGTTTAAATTGAATTATTTTAGCTATTAATAGATACGAAAAATAAAACGAATAGAGGAAAAGACAATCAATGTTATTTTACTTTTTGTACAAATAATTCCATACCAAATTTACTCAATTAAAAAATTTTATTCAATATCAATTCATATTTGATTGGTGATTTGAAATTAACATGACCTACATCAAAGACCAAAGACATCACATTTTGCACTAATGAGGAACTCAAAAAAATCATATACAAAGTTAATGTTTCTCACATTTAATGACAGCGAAAGTGCCTTTATTTGATTTTTATTTCACCACAATTTTAAATTATGTGAAGTAATGCAATCTATCAAGAAAAAAATCTCACATACCCCAAATTTTGTTTTTTCTTTTGTTTTGGACCATTCTCTATCTAAGTAGACAGTAAAAAGGTTGGTGTACGTCTGTGTGTGGGTGGGTGGGTGGGGGTGGTTTAAGTCGTGGATGACATTCCTGCATAAGATCTTGATGAAACCTTGACAAATGATCCAGGTTCACTTGAAAATGGAATATCTGGATTCATTTCATATTTGAACAAAATGGCGGCGGGTCTCCCGAACACCTCTAAGTTTAAATCTTCAATAACTTTTAATCCCGGCTTATGATCTTATTGAAACTTGGTATATAAGATTTTAGTACTGTTTCCAATATTTCTGCATACCAACTTCCGGTTTGTCACTTCCGGTTAAAAAGTTTTTTTTCATGTGTTTATCCCTACTGCAACCTACAATTACCGATCGATTTTAATGAAACGTTGGAAAAAGCTTTCCAGTAACATGAGAAAGGTTTTATCAGCTTTTGGAGTACATTGGACAAAGGGCTGGGGGGGGTCCACCATGGAACACGTGTTTTTTATGTTTGTTGGGAGCATACAACATTCGTTCGTGAATGAATTTTGATGTCACTTTGGAAAAAGATGCAAATATGTATGGCAAAGGGGTGATTAATTTTTGAGCGATATTTAACAAAGTAGTGGAGGATCCCCCGAGTACCTGTTTTTTTGAAAGCTCAATGACATCTGTACCTGATACTTGAATTGGATTAAACTAGGTACATAAGCAAGTTCAAATTTAGCAAGAAGACGTCGTGATCCCCTGGTAATATTTTACCAAATATAAATCAAATGCAGTGCACACTGAAAGAGAAGAACGGCAACAAAGACACAGATAGAGAGATAGAGAAGGACACAGAAATTTAGAAAAAGTAAATCGAAACCTTAGAAAACACTAAGCAAAATAGGGGAGATAACATTCAAGCTAAGCAATGAAATTGATGTTTTGGAACAAGAAAATCAAGGCCTGAAATTGAGTGGAGAAGCAAATAACGGATAATGGAAATAACGGATAATCTAGGCATCGAAAAAGACATCAGAATACGAACAAACGCACTTGAGTATCTAACATACAGAAGATTTCAGCAGAGAAATAGATTGGATACTGAAGAAGAGTAGGCCAAGCAAGAAAAGTAAAAAACCAATTGTAATGGGCATTTTGCATGGTCTCGTCGTCTTGTTTTTCTGACATTTGGCAGATTTTTCGATATATTTTTTTAAATCTGAAAACATGTTTTTCCATTTGTAGTTTCCTTGTTGACCCCCTAAAGGTGAATCATGATAATCTTTAAGTATTTGTCCTATTTCTTCTTCAGTTGTTAATGGACGTACTTTGTTTCCTTCTTACGATATTCCCATTCAGCATCCTCTGATTCTTATATCTCTTCATTTGGTGTGATGTGAGGCACTTCTTTTTTGGTCTTCGATGATTCTTGGGTCTTATCTTTTTTAGTTAGATCTTGTGCTGCAGCTGTTTGTGGTCGTGTAATCGCTAAGATTTTTTTGTTATGTAATTTTTCTCGTTATTGTTCAATGGTTTCTTCGTTAATAGGAATTCTGCTTAGGGTGTCGGCTTTCTGATTTGTTTTACCCGGCTTGTATTGGATTTCATAATCGTAATCCAATAATTTAATGCTAAATCTAGCTATTTTTGAGTTAGTATGAGAAATATAAATTGTCACTTTTAATGGTTTGTGGTCTGTATATATTATGAACTTTCTCCCGTATAGATAACACCTAAAAGTTTTTAATTCTCATACTATTGCCAGTAATTCTTTTTCAATCTTCTTTCGGGATAATTTAATGGTCTGCTTGCACAAGCAATTGGTTTGTCGGAATTTACAATACCTTGTGAAAGTATTCCTCTTAATGTTGTATTACTCGCATCTGTTGTTACCAAAAATCGTTTTTTGAAATCGGGGTACATTAAAATTGGAGGATTAATTAATAGAAATTTTAAGATTTCAAATGCCTTTTGACAATCTTCTGGCCAGTTATATTTCGTATTTTTCCTAAATAGTTTATTTTATTGGTTCCACCAGTTTAATTCTTTTCTTAATCGATCAAATACGTTTATTAATTTTTCGTTGTGGTTTTCTAAACTCCTTCCATATATTAAAATGTCGTCCAAATATGTGTAATTGTGTACATAGCACTCAATGTCTTGTAATCCTGTTAAAATATGGTTCATTGTGCGTTGAAATGTAGGCCTCCAGTTAGGCCAAACGACATTCTTACAAATTCATTGTGACCAAAAGCTCAACTAAACGCAGTTTTTTCTCGGTCTGCTGTATCTACTAGAACTTGGTGGTAACCATCTGCTAAATCTAAGGCTGTGAAGCACCTCGAGTAACCAATTTGATCCAGAATTTCTTCAATTCTTGGTAAAGGATATGCATCGCCCAAACTTCTTTATACTATCGGTACTTCGTTTTTCTATGACTAGTAGCGGGCTATTCCAAGACGAAGTATTTTGTATTTAAACATAAACATTTGTATTTAAGTTTAAAATTTTTGGTATTTTTGGTATTTGGTATTTGTATTTAAGTTTAAAATTTTTGTATTTAAGTATTTTCACTTTCGTATTCTGATAATTTATGTTTTTCTGGCTCATAATTTTCCAGGATTTTATCTTCCCCATTGGCATTTAAGAATCCTCATACTATTTCTAAGTTAATTGGTTCCGTTATAACATTTGCTGCATATACGCCTTTTTTAACTTCTTTTGAAAAACACATCAATTTTTCTTTTTGATTTGATTCTAATTTAAATTTTAACGCAATTTTTGACCTTTTAGGAATGGACTATTTTTTCTACTGCTGACAATGTTATTTTATCATCTGTTGGTTTTAATATTGTATCTGAATTAGCTTTGTTGTTTTTGTTTACATAATTTTCTGTAGAATTATGTTCTCTAATTTCGTTAAATGAGTATTCCTAAATCAAAATACATATATACGTCCAAATAAATTTCCAAACTACACAATGTAGTTGAATAGCGGTAAACGAAACAATGTAATACAGAAATCTCACAAACAAATCCTATAATTAAACTCATAAGCCACCCAAAACCCTTTTTTATCATAATATGAAATATTCACGTTCCCAACATTGCAACATTGTTTGATAATATTTATACTGTGTATATCAAAATCTTCCATAGACCTCTAAATCTCAATTTCAGCATAAAATTCATTATTTCATCATCCTATGAAACAAATTAACATTTCGCATATATAAAAAATTTTCCACAAACCACCTAAAATCACTAAAATCACTAGAACATCCATTGCTGGTGTGAAGTTGCTATCCTACTCCAAAACCTAAGAGATAGAACGCGCATGCCACCATTAAACTAACAAAATAACATATGTAGATCGAATGAATTATACCAAGAGAAACTGTATGAGCAATTATAGAGCAAGATAGAAAATCATACTTACATGTTCTAAAAGGTTGAAAGTCAATCAATGACTCGGGAGTATTACAAAATATCCAGAGGCGCATTGACGTAATCATTATAGACGAACAAAGCAAACTAAACGAATTAATATTCCAAAAACTTAAGCAGATAGAATGCTCAAAACCAAACAATAAAAATCAATATCAAACATTAACACAAAGCTCAGAATTGCATCCTGGAATGGAAACAGCAAAAGATTACAAAGGTAAACCGACTGAAATGGTTTTTGAACAAAGGTGTTGTTGTCTACCTTAAGGAATTGTTGGTTTACTAATTCTCAATGGACGGACAGTTGAAGTTACAGATTTTTTTCAAATCTATTCGTTTAAGATAGGCTTCAATCAAATACTAGTATAAAAACCATTCACAGTTTAGTTCTGTCGTCATTATTGGCATCATAATGGAAATGAATGATTCCAAAATGGCGGATTGAATGCGAAGTTAATAAAGCGTGTGATGTGATATTAAGTCACATTTGCTGTTCTAAAAAAATCATAAGATGAGTTGAACTAAATCAGTGTATCTAAGACAATTACACATTACTGAAAGAAGACGAAATTTTATCAAAATTATTAAAGACTAGTCGCTTCTATCTAGCCGTTCACATATCAATCTTACGCTACAAAATGTGAAAGAATGAACATCTTTGGTTTCTTTTTGATATACTAAATGTTCAAAAAAATCTGACTTGCAAAATGCGTGTTTTTTGGCCGCCATCTTAAAAAAACATCAAAAATTGAAAGTCATGTTTGGTAACAAATTACCCGCTATTTCGCGCTGGAAAATAATATAATAACGGTTGTTAGAAGTAAAATGTTTACAAAGATGAAGCAGGTACCAGAGTCCAGAGGCATAGCCATAGGGATATATGTTATAATGTTGATATTTAAATATGCCGCTCAATTTGATTATTTGTTTTACATGGCCATGCATTGTTAAAAGTAAAATGTGTGTGAGTTAGTCAGTCGTCTACTTTTGACAGAACACATGTTACCAAACTATGTGTGAATAAAATTTAATATTTTTGTAAAACCTATAAGTTTATAAAAGTTATTACATGGTGTCAGGTGTTAAACCTGTAATTGTTTATAGAAATATATAATCTGGTTTGTTGTGTAAAACGAGGAATCTGTTGTACCTTTTTTGGAGAAAAGTTACAAGTCGTGAAAACGTAGAAAAAAAATAAAGGGAAGAAAAACCAAAATGGCAACCATGGATGATAGATTGCCTAAACCTCTTTCAGCAAACGAGTGGCCACAATGAAAAAGATTTTTTTTAATTTATCTTAATGCTAATGGATTTTCTGATAAGAAGGAATTCGTAAAGGTGTCAAAATTTTTATGATTAGTGGGTGAACATAGTGTACACATATACAATACGCTATTTCCGAATGATACTACAATTGAAGGAATGTTGAATATTGTTGAAAAATCATCATCATCGTCATCGACTACAAAAACTGAAACAGATGATTCAAATAAACAAACACTTACTGCAGTTCTAAAAGCATTCGATAATTTTTGTTTGCTACGTCGCAATTTAGCGAATGAATCTTTTAAGTTCCATACAATGTCACAAAAAGAAAAACAACCATTTTCGGAATATGAAACAGAGTTACGTATACACAAGTTCAGTATTGTTCATTCGAATGTACAAATTGCAAGTCATCATTTCATGATCGTATGTTGCGAGATCGCATTGTTTTGGGTGTGTATGACAAGAAGTTGCAAATGAAATCACTTGATGACAAATAAGATAAGTTAGACGAAATAATAAAAGTTTGCAAAGTGTTTGAAGCTGCTTCGATAAATAAGCGTTTATTGGAAGCAATACCATCGCAATATACTAGTACATCAAGGTTAAATGTAAATGTTGCTGAAACGCATGTTATGGAATCATTGGGTGGCGCAAATAGTGATCCAGCAATTGCCAGAAACCGCAAATGAATCTGGAATCAGACAGTGCGGATTTGACTACTTTTATGACACCGTTTGGTCGTTATCGTTTTGTGAGCGTGTTCCTTTTGGACGCGCCAGAAATGTTTCAAAAGAAAATGGTACAAATATTTGGAGACATCCATGGTGTGGAAATATATTTTGATGATATGTTTGTATCCGGCGTTGATGAGAAAAATCGTGATGCAACGTTGTTAACTGTTTTGGAACGTGCTCGGTAAAACAATGTGAAATTTAATGAGAATAAGATTCAGTATCGTATGTCAAGTGTGAAGTTCATGGGAAACATAATTTCTTTTGGCTCGGTAACACCGAATAGGAAAAATTTAATGGCAATAAGTGATATGCCTAAACCAACAGATAAAACGGCTGTTAAGCGATTGTTGGGTCTATTTAAATACATCAGTCGATATGTGCCTAATTTGTCGCAGCGATATCTTAACCTTCGACTTTTGACTCATGATGATGTTGCGGGTAATGGGGTGATAAACAGGAAACTGAATGGAGAGATTTATCATTGTCAATTGTAACTACGCCTGTATTGGCAATTTATGACCCAAAAGTCCTAGTTGTCGTTCAAACTGATAGCTCCAAGGATGGAGTTGGCAGTGTTTTGTTGCAGAATGGACAGCCTGTTGCATATGCGGCTCGGGGATTAACGGTTTCTGAGCGGAAGTGGACGCAAATAGAAAAGGAGCTTCTGGCCATTGTTTTTGCGTGTGAACGTTTTCACTATTTTTTGTATCGACGAGATTTTGTGGTGCAGTCTGACCACAAGCCACTTGAGTCTTTGTTTGAACGTGGTATAGATGATGTATCTGCGCGTCTTCAAAGAACGTTTTTGCTATTGTTAAAGTATTCTATTATCTATAGTATACATTCCTGGAAAGGATATGTTATTTGCGGATTGTTTGTCGCGCGCAGCAGTTGCTGAACCATGTGTTGAGAATGATGGACTAAGTGGTATAGTTCATGCCATTCAGAAGGTGTGTATGTCACAGGAAAATTACAATTTTTATGTGGATGTTTTACGTAAGGATGAACAGTATTGTCGCATAATTAAGTATGTTGAAACGAACTGGCCGTCATATCACAAGCTTGACAGTTTTTCGCAGCGTTTTTACAGAATAAAGGATGATCTGCATTTTGAGGACGGAGTACTTTTCAAGGGTTGTCGTATTGTAGTACCGAACGAACTACAGTCAAAGATATTGTATGTCATTCATTCTTCTCATTTCGGTATCGAAAAAACGTTAGCGTATGCGCGTGAAATATTTTATTGGCCAGAGATGTCACGTCAAATAAAAGATCTTGTCCAGGATTGTCGCGTGTGTGAACAGTTTGCACGAAACAATCAAAAGGAGCCATTACACCAAGATAAAGAGTATCCGTGGGAAACGGTTGCTATGGATTTATCTGCATATGCCAGGAAGGACTTTATTTCAATTATTAATGCGTATTCCGGTTTATTAGTGTGTAAGCGGCTAGCAAACAAGACATCAGGTCATATTGTGGAGATTCTCCATCAGATTTTTTCGTATTATGGCTACCCAACCAGAATTCGTGCAGATAACAATCCATTCGGTTCACGAGAATTTGATAGATTTGCAAATGATGTTAACTTGAAGTTTGATTTCTCAAGCCCGAGATACCCACAAAGCAATGGACTGGCCGAAAAGGGTGTAGCTATTGCTAAAAATATTGTGAAGCGTTGTTGTGAAGATGGTGGAATTTCGGGTTTGGAATACAAAATTTTGGAATATAATGCTACATTTGCGAGTATGGGTATGTCACCGGCTCAATTATTTTTCTGTCGACAAATCAAAACTAAGGTGTTAACTTCGGGAGAACTTCTTAAGTGGCAAACAGTTTCTGAGGGTGAAATAGGAAAGAAAATAGAATATAAAAGACGTCGTCAAAAGCATTATTATAACAGACAGTCAAAAAACTTGCCACGATTGAATATTGGTGATCGAGTAATGTTTAAAAAATCTGGAAGTATGTGGTTTCATGGTGAAATTAGTAAATGTTTTAATGATCGATCATATATTGTGGATGATAAATGTGGAAGCTTGTTTCGTCGTAATCGTAGGCAGATTGTCAAAGCGAGGTTTAGTAAAACAAATAATAATTGTGATGGAATGAATGGGGCCCGTTTTGGTCATAACAACAATCAACAACCTCAACAACCAAATAATAGTAATGGTAATGATTTTGTAGGGTTGAGTAATCGTGACCTGTCAAAAGAGTCAAGCTCTACGGGCAAACAGGATCTTGAGGGTTCATATGCAACTGACATTTCCGAAGAAATCAATGATAACTTAGAAACGTTTGATAATAATTTGCAACCACCTGCTTCGCCTTTAACGTTACCTTATACAACGCGTAGCGGTCGGGTTATAAAACAACCGGACCAATATGGAAAGGGGATGAAAAAAAAAAAAAATAACGAAGCGTGTTATAATGTTGATATTTAAATATGCCGCTTAATTTTATTATTTGTTTTACATTAGCAACCCTGCATTGTTAAAAGTAAAATGTGTGTGAGTTAGTCAGTCGTCTACTTTTGACAGAACACATGTTACAAAACTTTATGTGAATAAAATTCAATATTTTTGTAAAACCTATAAGTTTATAAAAGTTATTGCAATACATCCTTTCCCGAAATTACCCAAAGTACTGAAATTTACCGCAATAATCACAATTTTTATGTATTTTAGTTGAAGTTTGATTCAACCCCCAGCCCCCCCCCCCCCCCCCCCCCCTTCATAATGATAACAACCCCCTTACTTTTTAAAACCAATATCATAATCTTTTTCAGCATGAAATTTTCCGTAATTTGGTACTACACACGATTTTTTATGATTTTATAAACAAATTTCAAGATGGCAGCCAAAAAACGCATTTTGCACACACTCAGATTTTTCTAGACTTTTAGTATGTCAAAAAGATACCAACAACGAACTAAAAGATTTAATCCCCGTTTTTGTGGGAATTACTTCCAACTATCACCTATTTTTGGCATATATACTGTACTATTGTACTTCACGAACTCCTAACATCTCAATCTTGTATTTTTCCATTAGTTTTCAGCTGTTGCTATTCTCTATGTTTCTGTTGTAGCTCTATTGTTTTAGTTTCTTATTCGTGTCTGGGTACGATAGTCAACCGTCGAAGCATTTATTTCTCGTTTTTATTCTTTATTTGTTTTTATTCTTTATTAATGACTGTCGGGATAAAATATGCTGGTATACTACCCAGTGTTTTTTCACTTTAAGATGCTTCAATATTGTTACGGTTATAACAAAACCGTAACAAAATACAACATAAAATTAAATTCATCAAGGAAACATTATATACAACATCAAGAAAGTAAATTCATCATCATCATCCTCAATAGAATGATTATGAGACAAATATAATATTTGTTGTAATTATTTTCTTGAACACAACAACTACAATATTTGTTGTTGTAAACTTTGTATTGCGTCTTTTCAGGTAATGTGCAGTACAAAAACAATTAAGATTTATTTGTTGTTTTATTTTAACGAACATTCCGGATAAAAGAATTCTTCTAGAACGGACGGAATATTATTTAAACAGGTTATTTTGGACAGAATTTATTAATTGTAAACGAATCGAGCGCTGTGTCGTAAACATAAAATCGTGTAAATACAAATAAAGTGATTTTTAATAAGTTGTACTTAATAGACTTATTTTGTTGTGAAATATCTATGATCAACCGTAGGCATTTCTGAAGCTAACGAAAGAATATTCTAGATTACTTGCTATATTGTTTACTTGATGTTGTGAAACAATAACCGGGGTTGAATACCTAGTAAAACCTGGTGTTTTTTCTTACTAAACAGATATCGAATACAGAAGAATATTTGGAGGATAACGTTTATCGATTTCAGAGTAAGCCCAATTCGAGGAAAAGAGAAAAACGTGACAATATATTTTAAAGATGTTTCTGGTCGCACCTAAATGTTTACTAATTATTATACATGTAACTGTTATCTTCGAATTTTTTTTTTTGTTTTGATTCCATATTTATCGTTACGAGTAACAATTTTACTGACGGAGACGTGTTACGGGGAATTCAGTTGACAACTGTAATTTCTGGAGATGCAAGGAGCAAGAGTGGTCGAACTATGAAGCAAAAAATCCCAAAACCGATCTGGTTTCTATAGGTACTATCTGGATGGCGAAGATTGAACTGCTGAAATAATCAATAGGTTGCCAGTTGAAGATTTAAATTTAGTAAACACAAAACGATATGCATGATATTAAATAAAAGGCATGGCTTGTTTCCTCAAGATTCCAACATAAGATCGGATGGACCCTCAAACGTAATAAACATTAAAATTGACAATTTTACCATTCGAATTGCAAAAAAGAATATAAAATTGGAGGATTCAACAATGTTGAATTATATTTATTACAAATATCAGACTCAAATCCCTAGCAATTTGTTATTTATGAAATTAAGGCCTAAAATTGTCAGAAAACAATAGTTATCTCAACCACATCGACCACTTATCTTTTAACTAATAATAATAATATCGTTTAGGTTTTTGTTTTAAACAAAACAAATTACTTTTTATACAACGTGGTACAACAGATTCGAGTGATCAGTTTTTTACATAAACTTCGTTTATCGTTTACTCTGAAAAAAATTATGGTCCAAAGAGCCGGTTTAAAAATCCACTCAAATATCTTTTAAAATTTAACTTATTTTTTTTAATTTGCAGAAAAAAATCAAAATTACATAACATTATTAAAGATTAGATAATACTAAAGCAAGATAATACAACCAACAAACATAAAATTTGTTATTAATAAAATTAAAATTAAAAAAAATAATAAAATAAATCACAACAATTAATAATTTTATCAATAACTATTAGATTAGACTTTATAAAAAATAAAAATATTTTGTTCAAACTTTTATAAAACTGTTCTACAGTTTATGTTTATATATTTTATATAACAATAAATATAATACTTTAAATTGATGAAATAGTAATAATAATAATAATAGTAGATTGAAGAATTTTTTGTTTAAGATGTGGAGAAATTTTCAAAAAAATTTTAACAATGAAAGAGCAAAAACTAACAATTATCATTAAATGAATTGCAATTAGTATATTAATTTAATAAAAAATATTTAATATTTTGTTTTAATTTCTATCGTGTAAATTATTTGTCAATATTTTGTATTTTTTTTTATTATATATATATTCTATTTCTTTTTACATGATCTGTATGTTGTAATTAATTATATTTACATCACTATAACTTTATTTTGTTTTATTAAGACTAATATATAAAATAATATTTTATTTACAATATGCCGTTATGTATTTTAATATTAATTGTTAAGGTGAACTTTTTGTTATTAATCAATTTTTTTCGAAATTTTAATATTTTGAAAAGATTTAATTAAGAATAGTAGGTAATAAATTCCTTAACTGGAATTAAATGTATTAAAATTCAGGAAACACATTTTTCACAAAAAAAATTATGGTTCACACTATTTTGAAGTACACGGTGACCCAAACACTAGTGTATTCATTTGATGATATATCAAATTCGAACGTTATGGAAAAAATGGAAATAAATTAAAAAATTGCAAAAGGTAATTGGACTTGTAAATTCAGGGGCCTTATTCCTGAACACATAAATGTGAATTTGGACAACATTGTGAAGTTTGTATTGCATAACATTAATCAGTAACGGTAACAATTTTACGAAGAATGAATTTCACAATATTGTCTAAATTAAATATAGAAATTTATTTTTTCCCAAAAATCGTTACCTGTTATGCGTTATGCAATACAAACTTCACAATATTGTCAAAATTCACATTTATGTGTTCGGGAATAAGGCCCCAGTATTTTAAAAGTATTTTAAAAATATGGTGTGTCAAAATCACAAAGATCTTATTTTTTATAGTTTGTTGCAAAATGTCGCATATCGATGTTATATCTTCAGTTATTCGTTGTATATCTCAAAATACAAAATAGAGTTAATCATTCTTTTGCGTACTTCATGTTAACGTATTCCATATGAACAAAATGGCAAATTTAAAAGTGATTAGTTAATTCATTACCGTGCGCAATTTATCTAAATAAGTTTTTTGTTTACCCTGTGAAATTTGAATGTAATTTGAATAGAATAAACAAAAAATGTATGATCATCATTACATTGTAACACATTGTGGTGTTAGATGATAATTTTTATTTTAAAATATTTAATAAAGGAAATACAACCACAATCACAATTATTAAATCGATATATAATAGATGATAATAAAAAAACCAAGTTTTGATTACAGAGATAGTTAATGTTCGATCGGCTATTAATCGACTATTAATCGGGTAATGTTCGGACGTCATTAAATTTTTGTTTTACGTTTTCATCGATATAATGGGAAAACACGTTTGATTCTCACCAATAGTGTTCCGTAAGAAAAACGTAACCCTAGAAAGATGGAGAAAGAATCGTTGCCTCTGCAACAAATAGTTAATAAAATTTCAACGCAGGGAGAAAAAAGATATACAACTTCAGGTTAGATGTTACTTAACCAAACAATTATTGTAATCCGGGATCAAATAATGAAGAAACAAGCATACGAATACAAGACACAATCACTGAACATTTTATAAAAGGCATTCAAAACTATTTTAACTATTTGGTAGATTCGAACAAAGTCGGCATTTATTATTCACGTTGTTAGACCGAAAATATAGGACTACAAAACAGCAAACCATTAAAGTGATCGATGTTATAAATACAATGATAAAAAAAAACAATTCACAATTTATTTACATAGAGTTAGTTCATTTTAATTAAAGCTTTGTTTCTGTTCAGATGTCGCGATTGCCCCCTCCGTACTATTACGACACTGAATTATTCGAATCTGACGATTCAGCCAATTATATCAATTTTATAAGTGTCAACACAAATATTCGTCCATCGACGAGTATGCTTCCATCGTCTCAAAAAAAATTTATTTTCAAAATAATGAAAATACGAAGTTGTTACATTCTATCGAACTTAACACAGCGAATCACACAGCAAAACCTGCCAGTACTCCCAGCACTATCCGAAACTCCTAAACAAGTGACAAGATTGGGTCCTATAATAACAGGTGTTCTAATAATTTTAAATAAACAAGGAAATATGTTTCGTGTTTTAATGCAATAAGTTAAGGTATTACGGCGAGAGATTCGAGAACGAAAAGGTAGCAGTGGTGTGATACGCTAGATGACGTTCCACTACATCAAACGCCAGCGTCTTCTAAGCCACTGTTTCAAGATTTAGAAGCTTAAGCAAAACATGATAAAATAAAAGAAAACATATTAGTAAAGAATGTTGTGCCGTCCATTTACTTGTGTACCATTTTTTTTTTAAACAACAAACTAAATTAGTCTTAGTGGTAAGACTGTACAAACGAACATATAAAATACGAGCGAACCAGACGACCAAACGGTGTGAAACCCCATGGATGGCTTGAATCAATTGACAACTATACCAACTGAAAGCTTTTGTATTTCTTTAATAGATTGCAGCACTAACTCGATTTCGAAAAAAATGGACTTACGTTGTTTTTCCCCTGTACCCTTCATGTGTATATAAGCGATCAAATTGTTTGGATCGTGAGATAGTATATAAAATGAAATCAAATGATTAGTATATAAATTTAAATCGAATTGATTATTGAAAAAATTAGAATCAAAAAGTTAAGTTAATACAACAGTAGTGTTATCGTACTTTAATTTTGTGAAAACAAATTAATTTATTTAAAATTGAGTAAAACCAGTTTACCAGTGGTGGTGAATTTTTTTTTTAAATTGAATATTTGGGAAAAAATCGAACAATTAACTTTCAATTAACTCTAGCAAACAAAAAAAAAATAGTAAACAATTTATTTGAAAAATATAAGAGAAAAAGTGATTATTATTTATTTAAAAATAAGATCTGGAAAGGAAAACATTTGTAACGTCTGGTTATCTCCATATTAAATAATAAAACCCATTTCAAACATTTCGAAAACTTATTTAAAAACGTTTCAAACATTTTCAACGTTTCATTTTTTCTTCTCAATAAAAATTCAAAATCAATTCAACCTCTAAATCAACCTCTAAAATGAAAATAAATTATTAAACTCACTCATAATGAAAAAAACTGAACGAAAGGTTAAGGTTGGTAAACTTTGTTTTTGGTACACAAAAATTGATGATAAATGTCAGAATGGCGACATATGTAAATTAATTCGTTTTTTATTTTTAAATGGTGTACGTTTAATAAAAATAAAAAAAATTTGTTTTAAAAAGTAATTAATGTATACAAAAGAAAAGAAAAAAATCATTAATAATATTTTTATACTACCAAGCCATTAAAAATCTTTCATTCTTTGTTTCAAATTTTAAGTGAATGATATTGATAGTATACGTAGTTGAATTTGAGAAGGAACCATTGTTATTGGCAATTTTCTTTTGTTTTGATCTAGGTCATTCTGACCATCCAATAAATCATTAAGAAAAGATCAAGAGAAGTTATTCTTGTGTACTGGTGGCTTTAATTGAAATAATAAAAATAAAAAAATCTAAAGCAGAATAAAGATTTAGAAAAACAATAATCATATTACATAATTGTTTTTTTGGGGAGTTGGTGGCGTTTGAATGACGGGGCAAGATTGTGGTCGTCAATAACCAAAATCTAATAGAAGCTGTAGTGTTACATATTACTGCAGTCAACATTATATTGTATGAACAGCTTATATGGAGGCATTTTATTTGGATTTAATACATACGAGAACATCTGGATGTTAAAGGAAGGAATATTTTATCTAAATGCAATGATCTATGATATGGTAAAGGAAAGCTAATGACAACAGGAAGACACCAATCACCATATAAGATAAGTTCATCAATATTTTGTATTTCATGTTTTACTATTATTATTAGAATTTTCTTGATTCGTTACATGTTAGGCTAGCCAAAATTTTTTTATAAGAGATTCCCTAATCTAGAATTCGTCTGGGGGCAATCTGTTACCCCCGGTAATTTTATTAATTTTTTTTTATTCATGTTACAAAAGTCCGAGATAAGATAGAACAATTGGCGCCGAAACAGGAACCGTTTAGAGGTTTTTTTTTTAGAAAACCCTTGGTTTCAAACTTTAAAGCTTAAGGGTGTCTGGCAGCAGGGGGTTTCTACGGTAGTTAGTATCTGGCAATGGTTGACGTGACTTCTAATACTATCCCGAAGAATATATAAAAAAATTACCTTTTATACTTTCACGAAACTTTGGAGGCCGCTTTGTAACCTGCTCCCTACCAAAGCGACTATGAACCCAACTTCATATGTCGCTAATCGTTCCTACCTGAGTAGGGGGTATGCGCAGAGAAAATTTCAGCTTTTATAAAATAACGAAGGTCTGGCCGTTGCGGGCTCTTAGTCTATTAGCCTCTTAGAAGAAATTTTAAAATGGAAAAATGTATTAGTGATTTATTACAAACAACACGGAGAAAAATCATATTTCATAGATTATGATTAATCTAGTCATAATTTCTGAAACGTGGTCGTTTTGTCCTTTATGATTAATAATCATATATTATAGACAATACGAATTATGCATTCTTACTTAATCGTGGATTATGCCTAAAAAATTTTAAACTTAAACCATGTTTTGTGAAACATATTCATAATTTAAGAAAACAAATTCTACTGCCGAGTTTAATAAAAACTATGATTAATGATCATATTTAATGCTTACATGATTATTAAAATCTTAAACTGAATAAACAATTGTTTGCAGTTTGTTCTAAAGTTTAGTGTTTCGCGGTTGCGTAATTCGAGTGGATAAATAAATAAATATTTTGAAAGTTATTGCTTTAAAAAAAGTCGGTCAAGTGCAAATTTAACTCGCTCGTCTAGGGTTTGGCGTATATAATATTTCGGACGGACACCGAAGTCCGGTAAAATTTGCGTTTTTACTTGTACGGAACCATATAAACTTCAAATTTATATTGTGCTATGGTAAGAATTTATTTTGTTTTGCATTTGTTTGTTTTTCAAACCAATGTGAATTTAGTTTAGAAAACAAAAATTGGTTTGAAATATCTTTGTTGTTAATTAGTGTTAACTTATATCTTTATAGAAATTTGGAATAGTACAATTACATCAGTATTTATTTGGTAATGCTGAAGAAGAATAAATATAAGGAATTACTCGATTCTATTGAATCCTATTAATTATAATGACCGCAATAAACTGTTCTAAAACATTTTATCCGTGAGTTGTAAAGTTTAAATTGTTTTACCAGTCTTTGATACTTTATTATTGATTGAATGACATTTGCAAACACATGAGCTTATCAAATATGTTTTTATTTTGTGACGAATATCAAACTCAAAATCTTTATTAAAAATAAAAAACAAATTACTATTTTCGAGAGGGTATTGTTGGTAAATTTTCGAAAATTTACAAGAGTATAACAGACATTCAATGTCTGAATTATTATATTATTATAATATCAATGTAAAGTTTTATTATTAAAAAACTAAATCAACCGAATATCTCTCTAGGACCTAGGTAATAGGAAAAAAATATTGTTGGTCACTCCCACAATAGAAAAGGAATCTGTTAGTTTAAAATGAATAAATTTAGTTCGGTGAATTTAAGATTTTTTATAATTCAAATTTAATTTTCTAATAAACAAGCGTATCAAAATGTATTAAACAAACTAATTAACCTTCAAAACCTTTTTGTTAAAATCGCAAATAAAAATTTATTGAAATCTAAAAATAATTTTTGTAAATAAGCAATTATACGATAATAATAATTAATAAATATATTAATAATAAAATCAAAATTATGAAGTTTTTTAATTTAAAATTATTATTTTTATAGGTAAAATATATTAATAAATGTATAAAATTATCATGATATAATATTTATTAATTAAGAATATTAAGAATGTTTTTCACTATCCGTAAGTATGAATAATTTATGAACAAGCCCAAAAATAATTCTGAAGTTATGATAACTTTTGACATAAGTTCTGCAATTCAGTTACATTTTGTGATATGATTGTCCAGAAACTATTCCTACGCTTTCATAACTTCTGACTAGATTTACTTAATCTATGAACAACTATTAAATGATCTATTCTTACTTAGTCATATTTTGTGAATGTTAAGCATAATTTAGGAATTACTATTCAAAGAAATTCCTATGAATAATAGGTATAATATATGATTTTTTCATTAATCATAGAATATGAGTACTAAAATCATAATTTATGAATTGCTTAATCCAGGAGCAAAATATACCTAATTTAAGAATAAATTAAGACTATAACGCATAATATATGCAAACTTTTCTCTCTGTGAAACAAATACATATTCATAAATATAAAAAAAAGAATTTTGTGGTGAATATAAAATTCTATTCTCTGATTGGATAATAAAAACGTTAACAGTTCACAGTTCGCATGTTAAAACACAGCGTGTGTTAAAATAAAAATAATTTAGATTTTAGACGCTAAAATGAAAAGTTAAATAAAGTAAAGAAAACAAAAACGAATAATAAAATATTGTTGTTTTTGTTAAAAGTAAATTAATTAAGTTTGAATGTCAAAATTAAAAATAAAAAGTAATAACGTGTGCGGTGTTTAAGACTTGCCATATTGAGCATACGAAACTCTGAGTACAGAAACAAACTACAGGTTGTACTACAGAAACAAAATACTTTGAAAATCATTGTGAGCAAGACAGTATTGTAAAAGCATTGCTGTATCGGAATGATCAATATTTTCAGTTAAGAAAAAAAAATTTAATAAAATTTTAGCTACAATTTCTGATAGTGTTAGCGAGACCTTTGGTAGTTCTTCACAATAAATGTGCTTAAAACATTTGAAAATAATCAAAACTAAACAAATAATCGAGAAGATTATTCGAGAAGTTCTCACTCGAGCTGAATTAAAAGAGACAATCGAAATTTCAACTCGTAAAATAGAGTTTATAGGCAAAGAAAATTTTCGATACGGGTTTCGAGATATGAGTCACAAGTCAAACAACTATTCTAATCGTTCTCCCTGCAATAATCGGAATAGATCGGAATCTAGAGAAAGATACATATACCCTAATTCAAACATTTGCTGGTATCACTTTCGAGAGTTGAGAGTTCATCACGAATTGATAACCAACGCATTTGTATCACATAGATTGGTCGAAATTTTAGGAAGTACAAGCGAAACCGATTGGAGATAGATTTTAACGAAGCATAACGCCGCCTACAACACTACAAAGACAAAACTACAAATTAAATAGCCTTTAATGACAGTTACAATTAGGATACAAGGACCAGAATATCTCCAAGAAGATCATAATAATTTGCCAATATTCCAAGGAGGATTAAAATAAAAAAATTGTGAAAAGGAACTACGTAAACATTTTCAAATGCGTACGTTAGCACTTATAGTACTGTTGTCGACTGTCGACAAACCACTTTGATTACCTAAAATTAAAAAGAGTTACAGCATGGGTAACTCGAATTAGCAGTGTCGAATTACCACTTCATGTAAAACGTAGTGAACTTACCATAAATTTTGTCATGTTGTACAGTAAAGTTTGTTTGTATTTTGAAGAAAAAAAATCAAAAACTGCGCCTTTAAAAATTTTATTTCATAATATTTTTAACAGTGTAAGCATAAAGTTTACGTGTATTTTTTGAATTGGCCTGTCAATTACTCTGAATTTAAATTTCCAGAAATTTTTCTAACCACCCTGTTAAATAAACACTAAAAATTGTATACTAAATGTATACAACTTGTATGCCAAGTATGAAGCTGGTCAAAAATGACCGGGGATAGCATCGAAAAAAAAGAAGAAAGTAAACGAAACTGGATTGAGATGATGGTTCTTTTTGAGAGTGAATTGTGAGAGAAAATAAAGGGAGGGGGAATGTAAAAGTGAAATATATTTTGGGTTTTTGCGAAAAAAGTTGAGTTGTTGAGTTTCTGAGTTTGCCAAGAACTGTTTTTGTTTTGGTTTAAGTATTTTTTAAAAATGAAATAAATTGTTAGTGAATTTAACAAGAGCAACAAAAGAATAACCTAGAAATTAATTAATGTAAACCCGTTATAAAAATTCAATAATTAAATAAAGAAAATCGAATTGTTAAATTGAATTGTGGTGAGATTGATTTTATTTTGCAAAGGGTTGTAACACTTTTGTTACAATTTCGATTAACGCTAGTTTTACGACAGTTTTGTCGAAAAATTTCCGATTAGGATTTCACCTGAATGTTATATTGGGATCCTGCCTGACTAGTTGCACTGTTTTTTTTGATTCTCTGATATGTTTTCATTTTATTTTAAGAGAGTTTTTTTTCATACTCTCGAAATGTTGTTATATAAATCGGGTTTTTATTTGGAGATCAGATCAGAGTTGTTTGTATAATATTATCACCAACTGGGTGAGGTTCTTTTCTTTTTGTGATTATTTTGTTCTAATGGAAATATAATTAAATATGGCAGGTGAAATGCCGGTGGTTGTGATATAGATGTAACCTTGTGTAAATTCAATTCAATATGAAAGAAAAATAATTACAATATTAAAATTGAAACTGAGAATATCTTAGAAAAATTAAATATTTTTGTTGTGTAAAGTTAATCTAATTTAAAAGAAGAATAATTATAATATTTGAAACTGAGAATATGTATCTCAGAAAAAATTAAAGATTTTAGTTGTGCTAATTTAATATAAAAGAAAAATCATTATAATATTGAAATTGAGACTTTTTGAATAATAAAGAAAAATAAAACCAAAGCCAAATCTGTGTTCTAGGCATTTCGTTTCTGAAAGTAAATGGTAATATGATATAAAGAAAAAAAGATCCATAAGGAAAATTTTGTTGTATTATATGGAAAATGCTGAAAGATCCATAAGAAAAATTTTGCTGTATTATATGGAAAATGCTGGAAGATCTATTGCAACGACATAAAAGCCCAGGGTATTTAGTATTATTTTGTTACTATAATTTTTTTTGTTATTTTAGTGTCAATCATAGGTACTTGTAATGACAGTGTAATGTATCGTTGGTGTGTGTGAGTGAAACTAGGGAAGTGACGGTAGTGTATAATGTGTCATCAAGCAAGAGGACTGTGGTGGTTGACTATAAAAAAATAACTTACGCGAGTATACCTCCCGCTCGAGCTAGGGATCCAAGATGACACTAAATTAAGATAGTTCAAGTCAACCAACCTAGTCTGAAATTTTTTTTTCTATGTGTGATAGCGCTTGATTAAGCGTTGCATATAGGTTAGTTTTTCTTATATGTGACAACGATTATTTAAGCGTCACAGGGTGTAAAGATGCCGTTAACATGAGTTTTTTTTGGACGCAACGTTGCCAGTCATAAGAAGGGCAATATTATTAATCAAGAAAGGCAGGACACCACCGCAAAAGTGAAGGAGTTCAAAGAAAACCATAGGTAATCAAAAGTTTCAAAATTATACGGTTTACCGAAAATTCATAAACCCGGGAATAAAATGCGACCAATAGCATCAAACATTTTGAAACCAACAGAACATATGGCTAAATGGTTCCTAGATGCAGTTAACGAAATACCATCACCCAAAGGTCTCAGCGTAGTGAACTCACTGCAATTGGTTTACAAGATAAAAGATATAACATTGGGTCCAGATGAAGTTCTAGTTTCATTTGATGTAGTTGCGCGCTGTTTCCCAATATTTCAGTGACTGCAGCTACAGAATACCTTGAAGAACATCTCAGGAGTAAACGGGAATCAAATGTTAGGGAAAATTTCAGTCTTTTTCCAAGAATATGTCTTTACAACTGTTAAAAAATCGGCTCTTTCAACAATATTAGAAAAAATAAATTCACAACATTCAACAATTAAATTCACATTAGAAGTAGAGAAAAATGATTGCTTAAACTGTTTGGATATCAGAATTATAAAACTGCCAACAAATAAAGTTAAATTGGGGATATATAGAAAACAATCCAACACCAATAGATTTATCACTTCAGATTCACATGATCATATTTCACACAAACAAGCTGCATTTCATTCCATGGCCTACCGTCTTTACAACATCCTGATGAAGGCGTTTAATATCCGTTTTAATGTGCATTGTGATAAGCAGTTATTCTAAAAAAATTCTTGTTATGCATATACGTTAAGAATTTTCGAATAATCTAGAATTTAGCAGCGTATTGATGAACATTTGTTTAATCGAAATTATTTACGGGATTATTTTTGCTTTTCTGAATCGTGTGTCGATTAAATCGTTTGTCGATTGAAAACTAAAAGAAAGCAAAAATTGTTATGGACAAAATTCTTGAAGTGAAGTCGATCAAAAAGTGAAATATTTGTCAAAACTTTAAAAAGAAATTAAATCGTTCATCGATGAGAAACAAGAAATTGTTTTATTCGAAGTTAAATCGTTCGTCGGTTTGTGACAAAAATTGGATCTTGTGCATTCTGATTTAAACGGACCAATGGAAAACGCATCAATTGTCGGTGCGAAATACATTCTTACATTTATTGATGACCAAACAAAGAAAATTTTCGTTTATTTTCTAAAAGGAAAATCAGAAATGTTTGAGCGAGTCGTTGAATTTAAAGCTTCAATAAAGAAACTGGTAGAAAAATAAAGGCGCTTCAGTTCGACAATGGAACCGAATACATTAATTCAACTTTTGAACAGTTTCTCAAAAAGCACGAAATAAAGCATCAAAAGACGTGTCCGTATACACCGGAATTACTGAAAGCGCAAACATAAAATTGGTGGATAAAGCTAAATGCCTGCTTTTCGACGCTGATTTGCAAGTGTCATTCTGGGCTGCAGCAGTCAACATGGCATCATATATTTTAAATCGATCCTAAAATGCAACATTGTGTTGTAACGAAGGATATTTCGCAACATCCCTATTCATTGTAAATTTTTTTTTACTTTCCTTTATTACTTTCCTTCGTCACAAGGTGCTCGATTCCAGATTTGAATTCACAAATTTTGTGTCTCATGACATTATACCCAACCTCTCAAAATCATTTATCTAAGTTTCAGTTTTTCTAATAATTCGAAATATTCATAATTAAATTACAACCGTTCCCATGTTTCGTTTTGGCAATTTTGCAAAACATGTTTATCCACTTAAATTCTAACGGTTCCCATGCTTCGTTTTTGTAATCAGTGCAAAAACGTGTTCAAAAATTATTTAATTTCTGTCTTTCCCACATTAAAACTGAAACCGAGTTATAAATTCTCGAAATACGATAAATTCTTTTCTTTAATTGTGAGAAATTTTTAACTTTTTTCACAGTTTAGTGAATTCTTGGAAACATTTTTCTTTTTTTTGTCTTAAATGCATTTTTTTCAGCATTTTAACAAAAAGCTCGGATTACACCGAGGTGTAAACTGTAATGAGATGGTCTCGGTCGGGGAGTTGACGGGTAGACTTGAACGATTACACTACGTGTGGATCGAAAAGTTCTTTTTTGTGTATCGTCGTGGTCGTATGGTGTTTTTTTTGTTTAGTTTTTGTATTTGATTATTTGTTTTTTCTCTTCCTTTGAATCGCGTTAGTGAAAACTTCATTATATTTAATAAAATCTAGTTTTTTTTATGAAAAATAAGTGCTATCTGGAAAAATTAAGATTTTAGTTAAAAAAAAAATATCAATCTTAATGTGTTAGTGATAATTTCAATTTATGTAATTAAATCCAGATTTTCTAAAAAATTTTTATCTGGAAAAATTAAGATTTTAGATAAAAAAAAATAGTAAATCTAGAATTCTTTGAATAAGTTTTAACTGGAAAAATAAAGATTTTAGATAAAAAAAAAAATAGTAATCTTAATTTTGTAAAAAATTACAAAATAAAATAATGCGCGTAATCTTAAGGGTACCAAAATGGACGAGTGTTAAGTGGATGTTGGAGACATTAGGGTGGATGAGTGTGGCTCAACGTATTGTTTTGAATGTATTTTTGTGGATATGGAAGATAAAAAATAAAAAACTACCAGAGTATATGTCGAATAATGTTATTTATAATTATGAAGCGCATCAGTATCGGCTGAGAAATATTGATGATTTTAGGCTACCGAAACATCGATCTGCATTTGGCCAAAATACAACTGAATACAAAGGACTAAAATTATTTAACCAGTTACCTCACGATGTAAAAAACGAAATTATTGAAGTTAGATTTAAAAGACAAACCATAAAGTTTATCAAAGAAAATGTCCAACTAAAACTATCCGATATTTTAAGGACGATGTAGTATATTTAATTTTCGTCAAATAATGTAAATTATAAAATGTATTTTAAGTTTAGATGGAAATGAAAAAAATGTAAATTTAATAGCATATTGCTAAATATATATAAATCAATCAATCAATCAATCAATCAATCAATCAATCAATCAATGTATTTTAGATAAAGAAAATAGAAAACTTAATGTGTTAGTGATAATTTCATTTTATGTAATTAAATCCAGATTTTTCTAAAAATAATTTTATCTGGAAAAATTAAGATTTTCGATAAAGATAACAATCTTAATGTGTCAGTGATAATTTCAATTTATGTAATTAAATCCAGATTTTCCAAAAATAATTTTTAACTAGAAGAATTAAGATTTTCGATATAGATAATAATCTTAATGTGTTAGTGATAATTTAAATTTATGTAATTAAATCCAGATTTTTCTAAAAATAATTTTTATCTGGAAAAATTAAGATTTTCGATAAAGATAACAATCTTAATATGTCAGTGATAATTTCAATTTATGTAATTAAATCCAGATTTTCCAAAAATAATTTTTATCTGGAAGAATTAAGATTTTCGATAAAGATAACAATCTTAATGTGTCAGTGATAATTTCAATTTATGTAATTAAATCCAGATTTTCCAAAAATAATTTTTATCTGGAAAAATTAAGATTTTAGATAAAAAAAAAAGAGTAAGCTTAATGTGTTAGTGATAATTTCACTTTATGTAATTAAATCCAGATTTTCCAAAAATAATTTTTATCTGGAAAAATTAAGATTTTCGATAAAGATAACAATCGTAATGTGTCAGTGATAATCTCATTTTATGTAATTAAATCTAGAGTATTGGAAAAATAAGTTTTGACTGGAAATAAAACAAAAGGTGAAATAAGAACTTCCTAGTTTTTTATTTATGTTTGGGAACGGAACTTAGCGTTCCAACCTTGGGAGTATCACTATTGCAATGGGATCGAAATAAGGAATTAACGTAGGGGTGAGTCTTGGTCAATTCTTTAATTATTATTAACTTTTAGTTGTTAAGGGTAAATATGTATTTGATTGTTCACTCAAAGGGTGATTGGGGTTCCTTCAGAACCTGCAATTACCAGTGCTTCTAAAAGAGAAAAAAAAAAAAGAAAATAAAATGCAAAAGAAAAGGAAGAAAAAGTGAATAATTGAGAACATGGTACAGGGATTAAAAAGGTAAGTAGGGACGGCTGTCTGCGTTTCCTTATCTAGCATCCGCTCAATTCTAGGGTTTCCTGACTGCCGATTCAATCCCACGACCGATACAGACTGAGCCAAATCGATAGAGCGTGAATCGGGCATACGGTCAGGAAAACAATTCTATGACTCTAGTAAGTGCAAGCCTCACTTTTAGCTGAAGCCTAACTTGCACTGCTAAATTTCACAGTGTAACGAAGTAGTCTGGTGATCAACGAAGCAGGTGTGTAATTCCCTGACTTAGAGACGCACTACGTTCTCACACGCATCAAATTTGCATTGGCGGAGACTTTCATAAGTATTTTCGATTTTCCTTTAACCACAGTTTCTTATACTCAAACCGTAATCGCCATCTACAGTGGTTTCCGTTTAAAAATTGTCCTAAAACAGTTGTGTACTATTTCCCAATATAATTTCCTGTATTCGGTTTGATTCGTAATCGCGCTATGTTCATATATAAATCTTACAATCATTATTAATCAATAATTTTTTTTATGCAGTTTTATATTTTAACACCCGGTGGTTGTAAGAATTCTTTAGTGGGTACAATAACGCGAAAACTAAACGAAAGTTCCCTAAGTTGGATTCGCTCTTTTTCCAAAAAAAAAAATACGAGGAATCAATTAATGGATTACGTTTCGTTCATCTTAGTGTCTCGAATTTCTTTTATGAGTTGCCTGTGTTTCGTTTTATAGAATGTAAATTCCCTACAATCTTTTCGTAATGGATATTTCTGTTTATAATACCCTTCCAATTTTAGTACATGCTAATAGTGAAGACACTTTTGGTGAGTACACGTATTTAACGAAAGAAAATAGCCAATAAACAGAATTGTCGTGTTTATTGGTTTGTTGAGGTGTAAAAACGGAGTGATTTTAGCTATAAATACGTGGTTGAAGACATGAAGTTTCTTTTAGTTGACTTTTTGTCAGATGGAATGTTTTTGTTTGACGTTTGTGAATGATCGTCTCAAAAACGTTGCCATGATGAAATATAATAGATTGGATTAAAATGAAAATTAAAAAGTCAGGATTCACTTTTGGAGTTGACTACCTTTTAATAAATAAATTAAAACGTGATTGCAATTGGTAATTAGTAAAATTGTATATAATTTACACGTTGTCTTAAATTATTTTTGCCTAAGCTAAAAATAAAATAAAAATATAATTTATGTGTTTGTGGTGTATTAGTAAGATTAGTTAACAAATTTGTCTTCAATTAATTTTTCATTACCGAAATTGTCTTAAATTAATTTTGCATAAATAAAAAAAAAGAAAAATATAATTTATGTGTTTGTGGTGTTTTTAGTAAGATTAAATTAGTGTAAAAAATTAGCAAAATTATTAAGGGTTCGATCATATTAATAAGATTCGATTAAACTTGATCAGAATTATTAGTTCTCGGTATATTACTGTTATTTATTTCGCAAAGTCGTGTTATTTTTATTGTTGCATGCTCCACTACACCTGTAGCGGGACATTTGATCAATGCTAACCGTTGTTATGAACTCGATCGAGTTAAATTATGAATCTCCGTTAGCACGTTGAACGGGAAATTTATTGTATTGTCAAGATTCTAAGTGAATAGAGATTTAATTGAAGAAGGGAAAAGGTTAGTACCAAGAATCAAATAAGATAAAAAGACTGACAAATCGGGTTGTGACGTATTTATGTTTTACTATATTAAATTAACTCGGTACCAATTTGCTGCTAACTTTAAATACCGCATGTGCTATTAAAACTTTAGTTACCATATAAATATAGATACAAAAATGTTGCTTTGCATGTTTTTTGTAATGGCGGACATATGCCGGCTTGTGAATAATTGCGAAGTTAAATAAATTATTTAATTGATTCTAGTACACTAAGAATAAGTGTGACTTTGTTTAAGAATTGTTAAACATTATGTACTAGTATAATTTCTAGTAGTGATTAAGTTGCAACAAATTAATTAATCAAATTATTAAAAAACTCAAGAAAACTAAATTAATTATATTAAAAATTTTAATTTTATTAATAATTAAAGGAAAAAACATTATAAAAAAAAAATCTTAACTGTTTGTCCGTTATTCCATGGTTAATCTATACGCATATAGTGCAGATAAAATATTAATATATCTGGATGATGGCCTAGAAATTCGTCGTATTATCCGTGATTGATCCTATATATTCCTAAGAACCTGATTACATTTATAGTAACTGTGTGTGTGTGACCGTTTGAGATGCGAGAGTGGGGGCGTGTGTGTGAATGAGTGAGTGGATGAAATGCGAAAGCGTGTGAATGTGTTAGAATCATGGGGTTGGACGTGGTGATCGCGGTTCTTTTGCATAAGGGGGTCGCCAGAGTAAAATCATTTCACTTAGTCTTTTTTTCGTTTAATCCGTTTTTCATTCATGAGATTCGCGTACAATATCAGTATTTGTGCTGGAGCAGCAGGATTTTTTTTCTCGTCCCCACGGACTAGAGCTAGCTTAGGGCTACAAAACTATCTCGCTAGGTGCGCAACCTGCTATGCCACTTTGTTGCTATGCCACGAAGAAGCGCTTCATTACAATTGAATACAGTTACACCGGAAGAAGAATGGACTGGCAAGAAAGTAAATGTTAGTCATTTACAGATATTTGGAAGTTCAATCATGGTACACACTACACATCCCAAAATAAAAACGTAGAAAATGGGACAAAAAATCACAGAAGATGATTTTCATTGCTTTTCTGATGGGGTAAAAGGTTATCGTTGCATTAATCCAAACACCAAAAAGCTTACAATAAGCCGTGATGTAGTGTTTGTAAATGAAAATGGATCTGAAAGTGTTGGTATTTGAGATGACAACAATGAAGCCGAGTTACTGGTTGAAGTAAGGAAAACCACGGTTGTTTCCCCCTAACAAAGTCGTAAAAGATTTGGTAACGAGTACTCCGGCAAAATCGTGAGTTCCCAGTTTTAATGAAACTACGTTTGATGACGCTAATGACGAAACATATGTTCTAAAAATGAATATTGTGCTCATGGTTCATATTGTGCTCATGGTCCATACTCATGGTTCTATTTCTGAATCAGATGAGGAGTCGAAAACATATAATGAAGCACTGAATCATGAAGATGGGGACAGGTGGAGGTTGGTTATGCAGCGAGAAATGAATACATGGCAATTAGTAAATTTACCAACAAATCGAAAACCGATAAAATTAAGATGGATTTATAAAATTAAATACGATGACGCTGGAAATATTGTTCGATATAAAGCCTGGTTTGTAGCGAAAGGTTGTTCGCAAGTTTATGGAATCGACTATGAGGAAGTTTATTCACCTGGGGCCCTATTCTCAAATATCACATCCATTTTCAACATGTGGAATACTGTCAAAATTCATAAAAACATTGGAAATTTACAATGCATGTATTCTCAAATTTCCTACCAAGGAAAAATTTCCCTACCAAGGGAATATTTCCGTGTGGGTATAAAGTATGTGTAAAAATTCCTCATGCACATCAAACGTCAAAAACTTTTAATTGTCATTCTTATTTGGATATTATATTTGGAAAGTTGTGTTTATAATTATTATTATTTTTAAAAGTTTATTAAAATGGAAAATAATAAAAAAAAAAAGAGGCGGCTATGTCACTAGAATTCAGAAAGAGGCTCTGATTGACTTTGTGGCAAGCAACAGAAACCTATTCACCAAAAAACTAGATTGTTCAACAACTATAAAAGAAGCGGGAAAAACTTGGGAACAAGGCGCAACCATGCTAAACGCCATCCCAGGTTCGTTTAAAACATGGCAAAATTGTAGAAAGGTAAAGTATTATGATTTTTGTCAAAAAATTTAAAACAATTTATTTACCTAAATTTTTTCATATATATTTTAGTGTTGGCAAGATATGAGGAACGATGTTCGAACAAAAAAAGCGCAAGATTAAAAATATGCAACAGGCACTGGTGGAAAGGCACCAAATGCAATATATTTGACCGATTTAGAGGATAAAATAGGAACATTATTGGCGAAACATGCATTTCCGACCATACAAGTGTCCCAGAAAGTGCTGCCACACTGGTTTGTAACCATTTTATTTACATCATTAGTTTATTTGTAATACAATATAATAATTTTTTATCGCAGGATTTACCTATTCAAGAAAATTCTACTTTAACTGGGGAAACCTAATTTCTGCCCTCAACCATCGACATAGTAAATAATGACATGGTTATTGAATGCTTAACTGAATCGCCTGATCAAACTGCTTGTAATTTAGAAGTGAGTAGAATGGAACCGGTAGCGCCGAGTGCACCAAGCACACAAACCAGGAACCTCCAGTTAAAAGCTAGTAACACCTATATAGTTTTAAAATACTTTTTGTCATTACTAACATTATACAATTTCAGAACGTAAACGAAGTGTTGCAGCTAATCGGTTCACTCACTCCTTAAAGACGGCCGACTAAATTAATATGAATATTGAAAAAAAAATTCATATTAAAGAAGAATACTTCAAAAAGAAATTATTATTATTGGAAAGGCTGGCAAAGGCCAAGGAGGCAAGTAGTGTAGCAAAGGAGAGGATGGCCACAAGTCTCGAAAATATTGAAAAGCACACAAAAGAAATCGCAGACTATTTAATTTAATTTTAATTAATTTAGTTCGATATTCGTCAATTCGTTTTATTGTTGCTCTTGCAGTTAAAAATGTTTTGAAAGTTGCTCAAATGGATGCAATCACCTGTAATGGGCAAGATTTTAAGTGTGGGTGTGCTTCCATTTTCCGTCCTATAGTAATAATATACTATAGATCTAAATTATTTTCCATTCACTTTTCAACCCGTTTGTGTAACAACACAACTGGTTAAACATTTCAATGTACATCCAACACTTCCGGTATTAAGTTGTTTTTTTTTGTTAATTTTCTATATTTTTTTTCACCTAATTATGAAAAAATTGTAGAAAATTTATAAATTAAAATAAAATTTATGCTGACCGAGGAATTTCGGTCGTGCGAAGAAAATTTTTGTTAATTGTTTTTTTAATGAATTAGTTGGGGTTTGGCAGTTGAAAGAGTTTGAGTTGGTTTGGAACGGTTGTTTTGGTTGACAACAAGAAATGAAGAGTTTTTGTGTGTTGAACCGTAAGGGTCGGTTTTGATAAAATAATTAAATCTAATTAAACTAAATACTAATCTAAATAATTAAAGTGGTTAGTAATGATTAGTAATGTTAAAATGATTAGTGATTAGTCAATTTGAAAGAACACAAAAATTAAGTGTTACAAGTTTATAAAATGTTTATAAAGTCTGTCGATTTCATTTTTTTATAATAATTTGAAAGAAAATTTTTGTTTATCTTACTTAAATTAAGTGTCAACGTAAAAATAATATGTATGACTAATGTGCATCATAGATGGTTTAATAATGAACAGTTAATAAAATTTAAAGCAATACAAATAAAACCAAAATATGTGTTGTTTCATTATGAGTTGGTGTTCAGTGTTCACATTACTTGGAACCCCATTCAAATTGTGGGTGTTAAAAAAAATTGAAATTGTGATGTCGGAAAACCATATATTCTTGATAACCCAAAAGATGAGTATACATTGCAGTTAACTGAGGACTCAGAAACATCAATTATACTTACAAAAAAAAAACGGAAATCACCTAATTATTATATTATTGAATACTCAGCGGATCATCGTTTGGGCAGGGAAGTAATTATTAATTTTTATTTTACCTTTATTATTACTTTATCTTATCGGTTTAATATTACAATGATGGGCTAGGTCATATAGTTTGGGGAGGGTTGGACCTGACGGTTCTACCTTCTGGAGATCCTAGGTGGTGTTTTCTAAGGCACGCTTCGTTTGTTTTATATTTTATTTTAAATTTCTTGTGTGTAGAGGTCGGACGTAGAATTCACACCCGCTAGAGCTAGCGCAGGGTGAATTTAAATTTGCGTGCAAGACCAACTGGTAGACCTTCACGGTTTACCAGACCTCAGACGACACACCGCATTTTTACAAGGCGGTTTGACTCAAGATATTTATATGGTCCAACCTCCAACCGGATGGCTTTAACGACGGTTCAAAGAAAGTGTGGAAATTGAAAAAGGACTAAAGAAATCATCAACTGATCCCTGTGTATTTTATACTAGTGATCTCTCATTAATTGTCACAATTTATGTTGATGATTTGTTAATTTTTTTCCCAATTTTGCTGGGAAAAAATTTGATGAGACTGTTGAAAAAGTTGACAATCATTACTATGGAATCTGGAGGTGAAAAAATTAATTTCGTTAGACCTTCCAGAAGAATGTTTAGCAACAATAGATATGGATATCCCAGAGGCCGTCATCCTTCACCATCACCTGACCCATTAAGAGGTATCAGAAAATTTAAAATCAAGATCGTAGTCAACGCAATAGATCTTATACATTGTAGTGGTCATGCAATATCCACTACCAAACACCTCAAGGTTTAAAAATAAATAAATAAACAATTATTTCTTGAATTCCAATATTGCAGTCTAAAATTTAATGATTAGGTTGGCACTGTAGGAGAAGAAAATATGATTAAATTACAAACACAAACACAAAAATCTCAGTTTATATTAAACTTATTTCGTAATATAAATTCTTGGAGTAGCAAGAACTGACTGTAGGGGCGTTCTTGCTACTCCGAGGAAAATAATTGTTTGTCAGATGACATTTGGATTGTTTTTAATGGTGTCATTCCATCATCAGTAGCCGAAATAAGAAGTAGAATTAAATTAATTTGAAAATTAAATTCAGTTAAATTAAATTAAAAATAGTGCACAAAGTTATCTTGCAGTGAGGTAAATAAAATTAAGTTAGTAAATTTAATTAAATTAATAAATTTATTTTCATTTTACATTGTTTTATATTGAAGATTAAGTCTATATGTATTTGTTTTTCTTCAATCAAAATGTCGATTGAAGAAACTCAATTGTGTTCGCATTTTTTGTTATTAACAAAGTTGTTTTTAGTTTATTTTGTACCACTCAGATTGAATGTGCATTATTGCCCTCCTGGAACTCTCGAGTCCATCAACATGTCAAAACCAGCAATTCAGAAAATTGACTTGCTATAGTTGTCAATGTCTGGGGTAGCAGGGTAGGGCAGGATACATTTTTTGTGCAACATATTATTAAACTATGTACCCAAGTTTTGAAGCATAACAATAAAATAAATCAAAAACACAAAGTTGTTAACGAATCAATTGCAATGAATAATTAATGCTTTACATTTCGAAATTCAATTTTACTTACATGCGCGAAATTATTCCGAAATAATTACTAAAAAATATTTTGCGTTTAAGAAATGATTATTGTTAATTTGAAAAAAATTTAAAAAATCAAAAATTAATTGTTTTTGACAACTTAACAAAAACAGAAATCGATAGATATTATTTATTAATTATTATTTATTAACAATATTTATTAAAACTTTAAACATTTTATTCTAACCTATATTTTCACAGCTTATGTTTAAAAAGTGATTAGTACAAAAAAGGGCTTTGGAATGCTTTAATTTTATTTAGTACTTATTTTACTAATGTCAAATTATTTCTCCACCATATTTCTTCTACAAAAAATAAAAAATGTAATACTTATTTAAAATTAATAAAATTTAAATAATAGATATTATTTCTGTGTTTTATTCCTATTAAATTCTAATAACAATAGTTGCCTTTGTTGTTGTTGTAGCGACGAAATGTGGTGCTGTTCTTCCATCTCCAAGTCCAGTTAATAATTTTAGAGTGTGTAAACAGTTAGAGTTTAAGTAAGACGGTTCAGTTTTAATCAGTTAATAGCTAGCAAGTGAGTGATTTTAGTTAATTACAGTAAACCATCAGGCAGTCAGTAGTTTGAGTCCGAGGAGTAATAAAAAATCAGTTTTGCGGTTCAGTGATATAAACTAACAGATCAGTTGTTTAGGAAGTTTAAGGAAATCAGTCAAATAAATAAAATTTCTTTAAAAATTCAGTTAGTGGATAATTTGTAGTCAGTTAGTCAGTAAAGAAACTAATTCTGAAAATAATCCGTTGTGTATAAGCTACAACATTTAATTTCTAAGATAAAAGAATAAACAGTTAGTAAATCGGAAAATATTAATTTATACGAGTGTGTTTTTCTTGTCTTTTTGTAAAAAAAAACCTCTCAGTGGAGTGGAACTAGGGTAATTAAATAAAATAAATAAATCAAATAAATTTTAAATCAGATAAATGTTAAATAAAAAGTTAATAAAATATTGGAATTTAAATTGATTCTCTTGTGTCTGTTTTTGTATGTGTTACTAATTGTGTGAAGATAATGTTAAAGCTGCTCGAGGTCACAACACTGGCGCAGTTGATAGGATTTCACGAGGATAAATCCCCGTAATTGTACTATTACAAGTAGCACAATATTATTTTCGATTTGAAAAAGAGAGCAAATAGCAAAGACGTTTTTCGAATTCAATTATTATAATCAAAACTCAACTACCATTCTGGGAAGAATACAAGTTGCCGTAAACCACTTCACAATATTAGCTGATTTACTTGATTTATCTAAACTTCATTGCATAAATCAACTTGCCAACAAAGTTCCAGTTTAACAGTTGGTCAGGAGACAACTTGCACACAAGTTCAGCATTATAAGCACCAGCATTGCTTCATTTTATGTATTCCTCCTTCAATTTCAACAACAAATTCTACAAAGAGAACTCTTTTGACTTTAATTCATCAGAAGATAGTGACGACGAAACAAGTGTTAACATGAATTTAGCACAAAGAAACACGTGTGGATCAAAACTGCAAAATAGTTTAAGGAACTTCTTCAGAACACACACAATTTCTGATGGCATTTATGACTTCAATAGAATTGTGTTTAAAGAAATGTATACGGCAGAAGCTACCCTATAGAACATTTATAATGATGCCAAAACAGAATTTAACAACAATGATACTCCTGCTAAAAGATTGGAAGTTGCTATTAAGATAGGAGAAGCTGCTGTTGCAATAAGAAGCACTGGGACCACTTCAGTGAGCACCATCATATTGCAAAATAATCCTGAGTTAATCACAGTTCGCCGAATGCCAGCTGATGATCTAGCAAATTTGAATGAACTTCATCAGTTATTGTTAAGAAAGATGACTGGGACCATCAACGGAGTGGCAAATCCTAGTGCTGCGGACGTGGCAGAATCTATAGAAGATTGTGCCGGATGGAAAATCTTCAACATCAATCTTCCTTCCATTCGTCACCTTTCCCCATTCTTTTAATTGGATTACTTTTCAAAATCATAAAAGCCTTTTTCCAAATTTATCTAAAATTGAAAATGAAAATTGGTTGACATTCTACAATCGACAAAAATTTGATGGAAGAAAAGTTTGCATTGTATTACATTGCAAATTTATTACACAAAACTAAGGTAAATGAACTAATTGACGACACATGAATTATGTTAAACTAATTAATGTGTCGATATTAAGTTTCATTACCCTTGGTGTGTAAGTAAATTAAATTTCTTTGATTGTAATTTGAAAACCAATCAAATTACATATTACTTTTATCGTTTTTTTTTATTAATTGGCAAACATTTTCCAAGAATACTTTTTACTAATGGAATGAAAATTTATTGGTTTAATCGGGGAGTCGAAGAATGAATTTTGAAGCGGACATATGTTCCGCTTAAATTCGATTCCATATTTAAGTTTTATTAGGTATAAATTAAGTTTTGTTAAGTTCCGTTCTAAAGTTCTGTGGTTACTGGTTATTGTTGGTTTATTTTGGTTGATTTTTGTGTAGTGATTTGTATTTACTGTTACTATCAGTGCCGGCTTAATCCACTAAGCAGATTATGCCTCGCATAGGGGCGCCACCAATTAAGAGCGCCTCACTTTGTTATTCCTCTACTAAAAAATTCCTCTAAAAAAATTTCATTAAAATAAAAAAAAATAAACAACTGAATTTATTTTCTTTTTTTCTAAAAACTATGTTATTATTGGTATTATGCAGTCAAAAATTATAATATTCGCAATTTTGAATTCAACCCAACTCGGCCGCACTAGTTTCATCGAGCCTAAAGTAATTCAACGGAAATTATATTATTCAACCCCGTGTCTATCGAATTCAATTCGATTTCAACCTAAGTTTTAATCCACAAAGAAACATGATTAATAATAGTTTCAATTCTCGTCGATTGAGTGCAGCAAAGTTGCCATAAAACATACAAATGTTCACCGGTTGAAACGTCGAGAGTGGTTGTTAAGTTTTTATAATAATTAAATATCTAATATTTACTAATTTACTATACATACGAGTGTGTTCATAAATAAATAAATCAATTTCAATTTTTCTTTTTATAATACGTATTTACATGTGATATAAAACCAAATCGGGTTAGTGGATGGTGTTGTGATTTGATCTAGTCATGTAAATGTGATTTACCTATTTAGTAATTTTTGCGATGTGTATTGTGTAACAACAATAAAAGATATGATTTTTTAAATTGTACTTATGTACCTAAAAAAATAAATCATACATTAAATTGTACTTATGTACCTAAAATAATCTGTAATCGTCGTTCTATTGTCGTTAATTGCAAATAATCGACTATCGAGTGATATCGCTTGTTAAATATATTTATAAACTCGTTAAATTTTTGTGCTAATTAGTGTGATTAGAACAGAGGTGAGTCGATTTGATAGTTACGTTACGATTAAAATGCGTTTTGTTTTTATTATTCTTAGCTATGCTAATTTGCTTTTATTATTCTTGGACAGTCGAGTTTACGTCAACAATATGGAATCAAAAAAAAAATCTGGAGCTGAAAATAGAAAAATAAAAGCAGCGAGCGAACAAGAAGCCCAAAAGTTACGTGGTCAATTAACTAAATACTTTAAAAAGGGAACCGACATGCAAATGGAAAAAGATAATGAAATATGTATTTCTGTTCAAAGAGCGGAGGATGAATGTTTTGTAAGTTCAAATCTACCAGTTTCTGATTTGACCCAGCATAGTCACTGTTCAACGTCCACTACGAGTGACATAGCAGAATATAGTTCAAGTGATCCAGGTACGTGGCCTAAACTAATTAATAGTAAATTTCGTAAACTTATCGTTGAAGTAGGACCACAGCAAATAGAGAACTACAATTTTCCACGCAATAATAGTGGTCGGAGTTTTAGTGTTCATTATTATCAGCGAAAATTATCAAATAGTGATATCATTCCAAGGAAATGGCTTGTCTACTCCAAATCTAGCAATAATGTATTTTGTTTTTGCTGTAAACTATTCGGGAATGAAAGAAGTCAAAAATTATCTACAGACGGGTATTCTAATTGGCAAAATTTGACAAATACGCTCACTAGTCATGAAATAGCGGCATCACATTTAGACTGCTTTGTACAGTGGATGGAATTAAAAAAAAGATTAAATCAATATTCTACGGTTGACAGTGCTATTGAAAAAATGTACGACTTAGAGAAACGAAATTGGCGAGCTGTTTTAGAAAGAATAATTGAAATTATCAAATATCTTGCTGGACAATGTTTAGCATTGCGCGGCTCTTCAGATGTTATTAATGAAAAAAACAACGGAAATTTTCTAAAGCTAGTAGAATTATTATCAAAATTCGATGTTGTGTTGATGAACCACGTCAGCAAAATAGCAGATAACAGAAAATCTGTGCATTATCTAGGGAAAAATATTCAAAACGAATTAATATGTTTAATTTCTAAAAAAATTTTGAACCATATTACTCAAATGATAAAAAATGCAAAAAAATAAATTAAAGTTGTCCTGTTTTGTGTGACAATTACAGAATAATACAATATAAAAATATTACAAAGTCAGAAAGATTTTGTTGAAAATAAAAATAAGAACTGGAAAATATATAAATTATTGAAGTAGAACTTCTTACATCTAAGTCTTAATTTTTAAGTTTTACATTGTAAAAGAAAAACAATTTATGTTATGTAAGAACTGAACTGATGAACTGATACTATCGAGAAATAATAAATAAAATAAAAATTTAATCAAATAACCTGGTGTTGTATTTGTGCTATCCACTGTGTTTATGGATTGATGCTAACTGAGCCCTGCCCACGGAATGAGGTCAACAGACGATGAAGGATTCAGTAAGGTATGATTTAGTATCTTCTTATATATTATCTTCTTATATATATATATATATATATATATATATATATATATATATATATATATATATATATATATATATATATATATATATATATATATATATATATATATATATATATATATATATATATATATATATATATATATATATATATATATATATATATATATATATTAATACGCTAGATTAAAACTTTGTGGAGCATTAGGCTTTTTTATTCGCAGATGGATTCATTTGAAATTTTCACAGCTAACTGATATTAGTGTAACCTATAGTCGGATCCGGATTCAAACAAATCGGATCATAAATAAAAAAGTTATTATATACGGAAAACTTTTTCTATACATATGCATTATAAGTTTACATACATGCAAAAACGAAATTAAAAATTTATTTTATTTTTTTATATTTTCTTTTTTTATATTTTCTTTTTTATATATTAGCTATCGAACAACGAACAACAAAAACGAAACTTAAAAATTTATTTTCTTTCATTTCAGTCGTCTTTTGTCTTTGAACAAGGACAGTTTTCGATATTATTTCGATTATTTTGTTTATTGATATAAAGATATTTGCGTAATATTTTTCTTTGTTTCCTTATTATAGGAGGGCTATTATTTTGAAAACGTACATTTTTTTGTTGATTTTTAAATTTTTGATTTTTAAAAAATCTGAAATTTTGATATTTTGTTGGTATTGACGAAAGGAAAAAAGTTGTTTCTGCTTTTATTTTTTGTGTACTCTGAATCGGCGTTATGCGCGGTTGAATTTTTGAGGCTTTTTCACGTAGTTTTGGTAATGGTTTAAACTTAAAACTTTTTTTTCTTTTTTTATATTTATTTTCTCTTAGTTAGTTTATACATTTCCTTTGAAGTTTAGAGAATTTAGTTTATGAATTGATTTAGGGGTCGATAGACGTAATATTTTTCTTTGTTTTTTTATTATAGGAGGGCTATTATTTTGAAAACATACATTTTTTTGTTGATTTTTAAATTTTTGATTTTTAAAAAATCTGAAATTTTGATATTTTGTTGGTATTGACGAAAGGAAAAAAGTTATTTCTGCTTTTATTTTTTGTGTACTCTGAGTCGGAGTTATGCGCGGTTGAATTTTTGAGGCTTTTTCACGTAGTTTTGGTATTGGTGTCAATGTTTTGTGAATAGGTGCCACAAATTTCATCCGACTTAAGTATATTTTTGCAAGTAAAAAGAAAAATAACTGAATAATTGAAACTAGGAGGGCCCGGCGTGCTTCGCTACGCTTATAAATAAAGTTTTTGCGTAGACATTTTGTTGACGTAGAAGCAATGATTTCAAAAAGTGGTAATGAGAAATGCTACAATATAATTTTTAATTTTTCTTTTTAAATATATGAATGAAAAATAATCAGAACTCTAGCTGATCAGTTCGGATATATGAAAAATTAGCGATCAAATAAGTTTTCAAGTAAGCTTCGTATGAAAAATTAGCATATGAAAAATTAGCGATCAAATAAGTTTTCAAGTAAGCTTCGCTAATTTTTCATATATCCGAACTGATCAGCTAGAGTTCTGATTATTTTTCATTCATATATTTAAAAAGAAAAATTAAAAATTATATGGTAGCATTTCTCATTACCACTTTTTGAAATCATTGCTTCTACGTCAACAAAATGTCTACGCAAAAACTTTATTTATAAGCGTAGCGAAGCACGCCGGGCCCTCCTAGTAATTATTATTATTGTAGTATTATTATAGTTATTTAGATGTTTGTATTCATAAGCATTTATATTTGGTATTCCCGTTTTAATTTTTGTTAATATGTGTTAGTTTGTTTTCTAAAATGGTGTGAGAGAGACATGTAAATTCCTTGGGTTCCTTTAAATCTCCTTTTATCGTGTTATTTGGGGTTTTAATGCCAATCGCTTCCACTATTAATCTTATTTCATTTAAATTAAGGTCTAAAAGCAGTCCCTCTATATCAAAGGAACAACGAGGAAAACCACGACACAGGCCGAGAGCTTAAGTCCGGAGCAAGTAACTACTTCCTCATAGTTGTCCTTCGATTTTCAGATACAACGGATATTTTCTGTAATTGTTGATTTCAGTGGATTAGTACAAGTTTGTGTTACTTCTACGTTCAAATCTCTGTTTTGTTTCAATGAACTGTCTTCTGACTCAGTCAATAAGCAAACTTATTCAAGCCACTTTAGTTTAAGCCCCATCCGCCTGTATCAGATGGCGCCCAAATCTAGCTCAACTCAAGCTCAACCACGTTTAATGGTTTTTGTAAGTTTTGCATAATTCTGCGTTTGCATGAACGTTCATATTATCTTTTTCTGTCCCCAAAATTATTTATATTCGTTTATACTTGTAAGCCATTAGTCTTTAAACAACGCTTCCTATAGAGACCTCGCATTTAGAACTTCATTCATGGATGTTAATTTCATTATGTTAGGTTGTCACAATCCTCAAGTAGATAATCGTCTAATAGATTGTACCCTCGCATTGTGATATCCATGGAATTGTGATTTCACAATGTTCGTTTTGTTTACATATACTATTATTCGGTATTTCGGTATTTATTCAAGACCTAAGAGTTATTGAGGGATTTTAACCGCGGACGCGGTTAGTGTTTGACCAGTATTGTCAGATCGGTTATCATTCTTCGGTTGCTTCTATCGTGTTGTTGAAAATATATTCGCACGCACCTACAATGTCCACTTCGGTGTTTTGAGCATTAGTGTTAGTTGCGGTATATATTTCTATTACAATTATTTTGCACTAGTTTCTAGTCAGAATTCTTGTTTGTCAAGAATGAATTTACCCCCGCAGCAATCTAGTCTACTTCGTTGTTTTGATCGATGTTGTTAGTTGGGGTGAATCCATTCTTGGTAGGCAGAATTTCTAGATTTTTTAAAATTTCATCTGGTAAATACCTCTTTCTACAATATCCTTTCTCTTGTCCTATCCTTTACTCAGGAATTGACAATCTTATCTCACACCTACTTCTATACATTTCAATTTAGTTTCCATTAAAAGTAATTAAATAATAAATTTGTTTAATTTTGAAGAGTTAATGTTTGTTGTTAATGTTTTTGATTATTACATGTCAATGATAACTGTTGATCTTATGTTATTTCGATTTAGTGTTACGTTGAATTATTTTATCGTAAATTTTTGCTTATTAGGTAATTAAAGTTATAAAGAAAATTGATTAGTTAATAATAAATTTAAGGTAATAAATTCAAATAAGAAAAATTATTGTCTTTAAAAATCAGTCAATTAATTATTTGTTTAGTAATAATGTAGTATTCCTAAATAGGAATATACATAATAGACTAACAAACCCCCAAAAACTACACAAAGTAGTTTTATATAATTAAAATAAATAAAAATATTAGAACCAAATTCATTATGATTAAAACCCATATCTAACCCAAAACCCTATTTCATCATAAGAATGAATACTACATTATTAAACATTCCCAAACCAACATGTCAAAACATGTTTCAATTAATATAAATATTAATTCAATTATCCCACAGTTTTTCCATTCACCAAAAATCCATTCTCAGCTATTTTGCTATTAATTTTAAATATAAAATGCAACAATGTCTAAAACTATAGACATTGAAAATTATATAAACATTTTTCCCTAAAACTAATTTCATAATCGTATGAAATTAATAAACAAATTCTCGAACATAATTCAAAAAGCCTAAGCTAAGCATTTTCACCAATCCAACATGTTAAAACATGTTCTAATAAATATTCGAATAATTTTTCCGTTCACATCAAAAATCCATTCCCAGCTATTTTTTTCCATAAAACTAAATTCCAATTATAATAACATAAACATATAATATATGGAAAAACCATCCAAAAACCAATTTAATATAACAACAACAATTAAACTAAAATTCGACTAACGGAAGCTACGAATCGAATAACTTATACAAAAAAACATAAAATTTTAATTGAAAATGCTGAGTAGTATTTTCTCTTCATAAAAAATTCATTAATGAAATAGTGAAACGTACTATTTCATGATTGGTCAATTTTTCATTCAATTTTCTATAAATAAAATAGAAAATTGAATGAAAAAAGTAGTTCAGTTAGTGAGTAATAATTAAAACTTGGTAGAAGGCAGTCTTCAACTGCACCGCGAGCCGCGCGGGGTCCTGCGTCGATGGGCCCCAAAATATTAGTCTGAAGTCCGAAAGTCTAAAAACGCAGTAATAACGCCCGCCGGGAGAGCGAATTTTTCACAAAGTAAAATTAAAAAGTGTTGTGTTCTATTTATCGTTAAATAAAAAGTAGTGATATAAAAATTTATCAAATACAAAATAAATTAATATTGATCAAACCTCTCAATCAATAAAAAGTTATTAAATTTTTAAATTCCTTGATCAATAAAAAGTTATTAAATTTTTAAATTCCTTGATCAATGAAAAGTTCTTAAATTATTGAATATAAAATAAAATTCGAATTGATCGAATTTCACAATCAATGAAAATTATTGTTACAAAAAATATTAAACATAAAATTATAAAATTCACATTGATCGAATTTCTCAATCAATGAAAATTAGTGTTACAAAAAATATTAATCATAAAATTATAAAATTCACATTGATCGAATTTCTCAATCAATGAAAATTAGTGTTACAAAAAATATTAATCATAAAATTATAAATTTCGAATTGATCGAATTTCACAATCAATGAAAATTAGTGTTACAAAAAATATCAATCATAAAATTATAAAATTCGAATTGATCGAATTTCTCAATCAATGAAAACTAGTGTTACAAAAAATTATTAAAATAGAGTTTAAAGAGAGTTTTTACATAAAGAGAGTTTTTAACTCTCCTATTGATAATGACAGTAAATTTGTCGAAACGCGTTTAGGAAAATTATATTTTTATTTTATTTTATTTTATACAATAATAATAAAAATTATAAATAAATACGTCACTTGACGAAAAATTTAATATTTGTATTTTATAAAAATTAATATCAGTGACGCGAAAAACAAAAAACACTCCAAATGGCCAACAACCATCCAGGGAACTACAAACATAAAATCATTAAATCAAGCATTGTGTTCTCAAGTTTGTTGACAAATAAATGGTGAAAAATTGTACAAGAAATAGGTGTTTTCAAAAACAAAAATTAACCAAGAGAAACCACGATCTTGAGATCCACAACGGTAAGAGGTTAGAACCAGGTAAGTGAACCTTTCTTGTTTAAATCCCACAAAGCAACAGGGTTCAAATTAAAACGACTCATACAATTGGAAAGATCAGTAGATCGCCACAATAAAATCAATACATTGAACCGATTCAACATTTAGAAGCCACAGCCGGGTTCGTCACCTCCTACAACTGGCGTAGCGGGTATCTCTAGTCGTCAGAGGTGCCGTTGCGACCCCCCACAATAATAAGTTTTGGAAATTTTATTTTAGCTAAGAAAATTTATTTGTTGATAGTTTTAAATTACGAACAATTAAATTGCGAATCAAATTTCAGTATTTGTCGTTGGTTGTTCTGAGTTCATTATCTTTGTGTTTTAATTTTTTGTTATTAAGTTATAAATAAGTTATATTGCGTAATTTCCTTTGTTTGTTTTAAATTTAATAAAAAATTATTCTTATTTGTTTTTGTTGTTTTCTATGATATCATAAAATCAAAATTTAGTATATAAGATATAGTTTTTAAGAAAATAGTTTAAGTAAGTTATTCAGTTAAGACAATCAGTATATAGTAGTTTTAAGTAAGAAATCATACAGTTCATGAAATTAAGTGCATAACATCGAGCATAACATCGCAATTTGGTTCTGTGTAGGGTGTGTTAACTGGAATCTGAGGCTTGACAGATCAGACAGTTAGACCGACTGCATTATCAGCAAAGATTAGGTTCCAGTTAATTCATCCTGCACATTCCATCCTTGAACTACCAGCCTACATGTTGTGCATTGTCCTGGTTTTGTCATCCGACAGATAACCATATCATAATGGCTTTCTTTCATATACGGGTACTCCTCCTACAATGTCTAAAATTGATATTAAATGTAGTCATAAATAAAACATGAATAAATATAACTATTCATTCTGCAGTAGCTCAATTGTATATCAAACATAAAAATAATGATTCGACGATGCACACTGCAATTTCTAAATTTGTTATCAAACATAAATAAAACATAAATGAACCGACGGGGCACAATGCAATAGATAAAATTATGTATTAAACGTAATCACTAATACCCAGACTGCGTAAACGAATTTCCTTTGTAAATTTTTTTTATCTGTTACATATTTAAATAAGAAAAATGAAGCAGGAATATTAGAGCTCTTCTCTTACAATTGTTTTTATACAAGAATGCTTCAAAACCTCAACAAAAAACTAGTTTTTCATTTTTATAATAGAACGAAAGAAAGAGACGGCCCTGCAATGAATCAACTTTTGTCTTGTTTAGTTCTAAAAAGTAAAATCCTATTCTATGCTGGCACATTTGTTTAATTTTAGTTAGTTCGTGTTGAATGCTCAATTCAAGAAAATTAAATTTTTTATAAAAGCTCCACGCTCGATGTTAAGAATAAAAGTTATTAGAGGCCGCGGTTATTAAGTTGCAATAAAATTATTTAATTTAAAATAAAAAAGAAGTTAGTTAGTTCGGTCCGTGATTATTTACAAAAAAATAAAAGAATTATTTAACCTTAGAGACGCGGTCTGAAAGTTAAACGTTTCGACTTGCATTGAACGCAAATTGAATTCGTGGAGTCGGTTTTTTTTACATAATTGGATTACAAAATTCTTTTTGTAACCGGGAAGGACTGATCCAAACAAAAATCCCATGTTGGAAACTTTTTGTGATACGAGGAATCACAAAACAAAATATCAGGGGAGGCAGGGACATACTCGGACGAAAGTCCCATATAAATTTTACTAAATTTTGGTTCTGGAACTTCGAGAGGTAAAAGAAGCCCATCATTCAACACTTAAGGGAAGTTGTTTTTTTGTTTCATATCTTTATTATATTTTTTACTTACCTAATATATATATATTTTTTTTATATCTGAAATTTACTAATTAGAGATTTTTTTCTAATTTTTTCTAATTAGAGACCCTACTAATTAGAGATTTTTCGCGAGTCTAAGACCATATGGTGTATTGCTTTAGAATTGTTTGTACATTATAATATATTCCTGGCTTAACGGTTTCTGTCCCAGATCCCGTTATAATAAAGTCAGTCAGTGAGTTTTAATAATATAATTCAAATCGACCAGTTTTAACAAAATAGTTCAAGTAAGAAATTAATAAAGTTTTTTAAGAGAAGTGTCACAGTTAAAAACAAAACAGTTCAAACACAATTTTCATACAGTTTTAAGAAATCATTCTCAGTCGATGCAGTTTAATGTTCAAAATACAAAGAAAGGTTAAATACTTGTTATAAATTAAAAGTGCAAATTATAAATAAATAAAAACAATCAAAATTAAGAATGTAAAATATAGTTGAAACTAAAATAATTTAAAAATAAATTTTTAAAATAAAAATTAAAACTAAAGTGTTCAAATTGATATTAAATAAAAAGACTGTTCTATTTTTTATATAAACAAAACTTTAAGTGTTTCATTTTTTAATAAAAATATAACCCCAGGTACAACAGTAGTTTGAAACTTGTAATTTCTTCCGCTTAATCTAAACTTCGAAATCACAATGAAAGTAATTCCGGAGCATCTTAAAGCGGATGAGCTCACCGTAGAGTGCGAGGTATATGGTATAGCCGAGGTACCAACATTCAGCAAATGACCATCTTAACCCAATACTACACCTTAGAAGAAAAGAATGAAAGAGAACCACCCACTTGGGCACACGTTCCAACAATTAAATCTCCACACTCAGAAATGCGGATATGTGCTTCCAAACTGGACGCACTTAAAACCTACCTATCGACCATATCTGACGAGGAAATAGCGTTTGGCCTTCCCGTCTTCCAATCTCGTATCTACCACATTCGATAACGTTTAGTACGAATGGAAGAATCTCGATCAGCAGCAACAATGGTACAAAAACTATTAGTAGCATGCGACTCGCTATTAGCATTAGTAGCATGCGACTCACCCACCTCTAATGACAGCCGGCAACACATACAAGCGGTCAACATCCAACTACCCAAAGAACAAAATGATGAGTTAAATCAAGGCCCACTCGATCAAAAACCTGAAGGTAAGCCAGGTAGTTCTAAAACGAATCAAGTTATTGTCAGCTCCCCTAAGAAGACGCAAGATGAGTTTCCTGAGCTTATAGACCGGTTAACCGCACATTTCGGTAGTCTAAACACCCCTATTACGATTTTTATTCCTCATCGAATCCCATCTCAGCCTGCTGGAATCCAATCTCATCTCATACGAAATGCTAACAATTCATTGCTACCTTCTCACCAAATTGCATCAGCTGTTCGACGGGATTACAGCCTTCATCGGTTGTTGTGTTTCGAATCAGGATTTCATTCTTAATAAACTAAACAAAAAAAAAACAAAACAAAACAAAAACGCAAGTATTATCCATTTCCCTAATGTACATATCCGACATTTCATTTAAATCAACGTTTATAAAACTTTTTTTCAATCAGCTGTTGATCGTTATCAATAGAAATGAGAAATGATTAACGGAAATCGGAGATAAGGAGAGTGAATCAGATGTGTAGATTTATTATTTTTTTGATATATAGAGGTTTTCAAAACATTTTTTTGGCAATTGAGTTATTAAACATTTAAGCAATAATAATTAAAAGAAAAAAATAATCCGACTAATTGTTCAATGTCGAGCAAAATTTATTAAAAGTTATAAGTTTAAAATATATAAATTGTTAAGTTTATATAAATCATAGCAATAAAAAATTTAATAAAAAAAAACGAAAGATCTTATGCTTCCAAAAAAAAATAGTTGTGTGATGTTTGAGTGGTAAATATTGGTTGAAACATCAGATGATAGTTTGTGTTACCACAGAGAAGTATAATAAATTTGAAAAGGCACAATTCTGTGACACTGTGATTGGCACTGTCGGCATTAGTATTGATTGGTTAGTTGAATCAATTGTGAGACAAAATGTCAGAAGAAAAAACGAATACAACCAAAAATAGAAGCAGTAACTGAATAGCAACAACATACCGAAACCTTGGGGTACCGTCTACCTTTCAAGCGCCATCGTGCTCAAAGCAGAAAGAAATATCCTGGATAATCCCGTTTAAGACGCGTGAGAGGAAAAAGAAGGCGTTAACATCCAAGAAGCAGATAAAACTTTTGTATAATTTTTTTAAATTATAATAGTTACCTTACTAAAGTAAGTTTTTTTACTTAATTTTGTTGGTTTCTTCTCGTTGATTTTTTTTTTGATAAAATAATTTATAGTGTAAACATGTCATTGTGGTTGAACATAATAATTATTAACTTCGGGTGAAGTATTAGTAGCATGCGACTCACCCACCTCTAATGACAGCCGGCAACACATACAAGCGGTCAACATCCAACTACCCAAAGAACAAAATGATGAGTTAAATCAAGGCCCACTCGATCAAAAACCTGAAGGTAAGCCAGGTAGTTCTAAAACGAATCAAGTTATTGTCAGCTCCCCTAAGAAGACGCAAGATGAGTTTCCTGAGCTTATAGACCGGTTAACCGCACATTTCGGTAGTCTAAACACCCCTATTACGATTTTTATTCCTCATCGAATCCCATCTCAGCCTGCTGGAATCCAATCTCATCTCATACGAAATGCTAACAATTCATTGCTACCTTCTCACCAAATTGCATCAGCTGTTCGACGGGATTACAGCCTTCATCGGTTGTTGTGTTTCGAATCAGGATTTCATTCTTAATAAACTAAACAAAAAAAAAACAAAACAAAACAAAAACGCAAGTATTATCCATTTCCCTAATGTACATATCCGACATTTCATTTAAATCAACGTTTATAAAACTTTTTTTCAATCAGCTGTTGATCGTTATCAATAGAAATGAGAAATGATTAACGGAAATCGGAGATAAGGAGAGTGAATCAGATGTGTAGATTTAAAAAAATAATCCGAATAATTGTTCAATGTCGAGCAAAATTTATTAAAAGTTATAAGTTTAAAATATATAAATTGTTAAGTTTATATAAATCATAGCAATAAAAAATTTAATAAAAAAAAACGAAAGATCTTATGCTTCCAAAAAAAAATAGTTGTGTGATGTTTGAGTGGTAAATATTGGTTGAAACATCAGATGATAGTTTGTGTTACCACAGAGAAGTATAATAAATTTGAAAAGGCACAATTCTGTGACATTGTGATTGGCACTGTCGGCAATAGTATTGATTGGTTAGTTGAATCAATTGTGAGACAAAATGTCAGAAGAAAAAACGAATACAACCAAAAATAGAAGCAGTAACTGAATAGCAACAACATACCGAAACCTTGGGGTACCGTTTACCTTTCAAGCGCCATCGTGCTCAAAGCAGAAAGAAATATCCTGGATAATCCCGTTTAAGACGCGTGAGAGGAAAAAGAAGGCGTTAACATCCAAGAAGCAGATAAAACTTTTGTATAATTTTTTTAAATTATAATAGTTACCTTACTAAAGTAAGTTTTTTTACTTAATTTTGTTGGTTTCTTCTCGTTGATTTTTTTTTTGATAAAATAATTTATAGTGTAAACATGTCATTGTGGTTGAACATAATAATTATTAACTTCGGGTGAAGTATTTCAATGGTAGTTTAGGTGAATATGGAGACGATTGTCGGGAACGGTAATGGTCTTCTGCCAACAGTGCGTGAATACTTAATATAAATTTTACCATGGTTCAGGCTTACCGTCGAGTTGGGGTGAAGATTTTTATTATATACATGTCTAATTGTAAAAAATTTTATGTAATGAGCCAGGGGTCCAAAAGTATCCAATATAAAAATGCTATCTCTGGAATTAATAAATGTTAACCCTGGAATATTACACGGTGGAATATTTTCTTTTACGAATTTCCTTCTGATATCCCAATAGGGAGATTTATTTTCCGTTTAAAGAGCTTAGCTTCGTCATATGGAATGCCAAGGGATCAACTAGCGACATACATTCACGCTGTTCTCCAGGGTACCGCGAGCGAATTTTATTGGGTGCATAAAACGGGCACAAAAAATCGTTTTAAAAACAATTTAAGTTTGCTCAAACGTTAAGCAGTAGCGGCAACAGAATAATGTCTCACCGGTAAAAGCCCTCTTAAATTTCCCGATAAACAACAACAAAAACAAAAATAAAACAAACTAGATGTGACAGCACCATTTCTTCCATCACGAAATGTGATGACATTATTAATTATTTTATGATAAAGGCATTCCACGTGTAACGTCTAGCTATTTTTGAACTGAATAATTGAAACACATTTATTACATTTCGGAATGTATTAATAAACATCTCAACATTTCTGATATTTCATTTTCTCTTCTAAATAAAAACTCATAATTCATTTCTTAAAACAGGAACAAAAAAGAAAGCTTTTCAAATTCAAATATAATCTCCAAACAACTAAATAACGAAAAGTAATAGTGAATTTACTCACTATAACGATAAACTGAACGAAAAAATGTTTTTTTTTTTCAAGTTGCTAGATTTTATTTTTGTCCATAGAAATAGATATAAATGTCAATGGCGACATATATCAATCAATTGGTGTTTAACTTTTAAACAATACATTTTCTAAGTTAAAATTTAAAAACTAAAAAGTCATTCACCCTAACTTGAATAATAATTAAATTCATGTTTTGACTTTAAGCAAAGAAACATTGTATTTTTTTTCATTAAAACGAGTCAATCAATGTTTAATTTTAAAATATAAAATTCACCAAATTTTTGATAATGAAATAAATACTAAAACTAAAACAAAAATTCTAAGTTTGTTCTTGCTGTGAAGTAGATAGTGTTTAATTTCAGAACAAAAAAAGAATATGAGTTATACATTTCTTGGGTGCATAATTTTATCTAATACTGTTATGTCGTTCTCTGATTTATGGATTCACTGTTCTCTCTTATACATCAAGTTGGCATTGGCTGAGACTTTCATAATAATTCTTTTCTTAAATTCGAACCGTAATGGCATCTACAATCAAAAATTTATTATTCTAAAACAGTTGTGTAATATTTTTTTCAAATGTGATTTTCTTGTTCCAAATTGTATTCATAATTCCGCCTTATCCCTGTAGATTTCTAACATTTCTCAATGTAGTTTCCGTTACAAAAGTCTATTATTCTAATTTATTATGTTTCCCCCTGTAATATTCTTCGTTCAATTTACGATCGTTAATCACTATTAAACAGTTGTAATTATCATCCATGGGTAATACACTGAATACTTATGTGAGTCTTACACTCAAGGTTCTGCTATAAATTGGTTGAAGACTACTATTTTTCTGTCGGTTGGTTGTAATAGTCGCTTAGCAGATACACTAATAAGTGTAAATTTCCTAAATATGTTTCATGAGAGACATCAGCGAAGACTTAACCTTTTTTTTGTACAACTAATTGTTGTAGATAAATGTCCTATAGGAAAGCTTAATACGTTAAATGAATTTGAGATGTAAAGTCGATTTATTTTGATATAAATATCAGAATTTTTCATATAGAGGTCTCTTAGTCGCAAAAAATTATGATTGTCATTCACTCTGATTGGAACGATTTGACAGATTGGTTCAATTTTTTTTGTTGAAGTTGGGATATAAACAAACCGGGATAGAACAAAAAAAAACACCAACCGCACTTGAGTTCAGGTATTAATTCTTCATTTTTCTTAATATATACGACGTACAGTGTTAATTCGGAGTCTGCCTAAATCATAATCGGGAATATATCAAATTAGTAAAGTAATTAAAATTATAAGCAACATATGTGGTGTGATATTTTGGCAAAAAGTTATAAAATAAAACAATGGCGGAAATCGTTCCTCGGCTTAATTGAATTCGACTAATGTATTTATTTAAGTACAATATTAGCTAATTTAAACAAAATAAAAAAGAATCAATATATGTGGAGTGTTGTTCGTGTAATCTCTAACAATAGTGTAAATCATCCACACCTTAGCTCAGATATATAATTTAATCTGATTTAACTAAAACTAATAATGTTAATACATAGTGATAATTATTTATAATTAGAAGAGTTTTGCTTGTATCTATGTAACTGGTGAATAAAATACAAGTAAAGGAATCTCGAGTATCGTTGTAATTTATTGTTCCTGAATTGTTCAAACGTTGTGTGATTAGACTTACAATCAATAGAGATTTGGTGCATGGTTGCTTTAATGTACTTTGATGTAAACCTGTGTTCGAGAGATTCCGGAATTAGTTAACTGGAAATATAGGAATTATTTCATTTTGGAGAATAATATCCGGGGAGAAGATTATACGTTTAGCTGTATTGATCGACGATAAGTGGATTAATTAGATATTGTCCAGCTGTAGTATTCCTAAATAGGAATATACAAAATAGCCTAATGAACCTCCAAAGCTACACAAGGTAGTTTAATACAAATAGAACAAACAAAAATATTATAACCAAATTAATTATATTACAATCTCACAAATCACACAAAACCCATTTCCAACCCAAAACCCTATTTCATCATAAGATGTAACAACCATTTCCAAACATTACAACATATTGTTTAATAAAACATTTCTGTAAACATATTCCCTAAAAATTAATTTCATCATCTTATGAAATTAATAAACAATTCTATAATATACACTTTAACTCAAAAAGCCTAAGCTAAGCAATTTTCACCAAACCAACATGTTAAAACATATTTCAATTAATATAAATATTAATTCAATTATCCAACAATTTTTCCATTCACACAAAAAATCCATCCTCAGCTATTTTCTATAAAACCATTCCAATTAAAACAATCCAAACATACAATATATCGAAAAACTATCAAAAAACTTTCCGTTCAAAAAATGTCTTTCTTACAATATTTCCTCTAATATGAACAATAATCCAAACAAAAATACATACGTCCAACAACAATTAAACAAAAATTCGATTAACGGAAACTACGAATCCAATAACAAGAAAAAAAACTTAAAATTTTAATTAAATACTCCACCGAAAATGCGGAATTGTATTTTTCTTCTATTTATTCTATTCATAAAAAATCTATTCATAAAATTGAAAAAACTTACAATTTTGATTGGTCAATTTCATTCACAAATTTACTATTTATTTGCCACTTTGTTGTAATCCGGCCTGATTCGAAGCCAGTATTAAATTTCTTTTATGTTTATTAATCCTTTCTGTTTTACAGCTCTTAAAATGGCACTTGAAAAATGCAACCAACTATACTTGTACATATAAATAATTTCTTCTGTTTGTTACATGAAGAAACACAATAGCTGATATTCATATTGATAACTTGAGATTGCGGAACAAATGGAATAATGGTAATCTTTACGACAAACGTCACAGTTTCACGTTTTATAAAAAAAACTATTTATTTGTTTCTAATAATTAAACACAACTTTTAATTAATTTATTAAAACTGTATATAACTTTTATATAATAATAAAAATAATGATTAGAAAATATATCATTTTTATGTTCAACATTTAAACTTGGAATTTCTTCTTTTTTTTCAATCAAGATAACTATGTGTCTTGTTTCACGTTCAAACACGAAAATTTAATTTTTTTGGAATATAACAAAGTCATATTAAGTTAATCAAAGTTAAACGATAATAAAATGATAAAACTCAATCAAATAAGTCGAGCAAAAAAAACATCATAAGGAAAGTCATTTGGCGTTCAAAAGGGTTTATACTAAAGCTTTGTCAAGAATTTTTGGAGAATAGGGACGATAAGGTTTTACCACCGACGACCATATTGGCAATAAGAAATTATCAAGATTTGTATTAAGGAAAGGCGTGGCCGCAGAATTGTTTATTTAAGAAAAAGGGAAATCTGGAGGAATCAGTTTCACTCAACAATAAACCAGGTTTTTTTTATTATCTATTTTGATTATTTTTTTTTTACTTTCATAATTTATGCACATATTTGATATTTGAATGTTAGGCTAATAAGTCCGCATAAGAGATTTCCAATTTTAAGGTTTGTGCAGAGGATGAATATTATCCCGCGTAATTTTCTGACACATTTGTTGTAGCTTTTTCCGATAATTTTATAACAATTTTTCAATTCAGCTACATCATTATTGAGTTGATGGAATAATCAATTTAAAGATATTCGAATTATATTTATTGTGACTAGGAGGGCCCGGCGTGCTTCGCTACGCTTATAAATAAAGTTTTTGCGTAGACATTTTGTTGACGTAGAAGCAATGATTTCAAAAAGTGGTAATGAGAAATGCTACCATATAATTTTTAATTTTTCTTTTTAAATATATGAATGAAAAATAATCAGAACTCTAGCTGATCAGTTCGGATATATGAAAAATTAGCGAAGCTTACTTGAAAACTTATTTGATCGCTAATTTTTCATATGCTAATTTTTCATACGAAGCTTACTTGAAAACTTATTTAGCGATCAAATAAGTTTTCAAGTAAGCTTCGCTAATTTTTCATATATCCGAACTGATCAGCTAGAGTTCTGATTATTTTTCATTCATATATTTAAAAAGAAAAATTAAAAATTATATGGTAGCATTTCTCATTACCACTTTTTGAAATCATTGCTTCTACGTCAACAAAATGTCTACGCAAAAACTTTATTTATAAGCGTAGCGAAGCACGCCGGGCCCTCCTAGTATCAATATATATCAAAAATATGAAATAACTCAAATATCAAAATATCTCAAAAATCTTTATATCAATAAAAAACAAAATAATCGAAAAATATCGAAAACCGTCCTTCTTGAAAGATAAAAGACGACTAAAATATAAAATAAATACGACGACTGAAATGAATATAAAATAAATATAAAAATTTTCGTTTTTGTTATTCGTTGTTCGGTTCGATAGCTAATATATAAAAAAGAAAAATTTTAAAGCATTGTTTTAAAGCAAAAAGAAAGATGTATGTAAACTTATAATGCATATGTATAGAAAAAGTTTTCCGTATATAATAACTTTTTTATTTATGATCCGATTTGTTTGAATCCGGATCCGACTATAGGTTACACTAATATCAGTTAGCTGTGAAAATTTCAAATGAATCCATCTGCGAATAAAAAAGCCTAATGCTCCACAAAGTTTTAATCTAGCGTATTAATATATAAGAAGATTAATAACATATTGATTTTTTTTCTATATTATATTTAGTGAAACCGACTCAGCTGAATGAGTTATTGGACATTTATTTTTATAGTAATACTAATTCAAATGAATCATCTAATTTAACAGAAAATAAAAAAAAAATATGCTACGTTATGTTATTTTTATTATTTTTAAAATACAAACCTAGGATGAAGGTAAATTTAAGGAAGTTTTACCTAAACTAAATTATAACGAAGATATTGATATAAATTCATAGTTAACTGAAGTTGACTTGAATACTAAAATTATAATAAGATAAATTTCTTTGGATAGTCGCAAGTGTGTATGAATGTGGGCATGGATGTAGATATGGGTGATAGTGTGCATGTGTGTGAGAGTATGCGAGTAAACGTGGGGTTGGACGGGTTGATCGCGGTTCTTTCGCCAAGGGGGTCGCCAGAGTCTCATTCTTTCACTTGTTTTTTTTTCACTTCCGTCTATATCATGTATATCGCGTACATTTCAGATATTTGTGCTGAAGTAGTAGGAATTCTTACTCGATCCCAATGATTGAAGCTAGTCAAAAGGGGCTATAATTAAACCTCATCCAGGTGCGCGACCTGCTATGCCACTTCATTGTTTCCTCAGTGAAGCAGCGCTTCATTACAATACGACAAGAAATCATCACTATTGAATAGAAAGAAAAACAATTAAGCATCTTGCTTTGTATTTCTTCAATTGGAAAACTTCCATGCTGATCAAAATCAACGAAAAATAAAAAACTTATATATATATATACTTTTGGAAATAAGGGAAAATGTTACCTTCCTTTTATTGGATGAACTAGTTTCCTGCTTTATACAACAACCACAATCTAAGGATATTATTTTGGGATTTCATGGTGTAGTTGAACATATATTTTCGAGTGTTATTTTTCTAATCTAGAAATAAAGGGGAAATACGAACGGGTATGATCTAGCTATCAGCACCGGATAAATTCAAGGTACAAACATTGACTATTTTATTTTTCTATTATTGTAATTATTAGTAGTAACTAGTTGTGATATGTCAGGCTAAGCTAAGCAGAATAAGAGATTCCGAATTTCAGTTTCGCCGAGGGGATGAATAACTTCCGGTAAAATTATTTTCTAAAAGGTTTTTGTGTATTATTATTATAACTAAAAACTCATTTGTGTTAAAAGTCTGTAACGTCATAAATAATATTAAAACCAATTTCTATCTTTTCTCCGATTAGTTAAAATATAATTCAATCATTTCATTTCATTTTTCTACATTAAATAATAACAATTTAAAAATTTTCAAATTATAACGAACAGCTTTAAATTCAAATATAACAACAAATAGATAAAAGAACTCATTATTTACTTTTGTTAACGAACAGATATTGTTGCTCAACGTTGCTCTATCTTCGTTTTTTTTTTATTATAAAATGTCAGATAGGATATTTAAGATTCATTCAGTGTTGAGTTTTCGGAAAAAAACAAAAAACCAAGTAATTCGATGTTCAATTTTAAAAACATAATTTTAATTATTCAAGGTAAAATATTTAAAAAGAACAAAAAAACAATTTCGAATACGTTTTCTCATTGTAAAGAGAAAATAATTTTTTCAGTAAAATTAAATAAAAATTAAAATTGAAGTGTACAACAAAAAATTTGTATAATAAAAATTACAGAAGCTTATTATATTTAAAAAGTTATGTGCATTAAAATACAATATTTTCTTTGAAATATTTTACCACTCAAATATTGATTCATCAAACATTTTCCCGTATAACAAACTGATCATCAACCAACTATGTGCATGCATTGTAATCCAATTCAAATCATTCAAAAGTTGGATAGATATGCACAAACTTTAACAGTTCCATTTGTGTTTATATGACTAAGGAAAAGTTATTATCAGGAGTCTTAGTTCGTTATATGGAGTATTGGGAAAGAGAAAGGCCGAGACTACAGTTATATGGGTTATCAAAGAGGGTGAAATCATCCATACAGTATATATTGAGAGGAGATTTTTTTTCTGGAAGATAGTAAACGAGGGGAACTGGATGGATAAAAAAGGGAAGGAAAACAACAATAAACCAAACAAGAAAAATATAAGGTTAGATTTCACTTTTGTTTGATTTTTTTTTTGACATTGTACATAAAATGATAGGCTAATTTGCGTTTGTTTTTTTTTTTTTTGAGATTCTCGAAGTCAGATTTGCCCCCGAGATAAATAGAAACACGGTCCTTTCTGTTATTTCCGAGTTATTTGTTTTTTTTTCTTATTATATTAGACATAAGCCGTAAAGTCCAATCTAACAATCTGGCTCCGACTGAGGCCAATTTAACAAGTCTAAGTGGATTCAACAAATTGAATCTACAAATAACACACGTTTAACATTAAAAACAAAAACATCACGCTTTAACGTTGATTAAAAAAAAAGATAATATTAAATTATGTTTTCTGATTTCTTACAATTTAGTTTTCAAACAATATTAAATGAAGTTTATTTAAATGAAAAATTAATTGATACTACAAAAAAAAAACGTTTTGCGTAGTGAAGTTAAAGAAAGAAAAAAAAACAATAGATTTAAAATAATCAAAATTAGAAGTTTCACCTGTGTGAACATAAGTTAGAATGTTTCTTCTGAATAAAGAAACATATAACCTTGGATAGTAGGTGTTTGTAATACATAATCATATAAGATATATACCAAAGGAATATTATAATCATTCATGCAACCTGTGATATAAAATTTTGATGTAAAATAAAAATTCCTTTTTATTGTGACGTAGTATTCATGTTTGCAATTATTAATGATTTTAACGCCATTAAAAACATAGCTGTGCGATTTCTTTTGGTTACTGCCGTGATTTTGATCTTCAATTGTTGTGGGAGCCGAAGGGAGGTTAACCAAACTGGATTATTGGATTGTAATAAAACCAAAGGCATCGTGCAAATTGGTTCATCAGAAAATTTCATGACGAGGAAAACAGTAAAGAGGTTAAGAACATTACATTTTTTGGAGGTTATCAAGATTATCGTGGAGGACAACAATCAACGAATTTATCAGATAAGTTCATTTTTCTTGTTTCTAATTTTTTCTTTCATTGTTGCTGTTAAAATTTCGATGTTAGGCTAAGTCAACTTTGGAAGAGAGATTCCCAAATCTGGATTGGGCGAAGGGGCGATCCATTACCCGGTGTTATTATTTTTGCTTTTGTAAATTTCCGTGATATTATTATAACATATTTGATTGTAGAAAAGTCCATTATAAAAAGTGGCGCCGAAACAGGGACCTGGTCTTTTACGGTTTCAGTTTTTTAGCAGAAACCAAATGTTATGCCCGCCAAATTACGTGTTAAACATGTATCATTTACGATTAAGGTTCTAGTTAATACATCCTATAAATTCCATCCCTGAGCTGCCAACCTACATGTTGTGCATTGTCCTAGTTTTACCATCACCATACACGTAGCTTTTGCATCGCCATCGGCGATACTATATTGGTAATCAGCAGTTCTCTCATTAAAACAACCATACTATAATGATTTTCTTTCATATACGGTGCACATTGCAATAACCAAAATTTCTATCAAACATAAAAATAATGAATCGACGGTATACATTGCAATAGAAAAATTTCATATTAAACGTAATCACTAATACACAAGCGGGTAAACGACCTTTTCCTTTATGAATTGTTTTATATATACATGATCTCTATTTTCTATATGTAAATGAGAGGAAGATGAAACATGTAGATTAAAAATCTCTTCTTACATTTTTTATGTAGTACAACAAACAACGAATGTTCATGTATCAACCAAAACATGTTTTTTTGTATAGTAACTAAAAATATTATAAATAGAAAAATAATTTTAAGAAGATTGGTCAGTCATGTTTAGAATTTAAAACATAAAATTGTTATATATGTGGTTATTTTGTGTAAAATTAATAAAAATAATTAAAATAAATAAACTTAAATTACAAACTATTTATTTTGTTGATTGTGAAATTATTTTCCTATTGATAAAGCAGCAAACTTTAATTTCATGCAGAACGATACTTCGTGAATCAAGGTGAAAACTTATTGAAAGACGGATTGTTTGGAAAATTAAAGAGGAATGGAAATAGAACGTTGGTTGAATTTACGGATGTAGTTATCTTTGTGGATTAATCATTAGGCGGATCAACATTCAACAACAAATTAATGTAAGCTTAATATATTTTAATTTATTTATTCTATATAATTTTTTGTTCTTGCATGATTTACAAACAAAGTTTTATTAAATTATTACTTTGTGTTAGGAAAATTTTGATACATATTATTTAGTTAGAAAAACTTTTAAATTAAATTATTTTAATGATAGTTTAGAGATCTTTTTTGTGTGTTAGTCCACGTTTTAGCCCGTACGTTCGTTAATAGTCAGAATTCTTAAAACCCTTGGTAAATAGACATCGTAGGTGTCTATAAATTAAACCCTTGCGGCACAAATTTTGACGCAAATAATTTAGGGCGTTATAAACCAGTTTTTGGTTCTATAAAAATTTTTTTTTGAAACCAGTTTTGGTTTTTTGTGAATTCTAGGGCGTTGGCAAACCAATTTGGTGAGTTTGTTGGCGCAAAATATAAGATTTTTCTTATATAAAACCAGTTGGTTTTTTTTTTTTTGAATATTTAGAAATTGTTGATAATATTATTTGGAAAACCAGTTTTAGGTTGAACTTTGGGTTTTTGGGGAATTGTTTTTTGAATTGTTGCAATTCCTAATATTGTATTTTTGTATATAAAGTTTATTATATGTACACTAAAGGCGTCAGGGGTTCCCCATAAAGGTGATGGGCAGGGTCTTGTATTTCGACAAAAAATGTGATGACATTGTGAAAAAAATTATTCTAATTCATTCCAAGTTTTGTTTTTAAACTATTAAGACATTTTTCATTTACCACGCTTGATTTGATATCATACAGTGTGTTTGATATTCTAGTGAAAAGTCAAAATAACAAAAATTGTATTTTGTTTGATAAAATCACAATTCGACTTAGATAATAAATATTAACTTTTCTCTGAAAGTATATAATTTTCACTGTAAACATATTTAAAAGAAAAATAAGTGTTAAAGCTAAAACCGATCAAGAAAATCACAAAAATATAAAGTTACTTAAGAAATATAAATAAAATTCGTACCGAAATAATAAAAAAACCTATTTGTTATTGATAAATGTGTTGGTTCTTTCTGATGTTACAAAATGCTTCCAGTGAAAACAAATAGGAAAATGGCGGATTGTAAATAAATAAATGAAACCTGAGAATTGTTTTTGAATGATATGGCGAAATAATAATTATGCTGAGAAGATGATTGGTGCTCAGTTGTTGACAAATATATGGATCAGTGAACGTGTTGGTCTGATCATAGATTCAACTAATAAAACGAAGACAAATCACAGTATCTGGAGATTATACTGGAGACGAAATATTTTTTTGAATTAATGCAAGTTGCAGCGCTAGGAAGTTTTCAACAATCAACAACACCAAGCTATGTTTTCTTTTTATATATTGTTTTCATTACTTTTTGTATATAAATATATATATATATATATATATATATATATATATATATATATATATATATATATATATATATATATATATATATATATATATATATATATATATATATATATATATATATATATATATATATATATATATATATATATATATATATATATATATATATATATATATATATATATATATATATATATATATATATATATATATATATATATATATATATATATATATATATATATATATATATATATATATATATTTAGTTCTATTGCTAGAATGCTTGAAATGACAAGCTAGAGTTTTTTGTTAATAGGTTTCCAATTCAAGATTCACGTGGTACGGACAATCCGTTTACCCCATAGAATAATTTTTTTAGTTTTTGAAGTAATTAGTGGAGAATCAACAAGTGGCAATTATTATAACATATTTGATTGTAGAAAAGTCCATTATATGTATTTAGAGCGCATGGGACAATGCACATGGGGGAACGCTTTCAAGACAGACGCACGGATATGGATGTACGTTATGCCCTGGAAAATCGCAAACAAAAAGTTCGAGAATCGTTCATAGATTTTTATCACGATGTGCAAAAATTAACCTTTTCCTTTCGGACACCACTGACAGACATAGAGTTAATCAGTATAGTATCACGAAACTTGCGACAAGGTCTGCAGATTGTATTGGCTTATGAGGTTTTTAGTTCATTGTCTGAACTGGTACTAAAATACATTATGTTCACGACCAAGTCGTTATACTCAAAAGTTTCAACAAAATTTTTCTCAATCTGGAAGTGAAAAATAATGTAAATAGGTTTGCTATATTATATATATACTTATCGTAGATCACTTTCATATGAAGGTTAAAACACTGCAAATTGTCCAGATATAACTAAAATTAACGCACAATACGATATTAGTCATGATCTGTACAATCAAAGATTTATTTATTATTTACAAAATTAAACAAATATTACCAAAACAATCCTTTTGAAATTTCAATGTAACTGTCAATTTGAATTGATGTGTTCGGTATATTTTGATTGTTCATTCGATATTTTCAATTTTCACATTGAATTGATGTGTTCGTTATTCTATATTATTCATTTGATAGTTTCGAGATCGTTGGTAAACTTGACAGTTGTTGAGTTTATGAGTTATAGAGTTTTTGTATTCTATAAAATGGACTGTTTTGGTGGTTTTTGGCCCTCTTATTCTTACGATTTTATATCTAATAGTATAATAATATAATAATAATAATAATAAGCTTTATTTTTGTTTCTTCAAAAAAATTATACATACTAAATGTTCTATTTAAGCTTAACTACAAAAAAAACAATGGACCAGCGGTCCGTCTGTTCGCTTGCATAATAAATACCAAATTAAAACAATTCAAGAATATTAGAACCTAAATATTTTGGACAGCAAAAATGAATAGAAGAATATCATATAGACATTCATATGTATATAAACATTAGTAGATTCAATCTCTGTTGGTTGGACATTCTCTTTTCTTTCTCTTTTGTTAGTAATTAAACTCATTAATGAGTTGGTTTCTATAATTCCAGGCTTCCAGGCAAAAATTATACAGATCCTTCCAGTTTCTATATCCATTTAGCACATCAAAAACATCCTGCCGAGACAATGCATCGTACCCAAAGTACCGTTTCCTGATTGTTCCAAGAACTGGACAGATAGCAACAAAGTGGATAGCATCTTCACGTACATTGAGATTGCATATAGAACAGTTTTGGGCATTGCCTGATCGCCAAGGCCGGTAATTGAGGTTTATCAGATCTCCTCGTATTTTAAAGATCCAACTTTGCATCCGTACATCCATAGTTGTAAGTAGGTAATGACGCTCATCCAGGTTAAGAGCAAAGGTGCTATAGGCGTAATGATTTTTTGAAACTCGGGCTTTTTCCATGTTCGAAATTACAGATTGGGTTCTCACTTTTGCCAGAATACTGTTCAGTTCAATTGTTAATGTGCAAATATCCCCTACAGATTCACGCAGTGTGCACAGATGCATTGTAGCTAGACTTTGCCAGCCTCTAAACCAGGATGTTTTATTTCTTATAATCTCATTAGCCAGAAATCGAGGTAGTCTCTCTGTTGGTAGCTGCAACACGTTTACTATGTACTTGAAGTGTAGTTTGAGTGTATGCACAAAAATTTCACTTCTATTCGTTTCCAATAATAGCATGTAGTTTGGTGTGTTCCTCGGCAGTCCTAGAATTTTCTTAATAAAGAACCTCTGCAATTTTTCCACTTGGTCATAGGCTTCCCAACCCCAAATCTGGCATCCGTAGCACATTATTGATCTACTAACTGCATCAAAGACCTGCATTTTGGCTGCAATTGGAACCGTTGATGTTGTTACAAGATCCTTCCACACCACATTTAGCGCTTGTTTGGCATAGGTTAATTGCTGATCCATGTGTGAACTCATTGAAAACTGTGGGGTCAAGATCATACCAAGATATTTGTAAGAATTTACCACTTCAATCGCTTGGCCATTCAGCCACCAGTTTTCTATCGCTGCTTTCTTTCCACCATTGCTAAATATCATTATCTTCGATTTACCTAGGTTAATAATTAAGTTCCACATATTGCAATACTCTTCCAGGCGATTTATCATCTTCTGCAATACTTCGGGGCTTGGCGCCAAAAGCACTATATCATCTGCAAACATCAAGACTTTAATTCGAAGATCACCAATAAGTATTCCTCCACACAGAAAGTCAACTAAGTCGTTCAAAAATACGGCAAACAGTAGAGGACTGAGTAAACAGCCCTGCTTTACCCCCATTTCCGTAGCAAACCATTCTGATAGGTCAACGCCATTCCAAACAGCTGCTTTTGTATTTTCATAAAGACTCCTTAATACCCTTAAAAATTTCGTCGACACATTAGCACTGCTTAGTTTATAAAACAGAGATGATCTTAAAATGGTATCGAAAGCTGATTTGAAGTCCACAAAAAATGTGTAAATTTTTTGCCCCTTAGAGCGTAGTCGCAGGGTTACGATGCTTTTAAGATTAAATATATTATCAAACGTAGAATACCCCTTTCTGAATCCAGCTTGAAATTCGTTGAGCACTTTGTTTTCCATTACCCATTTTTCTAATCTACCTAGTAATATGCTGCAAAAAATTTTTGTAACCGAATCCATAAAAGAAATACCTCTATAATTTTCAGGTACCGAGCTGTCACCCTTCTTATGAATTGGGAAAATGAGTGATTCCTTAAAAGACGGTGGCATCTCTCTTGTTTCGAAAATTGTATTATAAAATGAAAGCAAATATAATAGAAAACTATTAGGTGCATTTTTGTAGAACTCGTATGGTATTCTGTCTGCTCCAGGTGCTTTGTTGTGTTTCAATTTACCTAGAACAAATTGTAGTTCGTCCATTTTTATTGCACTATCAAGTGTATCATTTTCTATATATGGTTCCACTGTTAATACCGTTGTGTAATTCATTTGTGGTGAGAGTAGTGACTTAAAATAACCAGCAAGAGCTGGGACCCCAACCGAGCAAACTGCAGTATCCTTACGGCGCAAAGTTTTTACTATACTCCAGAACTCTTTACCGTTTCTTATATAATTTAATGATGCATATAGAATAGAGTAAAAACTTTTTTTCTTTGTTCTGCACAAATATTTGTAATCTTTATTTGCTTTTAGGTATAAATCTTTTGAAACCTCGGTATTCAGTTTTGCTGCTCTATGGAGAAATTTGTATGACTTTTTCCTAGCTAATTCACACTCCGCATCGTGCCACATGTTATGAGTCTTTTTTGTTTCCTGGCCCTTTTTGGATTGATGTAAATGGATTCCCGCTGCTAATTTTATTTGTTCGGTTAGACATTGCAAAGCTTTGCTCGGACTTTCAGACAGGTCTCCCATATACCGCATACCAGTTTCAAGCTTTTTACAGAACATGGATTTGTTTTCCTCCACCCATTTCAGTTTTGGAGAGAGGCCTTTTCGCTTTATAAATTGATTTTCACCCCATTTCAACGTAGTGATGATGGGCATGTGGTCAGAAAAAACAAGAGAGCCCGTTTCAAAATCCAGAACTTTTCCCAGTAGATCTATTGAACAACAAACTAAATCGTTTGTTGAGGATCCCATAACGCCCAAGAAAGTAAAACTCCCGTCTGGATCACTTGGTGTACGCCCATTTAAAATAATTAACCCATAATCATCGCACGCTTCTAGAAGTTTTTTTCCTCGTTGATTTAGAATCTTGTCGTTCGATTTTCTGACTTGATTTAAGCTTGGGTTAATTTCCATCAACTCCTCTACCATGAATTGGTTCTCAGCGATTCGTACATTGAAGTCTCCTGCTAGTATAAAACTTACTTTGTTATTCTGTTCCAGCATTTCACATATTAATAGAAAATCTTCATTCCAATTGTTACCATTGAGATAGACTGGCAGCACGTAGGTAACTTTTCCTTGAATTTCCGTGCTTATAAAAGATATTTGATTTATTTTTTCAAATTTCGTGACTTTGGACAATCTTCCCATTTTTTTATAACCAATTAACATACCACCACTTGCTCTCCCAAAGTTGCTAATTCTCGTAGCTGGTACCCAACAGAGATTAAATTCTACAAAATATTTATCAAAAATTTCATACCTATCCATAATAAAAGTTTCCAATAATATAAAAATATCAAATTTACTTACATAATTAAAAAAATCCACAAACAATAGTTTATTCCCTAGCCCGCAGATATTATATGCTAAAATTCTAATTGTATTACAACTTAAATCTAAAACATTTTTATCACTAGTTACAAGTTTATTAGAGGTTACAGTCGAACAGACGGCGCTTTCTCAACCTTTTCTCACATGCTGATTGGATATTGACGAGGATGCTTCGTTCAGAAAATCATCTTGAACTTTGTCCAAAAATTCTTGTAGATTGAAACCCACAAGATCACTTATTATTTTGGCACCTGCTTCATTTGTATCCGTTCTTAGACCTTCACCTTCTTTCCACCAAAAAACTGTATTTTCCACAATTAAGCTTTCATTTTTAATTCGAACTGATATTTTATCATTATGCTTCAGTATTTCTTTTCTGATTGTCAGCAAAGAACTTCTTATTCGTCTGACTTCAAGCGGATAGTCTCGATCAATATAAATTCGTTTGCCCTTGAGCTTACTTGTGTTTTTAAGAACATTCATCACGTCTTTGTACGTGACAAATTCTACAAAGATCGGAACATTTACTAGCGACGCCGATTTGTTTTTGCTGTATAATCTAAACGCTCTTTTAACGTTGACTTTTTCCGTAATACCAAGCATATTTTGGCAGATGTCGATGACCGATTGAGTGGCATCCTCATTACTTTTAGCTGCCACTCCTTTAAAAATAAGATTAAATTGCCGGCTTTGTTTTTCCACTAATAGCACCTGTTCTTTCATAGAGCCTAATGCTCGATTTAAAACTTCCAATTGATCTTCAAGTTGTCTTTTTTCTTTTATTATCGATTCAATTCTGTGCTCCAAATGGGTGACATCCGCTTTTGTTGCAACACCCGCAAGCTTACTCTCCAACAAATCAGTCATAAAAGTATTAAATGATTTGAGTGACAGATCTCCTATCTTTGTTGCTTCCGAATCCATCACCAAATTTTCCGGGGACAAAATAGATCTTGCACGCTTTTGCGATGACTGAGGCGTAAAGTACTCCGTAATAGTGTTTGGGTTTGATCCCATTATATACTCCAAGTAATGTACAAATTAGTTACTATTTGCTTTTGTTTGCTTCACTGTAATCTTCATGCCAATTTTCTTCAAAACCAATTTCCTCTGTAATATCTTTTGATGAAATTCTTTGTTTTTCAAACTTTTCACGTTGTTCTTTTTCTTTCAAAAATTCCATTAATATATTTATAGTAACTGGAGGTAATGTGATATCTTCATTCTCATTTTCAATATTATTATTATTAATCTTTCAATTTATTTATCATCTTTTAACTTAACCTCAAATTGAAATGTTTACAAATTATATAACAAAACAAATAATTATTTAAAAAACAAAGAAAAAATATTTTTATCAATCCAAATACCAATTAGCACAGCTATTTATAATGTATTAATCACTAATTCAATTTGTGGAACTATTTTTAATTATAATTATAATTTTATTAGTTTATTTGACCAACAAGTTTATTTGACATCATTTGACAGTCCAGTTGAAACTGATAGTATATAGTCAGTCAAAAGTGTTTTCTTGTGTCAATTCATGTAGTTGATTGAGTTGTGCTAAGCTCTCTCATTTTTTTGTTAGTTTTAAGTCAATTTTTAAGTATTTTTTGGTACTCTTATGTGTTATACCACTAACTGTAAATTAATAAAGGAAGCTTATATAAAGTTGTGTGCATCAGGTCAGTTTTAATGTATATACAAATTAATAAAATAGTTTCTTTTTGTTTTCTGACAAATATTCATCGAGAATGTATTTAGCAACCATAAAACTCATGTAAGTTTAATGGATTGTAATTGGTGATGTTTCCTTGCAACGACGCAGTCATTTATCATCAGATATTTTCAACCACCACCTCACATTTTACATATCTTCAACTATTTCATGAGCTGAATTATTTTCGTCATTGAACTAGCCATTCATCTAATATAATTACGTGATTTCATCTAGTGCATGTGCTGATTATTTTCGTCGCTACATCAGCCATTCATCTCACAATTTACATATGTTCAACCATTTCATGAGCTGAATTATTTTCGTCATTGAACCAGCCGTTCATCTAATTACGTGATTTCATCTAGTGCATGTGCTGATTATTTTCGTCGCTACATCAGCCATTCACCTCACATTTTACATATGTTCAACTATTTCATGAGCGGAATTATTTTCGTCATTGAACCAGCCATTCATCTAATATAATTATCTGGTTTCATCTAGTGCATGTGCTGATTATTTTCGTCGCTACATCAGCCATTCACTTCACATTTTACATATGTTCAACTATTTCATGAGCTGAATTATTTTCGTCATTGCATCATTCATCTCATCTCATACTTACATATGTTCAATTATTACATGAGCTGATATATTCTCGTCGTTGCATCAGTCAATCATCTCATATTTATATAACTTCAACTATTATATGAGCTGATTATTTTCGTCATTGCTCCAGTCAATCATCTCATATGTACATGATTTCAACTATTATATGAGCTGATATATTTTCATCATTGCATCAGTCAATCATCTCATATGTACATGATTTCAACTATTACATAAGCTGATATATTCTCGTCGTTGCATCAGTCAATCATCTCATATTTATATAACTTCAACTATTAGATGAGCTGATACATTTTCATCACTGCATCAGTCAATCATCTCATATTTATATAACTTCAACTATTATATGATTTCAACTATTATATGAGCTGATATATTTTCGTCACTGCATCAGTCAGTCATCTCATATACTTACGTCCAACTATTGCACCAGCTGATATTGGTTCGTCATAACATCAGCCAGTCATCTCATATATTCAGATGTTTTCAACTATTGTATGAGCTGATATTAGTATCTTCATTGTATCAATAAAACAATAAATAAAAAAAAAATCAATAAACCATCATCATAATAAAAATTCATTATTGGCCAACAACTGTGTTGTTTGGGTGACGGTCTCTGTGTGTCTCACATTATCTTTGATATTTACATCACGGTGTTGGAAGTTGATGTGCCAACCAAATTACATCAAATTGATCTTCAAGAAAAATACAGTCCACCTCTCATCGACGCCGCATCACATTACAAACGAGAGAGGCTTGTTTACATCCCCGAGCTTACTATGTATCAGGGAAAAAATATCAGCGAAGTTTATGAGCAAGCGAGCGCATACCTATCACTTGTAACGAAGGATATTTCGCAACATAACCATTCATTGTAAAATTTTTTACTTTCCTTCGTCACAAGGTGCCCGATTCCAGATGTGAATTCACAAATTTTATGTCTCATGAAATTATACCCATACCCTTATACCCATCTCTTTAAAACCATCTATCCAAGTTTCAGTTTTGCTAATATGTAATTCGAAATATTCATAATTAAATTACAACCGTTCCCATGTTTCGTTTTGCCAATTTTGCAAAACATGTATATTCACTTAAATTCTAACGGTTCCCATGCTTCGTTTTTGTAATCAGTGCAAAAACGTTTTACAAATTATCTGATTTCTTCCTTTCCCACAGTAAAACTGAAACTAAGTTATCATGATTTAATTTCTTTCTCGAAATCTGATAAGGTCTGTTTTAATTGTTGGAAATTTTAGCCATTCCCACAGTTAGTGAATTCTTGGAAACATTTTTTTTGTCTTAAAGGCACTTCTTTGAGCATTTTAACAAAAGGATCGGATGACACCGAGGTGTAAAGTGGGATGAGATAGTTTTGGTTGGGACTGAGTTTTGAAACGCGGTCGATAATCATGGTTTCTTTTTTGTTTAGTAATTTTATTTAGTTTTTTTTTTGTAGTTTTTTTGTGTTGATGATTTTACTATTAGTGATTTTATGAATATATAAATGAGTTTACAATTGTTCGTTGGTTAGATTATTTGTGTCAAATTAATTACAAAAGAAAATAAAATTATGTTTAAAAACAAATAAATGTTTTGTTGAAAGTATGTTTCAAACCAATTAATATTGAAAAAAAATCAATATCGAATAGTGTTGTTAGTTTTGATCATGTTTGAAACAAGTTAATGTTTTGAAAAAAAATTATATTTAAAAACAAATAAATGTTTTAATGAAAGTATGTTTTAAACCAATTTGTTACGGCCGTATACCTCGCACGTTGTTTTAGTGGGGATTGGCTTCAATATCGAATGCGTATCGAATTCATAGAAATATCTGAAACTACCAATAACAATATAAATATCTAAATCATACCAATAACCCAATAAACTACAGAAAAACTTATATGTAAACATAAACAAACAAAAACCAATTAATTTAATGCATAATTCACATAATCTGTAAACACAAAAAATAATATTAAAATCAATTCAATGATATAATTTCTTCGTAGAACTAAAAATGGCTACGAAGGAAAAATAATATTGGGAAACTCTTTTAAACAATTGTTGACAAATTACAACAATTGTTGTTGTTTTGCTTATTGTTAATTTGGTATATATTCAATGAAAGTTTTACAATAAATCAGTTTTTAAGTTACACTCAAATCAACAGTGTTTTTATTCAGTGTGAAGTTCAAGTGAAAAACATCAAAGTTCAAGTAAGTATCTAGGATTTACTGTTCTCAGAAGTTGTTCTTTTAGGAGTCTCTGGCTCATAAGAACAACCAATACCATTTCATGTGGTAATCAGTTTTCCTATTTGGAGAACTTATTATTTGGTGGATCTTGTTCTCTTAAGAGTCTCTGGCTCATGAGAACAACTGAAACCCTAGGAACTTCACGAATACAGGATTTATCACAGATCCTTTATTCGTCACTAATTATTCTTTAGGATCTTTTGATCCCTGATAAGAAAACTTTAAACTCGTTATACTCCTTACTCACTTATTCCCACAATACAAACATATTATAACTGTCTATAATCGATAAAAATTAAAACAATAAATTCCATTCATTGTTTTTTCTGATTGCAGTCCGGTACACTGGACATTGGGTATGAATCCATTCATTTTATTAAATAATTGCCCAATAAGTAATTCTCGATGTTTTTTAATTTTGCTTAAATTGGCACGAATGACATGCATAGACAACAATTAGAAAATAAAACAAGTTTATATCATTGTATGAGTTTTTGTAACTATATAAGCTTGTGTAAAAATATTTTTCTCTCTCTTATTATTATTTGTTGAATCACAACAGTGAATAGATCGGTTAATGATCAAATTTTAGATTAAATCATTAAAAAGAAAATGTGCTAGCCATTTTCCTTATAAATGTATATTGTTAGTAATCTGTTAAAAAATTATAGTCATAAATTTGAGTGTACTAATATAAATTATAATTTAGTAACTTTGTTTACAATATTAGTGTTCGGTGTTTTTAATAAATTGTTAAACATTGAAAGTGTAACATCTCAGTTGTAAAATAAAAACTCTACTCTCAAATTACACTCATTTTTTGCTTGGTCATTATATTGTTTGGTTTAAATATAATGTTCTAGAACCAAGACGTGATATTGTTGTCAAAATGTGACATTATTATAATCTAAAATTAATTATTGTCGAAAGTTAATATTAAAAGTTACCGTTAAGCTTCATTCTGTTATGATATATCAAGTTGTTCATTGTGTAACGTCGACTATATTCGCAATGATAATATTAGAACCAATTTCTATTCTCTTTTCCATTCATCAAAAATATTTCCATATTCCATTTCATTTTTACAATCATAATAGCTTAACAGTTTTTTCAAATCATACCGAACAGCCTCAAATTCAAATATCACAAATAAATAATTAAACGAACTCATTGCTTACTCAGCGCCGTTTCATTTTTCGTTTTTTTTGGTTAAAATAATAAATGTCATAAATCACATTTTCACAATTTATTCTATGTTGAGATTGAAAATAGACAACATTCAAAGTTTAAGTGTTAACATTTGTAATTTTCAAAAAAAATCTAAAAGTTCTAAAAGTTCAATTTAATGCTTTTTCAAGATAGAAAAAGATTTGTAATGTGTCTTCCACGTCCCACAAACGTGAACAGTTAAAAAAAGAAAAAAAAATCATAAAAGCTAAATAATAAATGTGCCAAAATGGCGTTAATCTTGTAATTGGTTTTTATACTTAAACCTTATTGTCAATGAAGGGAAAAAAACAATAAACAAATTAATTAAAGATAAAAAAATTTTACATATTTTAACCTGAACATTGTTTTTTTAGTGTTATTTATAAAAAAACCAAATATCTAATTGTGTAGAGGAAATCCCTTTATTAAGAAGAAGTTCTTTCTTACAACAATAACAATAATGATAATGGGAGTTTGTGATCTATGGCAATAATTAAGGTGTAATGATAATAGATCTTGCTAAAGAAGTGATTGTGCTGTATTATCTAGTTGTGGATTTATTGAGCAGTGGTTTTTATGTGTACTGCAACGATTTTAGTTGGCGTGTCACAAGAAGAATGTTCCAGTTTTCATCAATTACCCAAAACTATTTGAGTGTAGAACAAAATAAGGATTGTATATATATATTTGCTGGAAGTAAAAGAATTTGCGGTGCAGCCAGGAATGAATCGAGGAATTATGTCGGAAAACCACAAATCCAAGTAACAAGCTTATTTTTTTTGTCTTTATTATTATTTTCAATGATGGAATTTTTTGTTAGTATTTTATTATAAAGTGATTTCTTTTAGATGATAGTTTAAATTAATAAGAAATAAGAGATTTCCAAAACCTAATTTCGTCTGAGGAGGAATACAGTCTATCCCGGTAAATTTGTATATATATATATATAATTATAAAGTATAAGAGAAAAGTCCATTTGCCACAAACTGCGTGGAATTATACAACATATCTGGCTCAGTATCAGGGCCATTACAACAATTGTTAATTGTTTATGTACAACACAAAGCATTTTAAAAAGAATATATGACCCTTAATACTGATGTTGATGTTTTGTTTCTAAAAATTCAAATGGAAATGTGTTTCCTGTATAACGAAAGCAGCTGTGTGATAAGTGGTGTCGTGTGTGAGAAGTTGGTTTAGAATCGTTAACTTCTTTTTTGTATTTTTAGGCATTTTTAATTGCCTACATCAGCAGTAAACATAACACATTTTTTATTATTACTATACGTGCTGTTATCATCGAAATCATATACATCAGCAGTACATGAATCACAGTTAGAATTGTGTTGTAATCTCAATTGATAAAATTGTTTCTGCCATATTACGTCATCGAAGCAATAGTATATGCAGCTGAAACCAAATACATATTTTCTTCAAATTCATCATTCTCATTCTCATTCAATTCTTCATCATTCAATTCATCAAAGCATCAGTATATGCAGCTGAATTTAATATATATTGTCTCCAAATTACTATTCTTCGTATTTGTGTCTATTCTACATTGTTGCAGAATTGTTGCTGCCAAGTTAAAGTAATTGTGAGACTACGTCATAGAAGTGGAAGTTCAATCAACTGAGTTGTTACACAGATAACCGAAAGTTGGTATTCGTCGTTGTATGTATTATTATTTGATTACCAGTCAAATGAATTTCACAAATCATCACTGCTGAACTTCAGTGAGATAATAATTAATTGTACAGGGCTTGATGACAAAAAGTAATTTTAAAAGAACATACAGTCCGCTGCTATCGCTTACAACGTCATCACATTAACGCTTGTGTCATCACAATTAATATTGAAAAAAAATCAATATCGAATAGTGTTTGTCAATTTTGATTATGGTTGAAACAAGTTAATGTTTGATAAAAATTATGTTGGAAAGAAATTAATAAAGGAGTTCGGTTGAACCATTTACTACCATATGTCATCTGTTGTTCTATTTTTCTTATTATCAACCAAAGTAACCACACGGACACGGGGTGAAGCACCAGGGATATTTACAGGTGAGTCCAGTTAATTAGTTTTAATTAAAGTTTAGTTTTTTTGTACATAACATGACTTGAATATTGTGAAATCAGTATGGGCGACAGGTGGTTGGTGTTCCCTCTGAACACGCAATTACATGTTCGCATGGCCCATGTCTGATGGGGTGGTGAGTGATGAGAACATGGTACAGGGGTCAAAGGTAAATATGGACGACAATCTGCCTTTCTCCATCTAGCAACCGCTCACATCTAGGGTTTCCTGACTACCGATTCACACCCACGATCGTTTTAGACTGAGCCAAGTCGATAGAGCGGGAATCGGGCAACGGTCAGGGAAACGATTCTATAACGTTAGTAAGTGCAAGTTTCACTCCTATCTGGGGCCTAGCTTGCACTGCTGATTGTTACACACTTACTCTGGCAGAACCATACGAAGAAGTCTACAGAATTAATGCTATGCAAAGTCCACGACAAGTATATACTAACCCAAATAAAGTAACGGACAGCAATAAACATCATCAGATGAAATATCCTTGCTGGGATTGTGGAAACACTGGTCATATGTTCAAAAACTGCCCCAAGCCTTCGACAAGGATGTTTTGTTATGGTTGCGGTAGACCAGAAACACTTAAAACAGTGTCCAGGTGTTCCCCGGAATACGCGGGAAACCAACTTACGGAGGTAGGGACCACTGGGACTCCATACCTCTGACGGTCCTTGAATCCCAGAGAGTCAGTGGAAGCGACGTCGAATGCCGATCCGAAATTAAGGAAAATTATCTACAATCATCAATACCCGAACAAACCTTCTTTTTCTCCCAGATCATCAATGAAAACGTAAATCCAAACCCCCATAATTGTCTACAACCTAAACCAGATTCACCATCTGCCACAAAACCAACCTTATCCAGATTCCATTGATGTCTGGCATATTTTAAGCATCGTCGAATACTTAAAAAAGTCATAAGCGAAACTATATTAGATATTACTCCAGATCCTTATGATATACGACCTTACGCGAACATCACCATCGGTAAACGAGAACCATCGCAGGCTCCTAGATAGCGGTGCATCAATAAGTGTTTTAGGAGAGGGCTCAGACAAATTTATAACTAATCCCCACGTTGCATTCCATTCTCTCACTACAAGCATTTGTACTGCCAGCGGGCAGAAGCAAAGAGTTATCGGCTACATATCAACACCTGTTCGCTACCAGCATAAATCAAGAACAATCAAATTCTACCTCGTTCCATCTCTGCAGCAAACAGTGTATCTAGGGATTGATTTTTGGAATTCATTCGGAATAAAACCAACAATGGGTGACAATGAAGAAAACAAACCCCACTGTTTTAAGGAAGCAACGGTAATGTCCATCAGGGATACACCAATGGATGATAAAAGTCACCACTTATCCAGTGAAGAGCAATCTCAGCTTGCTGAGATTATATAATCGTTGTCAGCATCTTATAAGCTAGGGTTAGGTCGAACTCACTTAATTGAACATTCAATTGACGTCAATAATGCTACTCTCATCAAGCAACGCTACTACGCAGTTTCTCCAGCGGTTCAAGAAGAGATGTATTCTGAGCTTGACCGCATGCTTTCCCTAGGCGTCATAGAAGAAAGTTGTAGCGGTTGGAGCACACCTATGGCCGTTGTGTGCAAGAAAAATGGAAAGACCAGGTTACGCTTGGATGACCGACGTGTAAATGCTGTCACACGACAGGATGCGTACCCTCTTTCAATCATAGATGGTCTGCTGAATCGCCTAGGTGAGACAGTGTATATTTCTAGCATAGATTTGAAAGATGCATTCTGGTAGATTGCACTAGATCAAGAATCTAGAGATAAGACCGCCTTCACTATTCCGATTAATGCATAAAGTAATTCCCCATCAGTTGCACGATTCGTATATCCCGATGACTTGCTCATCCCATCATCCACTTATGAACAACATATAGAAACAGAACTCTTGTCAGAGGTTGCGCGGCGACTAAGATCAGCCGGACTGACCATTAATGTGGAAAAGAGTCGATTTTGTTTAAAGGAAATAGAGTATCTAGGCTATATTGTTGGCAATGGATGTTTACGTGTTAATAACGACAAAGTTCAAGCAATCGCTGAATTTCCTACACCAAAAACTTTGAGACAAATTCGACGATTCTTAGGTGCTACCGGTTGGTACCGAAGATTCATCCCTAATTATTCTAGTATATCCTCCCCACTGACTGACCTATTAAAGAAATCAAAAAAGTTTGTTTGGTCCGAAACTGCACAAAAGTCCTTTGAGTCATTGAAGCAACTTTTGTTTTCAGCGCCAGTCCTAGTAAATCCTGACTTTACACGAAGATTTTATATCCAGTGTGATGCCAATAGTACTGGAGATAGAAGTGTGTTGTTTCAAAAAGCAGACGATAACAGTGAAAGACACATAGCGTACATGAGTCAAAAGCTCAATGCAGCACAACGTAACTAAAGTGTATCAGAGTTAGAATGCTTGGCAGCATTGTTAAGCGTAAAGAAGTTTCGAGCCTATATCGAAGGTCTGCCTTTTACCATAATTACAGATCACAGTAGTTTAAAGTGGTCAATGAGTCAAAAAGAACTGACAGGCAGACTGGCGCGTTGGAGTTTGCAGTTACAAGGCTTCAAATAAAGATAAAGGCAATTCAGAAATCAGATTTCAAAGCACACATTCCGTCAACATCCCAACATTTACCAACAAAGCATGGGAAACATTTGAGTTTAGTAAAACAACAGGCACAACCAGGTCAATCTGTAACAACAGCTCAGAGGCAACCCAAGAAAAATGTAACAAAACCAGGAAAAAAAATTGTTTATTTACCATATATTATTTCAATTTTTTTATTAAATTTTCAAGTTCATAAAAAATAAGTGAGTAGGTTATTGTTAAGATAGGTCAGTAAAATAAAACAGTAATTAACATATGAATTATTTACCAGTTTAAAACTGAGTTGAGTTTTTTTTCTCTCTTAAATAAGGTTTAGGTTTAACTAATAAAATATTGTAATATTCTATTTGTATGAAAATCTTTATCTGATAGTTCACAAACAAAACTTGAATTTCGAAAATAAAGTAATAAGCATATTTTTTTCAAAATCTTATATTAAACAATATAAAAATTTACTTTTGCTATCGCAATCGTAAATTTTAAGAAAAGAGGGAAGTGTTGTGCAACATATTAAACTATGTATCCAAGTTTTAAAGCATAACAATGAAATAAATCAAAAACACAAAGTTGTTAACTAATCAATTGCAAAAGATAATTAATGCTTTACATTTCGAAATTCAATTTTACTTACATGCCCGAAATTATCCCGAAATAATTACTAAAAAATATTTTGCGTTTAAGAAATGATTATTGTTAATTTGACAAAATTTAAACAATCAAAAATTAAATGTTTTTGACAACTTAACAAAAACAGAAATCGATAGATTTAGTTAATAATTTTAGAGTGTGTAAACAGTTAGAGTTTAAGTAAAACTGAAGCTTTAATCAGTTAATAGCTACCTAGTAAGTGAGTAATTTTGGTTATTTACAGTAGCCTGATTGTAATGTCGTCAATACGCTTGAATAAATTCGAATTTTCAAAAATTAAACAAAATTAATTCAGCGAAAATAAATTTCCCCAAAACGTAAACAAGAACAAAAACAGAAAAGGGAAATAAATTTCATCGGTGGTAACTCTACTTTTTTCGTCTGAAACAAGACGATGATAATTATATTTTTTGGTGAAATTTTTTTTTCTGTCATTCGGTCTTAACTCTTAAAACGAAAAACATAAAAGATTGAAAAAAAAAGAAATTTTTGTTTGAAAAAAAAAGTTCATGTTTAGTTCAGGCTTACTAGTGACAGTAGCCTGATGGTTTAGTCAGCATAAGTTTTTCCTATTAGTTCACTAATAGAATTAGTGTAATTAAAATAAATCAAATAAAGTTTAAATCAAATAAATGTTAAATAAAGAGTTAATAAAATATTGGGATTTAAACTGATTCTCTTGTGTCTGTTTTTGTATGTGTTACTAAGTGTGAAGATAATATTAAAGCTGCTCGAGGTCACAACACATTGTTAAATTTTGTACTTCAACAACTTGGAAATCCGTAGATAAGTATAACAATACTAATACTAAATTAAATAAAAATACTATTTCTAATTTCAATTTTAAAAATTCAAGGTTCAGATATAGTCAAAGTAACAATCGGGTTGTAACTGTTTATAATTCTTATGATTACGAAAGCGAAGATGATTTAGACTTTAGAAATTTGACATTATCTGAAATGATTTCATTCAAGCCATATTGAAGCTCATTCAGACCTAGACATCGAGATAAACAACATTTGAAAAGATTAAGTAATAAATAATGTGTCTGTTGTGTAAATCGAAAACCAAGAAGTTATGATGGAGTGTGAATTGTGATACTGGGTGTGTCAATTTGTGTGTCAATTTGTTCCAAAACCGGTTACGATAAGTACTTTTATTATCTTTTTATCCAAAAACTAGTTATTCCATTAAGTGTCTTTACTGGAAACAAATTTAAAGTCATAGGTAAAGGACATGTAAACGTTTGTTATGAAAATAAAAATTTTATATTACATTTGGTAATAATAGACAGTAAAGCTTTTTATCTTTACTCCTTTGCTGGGTCAAAACTGGCTAGAACAATTATTTCCTAAATGCAGTGACTTCTTTCAAGTGAATTCTGTAGTTTTGGATAACTTTAAAGAGTTGGATTTAAAGGAATTAAACAGTTATAATTTGACCAATTAAAAAAATTTCTGTTGATATTCAATTTATTGTTGAGGTTCCCGAACACATGAATGTCATCACAATATTGTAAATTCACACAATATTGTAAATTTCGTATTATGTAACACCAATTTGGTGAAAATTTAACACAATATTGTGAATCTGACAAGAACAATATAGTTACTGTCAAAATTACAATTTTGCTTTATGTTTTGTGTGTTGACTTTTTTATACAAATTTCATTGATTGGCGTAAAAATTAATTTATAACGCAAAATTAAGTCTTTAATAATATTAAATGATCATATTTTTATATAAATATCATTAAAACATATTTATTTATTAAATATATTTTTATTTTATTTTGCATCTTTTAAGATTAACAAAGTTAGTTGTCAAAAGTACGAATCTAGTACCAAAAATCAGTTATAATTTGTTATATGTAATTGGTTTATGTCTAAGGAAACACAAATAAGAGTTACAGAATACCAAATTTATACAAAGTTATTAAGCATTTTGGTGAAATCGACAATATTGTCGATTGACAAATATGTGTTCGCGAATAGGGCCCCTGGTAAAAGATTGCATTTTAGAACTAATATCTTATTCAAATTGGGCTTCACCGATTATGATCGTACCAAAAAAACATCAGTGTTTAATTTCAAATAAATTATACAAAATTTTAAATCTTGTGAAAGAAATTATATTTTTTAATCAAAAAAAAGGTCCTAAATAAAGTAACAAATTATTTGTCTCTTATGTATTTTGTTTCTTCTCTTTGTTCTAATTTAGTTGTTTTAGTTTATATAATATGTATCAGAAATTTAAGTTAAATTTAACAGGTTTTTCCTTTGTTTTCACAAAGAAACAATATATTGTTTGTTGGTGTGTAACAAAAATTTATGTAAAGGATGAAAGAAAAATGTAAAAATAAGGAGTCCAGTTTTATAATCCGTACGAGAAGCACAAATAAAAAATATATATAGAAATTACCCTAAAGTTGTTTTATTTACTATATGAAAAATTAAAATTTACAGTCCACTTATAAGAACCAATCATCATCAGGATGTGTGTAGAATGCTCGGTTACGTTAAACAAAGTTTGTTAAACTGACCACTATCCTTTGCCGGTAATAGATGACGTTTTATGTTAGCTAGTTTATGCGGTTCAAAGTGGTTTGGCGTCTTAGATTTACAGCTAAATAGATTTTTTTTTTATTTTGGTGGGAAACAATTTTTGATATTGATTCAAGCATTCACTAGATGGTTAGAAATCAAATTGATAGGCTAAAACCCGTATACAAAGTATTCGGTTTAATTTAGAAATTGTGTCTGATAATGGTCCGCCATTTTCCAGCCAATATTTCACAGACTTTTGTAAACAAAATGATATTATAGTTACACATAGTTCTCCAGATCATCCTGCTAGCAATAGAGTGGTTGAACGAGCTGCACAGCTCACTAAAAAGATTCTACTTAAAAACAAAAAATTTAATCTTAATATCAAAAAAAAATATTGAGAATTTGTTATGAAATTATCGACATTTTCCGTGCACGGAAGAAGCTTTTATTCATGCAGAAAAGATGTTTTCTTACAAAATTAGGATTTTTAAATATTTCCAAAAATTTGAAAATAAGTCAATTTCATATGAAAAAAAAATGTTAATTTTTTTGAAAATAAAACTAAAAAAACTAATAAAAATACTAACATTTTAGAATTTAAGGAAAACGAAAATATTTTGTATAAAATAGATGATACAAATTATATAAAATGGACCAAGCCTAAAATTATTAAAAGGATGAGTTCATATGTGGGTAGTTCTCACGAAATCCCGAAATTCTTATCCTTTTAGTTTTAACAAAAATCTAACAAACATATAATGGTAACTATTATTACTTCACAATCTGCATTGCTGTAGCTAAAAGTGACCATTTTAAATTTCGAGCCATATGAACAGAAATACGCAAAGAAAGTACAGTACAGTTCATATAATGTCCCTAAAAACATTCCCCCATTATGTCCCAAACTCTAGTTACAAAAAGTTATCCTAGTTTAACAAAATGATGAAAAACAGAATGACTTTTTAAAAATATTCCAAATCTAGATTAAAAAACGAATCAAAAAAGTATAATTACATGTGTCTCACAAAAAGAAATCATTTCCTCACACATTTACTGACAGTCAAATAATGAACGCAGTTTTAAAGTTTAATCGAACATGAACGCTAGTATTTGTTTTTGATAGTTGGCGGCACTGTCGATTTACCAATATGGCGAATTCGGCAATTGCGTTCATGTATTTCTGTTGCAAAAAGATTTAATTCATATTTTTTAAAGATTACATTTGTGACCGCCATTATATCACATCCTAGAAAAACAAAAGGCAAATACTTTAACAACTATTAATTGGACAGTGAATTAGGATTATGGGAATCGTAAACTTATACCAAAAATATTTCTGAAAGTAAGGTTATATCACAAGATTTTTTGGGTTATGCTTTATTTTCTCATTCCCTCATTTCTATTTGTAGTGAAGGAATGATGGTTTATAAGGGAATGATTTTTTACTAGGTCAGATTGTCTTTTTGGAGTTTTTGCTTTACTAAACCTTGTTATTATCGCTTCATCTTGTTGTAGGGTCAAATGATGCCAATAAATAAAAGATAAGTGAAGAAAAAACTAAACTAATAAAGAAAGAGTACGGATACGCTTCATGTAGAGAGAAAAAAAAATAAAACCTGTATCTACCATGAGTTCCAGAAAAAGAAGACTAAAACTTAAGGAAAAATACCGATACTGGAGGAACGTATAGATAGAGACAAAAGAGTAAAACTACGTAAGAATCTAAAAAAGACTGTTAGATGAAACAAGACATATTGTAGGCCTATTATAACCCAAGACTTAGTGGCCTGGCTGGTAGTTGCTAACAGAAGGTGGCAACTAAGACGATGTAGAGCAATACTGTATGCGAAAATAGATTACAGGAGATTGAAAGATGAAATTAAAAAAGTCAGGCAAGTGCGAATATAATTCGCTCGCTGAGGATTCCATGTATATAATATTTGAGAAAACAACAGCTTTTGACAACAACAGGAAAAACAACACTCGTTTTTGGCAATATCAAAAAAACTAAGCAGTCGAAAAATCAATGAAATTTTTTTTTAAATATTTTGATCTTTTTCGATTTTTCTAAACCAACAAACAGGTCAATGAAAAAAAGTGAGGATCTGCTATTACAAAATGACATTTTATTAGCTGCTATTTATGTAGATCATATGAATCGAATTTTATTAAGTAGTGATCAAATTGTAAAAGATAGATGAAACCCCTGAAAGCGAAGTCATTGAATTAAGTGAAGTAGACGATACAAACGTAAATGTTAGCAGCTGTTCAGACTCATCTTCAACCGAAAAAGACTTCAATTGCAACGAAGTAGCCTGGTGCTCGACGCCGCAGTTAGATACTTCCCTGATTTATAGATTCACTATTTTTCCATATACATCAAATTCGCATTAGCTGAGACTTTCATAATTGTTTTTTTTTTTGTACTCAATCCATAGTCATCATCAACTATAGTTTCCGCCACAAAACTCTACTATCCTCAAGCAGTTGTGTTATATTTTCCAATGTGAATTCCTATATTTAGTTTGGGTTCGTCAATCACAATAAAAATGAACATAAAACGAAAATACAAAAAAAACTACCTTATCGATTTGTTATTAATTGTATATAAATAGTAGTTAAAAGGCAGCCTCGTTCTCTTATTTTTCTTTTTCTATTGTGACTCTTAGTCGATTGATATTTGTATTAGTCTATTGTGACTGCTAGTCGACATTGTCAAAATACAATTGAAAGATTACAAACCAAGAAGTTTGATTAAAAAAAAATAAATCGAAGCTGATGTTCTTCACAACTGACAAATAGGACAAAACAGAAATCACCCTGGATTGGGTGTTGGAAATTGCGGAACCAAAGGATACATTCACAAAACCGGTATCTATACTTTAATACATATCTATATTTCTAATGGCGTCTGTGAACGCAAATTTAAGTAATTTAATAATTTAATACAGTTCAATTAATGAAACTAAAATAAATAAAAAAACTGTAAATTCCTTATCGGTGTCAGTGACGGATTTCGAAGTGATTTTGAAGTATCACGGGGTATTTTCTTTGCACGCCAAATTTAATTGATATAGAACTATTAAAATAATCAAACAAAATTAGTAACTAAATCGATAAATTCATTGTCGGTGTCAGTAATGAACTTTGTGTCCAATGATTTTGATTGATCACTGAGTATTTTCTTGGATTGCAATTTTGATCGTTTTATTAACTTAAATTAAGATAATGTCTAATCAACTGGATAATAAATAGAAAAATCAGAAATGAAAATAACAAAAAAAAATAAGTTCTCTGTCTGTGTTTGTATTAGTGAAAACAATTATGTACAGTAATTTTAAATCATTCATAGGCATTTTTTTGTTTTACGTGTAACTTTGAAGATGACACTAACTAAGTTTAAATTAGATAATGTCAAATGAATTGATAATAGAAAAAGATGTGATTGCAATTTTGATAGTGTTATTAACTTAAATTAAGATAATGCCTAATCAAATTAAATAAATAGAGAAATAAAAAAAAAATAAATCATTGGTCTGTGTCTGTATTAGTGATAACAGTCAGGTACAGTAATCTTAAATTATCAATAGGCCTTTGTTTTTGAGTGTAACTTTGATGATGCTACTAGCTAAGCTTAAATTAGATAATGTCAAATCCATGAATAATAGAACAATATGAAATTCATTGTTGTGTTCGTCGATGTCAATATCCAAACATTAAAATATATGTTCGTGAATTCGTTTTAGTGTAATTTCCTACCAATTATATAAATTTAAGCCTAAATTCGTTAATGAATATACAAACCAAAAGAAACGAAAAGAGATACAAACACAAAACAAGCAAAATATATGAAATTGTCAAAGCAATTGTCAGCAAAATTTATGATGTTGTCAGTATTAGTCGGTGACCGACTTCCGAAATATATTATTAATAAACATACCAGCTGTTCCTCAAAACTATGGAAACAAACTTTTTGGAAGATACCTAGTACAATTCCGACATTTTTTCTTGTGCGGTGGCAAATTCACGTGTACAAAACCGGACTGGATGCTTCAAAGACCTTGCGGTCCGATTCCAGCAATTCATCGGCTACTATTACCAACTGTCACCTCGATACCTCCAGAACTATAGTGATAACCATTGCTTATTTTTGTAACACGTCAGCATCATCCGGACGGCGGAATAGTTTGATATATATATATTTTCCAAACAACGACCATGGTGAGGATGAGCGATTGATTGAACTTTCAGAGGATAGGGAACGGGACTGGACAATACTACGCGGTGAGTCTTAATTTCGTTTTATATTTTTTTTTTATGTATGACTGAGTATGGATTGGTATGCCTGTATGTATGAGTGCCTGTGTGTATATTTAGGAGTGAATATCTGTACGTATGTGTGAGGCTGTGGATGTGTGAATGTATGGAGGTATGGATGGAGTTAGTTCTATTTACCGATACCAATGTTATTGGTAGGGAAGATTTACAACCGAAATATGATAATATGATAATTAAAATTTTAATTTTTCCGCACCGCTTTAATAAAGTCAAAATGGGTTCCATATTGAAGTTAATTTGATTGGTTAAGCAAACTATGAGAATTCCAAAATTGTGTTTTACGCTTTATTTCAATTGTATAAAAAGGGTTGTGTAGAATCGGAATGCGTTATGAACTCAACCTCTGCTGAACCTAAGTTCCGGAAATCTGATGATGATTCTTTGGCATCAACCGGAGACGCTCCCTCAACTGAGAATGACGTGACAACTTTCATCCTTCATTGACCTTCCAATATCAACGTGAACTTCTTCCAAAAAAAAAAAAAATGAAGAAATAATTATCAAAGTCGTATATTGCATTGTCTGGTAAGCGATCAACAGTAATCGGTGAAATGGGGTGTGGTAATCGTATTCAAGCTTCATAGCTGCTTTCATATTAAAGGTGAGAGATTTTTATAGCAACTATACAATGAATAAGTTTTCTTCAAGTAACGGGATTACGTGATCTGTAAAACGAACAAAACACAAATATATCTTACGGCATAACAGTGGGATTAAGCTCTCCAATCAATCAAATCTTTTTTTTATTTCTGGTGTTAGTAGTTGTTTATCACACTGAATATCGAAGTTTTTTTTTAGGTATGAAAGACGACTGCCTGTGTATGCGTGAGTGTCTGGGGGTATGGATGACGATGTGTATACACGTAGGTGTATGAGTATATAGGCCAGCGTGTGTGTATGGAGATATGGATGGCGTGTAGGTGTGAGAGCGTATGAAGTGTGAGATCGTGGGAAGGTGTGCGTGAGTGTGGGGGTTGGACGCGGTGATCGTAGTTCTTTCGCTAACAGGGGTCGCCAGAGTCTCATTCTTTCACTTGCTTTTTTCTCATTTCCGTATATATCGTGTTTCGCGTACATTTCAGTTATTTGTGCTGAAGGAGCAGGAATTCTTACTCGATCCCAATGATTGAAGCTAGTTAAAAGGAGCTATAAATAAACCTCATCCAGGTACGCGACCTGCTATGCGACTTCGTTGATTTCCAACGAAGAAGCGCTTCATTACACAATGCTTACTTAAACTAATTAGAACGTTTACGAAGCGAAGACGTCTAGATCCAGAAAAAACACAAGAATCTTTAACCTTAGTAGAAGAGGAGACTATTGCCTTTAGATTTAAATTTTATAAAATATATAAAACAAAATTAGGGAGCAAACTAAAGAAATTTAATTTCAAAAGAAATATTTTTGCTTGATGAGTGTAACACTAACACATTATATATACTAAATGTATGTTATTTAATTAACACAACACAATACCACTCACTGTTTGATTTTTTTAATGAAATAATAAATAATATATTTTCAAAACTTTTTTCTTATTTTCTTTGCAAGTTTTTATAAAATTCATTGTTACGAAATGAAATTTAATTATTTTCTATTATATATAAAAATTAAAAGTCGGAATCGGAGTCGGTCCCGGAGTCAAAGTCGGAGTCGGATTTAAAATTTAAAAAATTGGAGTCGTAGTCGGAGTCGCTTAATTTTGGCACCGACTCCGCAGCCCTGCTTTTGATAGTGATGTGACATTTTTGATTGACGAATTTGTCGATTTTAACTACTATAATGAATGAACTATTTTTATTTCAGTCTGACAACATGTATGATAGCACCTTCCAAGAAGAGTGATGTATGGAGGTTTTACGATAAAACTGAAGGAAACAATAACTCTGCAAAATGTAGACTCTGTCAAAAACTAATAAAATATTGTGGCAATACAACTAATTTGATTGGTCATTTAAAATACATAAGGCTGCTTTTCAAGAGTTTAATAATAAATGTTCTAAAAAATCCGATGTTCAGAGCAACACAATTTATATACAATTAGTTCCCAATAGCTCTGATCCACTACCATCAACGAGCTCTGCTGGCATAATGGAATCGACTAGGATTAGGGATGCCGTTAAAAATGTGACTCTTCAAAAGACGATGTATGTGTTTCTATCCCTCCAGCTCCACAACGTCAGAGGTCTATTATGTCAAGTTTTGAAGAAATTAACGCTTTTTCAGAGAGAGGTGATAAAACAATAAGAATTAACAACGCCCTAATATATATGATGTGTAAAGACAATCAACCATTTACAATTGTTAAAAATGTAGGCTTTCGCAGCTTGATTAAAGTTCTTGCGCGACATTATAAACTTCCTAGTAAAACAATGTTGACTCGATGGGTTGATGATAAATACGCAGCATTATCAACAGTCTTCAAAGCTTAGTTGTCAAATATTGAATACGTTACTCTTACTACTAACATATGGTCTGAAACAATGAGCATGAGAAGTTTTTTTAGGAATAACAGCACACTTCGGTGAAGGTAATGATCTTTTTTCAATCACTCTTGGAGTGTACGAGTCAAACGAACGCCATACTTCAGAACACATAGCTGGAATGCTGCTGAAAACTTGTGCTGAATGGAGTATAGATAGTGACAAAGTTTCAGCTGTAGTCACAGATAACGCAGCTAACATGGTAAAAGCTGTTGATTTAACTTTTGGAAAACCATGTTTCGCACATACGTTGAGTTTGGTTGCACAAAATGCTATACAGCTGTGTACTAATCTGCGAGACTTGATAACCAAACTAAAAGAGATGGTAACTTGGTTTAAACAAAGCAATGTAACCAGTATCGAATTACGTGAAGCAACCCAGAAAGAAACGAAATTGAAACAAGAGGTCACAACGAGATGGAACAGTACTTATTATATGATCGAGCGATTTTTGGAGCTTCGCAACGTCGTCAATAATATAATCATTCGTCTTAAAAATGCACCACCGATGCGAACTGCGTCAGAATTATCTATTCTTTCTTCGGTTTTACAAATTCTGCGACCGATTGAAGCTGCAACTAAGAAAGTGTCAGGTGATAAGTACTGCACTAGCAGCAAAGTTATACCACTTATCCATTGTCTTCTTTTAAAAGTTAAACCTCTTAAAGTCGAAGAGTCTCTTGCCCAAGAATTGCATTCATTGATCCTGAAAGAGATTGACAAGAGAATGGGTGTTATCAAGAGAGTAACTCCTCTCGCTATAGCCACAATCTTGTGGGAAGATCACCACAAATTAGTCCACAAGAGCTGGAAAACGGCGAAACCTGACGATTCTATTTCAAATGAACTATCTATTTACTTACGTAGCCCAGTAGGCAGATTAAATGAGAACCCTTTAGAAATTTGGAATGATCTCAAGATTCAGCTAAATAAACTTCATACAATTGCATACAAATACTTGGCCATGGTAGGAACTTCAGTCCTATCTGAACTAAAATCGTCAATCAACAACGAAATAGACTGAAAGGCAAAGGTTTAAATAAACTGTTGTTTTTGCAAAGTCTCCCAAAAGAGCACTGGCAATAGAATATGACAGACCTAACAAAATTATTGCGGATGTTTTTTTTGTTATGTAAATTATAATAAAGATTTTTCTCATACATGGCTTTTACTTTACTTAGTCGAAGACTCACACAATATTGCTGCATGCCAAGGAACTTTAAGAAATCAACAATTTATTGGTGTTAAGTGATGTGCTGGAGTTCAAAACCTTTCTTGTTTTGAATATGTTGGAAAATGTTAGCATTTCGCCTTCACTGCCCTTCAAATCCTTGTTATACAATAAAGCGTACTAAAGTACAAACAAGGGCAAAGTCGCACGATAAACAATCGTCAAAGGATGTTATTCGTACATAACAATTCAACTTATGATATTGGTGATCATGTTCTTATCAGATTTGTTGAAAAGGTTTATCTTGTTGTAAACCTTTAATCGACAATTTACTTACAAAATTTAAAATTAAATTTTGTAACCAAAAATTGCAAGTGATTTCACAATACAAAACATTTAAATAAGTCAAAATGCTTCGTTTCATTTTTTTTTATATTTAAAAAATAAATATAATAAATAATGTGAACGAACTTAGTTTTTTGACTTGTGAATTTTTATATTGGGAAATACTTTAAATTAGGTCAAATTATGTTTAATTGTTTTTATTACGGTTTGCAACATTCCCCTCCGAATAATAATTAATTTTGAAGAATTATTAGTTATATCGAAAAAAGAGTAGTTTTTCAGACAAATATTAAAGTGGTCAGTTTTCAGTAATTTAGTTAGTGAGTATATAAGTGAACATTAGTATTAGTCTCAGTGAAAATAAAAGAGTATCAGTCAGTTGATGATTACAGCATCATTTTTCGGAAAGTATAACATACAATGTATATGTAGTCTCTGAACAGACATATTTAATAAAATAAGTAAATTTGTTAAACTGTTAGTGTTTCAATTAATGACCCTAGACTCGGGGTTATAACATTTAAAGAGTTTCAATATTTTTGAGTATCAGCAAGTCGATGATAACAGTATCATTGTTCGGCACAAGTTTTTCAAGTTATTAACCCTAGACAAAAGGGTATTACAGTTATTAAATATTTAAAAATATATCCTAGCAAAGAAGGGTATAACATTAATATTAATAATTAATTTGAAGAAAGTTAAAAAGTTAGCAGTAGTATTTTGGCAGTAGATTAAAGTGGTCGGCCAGCAAGAAAAGAGCTAACATTTTAAGTGTCAGTAAATTAAAAATATGCCATACGGTCTGAGTAATACAGCATAGACCTTCCAACGTTTTATGGATGAAGTGACCAAGGCGATTATGTATTCGTATATATCGATGATATCCTGGTGGCTAGCAAGGACGAAGATGTTCACCAAAAGCATTTACGTATTCTTTTCAAATGCTTATCATAATTTGATATTAATATTAAACTTTCAAAATGCGTATTTGGTGTCACTACCCTGGATTTTCTTAGTCATAAAATTTCTGCAGACGGCATTTTACCATCTGAAGAAAGAATTGTGGCTATTAGACAATTTTCTCAGCCAACATCCATTCTTTCACCAATCCATATCCACATCGCTGAACTTATAAAAAGAGGTAAGAAAACAAAATTTTCTTGGCCTGCCGAATGTAGTGCAGCTATTGACATAGTCAAACAAGCACTCATGCATACTACACTTCTAGCTCATCCAAAACAAAATGCTTTATTTTGCCTTGAAACGGGTGCTTCAGGTACTTCAGTTGGTGCAGTATTAGAACAGTATGTAGATAAATGCTGGCAGTGTAGTGGATCAACACCGAAGCCACTACATATCGCGTACCAACACCATTCGGTAAACCAACGCAAAAACAATCCAAACAAACTTTAAACTTACTACAATGTAAGTTCTCAATATTTCTTTAAAACCTAAATCTAATTAACAGTTTTATCCAAACAAACATCCCCAGCATTCAATCTAACCGATCTTAACAACCCAATCCATATCTCAGATAACATAAACAAATTAAATATTTCAAACTAAATAAAATACAAGTCTAAACCTCCCTAATTATAAATAGTTACCATGTAACCTACACTTTAAGTTTCCACATAACAAAAATCAACAAAAATCACCAAATAAACAAAAACCCAAATAAATCAATTATTGAGAAATATCAATAGTTAAAAGATTGATTACCCAATATTAATTAAAAATTTAACATAAATAAAAATGAACTCTCATGACTTTTATGTTTTTTTTTATTAAATTGAACGTTTACAAAAATTTCCTATATATAGTTGGAAATTTGTAACATCAAGAGAGTTATTGAAATTACGCCAACCCTATCGGTCGTAACGGCCGGACTCCGAGCCTTCAGAGTCCGGACCGCAAGAGTCTAGTTAAACCAACGCAACCGATACGTGTTCAAGTAGAAGGCTTCGCCGCAAAAGCCTGAAAATCTTAAAGTGTTCTTAAAATTTCAAAGTGTTTCAAAAAGTAGTGAAAATATTAAAAGAAAATATTACCAAAAGTGTTCAGTTAAAATCTTTACACGAATTGCAATTAAATTAAAAGAAAATATTAACAAAAGTGTTCAGTCAAAATCTTTATTTGATTTTCAATTTAAAGTAAAATATTACCAAAAGTGTTCAGTTAAAATCTTTACACGATTTGCAATTAAAATTAAATATTAACAAAAGTGTTCAGTCAAAATCTTTATGTTCAAGTAATTTAAAAGAAAATATTATCAAAAGTGTTCAGTCAAAATCTTTATATGACTTTCACTTTAGCTTAAAGAAATTATTACCGAAAGTGTTCAGTTAAAATTACACAATAAAGTAAAAGAAATTATATTAAAGAAATTTCATCTGTTTCTTTTAAAAAACAAAACTTGTCATTTTTCTCTCGCAAGCTATCGCCTGCGGAACAAAATACTCCACATTCGATCGTGAGCTGTTAGCAATATTTGCCACGATCAAGCGTTTTCGTTACTTTGTTGAAGGTCGCAAGTTCACTGGGTTCACGGACCACAAACCTCTGATATCAGCTATCGCATCTAAGACTGAAAGAAGCCCCAGACAGGCCCGTCATTTAGATTTTATAGCACAGTTTACTACTGATATACGACATATATCAGTCAAAGGAAATGTGGTTGCAGACGCATTATCGCGAACGTTTGAAGAAGACGCAATTTCTTGTACTGGATTGGACGTAAATCAACTTGTTATGCTTCAAAAGTCCGACACTGAACTTCAAGACTATATATCTAATGAAAAACGGTTGAATTCAAAACTTAAACTTGAACCTTTAACCACTAAAATTTCAAGTGAACCAATTTGGTGCCAGCTTTCTTCTGAAAAAACACGTCCGTATATTCCTAATGAACTACGACGGACTATTTTTGATTCATTACACAGTTTGTCACACCCTGACGTGCGTGCTTCTCAGGAAGCTAATATCTTCTCGTTACTTCTGGCCATCAATGAATATTGATTTTGGTCGAAGACATGCATTTCTTGTCAACGCTCAAAAGTCAACCGCCATACACGCACGGAATTTGTTAATTTTAACATACCCAGTGGTCGTTTCAAACATATTCATGTAGATCTAGTTGGTCGCTTACCACCGTCACATGAATATGAATATATTTTAACAACTGTTGACCGATTTACACGATGGCCCGAAGCAATTCCACTGAAAGATATGCGGGCGACAACAGCAGCAAAAGTCTTAGTCGATCAGCATATCTCGAGATTTGGAGTGCCATTAAACATAACCACAGATCAAGGTACGCAATTTGAATCTGGGTTCTTCTTAGAGTTGACAAAACTATTAGGTTCACATCGAATACACACGACAGCTTACAACCGTAAAGCTAATGGAATGGTAGAACGTTTCCATCGACAACTAAAATCGTCTCTAAAAGCGCACGGTAACACATTAAATTGGAGTGATACACTCCCCATTGTCTTACTTGGCATACGTTCTTCAATTAAATTTGATCTTGAATGCACCCCAGCTGATTTAGTTTATGGGCAAAGCCTTATAATACCTAGGGAGCTAGTATTACATACTGAAGATACTTCTTCTGATCCTTCTAGTCTGGTCGGCATTTTAAAACAAGCAATGCGTTAATACCTACAGATACCCGAAAGGCCCCTCAAGACCTTTTGGAATGCGACTACGTTTTTGTTCGAGTTGATAAAGTCAAAATAGGCTTGTCACCTCCCTATGAGGGACCTTATAAAGTCATAAGACGATTCCGGAGGAATTTTGTTATTGATATAAACGAAAAAAATGTTTCTATTTCCCTAGACCGTCTTAAACCGGCACTTATGACGGACGCTTGTGAGTCAAAATATGAAAAAACCACAAAAAAAGTTCATTTCAATTAAAAAAAAATAATTTTTCGGTTAAAGCTAAGCAGTTTTGAAGATGAAAAAAAGGTTCACAAAATTTTTTTTGTTTATAAATAGTTATATCAGGCAGTTATTCTTAACCGGGGGCGCGAAAAGTTTTCAGGGGGCCGCGAAACTGTTATAATTGATTATGTTTTGATATTAAAATTTAAAATATTTTTTTTTAAATAAAAGTAGTTTAAGAAATTGTAACGCTACAATTGCTGAATATCGGCCAGTTTTTTTACCGACCCCTTGTATAGAAGCTCACATTTTTTTTATGTCAATAATAATTAACAAACTCACTTTTGTTACAAAATATAAATCAGTTTGGCGGCGTATTTCGAAGAAATTAATAGAAAAATATAAATATAATTTAAATAAATGTAATTTAATTTAATATAAAAATAATTAAATAGTGATATGTGATATATTTTTAAAATATATGTAAAGGTAATTTTTATAATTATTAATTGAATTAAGCAATTATTTCTTGAAAATTGATTTAGTTAATTGATTAGATACACCATTCGTTGTTTTTCCGAAGAGAATAAAACCATACTCACAATAAGAAAAAACAATATAAAAACGCCGCTAACATTGTTACAGCTATCATAATAAGTTTTTTTGTGTGTTGTTAGTCATGTTTTTATTGGAAGTAGAAAATATAAAAAGAAAGAAAATATAAGATTACTGAGTACGCTTATAATTGTATACGCATTTGGTTTGGTCATCCTGCAGTCCAGTTCCTTTATATCATATGTTCTAGAACAAGAAAAGGAAATAATTTTTAATTTCGAGCCATCAAGCTAACAACATTAGTGGGCAAGGTCAGATGCTGCTAGTACATTCGACAACAGTTACTCAGGATTGCAAATCAACATGTGTATACTCTAGGATAAGTATTGATGTGGTGATTTGTATTATTCACTTAGTATAGTGGTTTTTTTCTTATTTATTAGTTTTGTGATATAAACAGTAAAACTAGTGATTAGTTTTGTGGATTAAAAAAAAAATAAAAAAACTTAGAATTAGTTATCGTAGAATTAATTATTGATTTTGGTAGATACAATCCGTATAATTAGGTAACCTGTTTGGTTGCTTTTCTCTTAATTATTTGCAGGTTTTTATTTACAGAACGCGGTGTAGGCTGAGCTCACCCTAGCTGCATTACGATAAGTCCGTTTTTGGTTTTATAGAATAATAATAGGAAAGCAACTCAAAACGGAAATTTAATTTAACCTTAAATTTTTTTTGTTAATTTTATTCTTTAATAAGAATTATGTTCAACAGAATCATATATATTAGAATCGTTTATGTTGAAATATAGTCATGTTACAATTTAATTAAAGTTTAAATTTTTAATGGAGATGATGAAGATGGGTTCCGGATTTACTACAAATAGGGTTGTAAGATTACACCCTTAGGCAACAAAAAATTATATCTCACAAGGCACCATCAATACCACACGCCCAGGCTGAGCTTAAAAATGGGTCCAAGTGTTGCAGATGGTGATTGTGGGATGTTGTAGCGGCTGATTTTTAACAATTGGTAACGTTACAAAATCTAGGTTTACAATGTCTACACTATAGCCAATATATTTTTTATTTATGAAAAAAGTAGTGTAGTGAAAATTTGAAATCAATCGGTCAACTCTAAAGGGTGCCTCGGCCACTTAAAGTTGAGAGGTTTTGTTGTGGTCATTATAAAAAAAAATTTTAATTTTTTGTACGACACTCTCCCATTTCATGTCAATACCAGTAAAAATATTATTTGCAAAATTTGAATTCAATCGGTCAATCCTAAGACGTGCCGCCGACCACTTTAAGTTGAGAGGTTTGGTTGTGGCCATTACAAAGAAAAACTTAAATTTTTTGTACGACACCCTCCCATTTCATGTCAATACACATAAAAAAATTATGCGTAAAATTTGAAATCAATCGTTCAACTCTAAGGCGTGCCTCCGGCCACTTAAAGTTGAGAAATTTTGTTCTGGATCTTAAAAAAAAAAATTTATTTTTTGTGCGACACCCTCCCATTTCGTGTCAATACCCATAAAAAAATTATGTGTAAAATTTAAAAATCAATCGTTCAACTTTAAGACGTGCGGGTGGCCACTTAAACTTGAAAGGTTTTGTTCTGCCCATTACAAAGAAAAATTTAAATTTTTTGTTCGACACCCTCCCATTTCGTGTGAATACCCTTAAAAATATTATTTACAAAATTTGAAATCAATCGCTCAAATTTAAGGGGTGCCCCGGCCACTTAAAGTTGTGAGGTTTTGTTCTGGCCATTACAAAGAAAAATTTAATTTTTTTGTGTGACATCCTCCCATTTCATGTCAATATCCGTAAAAATATTATTTGCAAAATTTGAAATCAATCGGTCAATCCTAAGACGTGCCTCCGGCCACTTTAAGTTGAGAAATTTTGTTCTGGACCTTAAAAAAAATTTTTTATTTTTTGTGCGACACCCTCCCATTCTCCTCCCAAAAAAATTATGTGTAAAATTTGAAATCAACCGTTCAACTCTAAGGCGTGCCCCGGCCACTTAAACTTGAAAGGTTTTGTTCTGGCCATTACAAAGAAAAATTTAAATTTGGTGTACGACACCCTTCCGTTTGGTGTCAATACCCGTAAAAATATTATTTGCAAAATTTGAAATCAATCGGTAAATTCTAAGACGTACCTCCGGCCACTTAAAGTTTAGAAATTTTGTTCTGGACCTTAAAAAAAATTTATTTTTTGTGTGACACCCTCCCTTCAGTCGGGGACACGCCTTAGAGTTGAACGATTGATTTCAAATTTTGCAAATAATATTTTTATGGGTATTGACACCAAACGGAAGGGTGTCGTACAAAAAATTTAAATTTTTCTTTGTAATGGCCACAACAAAACCTATCAACTTTAAGTGGCCGGGGGCATCCCTTAGAGTTGAACGATTGATTTCAATTTTTACACATAATTTTTTTATGGGTATTGACACGAAATAAGAGGGTGTCACACAAAAAATAAAAAAAAATTTTTTAAGGTCCAGAACAAAATTTCTCAACTTTAAGTGGCACGTCTTAGAATTGACCGATTGATATCAGATTTTGCAAATAATATTTTTATGGGTATTCACACGAAATAGGAGGGTACCGCAAACTGTACAATGAAAAAAAACTTCTAGTGTAATCTAAGGGCCACCCTATAATGTACACATTACACACTCGGTGTATGTTGCACTATTTCTAAACACATTACACTCCCGGTGTATATTGGTTTAAGATTTCTTAATTTAAAATAGCTTACATATCGTCGCCTTAATAATGAAACAACGTATTCGCAAAAGTGTAGTTTCGAGATAATTGAGTTTAAAGATTTTTCGATTTTCTGATTTTCGTAAACTCGGCAGCACTATTGAATGAATAAAGATATTGGAAAAAAAATTTCTACCAATTAATCTTGACTAATTTCCCCACAACATATTAAAATTTCACATTGGTACCTGCTGGCTTTTCTACCTAAAAAGAGGTGAAAAGTCATTCAGGTACCTTATACGTTATTTCATATTTCATATACGTTATTTCATTTTGCATGGAAGTACGATTAAGCCTAAAATAAATTATAATTGAACTAAAGCATGATATTCTTACAATTTTTTATTTATATGAACCGGTCTATCATGGAGTCATGAATGATGCTTATACAATATTTTAGATTTACCATTTCGTGTGGCGATCGTAATGTATGTAACATATACGACAATGATTTTACCCAAGTTATTATGGTGTAGGAATTGAAATATCGTACATGCATTTACGCTGTTTCAATATTTAACCAAATTCAAATTGGCATGTACGTTCATTATCAATATATTAATTTTCACCCCCAGTTATAAAATAATTGGAAAATGTTAAAATGCCACTCTATAGACATCCTTATGGGGAATGCAACGCACCCATTATATAATAACAACGTATATACGGCATACGTTATTTCATTATTAAGGCGACGATATAATTTTCATTAACTGATTTTGTTTTAATTCTAAATTTTGTTTTGATTTCTTTGTTTATAAATGCTAAATTGCATTTTATGTCCCGTATACCAAAATTATATGTTTCCATTGGTGGAAACACATTGGATTTTGTTTGGAATTTATCGAAAGATATTTTATCATCATGGAGTGGGGAAAAGTGTATAAAACCCACGGTAGCGTCCAAAAACGGGGTTGTTGTTGTGTGCTTGGACCGCGTTGTTGTTGCGTGGTTGGACACAGTTAATAGTTAATACATTGTCTTTTTTTCAATTAAGATTTTGAAATTTGTATTAAATAAAGTTATTATTTTAAAAGTTGTGTTAAATAAAGTTGGATTTTTTGTGTTTTATAATTCTTTTTCCTCAGGAGAGTAGGACCCTCAGGAGAGTAGCTACTCAGGAGAGTAGGACCCAACAGATAGAAGCAAATTTTGTTTTCTTTAAGAATGAATAACTTTAGAATAATAAATCATATAATAAAATAAGATACATGCTAAATATCATAAAAAATAAAAATGTCGAGTTTTAATTTAATAATTTCTAATAAATATCGTTTAAATATTTACTATCATAGACAAAATTGCAGTTCTTACGCGAGATAAAAACGATTTACATTCGTGAAATTGTCCATTCGAAGCTAACACGTCTCGTGAACAACTTTTCACTTACGAGAAAGCAGCGTTTTCATCTCTTGTAGCAAAGTGTACTTTTTTCATAGATTGAAAAACTGTTGTTTTAAAATAAAATAATAGAAATAAAAGATTTTGTAAATGCTTTTTACCACAACACTGTAAAGAAAGTATGCATATATTCAAATATTCATTGTAAATGTTGAATGCCCAAAAATCATGAAAAAAATTTCTAAGAAGGTATGTTGATTTATTTTTTGTCAATTTTCTGAATTAGTGATGTCCTATTATCGTGGGTTAAACACGTTCGAATTTATTATTTCAATTATCTTGAATTAATTTGTTATTACCATTTAATAAAATGAGCAAACAAGAAACATTAGATAATTTTCTAAATAAAAATTTGCCTAGCACTTCAAAAGAGATGTATGAAAATAGTTCTAATGATATTTTCACGGGTTACGAAACCACAGCTGATGCAGAAAACATTTCTACTCCTAAATGTAAAAGAAGGAAATATGACACAGATTATATAAAATTTGGATTCATCTGCGTAGAAATGAATGAGATTCCAAAACCACAGTGTGTTATTTGCAATTGCAACGCAGTCCTCTCAAATGAATGTCTCAAGCCAAACAAATTAAAACGGCATTTAGAAACAACGCATCCACAATATAAAAATAAATCAGAAGATTTTTTTATAAGAAAGAAAACCGAACTAAAAAATCAGAAATCCAGCATAAAAAAAACAACATTTGCAAATAAATCGTTAGTGAAAGTTTCATTTATAACTGCTTTGCATATTGCAAAATCAATAAAACTCTTTACAATAGCCGAAGGTTTACTGAAACTATGCAGGGTTAATATTTGGGAAGAAATGTTTGGGATGAACGAGGCTAATAAAATAAAAGATATACCCATGTCAAATGATATTATTGGTCATAGAACTACTATTATTGCGAATGATATATCCAAGAGCAATTAATGCAGCTTATTAAAAAGTCACCGTGGTTTGCAATTCAAATTGATGAATCAACTGACATTTCAAACTAAAGCATATGTTTGGGATATGTGCGGTTTATTGACCATGAGCAAGAAAATATTGTTGAAGAAATTATATTCTGTTTAGTATTGGAAACTAGAACAACAAGTGAACATATATTCAATAAAATTAATTCATTTTTTATATGCAACAGTATACAATGGCAAAACTGTGTGGAGGTTTGCACAGATGGTGCAGCAGCTATGACAGGTCGTCATAACGGTGTTGTTTCCAGAATAAAACTAATTGCAAATCCCAATATGATTGCTACTCATTGTTTTATACATAGGGATTAGGGAACAATTAGCTTGTAAAGAAATGAGTGCTGAATTACACGTAGTAATGATGGATTCTGTAACAGTCATAAATTTAATAAAAACGAATGCTCTTAATTCAAGGCTATTTTCGGCTTTGTGTGAAGAAGTTGGCACTGACCGCTCTTACTTCACACAGAAGTTAGGTGGTTGTCACGAGGGAGAACGTTAGCACGTTTATTAGAACTAAAAACAGAAGTGGCAATGTTTCTAAATGATAAAAAATCGAATTTGATGATATATTTCAAAGACAAAAATTGGATTGCGAAACTTTCCTATTTGGCAGACATCTTTTTCATTTTAAACCAACTAAATTTATCTATGCAAGGAAATCAACATAACATTTTTTCTATGCAAGATAAAACAGAAGCGATGAAAATTAAACTTCATAAATGGATAAAAAACAAAGAATAAAATCGAATATTTTTGAAATGATTCCAAATTATTCTCAAATGATTTTAGATAATGTTGAATTTGATAAAGAACATACAAATTATTTAATTCAATGCCAACTCCAAAAACTAATTGAAAAATTTGACAAATATTTCCCATATAATGAACTTGAAAGCAGAAAATTGTGGATTCGAGATCCCTTTAACAATTGGAGTAATACCAATTTATCTCCAACTGACGACGATGCTCTGCTGGAATTGACCAAAGATTTAATTTTGAATTCACTTTTCAAAAAAAAAGCTTAACACAATTTTGGATACATGTTCGGAAAGAATATCCGTAGCTTTTCACCATCGCTATACAACATTTATTGCCTTTTGCTTCCACATATCTATGCGAAAAGGGATTTTCTGCAATGGTTGATATTAAAACAAAACAACGTAATCGACTCCGAATAGACTCTTGCGAATAGCATTAAAATATAACACAGTTGAAGTGCGCATAGACAAATTAGTGGAGTGTATTCAACAACAGAAGTCTCATTAAATTGGAATATTTTTACTAATATAATGTATATTTAATATTAATCTATATTAAATTATAAATGTTGTTTTCAAATTAATTTTTTCATTATAATACCTAGGAGTTATATAAAATTACTATTTTAAAATATATATTATCATAACTTACAGAAAATGTATGTTTATATATAAATATGAATTTAACTTTTATTTTTGAAATATTTATGAATTATTTTTGTGTTTTAAAGTTTTATGTAACTGTTATATGTAAATAAATTTACTATTTTAAATGAAAATTATTGATTATTATGGGCCTAGCCGCGAAAATAGTTAAACAAAATTAAGGGGGCTGCGAAAATATTTTTGAATTTCAAGTGGGCCGCGACTGCTTAAAAGGTTAAGAACCGTTGATATAAGGTATATCGTTCGATACGATATTACGATACAACCTAATATATTTTTATCAATTAATATATTCATTAGGCATGACCAATTTTCAAACCATCTTTTTCTTCGCTCCCACCGGCTAATTCCATTTGACTCGAATATGAACTGTTTCCAGTTTTATTGAAATCGGAAAATAATTACCCACCGCGCAGTGGTGTCGAAGATAAGAAAATTAGCAGAATAATAGGATTTTTTATTTTTATCAGATACAATCATCTTAAAACATAATATATCTCATAATTTTGATTTTTTTTATTAAGAGCTAATTAATTAACGATTCTAACGAGCCTAAGCATGTAGAAATCGATCTTAGGAAAGCGATTTATCTTAATTTTTCTTCTTACATATACGAAAATTCAGTAAATCATAATAATCTTTTTTCAAATAGAAAAAATTAATTTTTAGGGTTAAATTTAAAATAATTTTTCATTCAAAAGCAACATTTTTCCAGAATAAATCAATAAATTAAATTAGATTAATTGTATGATGGGTATTTACATCTGTAGTTTGCGACCACCTGAATGGTGTATTGTGTACCTTCCTCGTCTTTAGTTAGAATGTTGTTGTATTCCGTGTCATCAACTTAACACCAAGTTCGGCGGTATCATTAACAACATGCAAACTTTGGCAAAACAACGTGGCTTTGACGAAATCCTCATTCCGATGGGTCATGTAGCAAAAAATCAATACAAATTCTAAATCGATTAAAAAAACTCTGAGTTTTTTCTGTGACAAAATCACTAATGTTCTTATTAGCAAAAAGTTGCATATGTTTGACTGCGTCAAAATCTCTTTTGCGAGTTTGGGGTGCGATGGGGATGTCTCGTGCTGGCACCTCAAGGTTTTGAGCCATTTTTCGTTTTTCATCAAACGAAATCTCTGGGTCGAAAAAGCCAAGCCTTCCGTTAAATAGTGAAGATGATAACAAATTTTGCTCAACATTTCTTCTGAAACTCTTTGGTCAATTTTTTTAAAAGCGATGGCCGATTTGATGAAATCCAAACCCTGATTTGCGGCTGCTGTTCCATCTATGCATTTGAACCAAATTTTTACATACAACATAATCAGAAAAATGCAAACGTCTCGAACTTTATTTAAATCTCCAACTGCAATATCATACTGATTACGAAACATAAGTATCTCAGGAGATAAATAGCTTTAGCCATCCAGCAGGCGTGACTTGTCGGACCTGGGCGTTTGAATTTGTAATTCTCAATGGTTTCGCCAAGAAAAATCAATGTAACTTCCAAAAATTCTTTATAGTCGCTGCGTAGGTGTGATTTTTCCAACTCTTCATGACAAAAAATTACTCAGCTTCTCACGAGTGTTTTGGAATTTTGTTTCCCAGTTTTTGCGGCCAAGCGTTCATAGCAGGCTCGTTAGAATCGTAAAATAATTAGCTTTTAATAAAAAAATCGAAATTATGAGATATATTATGTTTTAAGATGATTATATCTGATAAAAATAAAAAATCCTATTATTCTGCTAATTTTCTTACCTTCGACGCCACAGCGCGGTGGGTAATTATGTTCCGATTTCAGTAAAACTGCATACACCTCATTTTCGAGTCAAATGGAACATAATTAGTCGGTGGGAGGGATAAAAATAACAACTTCATAAGTTAGGTCATGTCTAATATTCATGTAAATGTGATTGAGATAAAAACAACAAGAGAAATTTACTCTCATTTTATAATATATAATTAATTGTAGAAATTAAGATTTTTTAATATTATCAGTCTTGTGTAAGCTTTTGGCTAATGAATTTGTTAAAATAATAAATAACAATATTTAAATTATATTGTAATAAACAAATTGAATTATAATTAAAGTTTTGTAAATATATAAATAGTGGTAAAACTATTGTAACCAAAACCACTATATAGTCTCAGTTTCTGAGGAAGGCGTTTTAGTAATGTATATGAAATTTTGGAGGTCACCAATAATTAAGGACGAACAGTTGTATGCATGGAAAGATGTTCTGCAGAAGATCGAGCCCCAAAATTTAAAAAGAGGAAATAGATGAAGTTGGTTAAAAGTAAAAATTTTGAAAAAAACTTATCTTCGACCTTGGCGTGGGGTGAGGTGGGGGGAGGGGTCATGTCATATGAAAGGTTTTTTCATAGTTTTTTTCTAGATTTTTTTCTAGTCCAAAATATTTTTTTTTTGTAATTTTCGAAAGTAATCCTTTCAACTTATTTTAAAATTTTCTCCTGTCTCCCCCCTTAACTTCGAACATTACAAAAGAAAAAAATTGAAAAAATTCACGGTTATACGAAATGATTTAAAGATTGAACGAAATCTATAACGGTCGGCTCATCATTTGAAATGTTATTTGGAGGGGGGGTTGGGAGTAGAAATTTCGTTATTATTTTCGACCTTGACAAGTGGGATGTCATATGAAAGGTAAAGGTCTAAACCAAAACAATTGTTTTGGTAATTTTCAAAAGCGTTTTCGACTTATTTTCAAAAATTTGAAAATATTTTCCTGTCAAAGTCCCATTGGGTAAAACAATAACACTATAAACTATTTTTATAATTTTAAGTTAGCAACAAAAGTGCTACATTTTCATCAAAGGCAGTTAGTCGTTTTCAATCTTACATCAATAATTGTGTTGTGTTGTTATAAAAAATTCATTTTTGATCAAAATCAATACATCAATAATAGTATCCAAGAATAATAATAAACCATATTGCACGACAATTAGATTTTTGTCGATAGAACATTAAAAAAAAAAAAAAAAAACTTCCTTGCTCAGAAGTTTTAAGAAATGAAAAAATATCAGAATAACAGTCGGTAAATGTATTCCAAACAAAATAACATCTTTAGTAAATTTCATACAATATTTTTAAAAACAATTTCATTAATTCCAATTACCTTTACTATTCTTAATTTGAAAATTCATAATTTTCTATTCTTCTCTCTTGATATATTAATTATTTTTCTTATTCACCTGAATCGAAAATATTCATTTTTAGAAATTGAAATATCTTTTTAAACCCCTGTTTATCTATTCAAAACAAACAAAAATAAAATTAATTAATCATTTTAAGTTTAAAAATCTAACAACAAAACAATTTGAATATATAACCAAAATTCAACAAATCAACTTGAAAAACAAAATCAACCACAAAGAATTAAGTGATATGTTTTCCTATTAAAATTACTATTAATATATAAAATTAAAAATTATTTAACACATGCCTGTTTTTTTAACTGACTCTCAGGATACAAATCTTTTGGATGATTACATATAGCACAAACTCGAACATTATCTGTATTAAAATATGTGCACATCGAACAATTCCATTCTTTTATTGTTTTTTTAAAGGATGTTTGTTGTTTAAGATCGCCGTTGGTTTTTATATAACTTGTAGTCCCATTTTGTTTTAATGTTGGTGATTTCGATGAGTTTAACTTTGTATCGGGAATTAATTTTGTTTGTTTTGTTTTATTATAATCGTTATCATTTGAAACTAATAGTTTTGTTTTAATTTTTTTCTCTGGATTTGCTTGATCTAAATTAAGGGCTTCCATTGTTTTATCGTTTTCATCTTCTTTATTTTCTAATGATACTCGATATATTTTACCCCATTTTTCATACGAACCAACACCATCTTCCATTTTACTTAGGGTTTTCTTGTGTAATTCTCGTTCTTCATAACTATCAAAATCAGAATTTCTCGAACTTGTTTTGTCATCTGTTATGTTATCATAATCTTGAGAATATTTGGAATTAATTGAGCTTCCACCAGCATAACCCGATACATGATATGGTGTTGAATAATTATATGTTGATCGACTATGTTTATTTGTAACGATAGGCTTAGGTTCCGGTATTAAAACTGGATCATTTCGTGCTGGAAAATGTGTTTCTAGACATCTTTGTGAATTTTGTATAGGCAATAAATGTTGATAATTCCCCGGATAATATGCATTATGATTATTCATTATCCAACCTGTTTGTACATCTCCAACTGGCATCATTGGCGCTTGATAATTATTTTGATGAGGCATATAAACGCAATTAGGAGGCATTACTGGCTGGTTCATAATCATATGTTCGGGAAAATAATTTAAATTTGGGGGATATGGTGCTCGTGTACCAGACACATTATAATTATGAAAATTATTTTGATTATAAATCGTCATTTGATTCATTTGATTTGCTAATATTGCATCTGTTTGATCTAAACTATAATTAACATCAAATTCTCGATTTCCATTCACTATTTTATTTGTACCATACGTCATTTGTACTGGTGGATATTGTGATGCATGTTGCATACATGAACTACTTGGATGATGATTATAGCTAGTAATTTGTTGTTGATTATTGTAATTAACATTAACATAATGATGAGGTTGAATTGACTGTTGATTTAAAATTGTTAAAACGTGTTCCAATGTTTCGTTTTCATTGCCAATAAAATTTTCACGCAATCGATATATATTTTCTAATGTAAATTTTTGGTCTAATGATAAATAAATTTCTCTTATAATTTGACATTCAACAGAGGCTGCTATTGCATCACGTGAAACATTTCGAATTTGTTCGGGACAAAGATCACCTTCTAAATATAATTTGTTGTTGTCTTTTTTTACATATCCCATTTGTTGTAATAATAATTCTGCATCGACTAAATTATGACTTACTTCATGTTGATAGTAACCTGAATATATTCGTATTGTTTTGTACTCTTTTCGCCATGGATGCATATATAAATTACAGGCATATATTGCGATTGATTCGAAACCAAAAGCTGGTTTAATATTATCTTCTTTTGTTATTCGACTTAACGATCTGAAACAAATAAATATTTTTTTTTTAAATATTTGGGTTTGATAAAAATTGTGTCGATTTTTTAGGGTTCCGTTTTTTATACGGAACACTATTGGTGAGAGTAAAACGTGTTTTTCACATTATATCGATTATCTCGTAAACTATAAATGCTATGGACTTGAAATTTGGCATGCGTATAAAACTAATCTGTCCACATGACGGATACTAATAAAACTAAAGTGGTTTTCGTTTGGTTTACAGGGCTGCGATGTGAGACCTTTGAGAAAATACATTTTTTTATAGATTCAAGTAGGGTATCATATGAAAGGGCTTCATTTCAGTATTCCATAAAAATTTATTTTGGAATTTTACACCTCACCATTTTTTGTATAATTTTGAATAATGACGTTTTTTTCGCGTTTTCTTACCTCGATTAGCTCCAAACCTATCTGATCGAAAATTTTCAAATGTACTTGGAATGATAGAAAAATTAGTACGTTTTTAATAAACAATATAAAAAAGTGTCATATTTCCATACTTAGATTTATTAAGGGGGTGGAAATGAGGAGGGGTAAAAACACTATTTAAAATGTGGTCAATTGGGGTGTCATTTGAAAGAGCACTTAATTTAGAATTCGTTGCAATTTTTTTTAGAATTTTGCGATGCCCAGTTTTTGAGTTATTGTCAAAAAAGTGCGAATTTTGACCGTTCTCCCCCCCCCTACGTTTCGACACTGATTGACAGAAAAATTTGTAAAAATTCACAGAGTTAGGAAATTTGCTAAATTTTGTACGAAAACTATAGCGAAGTCTCCAATAATTATATTTCTGTGTGTTTAGAGGACCGGGGTAGAGGGGAAAAAAAAACTTTTTTTGACCCAAGCGAGTGGGGTGTCATTTGAAAGAGCATCTAATTTAGAATTCGTTGCAATTTTTTTTAGAATTTTGCGGTGCCCAATTTTTGAGTTATTGTCAAAAAAGTGCAAAATTCAGACCATTTCGACACTGATTGACAGAAAAATTTATAGAGTTCATAAAGTTAGGAAATTTGCTAAAAATTTATAGAGTTAGGAAATTTGCTAAATTTTGTATGAAAACTATAGCGAAGTCTCCAATAATTATATTTCTGTGTGTTTAGAGGACCGGGGTAGAGGAAGTGACCCAAGCGAGTGGGGTGTCATTTGATAGAGAACCTAATTTAGAGTTCGTTGCAATTTTTTTTTAAATTTTGCGGTGGCCAGTTTTTGAGTTATTTTCAAAAAAGTGTAAAATCCAGACCGTTCCCCCCCATATGTTTCGACACTGATTGACAGAAAAATTTGTAAAAATTCACAGAGTTGGGAAATTTGCTAAATTTTGTACGAAAACTATAGCGAAGTCTCCAATAATTATATTGCTGTGTGTTTAGAGGACCGGGGTAGAGGGAGTAAAAAAAAACTTTTTTTTATCCAAGCGAGTGGGTGTCATTTGAAAGAACATCTAATTTAAAATTCGTTGCATTTTTTTAGAATTTTGCAGTGCCCAGTTTTTGAGTTACTATCGAAAAAGTGCTAAATTCAGACCGTACCCCCCCCCCCCTTCCATACGTTTCGACACTAAATGACAGAAAAATTTGGAAAATTTCAGAGTTAGGAAATTTGGTAGGTTTTGTATGAAAACTACAGCACAGTTTTTGAGTTATGGATAAGAAAGGGCAAAATTCAGATCGTGTCGCCACCTACTTTTCGACGATGACTGACTGAAAAATTTGAAAATATTCACAGAGACAGGAATATTGGTAAATTTTGAATGAAAATCATATCGAAGACTCAAATAATTATATTTCTGTGTGTTTATGGGATGGGTGTGGGGAGGGAAAAAAACCATTTTTGACCCAAATGAGTGGGGTGTCATATGAAAGAGCACTTAATTTAAGAAATGTTACAATTTTTTTAGAATTTTGCAATGCAGAGTTTTTGTGTTGTTGAAAAAAAAATATTTTTAGTATGTAGCTTTCCACCCCCCTAAATTTCAACACTCGATTGGCCGAAAAAATAATCAAATTTAATCCATTTACAAGCTGGTGTAATTGAATCTTTTTTAAGTTACCAAAAACATCTATGGATAATATTTAACCTGAATTAACATTTTTTTTGCCATTTTTGATCAATGTAGATTTGATTGTAATTTACTATTGACATTTACAATTTAACATTTATTTTGTTATGCGTCTATGGTCTGGAAATATAAGGACATTACAACACAACTTTTTGTCAATAATTTTTGATATTGTGTTCTTTTACATTCACGGAACCCTTGACGAGCGAATTTTATTCGCACTTGTCTGACTTTTTTTTATAAGAAATTCGATTTTCTAACCTTTTCCAAGGAGGTCTAGTCACGATATGCGATACGATATTTTTTTAAAGAATAATATGAGCATAGGACTCCTAATCTCAAGACCGTGTTTTCGAGCCCCAAACTGGGCACTATTTTGTATCGATCGCAAATCAACCTACCAACAAAAACTTCAAAAAATTAACTTTTCAAATTGATTGACTGCTTGCAAAGTAACACTTTTGATAATTTTAAGAAGGCTGATTGAGGGAATTCTACATTTACGAAAGAATAGTTTAGTTTATTTCAAATAAAGGGTAATTTAGTTTAGAGTTTCCGTTGTCCATGTACTGTGAGTAGCGTTCGTCAATTTGTTTACATTACTTAATTTTATCATTGTTTTTCACTTTTGATTCTTTTTATAATTTGTAAACAAACTCGTTTACGAAGGTGATACACATCTTCGCACTGTTTAGCGCAATTAATATAAAATAAAAGATTTGCGTCCATCAACACCATAGAACGAATGTTGCTGTATACATTTTATTAAAACAAATAAATTTTTTCCTTTCCTTGACACTCTTCAATTATTGAAACACTACTGCCTTCTTACTGTTGAAGTAACTGATAATTAGCTAAATAAATAGAAGATATGATGAGAACATAATAAGAGCATGATACTCTTAATCTTAAGATCGTATGTTCGAGCCCCACATTGAGAGCCATAATGTACCGAAAAAAAAACTTGATAGTTTTAGGAACTTGATGATTCTTCTACAACGACGCCTAATGTCATCGATTTAGTTTTCCTTTTTGTTTTGTGTTGCATTGGTACTCCAAAGGACTGTATATAACTTGCCTAAACCTGTATTAATTTTACAATTGAATTCAATTAATGTTTTGGTCGGTTATATGATCTAAAAGAGTACGTCTTATGTCAATCTTCAAAAACTTAGCGATTAAAAATATTCGATTTAAATAATCAATAAATTTGAATCAAGTGTTTACCTAAAGTATGAACTGTTTGTTTCTTCCTACGTTCGTTGAACAGTCTACCATCGGTTCTGGTGCTTACCATCAAGTGCTCAATACGCCTACTCGTTGGTGAAAAAGAACGAAATCTCGAAGATTCAAGGCGAAATCCTGAATGGAATGGGGAAGGTGAAAGGAGTAATCAATATAAATTTTGAAGGCAATCTTTTGTTATTGATAACTTGCCACTTTTTATTAGTTATTGCATAACGTATGACGAGTCCATTGAAAGTATGTTGCCGTAAGGGTTAAAAAAAACACGGCGTGCCCAATTGTTCTATAATAATTTCTACTATACAAGTTTTCTATCGGAGCTTAGTTTTTTGCGCTTTCAAAATGTGCCACTGCCCTGTTACGCTCTAGTTCCATTTAGTAGTCAGACCAAACACGCTGGCGAAGTTCTGAAGAAGTGGTGACTTAGATCCATGCCATTATTATCAAACCCAATGAGCTTAACCGAGTGAATTACATCGGGCAATACTTTTCAAAATATTTTCCAGTAGCAAATATTAGGAAAAAAGCTCACATACTAAAATCTGAGGAAAAAGGAATCATATAAACTGAATTTTACCATTGGTTTTAAAACTGATTGAAGCAATCCAACACTGTTTTAAAACCAAAAATGAGAGGAATCAGACAAAGAGTGTAGTAATATAGAGTGCACAAATTTCGATTATTCAAACTTTTTTTAACTAGTCTACTAAGTTCACCAGAAGGAATATTCATCACAAGAATTGCCAGTACTTTCTTTCCGCACCGATCGATTCATCAACAGACTTGGGTCTCAACGAATGGAAACACTCGAAATCAAATTGATCACGTGCTAGTTACAGCACGTTTCATTTCGAGTGTTCTAGATGTGCGATTCATTAGAGGTGCATACATTGGAAGTGACCACTTTCTTGTATGTGCTAAAATAAGGTTCCACTTCCCAGACTCAAGCATTTCGAAATTCAATCAACGGAAACGTTTTAACATCTCATCACTAAAGAATGCTGAAACAGAAGAGAGACATCAAAACCATATTGTCGAAACATTGGAGAAATCAAAAACCATTAATGGAGACGTCGATAAGTCATGGTATTTGCTCAAAGATACTGTTTTAAGCGCTGCTGAGGAAATACTTGGACGACCACAAAACCACTCCCAGAAGCCATGGATGGATCAAGCATGTCTTGACGCTATTCAATACAAAAGAGATTGCTATCTGAAATGTCTGCAAGGACGCAACACCAGGTCCACGAAGGAGAACTATAAACTGGCAAGACAAGCCGTTACAAAGCTATGTAGATGAACGAAGCAAGAATGGTGGAAGGTGTGAGGAGATTGAAAGCTTCAATAAGGAACATCAATCTCGCAACTTCTTTCAACAGGTTAAAGCCTTAAAGAAGGGCCCTCAAACTGGATCGACTGCTATTCAAAACGAAGATGGAGAGCTGCAAGTAGACCTTAAAAATATTTTAGATGCTTGGGCCGCTTATTTTGAAAATCTTCTCAACTTAAGTGACCAGCAACAAGTCGGGCTAAATATCAAAGTTTTTTAAAATCGACTCCGGTTTAAGACAAGGTGATGCTATCTCTCCTATACTTTTTAATTTAGCCTTGGAATATGTGTGCCGTCAAAAGAAACTACCGACTAACAACAATATCCTATCAATAAACACAGTACAGATGATCGCATACGCTGATGACGGATGTTACCATCCTCGGCCGAAGTGCAGCTGTTATAAGTGAGACTTTCAAGTCGCTTGAGAGCGGTGCTAGGAAAATTGGTCTGCAAATTAACTACAATAAAACCAAACATATGAAAGAGAGGCTGAAAGAAAAGATTTGATCTGCGGCAATTACGAATTGAGGGAGTTGAATCTTATTTGGGATGAATGCTTGACTCAAATAACAGCATACTTAAAGATATAAAAGCTCGAATCGCTACAGGTAATCGAACTTTCTACTCAATTAAACCTCTCCTTGGATCACCGTATGTATCAACTAACACCAAGCTCAAGTTATACAAGACATTGATTAGACCGGTTGTGATGTATGGGTCACAAACGTGGACCCTTACACAAAATGACGAAACGCATTTATCTGTATTTGAGCGTAAAATTTTTGCTATATTTTTGGTCCACTTAAGACAGACGATGGAGAGTATAGAACCCGATATAACTTTGAGAACAGAGACCTTCTTGAGGGTCCTGATATAATAGGTTGTATCCGTTCTAATAGGATTGCTTCGTTTGGGCATGTTCTGCGAACCGATTCAGTCTGGAATGATTAGAAAAATGTACGTTAGTACCCCAGGGAGTGGGCGATCGCGAGGTAGACCACGACTGCAATGGGAGACTGACGTAATAAACGACCTTAAAAAAATCGGCTGCCATGATAATTATGTCGCTGTTGCGAATGACCGTGGTGAATATTCAATGCTGATTAGCATGGCAACGCTCCTACATGGAGCATGAACGCCGTTAAAAAAAAATATGCAGACGACCGTACGATTGAAGTAGAAAGCTAGGATTCTCAAGTGAAAAGTTCGCTTCTACTACATGGACGAACGTAATAAACAACACTAAGAGGCATTGTTTTGATAAAAAAAAAAAGAAAAATATTTTTAGTATCCATTTTTTTGCAGAATATTTATTGATTTTTGAAGAATACAAAAAAATTAAACATTCGAAAAGTTATAGACTGGTGAAATGGGGGCTGTAAAAATAGGGTGCGTACTGGTTGACGTGGTTTCAGCTTTTGTAGTGTTTTGAAACTTTAAAATTTTTCATTAGAAAAGATGACGATATGGTTCGAAAAAAAAAATACAAAATGGCGACGATTTGAAAAAACCCTTTTTTTATCCATATTTTTTGCCTTTCCGAATTTTTTAAAGATAGTAAAAAATTTTTTTCTAAATATTCAAAAAGCCAAGGGCCAAGCTATAGAGCGATATACAAAGTGAATCGTTCGAGTTGATGAACTTGAGATATCATGTCAACCATCTAGAAAAAGTTGTTTCGAGAAAAATATGTAATAACAAAACTGAACTGAACAATAAGCATGAAATAATTATAAAAAAATACGTTATAATGACTTTTTAAACTTGTTGAATGAACTACTTGAAGTGATAATAATAATATATTAAAACAATCCGTATTATACACTTCAAAATTTTTATTTAAATTTCCTAATATTTTTAAACTCTAAGAGGCCTTCCTCTGGGATAATTGTTTCTAAACATTAGAAACAATTATCCCAGAGGAAGGACTCTTAGAGTTTGAAAATATTAGGATATTTAAATAAAAAATTTTGAAGTGTATAAGACGAATTGTTTTAATATATTATTGTTATAATGACCGCCGGACTATAGATTTCCAAGTTGTATATATGCAGTATGAAAGAATGTTCTAAGGGGAGTCTTCCTCAAATAGTCGCACAAAGTTTGCCGTCTATTGTTTGATTCGCTCCGGTGACTCCTTTGTGAGACCAACCACTATACTATCCTTAACTTATGGGCCGAAGCAAATTTTTCGAATTTTCTGATTTTTTAATTACTATCCCTAACAAATTACCATCCCTAGTGTTGTGGCAAACGGGCGCACAAAACGGTTCACATATGAATACAACTAAAAAACATAAAGACGCCATCGCTAATTGGTGGAAAAGTAAAATCTTTCTGGAACCATTTCATCTTCTACCTTTTTTGTGTTTTTTTTATTATCATAGTTGTTGCATGGTGGTGCGTATAACACGTCTATTTTTTAAATAAATTTGTTTCTCTAATTCTAAAGAATATTCTATTATTTGTATATTTTACTGTTAAAATATAATACCGTAATAATTTAATAATTTTAAATTTTTACTATCATGGGTTTATTGCAGTGCAGTAAACAATTTAAGTGTGTTCAATAATAATTTAAAATTTTAAACAGGAGGAGTTTAGATGCAGATGATGAATTGTCAGATATAATTGATACAGAAAATTATGATTCAAGTAATGTTTACAACAACTGCAGCGACTCATATTAGAATAAAATTTTTGTATATATTTTGATTCATGCACAAGACTAAAAGGAGTTTTTTGAAATATACTTTTGTAACGACGGACTATTTTCAATTTTTACACTAAAAATAGTAGTTTTCAAATTCAATAATAATTTTATTAATTTTCTTCAATTGTGACGTTTATCTGTACCACTGTACATTTAAACATTTTTTTTATGTTTTAAATAAACTTAATTTCAATTAAAAATACAAGTTTTGCAAGATGATTTTTTTTATTTGAAAAACAGGAGAATTACTTGATGGAAAATTAAACAGAAGATCGATGATAATATGATATATGTATAAACGATCAAATTGTTTGGATCGAGTCAATTAGTATAAATTTACAATTAGTATATAATTTTTAAATGTTCAATTAGGACATAAATTAAAATCGAAGAATTGTGTGTGATCGAAAAATTAAAGTTTTAATTTAATAAACTATAATAATGGTTCTTAATAAATTCTATTAATTTGATATTTGTTTATTTTCATTTATAAATTGTTTAAAAATATATCAATTTTATACCAGAATATTGAGTTTGCATTTTGTGAAATTTCAAAAACATAATTCGTTTTAGTGATAATTTGAATTGAGATTTTAAGCCTAAAGAAAATCTTTATATATATAAATATGACAGAACCAAAAAAAATCGAAAGCTTAAGTTTTTTAAGGAAAACTAATGTTATACTGACGTGTTGTGTTTTATTTGGATATGCAGTTATTTACAATTTGAAAACATTAAAATTTTGCAAAGTTAATTAAATAATAATAGTTATGAAATGTTGTATAGATTTCCAACCGATACAAAATATTTAAATGCATGGTTAAAAGCACTAAATTTAAAACCTTGGAGACCGCAGAAACATGATGTAATTAGTTCGCAGCATTTTGTGGAAAATTGTTTAGATCAAAGTTCACCGTTAAGGATACGTCTTAAGAAAACTGCAACACTTACTATTTTAAATCAAATGTCTGGGGAATTGTTAATAAAGGGAGTTATCACAGAAGATAAACGAAGACGTAAAATAAAACATGAAGAAGACAACATTCAAGATAAATTAATGTAAGCTTTTTTTGAATTTTAATGTATATAATTTTTGATTTGTTTTTAACTAAATTATTTTATTTGTTAGCCAATTAATAAATTTCTTTACAATTTCAAAGTGATTCATGATAAGAGATTTGCAAGTGTTGATTAGTTTGTCATGGATTCAGTTTTCATATATTTTTTTGAGTTACCGGTGTAATATAATTTATTATATTTCGTATAAAGTCCAAATCGTTACACTTTATTAAAATCTGTATATGATTTTATTAATTTTGTTATTTAAGTTTAATATTATATATTTTAATGGTCGTTACCGTCTTTTTATCGAGTATATCAGCTTCAATGTACATGCAATAAAACGAATATCCATTGCAAAAAGAAACATCATTCAATATATATTAATATTTATTGAGCTCGTCGTATTACAGAACGGCAACCGTTTATTTGCGACTGACGGCATCTGTTACAGAAATAAACTGACTGACTACATTTTTTGTGATTATAATAATATTCTTCACCTGTACACAAAATTTCAGATTTAAGAAAGTGCTTGCACGATGTACCGTTTTTTTTACAACTTCAACACGTGACTGACGCGTTCGGTTACAGGATTTGTGTGACTGACAAGCATAAAACTTATTTTTAATTAATATACTGCTCTCAAACTAATTTTCAGGTTTTAGACAGCAGTTGCAAGGTACATCGTTTTTTTACAAAATTATTTTACTACAGCCCCACCCACTCTAAACGCTAACGAATCCAGCTGACTGACGGAAGACTATTTGTCTACTCAACATATGTGACATAATATTAAAAAATCAGCCTTTAGAAAGTGCTTGCAATTTTTTGTCGCTCGCCTCTCGGACTACTATTCAAACTGATTAAAAAAAATTAAAAAGCAACTTTTTTTAAATTTTTTTATATATTGTATTTGTTTAGATAACATGTATCCATAATGCACAGTAAAAAATGTAATGTTTAATGCAGGCACAACAGCAAATAATTAGAGGAGAGGAGTGGAAAGTGAAGTAGCACGAAAGGCAAGGAGATATTAGAGGTAAGTGAAGGAAATGTGTAAAGGGATGAGAAAACCTTTTAATGTGAGAGAGTTAGTTTCTTTATATTAATCTCAAATTTTTGGAATTTCTGGTTTAGTCCGTCTAAAATTGTATTTGTTCATCATTTTTTCGAACAATTTATATCATCAAAAAATTTTAACCACTGAAGTTCGAGAAAATAATGAACAATTAGAATTTTAATCGGACTAAAAATCTTTAAAATTAAATTTCTCAAGAACACGAATTAACGCCTCTTTGTAAATTTGATATATTTTAAAGTAAGGTTAGAGCTATTTTTAAAAAAAAAAAAGTTAAAATTTAATTGATTTTAAAATTTTTTGTTAATGGAAGTTGTTTGAAAAAATGAAGAAAAATTCGAATTTCAGTCGTACTAAAAATCTTTAAAATTAAATATCTCAAACGCAAAATTAACGCCTCTGAGTTAATTTGATATATTTTAGAGTGAGGATAGAACTATTTTCAGAAAAAAAATTAATTTAATTCCAATTGATCTTTGACCCTAGCGCCATCTTTAAAAAAGTTTTTTTAATATTTTTATTTAAAAATTAATTATAAAAACAATAAATTAATTTTTTTTCAAACGACTAACTGATCATCTATCAAACAAAAAAAAGTTTGATGAAATCGGTATAGCCGTTCTTGAGCAATTTAATTTCAAAGTTACATCGGATTGGCAGAATTTTCATTTTTCATGCATGTTGGGGTGCCCCCTGTGCTCAAACTATTTAACTAATTTTAAAATAAGTTGTATTTTTTATTTTGTCCATACTACTTATATGCCAAGTTTCAGGAAAATCAAAAATGGTCAAGTTCAAATTTCGACTTTTTCACCTGCGTAGATCGCGTTTTTCAACATATCACTAATCGAAACTATTTTTCAATGAGCCTTGAGATGGAAAATGTAGGATAAACACTTGCAAATCGACGGTTCTCTGCTGATTTCCAATTCCAGTTCAAGAGTTGCAATTTTTAATCGTTCAAGAAATGCTAATAAATATTGATGTTTCTGAATCAATTCCCACTAGCAAGTTTCTATCGTTTTTTTTCCAAAACAATTTCCTTTATTTTCTCAAAGTTGTCTATGATGAATTTTATCATATCAACTTTGAGTTCCATAGCGGGTCGCTCCCTCCAATCTGTTTTGTAGGTTTATGTTTAATGACCGATTGAAGCAACAAACTACATTTCGCAATGCTTGTATCAAATCTTTAAACCGCTTGCAGCTTCACTTTCCAAGATATTATTGATCAAATGATCAGCACAACTAATTCTATTGCACTTTTCAAGCGCATTCACCATATTAGACCCTCGGTCGGTGACAAAAACGAATCTTTTCCTAATATATATATCCAAAACAATCCCAAACAACACTTTGTTGATGTGGACGTTTTGCACATATTGTAAATATTTTTTGATTTAAGTTTGTGTGAGTTTAATTACTGTTCATTATTTTTTGTGATTGATTTATAATTTCAACGTCCTTTAAAAAATGATCATGATATTTGAATGTGAACAATGTACACTGCACAGCGCTTATCAGATATTTAACTCTCCTTCAAAGTTTATACAATTACACTGGAGCTAATTATAAGTAATAGTTAAATTGTAATAAATAAATTATGCTAAAAAAGAAAAAAAACCATTTATGTTTCATTTAAAGTTGCTGAAAATCAGTACAGAATCTGAATGAATCGAAATTGTTAAATCCAACCGGCTTAGATGGTTTGGTCATGCAGAAAGGGCTTCATTAGGAAGAAGGATTAAAAAAGAGTCCAACATGTGTTCGTTAGAGAGGAAGACCAAGACAACGCTGTGGTGATGACTTCATCTTTCGTAATATAGGATAAAGAAATGGGATCAACAAGTAATGGAATGAGATGAATGGAAATTGACTGTACAGACAGCTAAAGAGAAAGTTCACCGTTCCAAAAAATAAAAGGAAAGTAACATATCAATGATTATTAAATAATGTTGGATTAATTTTACAGCTCAATTAAATAATGAATTATATTGATATTAATACATTAACATTTTTCTCAAATAAGTATAAAGTTACAGCATGTATCAAAATATACCCCAAAATACCTCTTACACGTTTATATAGCGGGCCGTTTCATTCAAGACAGACGTGCGCTACAAGCCGTCTAGCATGGAGAAAAGACACTTGTGTTTCATTGGTTTTAAAGCGCCAATGACTCGCCATGATGTAGAATAATTTAGTATAGGGAGTATCTGATTGATTTGGGCACTATTCATTTAAATCATTATGTATAAAAATGCACTTTACGAATTTAAAAAAAAAGTCAAAAACGTACAAATATAGATTATTATATTGTTACGATTCTACATAAACACAACGAAGGAAGGTTAGAAAAACGTAACATTGGTGACAGCAGCGGGATTAGTAATTTGTTAATAATGGTTTCTTTAAGTGAATTGAAAGTTCCTAAGCTAAAGAAGGAACTATAACAACGTGGATATTGTTAAAAAGTAGAAACAAAAGTGAACTGATGCTTCGGCTTCGAGAAGCTATGGAAGCCAATGGAGAAGAAGTAGAGTGTTACCAGTTTGGAGTAATTGCAACAAATAGTGATTTAGTTGCAACTGAGGAGAAGAAAATTTTGTTGCGGAAACAACAACTCCATTGCCACCTGCAAACTGTGATTTTACGCAGTTAATGGCTATGATGCAACAAATGAGTTTGAACATCAGTCAACAGATAGCTGCTAACAAAGTCGAGTTGAATAAAAAATTTGATTAGGAAAGTCTTAACATCAATCAACAAATGGCTACAAATGAAGCCTCAGAAATCAGCCTCAACATCAACCTACAGATGGCTTCAACCAAGGAAAAAATTAGTGTAACAATCAGCTAACAACTAGCTTTAAAGATGAAGTAAAATAAATTATGGACGAGAAACTTCTAAAAACGTCAACGGCATTCGATGGAAAAGACGAGAAAATTCAAGGCGAAATCCAAGAACTAGAACAGAAAGTACTTGATGAAAACAGGAAGGTACTTTCCAAAGTAAATATGATTTCGAAAAGAGGTTGTAGGATGTTGAAACGGCTAAAGTGACTTACTAAGTGGTACATCAAGTATCAAATATAAAATTAAAGCCACCATCATACGACGGTACCACTTCATTCAGCATCTTCAAGTTCCAGTTTGAGACAGCAGCAGACTAGAATGTTTGGAACGCTGAAAATTGTCTAGCTGCATTGATAGTTGCGCTTAAAGGAGAAGCTGCTGAAGCATTACAATCAGTCCAAGAAAATGATCGCAAAAGCTATCCAGAAGTAATGAACGCATTAAAATGAAAATACGGTAGCTATCATAAAAGGGAGTTGTACAGGATTGAGTTAAAAGGTGGCTTGCAACGAAATGCAGAAAGTCTTCAGGACTATTCCTCGGTAGTGGAACGACTTGTACATTTGGCTCACTCCAATACTCCACCGAATTTTAAGGAGAAGATGAAGATCAAAGCCTTCATTGACGATATCCAAGATCCAGAAACCAGAATAACGGTAATGGTAACACCAAAAACTTTTCATGAAACAGTAGCATACGCAATGCAATGTGAGATGGCACAAAGAATCTGTAGGTCATCTGTTGGTTTCAGAAAAAGGGATGAAGATAAGAACAACAGAGGGGAAGTTTGGGCAAACAGAGGTAGGAGTTACATCAGATGCTCGGTATGTGATGATGAAGAGGGTCACATGGCACGAGAATGCAAGAAAAATAGAGAAGCAGAAAGATCGTCGTCTTCTGTGAAGAGTAGAGTAGCCGAAGAGAAGGAGCACGTAAGGTTTAGGAGCAGCAGATGGAAACTCTTGTGTTGGATATGTAAGAAATCGGGCCATATCTCACAGGATTGCTGAAACAGGAAGCGTGAAAGATCTTCGTTTCTTTTTCAACGGAAGTCTGTGGAAGACAAAACTGTGATGCCAAGAAGTGAGGTCAATGTTACCTACATCCCTATTTCAAGAATGGTAGTAAATGGTGAAAGTTTAGGTACCGAAGGAAAAATCAAAGGTAAAAGATGATTTATAACACTGAATACAGGTTCACCTCGAACATTTGTTCGCAAAAGTTTGATTAGCGGCATTTTGGGACCATCAGATGGGTTAAAACTGCAAACAGAAACTGAAGAATGGGCTGATATAGCAGGGAAAAGGATCGGTGAAATAAAATTAATTAGGGAACAACCGCTATCAACAAGAAGTGCTAGTGGCAGACATAATGGATGAAGTAGTTTTGAGGATGGACTTCATGAAGGCGAGTGGATTAATCTTCGATTTTTGATGTGGGATTCTAAAGGTTAATAACGTTGAGAAGCCACTACTTGTGATTGAGGCAGAGTCTACAGATATTGGCAGCGATGAGAAACTATGCAGTGCAGAGGAAAATCCAGAACCATCATCCAAACAGATGAAGGAAAGAAACGTCAACCGTTTAAACAACCGTCGAAAGTTAAAATGGATACAAGTTCAGGTGCATAACGAAATGGGCAACGTAAATGAAATGGTTCAAAGAGCTTCAAACGGGGACGAATCGCTGGTGCAAATACGGCAAATGGGAGTGTACGAAGAAGTAAAAACTCAAGGGAAAAAGAAAAGGGGAACGTCCGAAGAAGTAAGAATCAAGACTCAACTAGGTGGGCCGACATAGAACATAGTGATGGGCAAGAACTTAGAAAGGAACTGAAAGTAATTTTAAACAGCCTGAGAAATAGGAAAAGAAAAAAATGTTTGGCTTCAACAATTGGAGGAGAGATTTAGAACCAATTCGGGACGAACAGGCTTAGATGGAGGGTAATGTTACCATTCTACAACACAATGAAATACAAATTGTATTCGACGTGACATTTTCCAATAAATAGGGTTAAAGATAAACAACAACAACAACATGAAATAAATTTGAATTATTTTATGCATCTAATCAACATGTTAGGTAGAAAAATAATGTTATCGAATATTCTTAGATTGACCTCAAATAATCGGAAGTGACCACGAATGATAGAGAAATTATGCAGAATTATATACATATAAGGAAATCGCTCTTGTGTAATTGAATAGTTTTATTTTAGACCTGCGATAGTTAAGTTATAATTAAAATTGCGATAGTTTAAGTGGAATGTGAAATTAAATTAATTATAAACAAAACGTTGTACCGTGTATATAAAATTGTGTAAATAGAAGTTACTTTTAAATAAGTTTTTGTAAATAAAGTGTTAAGTAGAAATATTTTATGTATTATTTTGAACGCTATGGCCTGGACATTTCTTCAATAAACCGTTGGAGATTCAGAAGCTATTGAAGAATATTCTAGTTAGGAATATTGCTTTCTGTATTGATTTTCTGTTGCGGAACAATTAAGGAGATAAATACTTAATGAAACCTAGTGTTAGCGCTTACTAATCAGTAATCGAACTCAGAAGGAGATTGCGTTTATCGAATTGAGATTAAGGCCAATTCAAAGTATGGTTGGAAAAACGTAACAATATGTTGGGAATTAATTTTCTAGCTAAGATTGAGTTTTTACATTAATATTTTTTACGTGATATTTTTTCGCGTGTGATTTGAGGTTGTGATATTTTCGATATGTGATATTTTCGCGTATAGTGTGATTTTTTCGCTGTGATATTCTTTCGTGTGTGATATTTGTGATATTTCCGACACTTCTAACTTATATAATATTTAACACGAGACTGAATAAAAAAATATAATAACATTAACAAATGATGAACTATTAAAATTGCATTCCAAAAAACACATAATTGAATTGTATCGTATACTTGCCGAAAATAAAATTCGTTTGCCTTTATTATTTCATTGTTGTTTAAATTTTTTCTTTATTTTATTTTTTTATTATTGTTTGATGCAATTGTTGGAATTTATGTGATTACGATTTAAAATTAGAGTGTAGTATGAATTATGATAGAGATGAATATATGTATATAGTTTAATTATAATTTATTTTACTGAACGTCATTTCCGTTTGAAAACGTTACTTCCGTTCGAAAAAAGATTTGAGTTACAAGTCATATCGCGCCCAAAGAAGTTTTGCTTCAAAAACTTTTTATTAATTTAAAAGTTACAAAAAAATTCAGCCCATTTGTCAGAGGTTTAGACGTTATTGATTGTACATAATCGTTTTGTTTTTATAAAATGATATCTTATACTATTTTAGGTGAATTTTGTTTTGAAAAAAAATTGATCCTATGACAGCGTCGAATTCAATTGATAAAAGTGTTTTTATAAATAATGTCAGAGACGTTCCCTCCATTGGCATTATCGAGGAACCTACATATCAAATTAAGCTATAAAAGTTCGAAAAAAAAGATGTACTTAAGAAGCGAAAAGTTGACATAAGTGACATGTTTCTGTGAAAAACGACTACAGAGCGAATAAGTTTCTATGGGTTACGAATTTTAAACAATTACATGACCACCCTGAAATTCAAGTCAAGTTCCTGGCTCTCGCATCGCATGTGATGTTACTACTTATTTTTTTTTTTAATAAAAAGTGTTGTGTAGTAGGAATTACAAAATGTGTCACAACAACACATAGATACCTTTTAAGACCTAGATCCCACAACAACATGCGTCTTGAGGGGTTGGTGGTGGATGCTTTTTTTTAATCTTTGTGGATTGATGGCACACGAGACTATTGAATCGGTCAAAGCATTCCATTTGTACGATGTACGCACAAAGAAATCCCTTTGCATTTTATTACTGACAGTGAGTAATCTCGACACCGACTGCCTGCACAGGGGAAAAACATATTTCTGAGGCATTATGGACCTGATTTCATCCGAGGACTGCTGGTGACGATATTTATAAAAAAACAACGAGATCAGCAACAGCGCGACGATGTTGTAGGGAATCAAGATTTAATGTTCGAAATTTCGATCACCAACAATTCGTATAGCACGCTTTTGAACAGAGTCCAAAAGACCCAGAATGGTAACAGATGCAGCGCCCCAAACTTGACAACAATGCTCCATGCAGGGACGAATATAGGACTTATAAATGTGGAGTAATTGATGCGAAGTAAAATATTGTTTACATCTATTGAGGAGGCCGAGTTTTCTTGACGCGCTCTTTGCCATGGCCATTATATGATCGTTCCAGAGTAGGGATTACAATCCCGGGACCCCGACACATTTTTATGATCCCGCAATCCCGGGATTATTGAAAGAAAATCCCGGGATTACGGAATTGTCATATTTGCCGTGATTAATGAATGAAAACACGGAATCCTGTTTTGTCGATTTGCATTTTTGTTATTATTGGTCATATGCAATAAGATCCAATACCACTGGCAATAGCAATCAAAAAATATTTGTTAAGGTTTATATCTAAGGGATGATAAGGGTTAAACTCTATTCAGTCAACGCTTGCACCTTTAATCTTGTTCCACTCTATCATGAAATATTGGCTAATGCACTTGTAGCTCTTCAGGATGTACTGAGCCAGAAAAACACAGCAAACCAATAAGTTCACGAGTTGACGAATGTCTCAATAACTATATAGCATAAAGGCAAGGAAAACCGAAACATTTTAAGTATTTAAGTATTTGCATAATGGAAACTCTGCTTTTGTTTGATACATCGAATATATTTACTGTTCCAAGTCGAAGCTCCATAAAAGTTTTTATTGAAGATTATTTAACGTTACATCAGCAGTAACAGACGTGGGATGTGAAACAGGTTATCCAACTACTCACATTGCAACATCATTGAGCACAGATTACAACGAAAATGTAGCTAAGGATAAGATTTCAGTCGATTTAGTAGTTAAAAGCAATTTGGAAGATGAACTGTAACGCAGTTTAATTCACGTTTAATACCTAAAAAAATCTTTTTTGGCCAAAATGGAATTTATGTTGTTTATTAAATACTGGTCATTACATTATTATTAATTAAATATTATTATTACATTAATATTAAATACTGGTAATTACTGGTCACCGCAATTGGTAGAGAAATGAAAATAAATAAGCAAAGCCGTCATAGAGGACCGCATTTGTAGTGAATGTATAATTTATTGACCATTCCACCAAGAAGTGTGGAATCGGAACGGGCTTTTTCAACCTTCGGAAATATTATTTCCAAATTAACAGACAGGTTTGACGAATTATGTTTTCTAAAATCTATTTCTTAAATCATTCGAAAGTCAATGGTACTGGTTTTTCTTTATGTAATATTACTAAAGTTTTATTTTGGTTCTTCAATTTTTATTTTTTTAGGAAGTTTAATTAGTAAGTAAATGTTTTACATGTTTATTCTTTTCGACATTAAAAAATGAATAATGTGTTTTCTATTTGAAAAATTGTGTTTTATTTCTTAATTATTTATGGTTTTCCATACAAATTTTAAATCACGGTAGTCCCGGGATTCATAAAACACCACGATTGCAATCCCTATTCCAGAGTAAGTCATTGTATGTTGTGACTCGCAATAAACGAATGCTTTCACATTCGTCTATTTGGTCGTCACACATATTAATTGAAATATCGTTGGGAAACTCGGTCTTTGATCTGGAACCAATTAATAGCTGTGTTTTGGTGGAATTAAAATTTATCAAATTTTTGTCACCCCAATCGGCGACTTTTTTTAGGTCCTCGTTTACATTTATGGCAGCGTCTCTCCGGGTGAGATTTATTCGTTCATGCATTTTACCCTTTGAAGATAGGGGGACGAATGACTTGTGCAGCGTAATATCATCTGCAAAACTATTTATTTTGTTACTGGTGATTTGCAACAGTTTGTTGATATAAATTAAAAATAAAGTGGGAGATAAAACTGAGCCTTGGGGTACACCAGCGGTTATTAATTTAGACTCACAAGAAAAGACGAGATGCATCGGTTAGACAATTTTGAATCAACTTCATGACTGCGGGCGAGGAGTGAAAGTTGGGCTTTTTACAATCTGCGTTAGGTCGTGCGCAAATATTTCTGCCTGCCTTCCATTGTTGTCGTTGTCTGTCATTTTGGAAAATTCTAACCACGATTTTTTGTGGACGTTGTAGTCATCGGTAACGATAACCTCACAATTTTGAAATTGTGCTCTAATTTCGTCGACAACATTAGTCAAGACATTAAAAAAATTGGGATTATGTTTGTTTGGGGACCGGTATAGAGCTATTGTGAAAAAAGAAATTTCAATACTATGTGCTGTAGCCATCACCATGTACTTCATAATCTGGAAAGCGTTTAGATGCAACACTCTCATGAATGTATGCACATACACCTTGATGAAGTTTAAAAGCTGATTCAAGCTTTATTTAGGATTTAGTGTTACGTCATAAACTTGTGTTTCTGTAAGAAAAAGAATATGCGGTTGGTTGTGCTCGAGATGATGTTGCACGGCGTCACGGTTGGCATTCAATCCACAAATATTTTGGATGTGCATTTGAAATTGTTTATCAAATGTAATAGTCGTTTGATCAAAATATAATTTGTTTTAAAAATGGGTAACTAAACAATAAATCCTATCATATAATAAAATATGACATATGCCAATATTTCATGATATGTAAGGATGTAAGAAATAATAAACAGGTGAAAACAAAATTTTTAAAAAGTTCCTAACGTATTTATCCATATTGTTCACACGAGGAGTTAAGACGCAATAAAGGTCACCAACCAAGTCTATATACAACTGGGGGCGACAGGTGTCCAGAGCCCGGTATTTTTCATGGTTTGACCCTACATGAGCCCTCTCTAGTGTGTACCCACCAGAGGGTGCTAATAAAGGAGCACCTTCCCGCGACCCGGCCGGCTAAGCCAAGGTCTCCGTTCCCGCTAAACATGACAACAGTTTTACGGTTTGCAATAGCAGGCTAGAGCCCATTATAGCTCAGGTACCTCGGGTTCGCCAAGTCCCGTATCACGGTCTAATCAGACCAGTGACCCCTGAGGCTATTTACAAACAACGTCGGCCCTGAGGCAGTAGGAGTAGAACAGTTTCTGAATCTAGACACGAAGTGGGACAAGCAGCACTTTGGCCGTTATTCTAACAACAAAAATGTTATGTTTTCGATGAAGCTCTAGAATACTGAATGTATTATGAAAAAACTTTTATTTTTTGTTACAAATTTTAAAAACAAACTCCATCCAAAAACATATAGACACAAAAGTAAACTGCTATTTCGAAAACATTATGTTGAAATTTATGTCAACATCTAGATTTTCCTCACCCGCACATTATCAAAAATAAAACTAAAACGATAAAACTATCTAAAAAAAATTGATATTATTTTTTAAATAAATTTACTCACTTTTCTAAAATCTTATACGTTTCATGATAGTGAAACTTTTCTCGATGCGGAACTGCACATAAATATTTTCTTATTAGAAACTCAAGATTTTTCCGTAGTTCAAGTTGTTCAGGAATTTTATCAGTTTCTAAATATTTAAAATGTAGTTGAAATATATTATTTTTTAACTCATTTATATCCATTTTTATTAAATCGTGTAATTTTGTGTATTATATCTTTTTGTTTCTTCTCATTTAATCTAAAATTAAAATATAAAAACAAAGAAAATTTATTATTGAAATCATGTCTGTAGTTAAGAAAATAATATTGATTGAAAAAAACTAGTCTATGAGTAATCTTATTAAGATCGTAAATACGATATATATTATATTTAAGGAACATAAAATTGCATAATGTAATTTATGTACGAATAATTAAGAACAAAACTTTATCAGAAATATTTTTTTTTTGATTAAGGACCAAAAAAAAATTATTAAAGTTTTAATTTATTTTAATTAAATATTATTAGCAATACGATAAGTAGGTGAATAAGATTACACTTCAATTAAATGGGGATTTTGTTAAAAATATACAAAAATGACTAATATTTTAATTTACTTTTAATAACACTCTCTATTTTTTTTTTGACTTGTCTTGATTTTTCTAATGTCACATTATTTGACATTATGCTATAAAGTTATTTATTGTTTTTTATGTTATGGTAAGATTTTCACCACAGCTTGTGAGGTAAGAAATTAGTACACGGATTTTGTTGTAGATGTCTCTTTTGTGTTAACTGTCAATATATAAATTTTATTGTAATTTGTGAATTTTTGTCATTGTAAAATTTAAAGTAAAAACATAAAAATCCTACCCCAACACGTTATTCGATTAAAACAAAGAGGTTTATGATGAGGTTAAGTCAAATGGTCTCTATATATAAATAATTGGAATTGGTCTAAATAATTTTGAACTTGATTTTGATAACATTTTAACCAACGATTGATTACCATCAGCAGTCAGTCAGCGTTGAAGGTCAGCTTGTCAATATGATAATAACAACCTTTTTTGTTTTTTGCAGCTTTATACCACGTAAAAGCAACGACATAGCAAATTAGTAGATGTAATTTAAGTCTGTGGTGAAGTAAACACTTTTTATTTTAGAGTTTGCATCTATGATACTAAGTTTACTACCTTTTGGCGCTGCGAAAACCATTCCATATACAAATTTTTGATTTCTCTACACTGTGCTTTAAAATTTTAAATTTCTTTTCTCTGTTAACATTTTGAAAAGCAAATAAATACTTTGAGTATTGGCTTATTGAAGTTGGGGCCTGGAGGGGAGTGGGGATTACTTGTCCAATTAGTCGTCCGTCACTTTCTCAAAGTTTCGCATTTATCAAATCAGTCAGTAATCATTAATTACCTCCTTAAAGAAGTTAATTACATTTATAATCTACTTCCGTTACAAAATCATCCAATTATATGCCGCTGTTACCGTGAATCCCATCTATTGCCGTCCGCGAAAATTATGACATCCCAAGTTCACTACTTCCAGTTATTTTTCAATTTTTTGGAACTTAATCCGTAACTAAGATCCAACTTGAGTTAATAAGTTGGGAACACATTGAGTTCCAACTTGAGAAGTTGTATTAAATTTGTCGCCCAAATCTGGAACTCATTTGTATAATGAAGTTGACACACATTGAGTAATGACTTCCAACTCAAATTTGAGTTCCATTTTGTTATACTTAGGATTATACAACTTAATTTTGTAAACCACTCAGAAAACAGTTTCCCCATAGAACTTTTGAACGATCATCGACAACTTATTGTTTGAGCATACGCTCATCAAACAAGTCTTTCTCACGCTCAAGGGAATCTGCTATATCTCATCATCATGGTTAGGGCATGTTTCGATTTGAACTAAAAAGAAACGAAGACTTACTACAGAAATGATCCTGTGAAGTATAATCTTAACAAATACACCAATTTTAATGTAATTTATATACTACAATAGGTATTTGTTCTAGTGAATTATAAAAATAAAAACCGTACAAATGTTTTTAAGGTTACTGTTGTTAGGATTTAAGAAAAAGATTTGGTTTAGCAGATCAAAATGATTTTACTTTTGAGTTGTAAAAAGACCAGACATCCATGATGGTTTTGACTTGCTGGCATTTCGATTTTTTTGTTATTCGATTAAGTTCAAACATCACGGTTTTTGGTGCTGGAGGGAAGCACTGGATACCCATATAAAATTCGTATATAAAATATCCAAATTAGGTATCACTATCATTGATTCTTTGCCCGTTTGGTATCTGAAGAGTGTTTAGCGATGTGTTGAGTGTGGTAGTGAGAAAGTTCAATCCTTTGGGTCCAATGTGTTTTAGCATGATGGCTGAGATGCCGTCGGGTTCAATAGCTTTGGATGGCTTAGTTTTCTTTATAGCATTCTCAACTTCTTCTTCGGAGAATGTGATATCCTTGTACGTTTGTGTTCCGTAACTAGCTTATTTATTTGGTTGTTTAGGTCTTTAATTCTAGTGTCGGTTGGATCTGCCTTGCGGATGTCATCTCTTAATTTCTCATCATTCTAACGACAATTTTTTAAATCTTTCTGAACTTTCTCTATTTTCACCTAAGTTTTGGATTCTACATCAAAATATTCAAAGCATACCTAAAAACGTAGATGAACTTCTTTGTAATTTGGATTGCTTTTCAACCCAACCATCTCTAATATTTCTGACTGAAAAAACCAACTAGGTAGCTACAAAATTGATAATTATACTCTGTGTGCTAGTTGTAATCCTAACAATAAAAACGCCGGTGTCGCAGTGTATATAAAACACGATATCTCTTATCAGTTTTCTATTCTCTCATTCACTAGCGCAGATGGTTTGAGCGTCCACTGTACTTTTGGAAATGAAAAATATCTTTTTATTTGTCTCTATAGACTGCATGCGTACGACTACAAGTTATTTATTGAAGAATTGTCTGGTGTGCTAGGTAGAATTAATGCCAAAAATTTTATATTTATTGGTGATATTAATATTGATATATTGGAAGAAACCTTTCGAAATATGGACTACAAATGTATTTTGCCCTCAAATGGTTATCTTCATTGATCAATCAACCAACACGTATTACGCTTTCTACAAAGACTTGTGTAGATCACATTTTTGCAAGGCAAAATCTAATTAATACGAGTTGGTCGTTGGAGGCCAAAATATTGAACTTTAACATAACGGATCATTGTGCCACGCTGTTATATTTTCATAAAAATGGTGAATTACAAAATCTTTTTTCTGATAACACGGAAACTGATGTTAGTCTTCCCCCGAATATAAGAACAAGTCCTTATATTTGAATGAGGTGTCATTTTGTTGTATTTAAAAAGTTAATTTAAAATTTTCAAATAGAAGAGCTTTCGAATAAAAGATCCAGTTCTTATATTTGAATGCGTGAACAAAATTTTTTAGTTCTGTAACATTATAACTTTTATTAAAATTTAGGATAATAATATAATATCCGAACCAAACATTTCAATTATTATCTCAATTGCTATCACTTACGAACTTCCATTTTGATTTTAAATTAAAAAATTATAGAAACAAATGTAATGTTTTAAAATTTGCTTTATGGTAAAATTTTACTTCCTTCATCTGTCATAAATTGATTTGTTGTGACAAATTTTGGGGGTTCCCTACAATTATTGTATAGCAAATTTTTAAGTCAGCAAACAATAAACGTTTACCTTAAAACTTGTTTAGAAATAATTGTATACAATTATTCGTATATAATAAAAAAAATTTCGTAATAAACAAAATTTTGCCGTTACAAAAATTATATCCTGAATATTAAATTTTTTTAATCTTAATGAATTTTCTTTGAATATAAGAACCAGTTCTCAGAAACGAATAAAAGAGCCAGGAGTTCTTCTATTCGTTTACAAGAACTAGTTCTTATGTTCGGGGGAAGACGTAGTCTTACCAACTATTTTGTGTTAAATTAGTTATTAGCTAATGAATCGTGATTTGAAGTTTATAATGAGTCATCTACTGACATTGCAAATATCATTTTTATACAAAAGCTGCAATTTTTTATTAACAGTTCCTCCTTTATCTACAAAAAAACCGAATTCGGCTACAAATAAAAAGAATGGAACACAAAAAGTTTAATGAGCTTAATAAAATTAAAAAATAAAATTGGTAAAAAAAGTGATTTGCATCCTTCAAACAAATCCTTAACACCCTGATTATCGAAGGCAAGTCATGTCACTTTAAATGACTCAAGTCATATCGCATCAATTTTCGTATTGTTGAAGTCGTTTTTCATGCCTCAAGTCATTTTATACGACAGATATCGCTTTAAATGACATTTTAGTCGCCTCAATTTTTCATGTGACAATAATTTTTTCAAGAGTCTTTAATTGTTTTTGTGAAATTGAAGAACGTAAAGTGTAAGTTTTTTTTAGTTTTGGAGTTTTTTCGTTTCAGAATTTCATTTTAGTCGTGACCGTTTTTATCGATTTCAATAATACCAATTTTTAAGCGACGTGACATGACTATAGTCATGTTACCTGATGTGACACGACTTCAGTAATCGGGGTATAAAAATACGTTATAATGAACTAAAGATAAAAGTTAAAAATGAAATTCATTCAGTTCGTGGTAAATACTATTCAAAAAATTTCGAAAAATATAAAAACAATTCCAGAAGTCAATGACAAACCGTAAATAAAGTCATAGGTGAGCAAAGGTCTAACGAACCGAAACAGATAAAAGTCAAAGACAAGTTTAACATCTTGCAAACCGAAGAACAAATAGTTGCTAACCTATGTAACAAGTACATTACATCAATTTCAAAAATTCTAATAGAATCAAATGTCGTTGATTATAATTATTCCCCAAATGATTTAGCGTACCTTAAATTCTCTAACGCTTCTGAAACTAAAAGTTGTTATTTTGTGCCTACCACGCAACAAGAAGTTTTATACTTAATGCATTCTTTATAAAACACAAATTCTACGAGTTACGATAGTATTGTAATAAAATCTCTAACATTGTAATAAAAAATATTTTCGATAAAATTATTGAACCTTTTACTTATATGTATTTGCAACTTAAGTTTAGTAAGTGGTTTATTTCCCTCGGAAATGAAACGTGCAATCGTAATTCCTCTCCATAAATCTGGAGCTCAAACTGATATGTCAAATTATCGTCCTAAATATTGAACTTTAACATAACGGATCATTGTGCCACGCTGTTATATTTTCATAAAAATGGTGAATTACAAAATCTTTTTTCTGATAACACGGAAACTGATGTTAGTCTTCCCCCGAATATAAGAACAAGTCCTTATATTTGAATGAGGTGTCATTTTGTTGTATTTAAAAAGTTAATTTAAAATTTTCAAATAGAAGAGCTTTCGAATAAAAGATCCAGTTCTTATATTTGAATGCGTGAACAAAATTTTTTAGTTCTGTAACATTATAACTTTTATTAAAATTTAGGATAATAATATAATATCCGAACCAAACATTTCAATTATTATCTCAATTGCTATCACTTACGAACTTCCATTTTGATTTTAAATTAAAAAATTATAGAAACAAATGTAATGTTTTAAAATTTGCTTTATGGTAAAATTTTACTTCCTTCATCTGTCATAAATTGATTTGTTGTGACAAATTTTGGGGGTTCCCTACAATTATTGTATAGCAAATTTTTAAGTCAGCAAACAATAAACGTTTACCTTAAAACTTGTTTAGAAATAATTGTATACAATTATTCGTATATAATAAAAAAAATTTCGTAATAAACAAAATTTTGCCGTTACAAAAATTATATCCTGAATATTAAATTTTTTTAATCTTAATGAATTTTCTTTGAATATAAGAACCAGTTCTCAGAAACGAATAAAAGAGCCAGGAGTTCTTCTATTCGTTTACAAGAACTAGTTCTTATGTTCGGGGGAAGACGTAGTCTTACCAACTATTTTGTGTTAAATTAGTTATTAGCTAATGAATCGTGATTTGAAGTTTATAATGAGTCATCTACTGACATTGCAAATATCATTTTTATACAAAAGCTGCAATTTTTTATTAACAGTTCCTCCTTTATCTACAAAAAAACCGAATTCGGCTACAAATAAAAAGAATGGAACACAAAAAGTTTAATGAGCTTAATAAAATTAAAAAATAAAATTGGTAAAAAAAGTGATTTGCATCCTTCAAACAAATCCTTAACACCCTGATTATCGAAGGCAAGTCATGTCACTTTAAATGACTCAAGTCATATCGCATCAATTTTCGTATTGTTGAAGTCGTTTTTCATGCCTCAAGTCATTTTATACGACAGATATCGCTTTAAATGACATTTTAGTCGCCTCAATTTTTCATGTGACAATAATTTTTTCAAGAGTCTTTAATTGTTTTTGTGAAATTGAAGAACGTAAAGTGTAAGTTTTTTTTAGTTTTGGAGTTTTTTCGTTTCAGAATTTCATTTTAGTCGTGACCGTTTTTATCGATTTCAATAATACCAATTTTTAAGCGACGTGACATGACTATAGTCATGTTACCTGATGTGACACGACTTCAGTAATCGGGGTATAAAAATACATAATGAACTAAAGATAAAAGTTAAAAATGAAATTCATTCAGTTCGTGGTAAATACTATTCAAAAAATTTCGAAAAATATAAAAACAATTCCAGAAGTCAATGACAAACCGTAAATAAAGTCATAGGTGAGCAAAGGTCTAACGAACCGAAACAGATAAAAGTCAAAGACAAGTTTAACATCTTGCAAACCGAAGAACAAATAGTTGCTAACCTATGTAACAAGTACATTACATCAATTTCAAAAATTCTAATAGAATCAAATGTCGTTGATTATAATTATTCCCCAAATGATTTAGCGTACCTTAAATTCTCTAACGCTTCTGAAACTAAAAGTTGTTATTTTGTGCCTACCACGCAACAAGAAGTTTTATACTTAATGCATTCTTTATAAAACACAAATTCTACGAGTTACGATAGTATTGTAATAAAATCTCTAACATTGTAATAAAAAATATTTTCGATAAAATTATTGAACCTTTTACTTATATGTATTTGCAACTTAAGTTTAGTAAGTGGTTTATTTCCCTCGGAAATGAAACGTGCAATCGTAATTCCTCTCCATAAATCTGGAGCTCAAACTGATATGTCAAATTATCGTCCTATATCCTTATTGCCCTTTTTGTCAAATATTTTGAAAATAGTAAAAAAAGAACTTTACAGTTCTTAGAACATACGGGATTTTTATGTAACTTACAGTTCGGGTACAGAGAAAACCTAAGCACGGAAGACGCTCTGTTGGACTTTCTAGCTACCATTTTTAAAGAACTGAGTATAGGAAAAAAGTTTCTGATTTATTTGTTGACATAAAAATTGCTTTTGATACGGTTGACCATACAGTTTTATTGGAAAAGTTGGAAAGAGCTGGATTCAGAGGAGTTGTCTTAAACTCGTTTGCATCATACTTGAGTTCTAGATCTCAACATGTAAATTGGTTATTGCATAAGATCTAAAGTCATGTTGCATGCAGGGGTCCCACAAGGTTCCATTTTGGGCCCTTTATTGTTTTTAGTGTATATGTGAAATCTATGTTAACTAAATTTCAACGGTAAGCTTACTAGTTCGCTGACGATACTGCGTTCTCGTGCTCTTCATATTCCACAAAAGAAATAAAAGAATTAGCTCAATCTGATTTAGTCCTACTTAGAAAATGGCTTAACATTCATCACATGGTCTTAAGTAAGAAAAGTAAATACATAAATTTTAAGATTAAACCGACATTTGGGGAATTAGAATCTTTAGCTCCACCTTTTGTTAGTCATTCATTACTATGCACGGGTCATAACTGTGACAACCACTGTATAAAAATTGACAATGTGCCTTCATTTTAGTATCATTCACGAGGATCAGAAACTAAAGTTTAAAGACCATATCTCAATTGTTAGGGGTAAACTATTTGCCACAGTTAGGAAACTGTATATCCTTCGATCAATATGTCCTAGAAGTTTATTAAGATCTTTGTACTACACCTTCTTTCACTCTCGACTGTAATATAGAATTGCAATATGGGGTGGAAATTATTATAGCAATTTGGCACCATTAAGCGTTGCTCAAAAATATGCCCTCAGAGTAATTCATGTCAAAAAACGATTGGAATCTTCCTTACCATTGTTTCGTTCAGCTTTAATTCTTCCTCTGCGTTATATTTTTATTTTTAAAGTTCTGAGAAGCTTTTACTCCAGAAGTGGCCATACGGTTGTAAAGGGGGGACCAGAGTATCCCTTGCGTAACTCAAATAGTTGCATCGTCCCGTTTACTAAAATAGATACTGTTGACGATTTTATTACTTTATTGCTCCTTATTTATTTAGCTCATTACCTACCTCAGTCAAAATATTAAACTCAGTCAAAATATTTCTTAAAAATCTAAAAGCATGGCTTTTCAGTCTAGATAACGTCGAATATCTATATAACAGAACTTTGCAAAATTGTATATTTTTATTTTTGCTCAATTTATTGGAATTTGTTAATTAACTTGAAATTATTCAAAGGAATTTGTATTGCAAAATATGGAGGGGCTGAAATCTCACAGCTTCAAAAAAGGAGATTTATTTGGATACTCCCTTTTCATAAATCTGGATAAATTTTAATTTTTTTGAATGGCAAAGCTGAATACAATGCATACAAAAATGTACGCATTTTTTGTAAGAATGTAAATACTAAATTATTTAGTTAGTAATAATGAACCACTCAGAAAACAGTTTCCCCATAGAACCTTTGAATGATCATCGACAACTTGTCTTATACTTAGCATATATACTCATCAAACAAGTCGTTCTCATGCTCAAGGGAATCTGCTATCTCTCATCATCATGGTTAGGGCGTGTTTCGATTTGAACTAAAAAGAAACGAAGACTTACTACAGAAATGATCCTGTGAAGTATAATCTTAACAAATACACTAATTTTAATGTAATTTATATGCCATATTCGGTATTTCTTCTAATGAATTATTATAAAAATAAAATAAAAGCATTTAATTATTTTGTTTTCTTTAGAGCCATACAAATGTTTTAACTTGTCTGTTGTGGGGTTTTGAAATTTCATGGTACCAGCCACCAGGAGATGTGTTTCTAATTGGACATATCTAATTAGAGGAAATGAAAATTAAAAAAAGTGCCCATTTTTCAAAGACGCAGTTAAACGGGTAATGGTAATAAGGGGACAATTCTAATTTCCCAGGGCTCTGATCAAAATTAATATCTGCACAGCCGTGGTGATTTAATAAATCGATTAAATTATTATTTAAGTAGCTACATACCCTACCACGAGTTGCTGTGGCTCAGTCATGGTTGAATGAAAAAACAAAAAATCTATTATGTTCAATTATTTTGTTGTTCCATTTTGTATGCACATATAGAGATTATCTGGTTTGGCACCTCATAGAACAAGCAACATATAATTGTCCATGTGAGTAGCAATTTGTTGTTACTTTTTTGTCTCTCCGTATCGTCACAAATTAGAGTATTCCAGGCCAGCATTTAATTCATCGGTTGGTGTTGGTCGAGAAACAATAGGCCTGAAATATCCTGCAAACAATATTTGTGCATCTCCAAATGGTTTAATGTTTCCATACGTATCTAGTAATGATTGAGAGATTCAAGCGATTTTTTGTACGTCATTGTACATTCATTCCAAACAATAAGTTTACATTCCTGCAATACTTTTCCCATGCCGGATGCTTTGAAAATGTTACATGTGGGTGTTTTAATGGATTGCATGTTCAATGGCAATTTCAAAGCTGGATGAGCAGTTCTTCCACTTGGCAGCAATGTCACAACTATTTCGGATGACGTAAGAGCTACATTTATGTCCTTTTGAATATCCGAAGATACCATGTCAACAATAAAAGAAGTAGATGAGAAAGGGAGAAGATGAGGAGAATTAATCGAACTAGGCACGTTTCACCACATTTAATGGAGGTACAGTATTCCTCAGAAACCCATACCGGTTGTTAATTAACCGTCTTTGCTATATCATGGTTTTTAATTTACGACTAGCTTCTATATACTGATCTTCTTTTGTATAAATGATATCTCTCCGGCGTTATCTGTAACTGTGTTGGATACTAACGCTTGGGGATATCGCTTAGAGCTTTTTTCGTCTATCATGCATGGTGCATCCAGCAGAGCATACAATTCATCAGCGATTTCCGTTTCTGTCTGAAAACCCTTGCTGTGTTGTCATGTCTATCCAGCGACGATTGCCCAGGCAGTAAATGTTGTTGGACATCGTCCCAAGCTAAATTGCATGTGAATAGGTCTGAGACGCCCGTGGTAACGAATAATTTTTTTATTGAAAGTGAGACATGTTTAGTGTTAATATAATAAATTATAAATTAACGTATCTGAATATCCGAAAATGCCATATGCCAACTAGGGCTATCGATTGAAAATTAAGTTTCTTTGGGAAATTTATGAACGCCGACTTTGAACTTTTGAGGATTGAAGTTATCAGGGAAATCTCACGAAGGTAACGAATTCCAGACATGAGAGACTGTTTAAAAAGTCGCGCAGGAAACCTTTATTTCTACATCTAATTATTTGAGCCGTAAAAGGATGGGCCGCTACTGCGATGCTCTGGTATGACGGGATAGGTTTGCAGACTAAGCACTAGGTATAATCGATTTCATCTCTTCAGAAGCCTGATTATGATATATTTGTAGAAAATCGTCAAATCATCCATATTTCTTCTATGCTGCAAGGAATTAAGGCCATTAGTAAAGTTTAAGTTACGAATTAATTTAACTGCTCTCCGGTCCACGAATTCAAGATGCTTCAACCTACATTAGTATGACCATGGGGTGGGTCATGTGAGAACAGTAATCCATGCAGGGACATATAAATGATTTGTAAACTAAAAGAAGTAGTTCGCTATTGAAAAACTTACGACATCGTCCTAAAAACCATAATTTTTGAACAGCTAAAAACGCTCATCGCTAGGCTAAAAATATGGGCTTAAAATTATTTTCAACCTCAACTCCTAAATGTTAACAATCTTGAAAAATGGCAAATCTGTGTTTTGGTCGCATTGAATTCAACACTATTAGCACTACCCCAATCAAAAATTGTTTTAAAATCAACGTTTAATGAATCTATCAAATTTGGTTTATATTGTTATTAAGCGCTAAAGATGAATATAATTTAGGTGCAAAATGCGATGCATGAAGCGTGCTATGATCAGCCAAACTATAGATAGTATTAATTGTTAAAACCAACAAGTCATTAATATAGATAAGAAAAAGAGTTGGCGAGCCTTGAGGATCTCCTGCATTAGTAGAAAATACATTCGATCCGACGAGACACCATCAACAATGACTCGAAATTTTCGCTCAGATATAAAACTTTGTATTCAGTGAGTATTTTAGTGAGTATTAGTGCTATAGCTCCCTAGCAAACGTTTTAAAAAGTTTTTTAAAATCATTTTACGAATAATGTTTTTACCACTGGCGGGCGGTACGAAGAAAGCAGGGTCATACCTGCTTACCCAAACAAAATTTAAAATAGTCTTAACAAAAATTTAAATTAATTAAATAATATAAAAACAGTCTAAATCCATTATTAATATCATTTATTTATTAACGATTATTCTAATATCTAATATTCCAAAATCTATACTTGCATGTCTGCCTAAAATGAAAATGAACATTTAAATAAAATATAAAAAAATTTTGTTTTTTGGCAGATTTTATCTATTCTTTGTTCTTTGGTCATCAGTAAAATTTCTGCTTTCAATCGCTATGTATTCCTTAGAAGTTGTATTGAAAAACAAACAATTAAAGTCCCAATAAAATGTGTGAAAATAAGCAGAAGATAATTCTGCTTTTAAAGTTTTTTCTTTCCTTTCCTTTTGTCATTTCACATTTCTGTACATTTTGTAACACAAGTTTTTTGGTTTTGTCGTATGAGCGAATATAAAGAAATTGTTTGTTAGTTTTTTCCTGATAAGATTGAAATTATTTTTAATCTATTTGTTGTGTTATTAAAATTAATAACATTATTAATTTATAGTTTTGATGGGTGTAATATTTCGTTTATTAAAATGGTGCAACCATTAAATAATATAGTTTCCAGTGGTTTAAAATTTAAATGATGAAATTATTCGATCTTTCATTGAAGGTTTTTTATGTATGGTTCTTGGAAACGACTCATTAGATTTGGATGATTTAAATTGAATTCTGTTAAGGTAGACTCCCAAGTGGACCATTTTTTTATGACGTGAAAAATACCGTTTTTCTATGATAGCAGAGGAAAAGTTTATTTTCAAGCAGGCTTAATCCCCTGTGAGAATGGTTTTTTTTTCTCTAGTGTAAAAAGAATAAATTGTAGTTGCTATGGTATTTTCATATAATTTTAAAACAAAGCAACCATATGTAAAAATAGAATATGAATTTTGAATGTTATTTTGTCGATTTCTAATTTAATAAATTCTAATAAATATCGTTTATATATTTACTATCGTAATTAAAATTTACGTAATAAAATTTTACGTTCGTGAAATTGTCCCACTGGACGTTAACGACTCGTGAACAAATTTTCACTCACGAAAAAGCAGCGTTTTCATCTCTTGTAGCAAAATGTACTATTTTCAGAAAATTGTAAAAACTATATTTTTTTATGTATTTTCGCCGATTTCTCGAAAACAGCTCACTCGATTTGGATGGTTTAAATGTTTTCTATTAAGATAGATGCCGAGGTGGTCCCATATTTTTTATATTACGTGGAAAACGGTTGTTGTTTAGGAAATTGAAAAAAAATATATTTTTCATGTATTTTCGCCGATTTCTTTGAAACAGCTTAATCTATTTGGACTGTTTGAGTTGTATTTAATTGATATAAATGCCGAAATGGTCCTAAATTCCTTTCTATGACTGAATATATCCCCTTTTTCAAAAATATTATAAAACCATGTTTGTTAGATTTTCATCGATGAATGCTTGCCGCGATTTTAAGTTATTACTTCAAAAACACTTTCTTAGCCGCCTTTTGATTTTATGACTACACAAAATGAAAAAATAAATAAACTTTTTTAAAAAATAAAACCGACTTCAGAAAAAACAAAAGAGACACAAAAAAGTGAAAAATAATTCAATTGTGCCTTTTAGAGACAAAAATACGTATAAATTTTGATTAATTTAATTTAATTTTGATAACACTTTCAACATTATAATACTACCGAATAATATGAAAAAAAGCCAAAGCCACAATTGAGATATTTTTCACTTTTTTCTGCCTTTTTTGTTGTTTCTGAAGTCTGTTTCATTTTTTTTTATATGTTTATTTTATTTTCTAAAGAAAAGGGTATTTAAACCTACGATGCGGTTATCATAATTTCAATAATTTTTTTAATGCCGTTAGTAAACGCAAAGCCATATTATATTAATCAATCAATTTTTTCATATTATTCGGTAGTGTTATAATGTTGAAAGTGTTATCAATATATGATCAAGAATTGGCCACATTTTTATAGGAATCAATAGGTGTTGATCTGAAAAACTCAAATTTTTTAGAAATCAAAAATTGTTTATTAATTGCTCTTAATGAAACATCAGATATATCTTATAAGTCGCAGTTGTCAACAAAAGGACGGTTTGTAACAAAAACAGAAGAAGTTCTTGAAAGACTCTTAGCTTTTACAGATATTAGTGCAGACTGATCTGCCAAAGCCTTATCACGTCATTAAATCACTACAATGGAAGAACTATCATGTGGCGATAAATTGAAAAATGTTCTGTTTTTTTTATATAATCTGCTTACCGTCTATCGAAACCCACTGCACGCCACTGGTTTTTACGAAAATCTCATCTCAATCTCATTTTGTGAGAAACTTTAGGAATAGATCTAGGTTGGAAATTGGGTTCGACGGAAATTGGGTTGGAAATTGGGTTCGTTCGACTAATTTTATAGAAAAAAAATGTACTAGCAAACTAGCTTTTTCTTTTGAATCAATAATAGGTATATCTCTATCAATAAGCTACGCGAAACAGTTCAGCTCGCGGCATTCAGCAAATTTAAAAACTCTTTTCCAATGAAATTGATTTTTCTCTTCCTCTATTAGTTTTCTACATTAATCCCTCTCTTTTCGATACTGTCTAAGGTTTTCGTCGGTTTTGTTTTGGATAAACATTCAAGAAGGCTTTTTTTAATTTTAATTGTTTTTTTGCATTTACTTGAAATCCATAGATTAGCCTTCGGAATGACTAATTTATTATTTATTGATTACGCCTATGACGTGAACTGCCGACTGTTTATGAAGATGGCAGAATCAAAGTTAGTTGAGTTACCATTATTTACAACTGCCTCGACTCGAAAATGAACTGGTGCGAACCTTAGTTGGATTTATACGGATAAATGTCAAACGATCATTAAAAGGTATGAATAATAATTTATTGGGCTGCCTTTCTTACTTGTTTCTTCGCTACTGACTGGATTTATCGTCTTAACGTTGTGGTGATATCCATCGACGCTAAACCCGAAAAAATAATTGTGTTTTGTCAGCATTTATTGATGTTTCCTTTCGAGATATTGTCGTGTAACTGCGTGTGAAAAATGGACACCATTTTCATTTTCTTTGCAATAATTAGACATATGCAATTTTTATAATTCGCATAAATGAAATGTGCATTTAGAAACACGTCGCCTTATCTCCATTTTAATTGTGAAAATCAACACTTCGTGGGCTGGCTTCCAGATAGTATTGATATATAACAAAATAAAATTTTTTTTTAAATTTATCTGCAGTATCAGAATATGCGAAGTCTGTCTTGAGTTGATTTTAATATTAGGTCATTAGGATCAGATAACATTAATAAAATAATTTTTTTTTTTTTTTTTTAAGGCGTTCATGCTCCATGTAGGAGCGTTGCCAGGTTGATCAGCTTTGAATATTCACCAAGGTCATTCGCAACAGCGACATAATTACCATGGCAGCCGATTTTTTTAAGGTCGTTTATAACGTCAGTCTCCCATTGTAGTCGTGGTCTACCTCGCGGTCGCCCACTCCCTGGGGTACTAACGTACATTTTTCTAATCATTCCAGACTGTGAATCGGCTCGTAGAACATGCCCAAACCAAGCAATCCTATTAGAACGGATACAACCTATTATATCAGGACCCTCAAGAAGGTCTCTGATCTCAAAGTTATACCGGGTTCTATACTCTCCATCGTCTGTCTTAAGTGGACCAAAAATGTAGCGTAGGATCTTACGCTCAGATACAGATAAATGCGATTCATCATTTTGTGTAAGGGTCCACGTTTGTGACCCATACATCACAACCGGTCTAATCAATGTCTTGTATAACTTGAGCTTGGTGTTAGTTGATACATATGGTGATCCAAGGAGAGGTTTAATTGAGTAGAAAGTTCGATTACCTGCAGCGATTCGAGCTTTTATATCTGTAAGTATGCTGTTGTTTGAGTCAAGCATTGATCCCAAATATTTAAAAGATTCAACTCCCTCAATTCGTTTATCGCCGCACATCAAATCTTTCTTCTCAGCCTCCCTTGAAACATTCATATGTTTGGTTTTATTGTAGTTAATTTGCAGATCAATTTTTCTAGCACCACTCTCAAGCGACTTGAAAGTCTCACTCATAACAGCTTCACTTCGGCCGAGGATGACAACATCATCAGCGTAAGCAATCATCTGTACTGAGTTTATTGACAAGATATTGTTATTAGTCGGTAGTTTTTTTTGACGGCACACATATTCCAAGGCTAAATTAAAAAGTATAGGAGAGATAGCATCACCTTGTCTTAAACCGAAGTCGACTTTAAAAAACTTTGATATTTCATTCTCTACTCGTACACAGCATTGAGAGTTCTGTACTGTCATTTTGCATAGTGATACCAGTTTACCAGGAATTCCCATTGACACCAGAGCAGACCATAGAGTCTCTCGTTCGAGAGAGTCGTAGGCCTGCCTGAAATCAATGAAAAGTTGGTGCACAGGTATGTTGAACTCTCGACACTTTTCCAAAATCATCCTTATCGAGAAAAGTGCATCGGTGGTACCTCGGCCCCGCCGGAAACCACACTAAAATTCTCCAAACAGTTGTTCAGCAAAAGGATTGATTTTGGATAGCAAAATGTAAGAAAAGATTTTATATGCTGTGCAAAGGAGAGCGATTCCTCTGTAGTTTGCACATTGTAGGCGATTACCTTTTTTATGGATTGGTATCAGCATAGCTGTGTTCCAGTCCTGTGGCATGGTTTCAGTCCTCCAGATCATTTGAACAAGTTCAAACAATCTTGAGGATAGAGTTTCGCCACCATGTACAATCATTTCGGATGTTATATCGTCGATACCAGGTGCTTTATTGCGTTTTAATTTAGACAGCGCCGCTTCGAATTTCTCTTTGGTTGGTTCGTCTACATGTACCTTTGACGCACGAATAAGCTTTGCTCGTCACCCGACTTGTTGCTGGTCACTTAAGTTGAGAAGATTCTCAAAATAAGCGGCCCAAGTATCTAAAATATTTTTAAGGTCTACTTGTAGCTCCCCATCTTCGTTTTGAATAGCAGTCGATCTAGTTTGAGGGCCCTTCTTTAAGGTTTTAACCTGTTGAAAGAAGTTACGCGATCGATGTTCCTTATTGAAGCTTTCAATCTCCTCACACTGTCTCTTCCACCATTCTCTCTTCGTTCGTCTATATAGCTTTGTAACGGCTTGTCTTGCCAGTTTATAGTTCTCCTTCGTGGACCTGGTGTTGCGTCCTTGTAGACACTTCAGATAGCAATCTCTTTTGTATTGAATAGCATCAAGGCATGCTTGATCCATCCATGGCTTCTGGGAGTGTTTCTGTGGTCGTCCAAGTATTCCCTCAGCAGCGCTTAAAACAGCATCTTTGAGCAAATACCATGACTTATCGACGTCTCCATTAATGGTTTCTGATTTCTCCAATGTTTCGGCAATATGGATTTGATATCTCTCGTCTGTTTCAGCATTCTTTAATGATGAGATGTTAAAACGTTTCCGTTGATTGAATTTTGGAATGCCTGGATTTGGGAAGTGGAACCTTATCGTTGCACATACAAGGAAGTGGTCACTTCCAATGTATGCACCTCTAAAGGATCGCACATCCAGAACGCTCGAAAAGAAACGTGTTGTTACTAGAACGTGATCAATTTGATTTCGAGTATTTCCATTCGGTGAGACCCAAGTCTGCTTATGAATCGATCGATGCGGAAAGAACGTACTGGCAATTCTCAAATTATTTGATAATGCAAACTCAGTCATTCTCTCACCATTATCATTCGAATTCAAATGCAAGCTGTTGGGACCCACCACATTTCCATAAGAGATATCTCTTCCAACCTGTCCATTAAAGTCACCAAGAACCATAATGAAGTCGCGTGTTGGTGTTTGTTTCATAACCTCTTCCAGTGCTATGTAGAAATTATCCTTCTCGTCGACGGTCTTAGCTTCAGTTGGTGCATGCACGGCAATAAGAGAAATATTGTTATATGTACCGCGGACACGTAGGTAGCAGATCCTCTCACTGACCGGGATGAATTTCATCACGGCTTCTTGAATGCGTGCACCAACAAGAAAGCCAGTTCCAAATTCTCTTCGAGAAGGATAACCACTACAGTATAGAGAGTGACTATCCAAATCTTGTTTTCCGATTATCGGCTGTCTAATTTCTTGTAGAGCAATAATATCCATCCTATACCTCTCAGCCTCTGTTTCTAGACTTATAAGAGCATCAGGAGCGCTCAGGCTGCGCACGTTCCACGTTCCGATTCGGTAGTCTGGTCCTTTTTCACGTCCAGGTAAAATTCTGTTGTTGGATCCGGGTCTGTTTTTCTCTTTCTGATAACCAAATTTAACATATTAGTTTTTTCCGGGGTTAGGGTGTTAACCTTAGCCCAACCCAAATTGTCGTGAATGGGTCCGTTCTGCATATTAAGGTCACCAGAAACAACCTTTTTTACACGTTTAAATAGCGAGCCGCTTGATTCAAGACAGACGACCGCTCCAAGCCGCCCCTGACATGGAGAACAGACGCTTGAGTCGCATTGGTTGTAGAGCGCCAATTCGCCTTGATGTAGCGTCATTAACTAAGCAGTTTTTACTCTGCTTGTCTCCAATACACCAACCTAATTCTGCCAGCATTACCCAGGCAGCACGGCGTGGACGTCGAATTTTGGATTTCGCTACCCCAATAAAATAATTAACACTCTCTAATAAAATATCAGGGAGTTCGATAATGGCATGTCAGAAAATTAGAAAATTCCAACCATATCTTCGCATGGCAAAAATTTAAATTATTTCCTTAGCTACTTGAATTTAATTGCTTACAAAAATCCCAAACAATTAATTATAAATGTTTTCTTTGAAGTTCCGTTTCAATTAACTTTAATTTGTTTTAGCTGTCGACGCATATATCTATTTTTGTTTCGTTATCGTCAACAATAATAAATGACGCGTCAACAAACATCCCTGCTCTCGAATATAGTCACTCTCTCCCGTAGCATTTATTACAACATGGAGGTGAGCATTTCAAAACAACCGAAATTTTGTAGTTAATACCTATAAACTACACAAAGATTAGTAAAATGACGACATATTCCAAGTCTTACGTATACATATGTTAAATATTTTATGATAAGCATAACGTTGGAAAAGCCGAAAATTTAAATTCATAATTTGGATGGTAATGAAAACTTTACTAGTGCTTCAGTTTTTTTATGTTTACTGTTTTCATCATGAAATTGATATTTTATTTGTATATGAATATAAATACAAGCCACCGTGGGTTAAATGAGACACAAAAAACATAATAAATTCTATTAAATTTTGATATCATCAATTGAAGTTTTAATTAAAATTTCGAGAAAATTTCGAGCACAATCTTCGGTCACAAAAATCAGTGAAAAATATTTTGATGCTTCTTTACTAACATAGAATATAATCTCTTAACCCTCTATTCCTCTAAAGAAAAATATAAAATTTATTCAAAGTTCGGCTACCTTTAAAAATTTTCTTTTGTATATTTTCTTTAGACTTTAGTTAATGTCTGTCTGCTACATGAATAGCAATTAATTTAAAGTTGGTATGTAATATGTGTTTTAACTTTTAAGGATAATTGGAAATTGTGTATATATAAAACAAAGTTAGGCCTTATTCTCGAATACATAATTGTGCTGAAAATATTTTGAAGTTGGACAATATTCTGAAAATCGTTTTCATGTTATGCCATACGAATTTCACAATATTGTACAAATTCACATTTATTTGTTCGGAATTGAGTCAATAAATTTTAATATTATTGGTGAAGTGCTTACGAATATTTTGATGATCATATCATGAGTGATAAGATCAGCATACGTTACACAGTGTCGTTTATTTTTAAGTATTGTAACAAGTTTTGTAATACTTTTGTGCTGATTTCATACAATTGTCAAATATTTTGGGATTTTTCAATTCTGTTCCTATACTTTCAAAAAGATTTTTGATTACCTTAAAATCTTTATCGTGATCTAAAAAATAAAACTTCAAAATAACGAGTCTTTAAGAACTGGTTTTGGATTAACGTAAGAAGAATCGTCTAGAATTAAATTTTTGCCACAGTTAGGGATTCACGGAGAACCAAATAGAAACTCTTAGTAGGCATAAACCTTTCCGAACTAGTAAGTGTTACCGTAAGAAAGTTTCATTGCCATATACCAAAGTGTCACGCACAGTATTTTATATTTTCAAATGAAAACATTTTGTTAAAAATGTTTTTAAACTATATTTTTGTTATTCTCACAATATCGAAATAAAATTAGTCATTTGAAATAAAAACAACATCTCCACCTTACAAAATATTTTATAATCGAAAAAACCACAAAGACCATATCGGTCTTGTTACACAAATTACTGTTGTATCTTTATTTAACAGCCGAAATTGTTTACGTTGTAAATGTTGGACAAATTAATGTCTTTAAATTATTTATGTAAAATAAAATCAAAGATTATATGTACATATATCAGTTTGTAAACATCTTTGTTCCACTAACTTGATTGCTTAAGCAAACGTTAATTATTTATGATTTTATCATCATTTCTTATCATTTTAAGAACAAGTGATATATGATAATAACATACGTAAAAACAGTTTTTAACGTAAACTTATTTTTCTTTCAGTTGCATCCAAATTAATCTTACAGCATCACGTGAAAATTATATTACAATAAAATGACGGTTAATCTAGAATGGAAAAATTTGACATATTCTGTCGAACGGAAAATAAATTCAAAAACAAAATGGTGGAAATTTTATGAAAAAAATAGTAGGATTGAAAAACAAATCATTTTAAATAATGGTGAGTTGCAAAAATTAATTTTTTTAGCTTAGACAAAAACAAATTAAATAATTTAAGTTTATCTGATTTTGTATCGGATAGATTTTTGCTCTCAAACATTAAGAAAACATTGAGTTTGCAAGTATGAGCGTTAAGAAGTTGTTTTATGTTTAGTAGAAGTGGGGAATAAATACTATATCTATTAATTGAAAGGCAGAAATTTCTAGATTACAACGAGAGCGTTTATTACAACTTATAGCTTATACAGCGTACAATAATATGACAGATACAATTATGACAAACTTCATATTTATAACTTTATATTCATAACATTGTAATGTTGCCAGATTAACACTCCTCCTTAAACATAAGTTTTTAGAACTCCTAATGCTTTTCTATGTTTCTCCACCTTGGCAACCGAAAGTGGTTTCATAAATATATCAGCCGTCTGATGTTCCGTTGAAATATAATCCACTGTAATTGTTCCCTCGTTAATGACATCCTTGAGAAAATGATGTCGAATGTCAATGTGTTTGGTCCTTGATTGTACTGGACTATTTTTCGCGATTGTAATTGCACTCTGATTGTCACATTTGATCTTTATTGAATTGTTTAATCCAAATTGCTTGATCATTCCACTCCACCAAATAGCTTCTTGTACTGCTGCTGATAAGGACATGTATTCCGCTTCACAAGATGATAATGCTACAGTTGATTGACGCCCAAGAGATCGCTCCTCCTTGAAAAGTGAACACGTAGCCTGTGGTTGGGCGACGATCTTCCGTATCATTTGCCCAATCTGCATCTGAATAACCTACAATGCAATGCTCATCAATATCTGATTTTCTGTATGTTAATTTAGACGATGACGTTCCACCTAAATATCTGAATAAATGTTTGACAGCTAGCCAATGCGGTTTTCCAGGATTTGAGTTGAAACAGCTTAATTTATAAACAGCATAAGTAATATCGTCACTGTTATGCCAGAGTCACGAATGTGCAAAATTGTAGTTTTGAGATAACTGCATTTTAAAGTTTGCAAACGCTACTAAAATTCATTTTTTTTTTGTTGTTTTTTATTATTCCAGCAAATTGAATAAACAAATTTACTGGAATAATAAAAAACAACAAAAAAAACTGAATTTTAGTAGCGTTTGCAAACTTTAAAATGCAATTATCTCAAAACTACAATTTTGCACATTCGTGACTCTGGCATAACAGTGACGATATCTGCTCGTGTTGATTGTGATAAATATATTAAGCATCCTATGGCTGCTTGGTAAGGTATCGCTTTCATTTGATCAATTTCATCTTGATTTTTTGGACAATGCTCCTGTGATAATTTATCAAGTGAAATAGGTGTACTTACAGCTTTACAGTTTGACATACCAAAACGTTCTAAAATCGATTCTATATAATTTTCTTGATCTAATGATATTGAATCATCATTTACAATAATTCTCATTCCTAGACAGTGTTTAACATTGCCAAGATCTTTCATTTGAAATTTTTTATATAAATGTTCTTTTATCATTTTCATCCATGTTGTGTCATTATAAAATCTTATACATATATTAATACGCTAAAAAAAACTTTGTATAGCCTAAGGCTTTTTTATTCGAATTTTGATTCATTTTAAATTTTCACTGCTAACTGATATTAGTGTAACTTAGATTTTAAAGATTTTTGGGATTTTTCGGATCATAAATAAAAAAGTTATAGACGAACTAAAATGTATTTTTGAATTTAACGGCCCTCTATACAATATCAAATGGAATTGCCCTAGTATATATTTTTTTTTCAGAAAAACGAAAAACTTTTTATATTTATATATATATACATACATTATAAGTTTACATACAAGTAAAAATATTCTACTGAGTGGTACTGTTTACAATTTGCATATTTATATTCTCATTTCTCAAAACAAATAAAAGAAATAATAAATGTTACATATAAATTTAAAAGCCTAATATGTTTGAATAAAATATTTCCTTATACGTCCAAATATAAATATTCCATACAACACAAATTTTAATCATATTGAATTACTTTAAGAACACCTTATATGAAATATGAAATTTAAAACTTAAAACTTTATTTTCTTTTTTTATTTTTATTTTCTCTCATTTAGTTTATGCATTTCTTTGGGAGTGGATAATAGTACATTATGATGCTAGGACGTAAAGCTAAAGATTTTGGACGGATGTGGAGTTTGCAAATCGAGGCACTAGCCGAGATTTGCACCCATATTAAGTCATTAGATATTTTATATCATACCAAAGAATAACTTAAGCACAGTACTGCTACAGTGCTACTTTTACTGAGCAGTGTAGGGTGACCAATATAAATTTTAGCCAATCCGGGACGAAAATAGTAGGTTTTTATACAAGTGGTGAAAACGTCTTTTTGCGTGACTGAACGGTTTGTCTACGAGACGCGATAGCGTCGATTGAAATAAGTTCAGGAACAGTGTTGCCACTTCTACTACTGTAGTAGTAGATCTACTACTATTTGACTTCAAAATTATCTACTTCGGACTTTTTTTAAAAAAAGCCAAATCTACTACTATTTTATACATTTCAACAAATCTACTTCTTTTTTAAAATTTCTACTCCAAAGAATTTTTAAACCGCACCAAGATCTTTTAAATTTTGCAAATTAGATGGTGAAACTAAAAAAATCAAGTTAATGATCAAAATTTTTCATATTAGTTTTAAACCATTTTTTTTTGTTCTTAAAAAATGAATAAATTTAAAAAATTTATTTTATCTTTTTCTAACTTTGAATTTTTTAAGATCTTAAGATTATTTTGTAAAACAAATCAGTAATAATGTGATGGTAAATATTACAATTTGGAAATAAATATTGTTCAGTTGATATTTTCCTACCATTTTAGCCAAAATTTCTCCTACTACTTTTTCGGAAAATACACTAGTTTTTGAAGTTCGGGAAGTGGCAACACTGTTCAGGAACGCAAAAACGTTTTTACCACGCGTAGAAAACGCTATTTTTTCTACGCTTGTAAATATAAATGATAATATTTACAAATTCATCTGCTAAAAAACTTACAAAACGACATATCTAAATAACTGTGTAAAAAATAAACAATTATATATCGCATTTTTACCAGTGTAAAATAATGTTATTATTGTGTTCGCCTACAGATGGAATAATAGCAGGCGAACACAATTATAAAGGAGCCCATCCACTTTGAAACATGTTTCAAAACTTGGTTTGTGTTTATAGAATGTTTTATAGTGTATGGTGAAGTTTGCAAACCAATTTGACGGTTTACGAATTGGTCTCAGTAAAATCAAAACTCTTTGAAGGAAGAGTTTATTAAAATAACAATAGAAATTGACATCTATAACTGTAAGTTTATCAACCAAGTTTACAAACACGTTTCATAATGTATGGTAAATATGCAAACAAGTTTGTAAACCAAGTTTTAACCATGTTTCAAAGTGGATGGGCTGCATTATAACATTATTTTACACTGGTAAAAATGCGATATATAATTGTTTATTTTTTACACAGTCAAATTTAGATATGTCGTTTTGTAAGTTTTTAGTAGATGAATTTGACAATATGAATAATGAAAATAGTTCATATATTTTCTCTTAAAACTTTTACAGATATTACAGATATTTTTTTTACAGACTGGAAGTCATCCTTTAAAGTATAAATTTAAAAAATTGTAGGTAGAGTTTCAATTAAAAACAAATAAAAATAAATTTTTTAATAAAATTTATTTATTTATTTAATAAATTTTTTTTATTTATTTTTTTTGGCGGAAAGAACTCAGAGAATATATTTTATATCTGACAGTTAATTATCAGAGGAAAAAATTATACGATATATCTGATACAAATTTATTTTTTGTAACACATGCGTACAAAATATCCAATTTTGTACTAGAATGGAATACAAGAAAAAACTACTTTTCGCCCAGAGGCGTCAATTGGGTAGGGCTGGGGGGCATTGCCCCCCCCCCCCTCCCCAAGGATCTGATACTATCAATACATCGATTCAATAAAACCATCCAATCGTTTACACTATATGAAAAATATACACTATAAAAATTTCAATGCACTGTTATTTTGTAAAATTCGTCTAACTTTTAGAAGATTTACTTAGCTAATATACCAATTTTATCGCATACTATTAATTGAAATATATCTGATAATATAATTATTACGTTACATATTATTTTGGCTCGACTAAAGTACGGTTCACCACAATATTCAAACCGTTATCGTTCTTTGTATAGACTAGAGCGCCGCCGATACGAAAGGCGGTCGTTTTGCATCTAATCTTCTGATGAAATCAGTTTTATAAACAGAACACGATCGTTCTTCCAAAAACGCCGTGGGTGTGTATTTTGACAAAATTCTATCGTACGATTGTGTTTTGTTTATAAGATATTCGTGTCTAAGCCAGAGGAAACAAAATATTTCATTAGTATAGGGTTCCTCGAGAGTTCACAGTGCAGTATTTAACATTCAAATTTCAATTGTTATTGGTCATTGGTAATTTATATAAACTTAAAAGTAAGTACATGCAGGAGAACACAACCTAATTATATCCCACTTATTTGGAGAACCCTGACTGTTTGGCCCTGTTTTTTTATCTATATCATATTGTACAAACTTTACAAGACTTTTTTAAAAACAATAAATTAAAAACATTTCTAATTGTAAAATCCTATAACATATCGGTTTTCTTGATAGTTGTGCTAATTTTTATAAAATGAATGAAAATAATTACGAGAGTAATTTAAATTTTTTGTGTTATTTCCAGTGATTTTATAATAGAGAATGTTTTATAATGGACAAGCAGTATTTTCTAAAGACACGAACAAATATTTAAGTTATGTAAATATTTTCAAAGTATGTTATGAAAACTTTTTGAGAAATTCTTTTCGCTATATGGACTATAATTTTTAATGCATAAAATAGCAAAAATTATATGTTTGGTTGATTATAATAAAATCCAAAACGTATCCTAAACGTCAATCTTTGTTCATTTTTTTATACAGTCACAGGGAGGGAGAAACTATTATTTTTTTGTGGTAGGTTTTTCTTATAGATTTAAAAGAAGCTCGCAATAATTGTACAATTTTGAATCAAATGAAAAATGTACGCACGTTTATGGGTAGTAAACTGACCAGACGTCCCACGCTGCGTGGAAATGTCCCACATTTGATTGCGTTGTCCCACGGAGAAATTTGTCCCACGAAGCGTACCACGAAACAAATATTTCCACCACATTTGCCCGCATTATCGAAATAATCAAATAAGCCTTATATCTACCTACGTACACTTTGTGCAATATCTTAGTCAAAGCAATGGCTTCACTGTTTTTTCTTGCAATTTGTATAATGTTATGTATATGTTGATTTATCTATATTGAGAGAACAAACTAGTGCAATATTTTTTTTACTAAATAGTGTTTTAACTATAATTTTCTTAGAAATACTAAACTCAGTTTTTTTCACTTCAATAATTTACATTTTGTTTTGCGAATATCTTTTGATGTCTAACAGATCTATCTCAACGAAAAGGTTTCTTTGTTTATAGAAACATCTCCCCGGTGTATATACGAGAGATCGAAAGTATAATATGAAAAATAAAATACAAAATATTTTACTTAAAAAGTCGCAGTTTTCCGTATAAATTCATAAACAAATTTTCAAACCAGAGTTTTACTTTATTCGTGCACTCATTTTAATCCTTTGAAATAATATTCAAAAATTAAAATGTAAAAAAAATGATTTTACTTCTTTGGAGCAGATTACATTTTCCTGTTCTTTTATTCGATTTATGAATAGTCCGTCTACGTCATCCTTTATATTCATTTTTCTAGCAATACATGAATAATTGAACGAATCATTCAAAGCATTTTACGTTGGAAAGCATCAAATTTGAAGCAAAAATAAAAGTTTTGAGTATTTGAAAGAAAATATTTATTTCAATTTAGTAGCCAGAATGATATTTTATTATTTTCACTCCTGTATGTGGGAGTGTTATATTTTTTTTAAGCTACGCACTCTGAAAGAACAAAGTAAAGGAGTGATATAAGTAGCGTTTCAAACTCTGTTTAAAACGCACTTTAACTAGGTAGCTCAAAAGTAAAATTATTATTTTCTAATTTATAATTTTTTTTTCTCAATAAAGAACAAACAAAGTAGAGAGCATAAAAACTTGATAAATGGTATATACATATTTGCAAAAGATAGAACGAGAGGTATACTGCATACCTCTTATACTTACAGAATACAGAAAAGATATTAATTATTTAGTAAAATTAAAATAAATTGTTTCAATTGTTTTGCAGTCTTTACTTGTGTAACAAAAGTTTTAAGCTACTATAAAAGGTAAATTTTTACTAATTTTTAAAATTATATTTAAAAAGTTCTCCTGCAAATCAAGATGGATAGAAAACGTTTACGTAAATTCTCATACGATATTGAATTTGACTAACCTTTTATAAAAAAATCAAAATATAACGACGCAAAAGTTTATTGTATTACCAGTCGGAGTGAATTTGCAAACTAACAGTGGACATTATGAATTAAAAGACATATAGATACAGATAAACATAAAAAAGCGTTGTTATAAGCCGTCAGCTCCAGTAGCTTGAACAAGTTTTGTTGTTATTTTGTTTTCTTGTTGTTATTTAACATTGACAAAAAGTTAGTTGCAATTTGCGCTGATAACTCGAATACCAATTTTAGTGGTGTCACGTCAAGAAGTGAAAATTTAAAAGCAAGCTAAGCTCGAATTTGAACCAGAATGTATTGGGTATTGGATTCGCAGCCCATATTCTAAATAATGCAATAAGAAGTGCTGCTGATTTAAATGGCAGGGTTAAAAAAATTTGGATATTTTACTGTCTTTACTGGAGACGTTGAAGGAGTTCTGCGGCAAAAACAATGTCGAACATAACCAACTTATTGGATACAGTGAAACTTGCTGGCTGGCGGTAATGCCAAACTACTTTCTTGATGCTTAAACAATGCAGAGACGATACTAAATTTAAAATTATTTTTAACAAATGAAGGGATTTTGCAGAACTTTGCGGCATTCGCTTCGATGAAACAACAATAGAAGTCAAAGATCTAGCATAGTAACCATGGTAGCTCAAAAGCATTTTAGTTTCATTTCTAAGACCATGCATTTAAATGCTTTTAAATATATGTGTGTATAAAAATGTACAGTACATGTTATGTTTTACGAAAAAAATCTTTTTATGTCATTTAATTCTCGCCCCCCCCCCAAGATTTTGGTGAAATGACGCCACTGTTTTCGCCACATATGACTAAAAAATATTTAGTGCACGGGCTAGCACGCCGCCTGCATGTGAGATTTGTAGTTAAATCTATCCATATATCTTTCTATATATAATATTTTTATAGCACTAAAATATCAAAATAATAATTTAAATAACTTACCATATAGTAAAAACAACTTAAACACATTGCATCATTGGAATTGCAAGAAAAAAAATTTATTTAGGTCTTTAAAGTTTATTATTTTGACAGCTTAGTTGGATTCCTATGTGTTGTTTTAGTTGGATTCTTGTGTTTATATTTTCGAACTGGAATAATTTACAAATATTACAACAAAGGTGGCGCACTTTAATTATTTAAAAAGCTTAAATTTGTTTATAACATTGTTAAATAAAATGATTAAATGAACAATTAAATAAATATTTATAAATTTTACGCACTTGTTACAAAAAATTGTGTGTATTACTAGTGCGAGTTATTTGCCGCACTCCCTGCGGTGGCAAACTAACTCTTGTTTGGAAAACGCGTTCGCACTAGTAATACAATCTACTATTATCGCTCCGATTTCTCCCATATAGAAAAAAAAACACACTCATTATTAGTTTAATTAATTAATTACACACAATTGATATAATGATTAGTTTCGATTCGATTCGATCAAAATATTTAAAATATTCAATCCCTTCAAAATACTGCGATATTGACAGAAATAAACACAACAACAGAAACAGTAAATCAAATTCAATCTCAAATATCACTAGCTTACAAATTTTTTAACTTTTTTTGTCTCCCTGAATAAAACCCAACGTTTCTTTTATATTTGAACCTCCTGAACACGAATAACATAATTATTTTTTTTGGTTAGCTCATGTTTTAGAGATATTCACGAAAAACCAATTTTTTCGGTGATCAAAAATGTTGTTTCGGATTTTGGGTCTCATATTTTACACAACAATCAAATTAAATAGATTAATGAAACATGTGTATAGTAAATATGCCAACAAACATTTTGAGCTATATTTTGTAAAAATCCATTAAGGATTCTGGAAGTTACAGTCGGAAAAAGTTGAAAAAATTCACGTTTTTTTAAAATTAAAATTTTCAACACCATAAATTTTGAACAAATAAAGACACTAATTTTTAATTCTTTAATTTCTTGGAGCCTATATTAGCTTCAATTTCCTTTCTTTTAAGCTAAAAGATACGAATATTGGTGCAGTTTGCAGCAAGTTATTCAAGTTTTCCCAAAGAAAGTCAAAACTCAAAATTTGGAAAAAAATTTAACTATAAGAATAATTTAAATTCTGCAACATAATTGATTTATATATAAGTTGTTTTCGTAGTAGATCTAGCTCCTCCCACCTTGGACTTATTTTAGGAGTTGAAAAATATCAGTTAGTTGATTATGAAATGTCTTTTTTTGACAAAAGTTGTATTTTATTTGTATATGATTTTTCTCGAAATTGAGATTTTTTGTGAAGTTTTTTGACATGATCTAGCTCCTCCCAACTCAGGCTTATTATAGGAGTTGGAAAATATAAGTTAGTTGATTATGAAATGTCTTTTTTTGGCAAAAGTAGCATTTTATTTGTATATGATTTTTCTCGAAATTGAGATTTTTTTGTGAAGTTTTTTGACATGATCTAGCTCCTCCCACCTCGAATTTATTTTAGGAGTTGGAAAATATCAGTTAGTAATGAAGATAGGCAGTTTTTATAAATGGGGTGATTCTTTTAGCAGTATGTATTAAGACATTATGTAACTTCTACAAATAAAACAAAATGAATTTGGGCTATTTTTACACTTGAAACTTCTTGACGACGCCATTTAAATAAACTTGACTTTACACTTTACTAACAATTTATGTTGCTTTACAAGGCAGCTATCACTATTGATTTATTGATTTTTAAAAACAATTTACTATTTAAAATTTATATTTTTTCTTTTTTAATTAATATTTTTTTTCACTTGAATGTTTGGAATTAAATTTATCCTCAGAGAGATTATATTTGCAACTAATCATACGACAATTATCTACGTTAAAAGAAACCTCATTAAACTAATTAAACAAAAGTTGGGAAAACCGAAAAACTATCAAAAAGGAGAAGTAATTGCTTTCTTAAATTAAACTTAAAATGATCATAAACGTAGGGAGTAACACAAGGTGAGCGGTGATAGAAAAAAATTTCATTTAAAAAAACGAAAAAGAGAAAAAAAAAAGACATACATTACGGGTATTAATAGACATAACTAGAGGCTTAAAACTTTATGGTGATTGAACTAACTTTAATAGTTTTGATGTTTTGCCTCTCCTCACAATACATTATCTTTTGTTTATATTTTTCTATACACGTCTCAATATCGATCCGATTCCCAACTTCGAAAACTAAAATGTATATTATACTGTAATATTTTAAAATATTTCTTTCAATGCCACTCCAGAAATAGAACTCTCTATAGTAAAGTTTGAACCACTCAGAAAACAGTTTCCCCATAGAACTTTTGAACGATCATCGACAACTTGCCTTCTGAGTATACACTCATCATACAAGTTTTTCTCACGCTCAAGGGAATCTGCTATATCTCATCATCATGGTTAGGGCATGTTTCGATTTGAACTAAAAAGAAACGAAGACTTACTACAGAAATGATCCTGTGAAGTATAATCTTAACAAATACATCAATTCGAATGTAATTTATATGCTACATTAGGTATTTATTCTAGTGAATTATAATAAAAATTAAATAAAAAATGTTTTATTTTCTTATCTTCGGAACCATATAAATTCCTTTACTTCTCTGTTATAAGGTTTTGAGGTTTTGAATTATACTTTCAATATAACGTTTTTTTTTTATTTACAGTATCAGGATGTGCTAGGTCTGGCGAATTGATAGCAATATTAGGATCAAGGTGAAATTAATAAAAAAATTAATTGAAACTGCTTTCTAATCATACATATAACTTTAGTGGTGCTGGTAAAACAACTCTTCTAGCAGCAATATCCCAACGACTTCGAGGTGGTGAGATTAAAGGTGATATAATCTTAAACGGAACATTAATATCTTGTAAAGAATTGACAAAGATATCAGCATTTATACCTCAATATGATATTGCCTTACCAAAACTAACAGCCCGTGAACATTTATATTATACCGCTATCATGAAAATGGATAAGCACAGCTCAAAACAATTTCGTACAAATCGTATCGATATAGTTTTACAAAATTTAGGATTACAAAATTGTGCGAGAACACGAATCGCAAAATTATCAGGAGGTGAACGGAAAAAATTAAGTTTAGCTGGAGAGTTATTAACAGAACCATCAGTATTATTTTGTGATGAACCAACAACTGGATTAGATAGTTATAATGCATTATCAGTTGTGACAACGTTAAAAAATTTAACGAAACCGAGTCGTAGAAAAGGCAAATTAATGGAAACAAATGATAATCATATTTATAATTATGAAAATAGTGATCTGATAGAGTTATCGAGTACAGAGGTATATGATAAAACTAATGAAGATGATATTGAGGTAGGAAGATCAATCGTAACTAATCATAAGTATAAGAAAATCAGTATAGTACCAAAAGCTGTTATTTGTTCTATACATCAACCTACTTCGGATATATTTCAATGTTTTTCACATATAGTTTTAATGAATTCTGGTCGAATCGTATATCAGGGTACTATGCAGGAAGCAGAAACATTTTTCTTTTCGTAAGTTTTATGTGAAATATTTAGGTGAAATATATAAATATCTTTTCTTGCAGATTAAACTTAAAATGCCCGTCAAATTTTAATCCCGCCGAACATTATGTAAAATTAGTTAAAACAAATGACGAAAATGATATGGAAGATAATTTTATTGTTGATAAAATTTACAAAAAATATTTAAACAATCAAGATTCACTAACATTTCAAGTAAACGGTAACGGAAAAATAATCTCAAACTATTCAAACGATAAGAAGAAAATAAAAACGAAAAACCAACGTATTGGATGGTGTATGCAAATATTATTATTAATCTCTCGATTCGGAATAAACGCAAAACGATCGTTGTATGAAACAGGTATACGAATTTTGTTTTCTTTGTCTACAGCTGCTTCTATAGCATTGATATATTTATCGATTGATACAAAGGTACAAACTTCGATACAAGGTGTACAAGGTGCTATAATGGTTATAGCAACCGAGACATTGTTTTCTAACTCGTATGGGGTTTTAAATAAAATTCCATCACATATGCCTATAATTCGAAGGGAGGTTGGTGAAAAAATGTATTATTTGTCTGCGTATTATGTTGCAAATTTTATAACAAATGTAAGTATTGCGTATGAATATATAAAGTTTTTCTAAAAATAAAATAATTTAATAAAAAATCTTCGCCGAAACAGGGACTTGAACCCTGGACCCTTGGATTAAAAGTCCAATGCTCTACCGACTGAGCTATCCCGGCTTTATAAAGTTTTAAAAATATTTTGATCACAATTTCATAACAAAATACTTAACTCATTTTATTTTATTCTATTAAAAAAATTCTGATAACAAAAAATGTTGCTTCCGTAAAAATAAATGTAAAAATATGTGTAAAATTTAACTGTCGATAAAGCAGTATTTGGAAGCTTTGTTTGCAGGTAATGCAGATTTTTTCATTTTATAATAAAATAATTTTACCATCTGTTGTAGGGAAAAGTTGTTGTTAGTAGGTAGGAAATTAATAAGTTATGAGACAATTAGTTTAATTGAGAGATAAATCAATTAAGTTATATTATTGGTACATAGTAGTAATTTTGAACATTAGTACTTATTGAATGTTCAATAAAATGAACGAAGTGTTGTTCCATTCACTTATAGTTTCACATTCCATCGTTGCGTGGATTGTGTTTCTTCATATTCCAAAAAAGTCTCAAAGGTGTTGCTGATTCATTTCTTAGCTAGACTGTCGCTAGACTACATTTCCCGGTATTGCTACGTGATTAGCGATCCATCGTAAGGTCATATAATTATAATTAACTAGGAATCGCCCAGTGACCGTAATTCGGCCATTTTAAATGGAAATTGTAAATAAACCACCCAACAAAATAATTACAACAAATTATTTCAGAGTATGATTGTGAAACAAATAACTTGAAAAAAACAAAATAACCGAACAAAAACTCAAAAAAACACTCCTATCATATTTTCCCTTTTTCTCAAAAAATCGTCAAAATTCAAAAAACAACTATTTTTCAGCACATCTACTACTCAAGACCTTTCCAAAGATATACATATTACCCCACTTTTGTTGGAGCAAATAATTTTAAATTGTACCACAAAATTAGTGCTTATACGTAGTTATATATAGATAAGCTTCACATATTATCCAACTAGGTAGGATGTGATGCTTCTTGAAATTAAAGATTTGACAACAGTTGGCAGTCCGACAAAGTCACAATCAACGTGTTTCGGTAATGCTTAATCTAGTTAAACATGCACATCTTTCGATTGCATAAATTTCAGTTTGGAAGATTCTGGGGTAGATTTAGAATATTTGGTACCTTGTTCGAAAAACTTACTTTTGTGGTCGCCTCGGTTTTTGAAGTATACGTTAACTTATTACGTAATTACTCATCTGGTACGTACGAATGGATTCACTCCTCTATCTCTCTTAGTTGCTCAGCCTAGATATGTACTTCTTATTAAAGTTGATCTCTCCAGTCATTCCGTCTTCATGGAACTATGTTAGGAAAGTGTTTGTGTTAAGTGTAAATTTTCCTGGTCTCAGTCTGCTCCGTGAAAAATGTGTTTTTAGTGAGATGGATCTCCAGAGAAGTCTGATAAATTACCTATAAAATCAAAGATGCAAGCTCATGGAAACAACAACGGTCTACTTTAAGTACAACGTTTGGGAATATGGTCTTTACCACAAGCATGCTAGATGGATTTCTAGAAGTTGTACACGTTAATGAAAATGTAAATGCTCAAAATTTATCAAACCAAATAATCTTATGAAGCAGGATAAATAATCTAAGTTTTACAATGCAAACTGTAATGCTACAGCAGAGAGGCAAGAACGACCATGCTCAACAGTTCGTAAGCGCTGAACGAAAAATATTGCTCGTCGTAATCGAACCTTGACTTAGGACATTGGAAGCACAATCACTGCCGATCTTCTCCTCAAGAAGATGATCAGGACTTATACATATTCTAAACATAAATAATTCAGAAGCGTAAAGAAATCTATAAGTCAGACTTTGCGTAAAAATAATCTCAGCGACTGACCTAGGAGTATACACACTCTTTAAAACTGTAGAACTAGAAATTAGAAACACTGCATACCTGCCTAAAAAAGCTTCTACAACGCCAGCATTGAAGTAATAACTTTCCTACACTTCAGAGAATCTCACTCTATATAGAAATTCAAACTCTTTGTTTTTGTGGCGTTCATGCTCCATGTAGTAGCATTGCCAAGCTAATAAGCTTTGAGTATTCACCACGATCACTCGCAAGAGCGGCATAATTACCATGGCAGCTGATTTTTTAAAAGTCGTTAACTACGTCCGTCTCCCATTGTATAGTCGTGGTCTACATCGCGGTCGTCCACTCCCTGGAGTACTAACGCACATTTTTTTAATCATTCCAAACTGTGAATTGGCTCGTTTAACATGACCAAACCAAGCTATCCTGTTAGAACGGATGCAACTTATTATATCAAGAACCACTAGAATGATCTCAAAGTTATATCGGGCTCTCCGATCTCAAAGTTATATCGCGTTCTGTACTCCCCGTCGTCTGTCTTAATGGGCCAAAAATGTAGCGTAGGATCTTACGCTCAAATACAGATAAATGTGATTCGTCATTTAGTGTAAGGGTTCACGTTTGTGACCCATACATCACAACCGTTATAATCAATGTCTTGTATAACTTGAGTTTAGTGTTAGTTGACACAGGCGGTGTTCCAAGGAGAGGCTTAATTGAGTAGAAAGTTCAATTACCTGCAGCGATTCGAGCTTTTATATCTGTAAGTATACTGTTGTTTGAGTCAAGCATTGATCCCAAATATTTAAAAGATTCAACTCTCTCAATTCGTTCATCGCCGCACATCAATCTTTCTTCTCAGCCTTTCTTGACACATTCAAATGTTTGGTTTTATCGTAATTAATTTGCCTATCAATTTTTCTAGCAGCACTCTGAAGCGACTTGAAAGTCTCACTCATAACAGCTACACTACAACCGAGGATGACAACTTCATCGGCGTAAGCGATAATCTGTAGTGAGTTTATTGACAAGATATTGTTGTTAGTCGGTAGTTTCTTTTGACGGCACTCAAATTCCAAGACTAAATTAAAGTTTATAGGAGAGATGGCATCACATTGTCTTAAGCCGGAGTCGACTTTAAAGAACTTTTATATTTCTATTCTACTCGTACACAGCATTGAGAGTTCTGTACTGTCATTTTTCAAAGTGAAACCAGTTTACCATCTATTGCCATTGACACCAGAGCAGACCATAGAGTCTCTCGTTTGAGAAAGTCGTATAAGCCGGCCTGAAATCAATGAATGAGTTGGTACACAGCGATGTTGAACTCTCGACACTTTTACAAAATCATCCTTATCGAGAAAAGTGCATCGGTGGTACCTCGGCCTTGCCGGAAACCACACTGATATTCTCCAAACAGTTTTTCAAGAATTGATTTTGGTCAGCAAAATGTATGAAAAGATCTTATATATGCTGTGCAGAGTAGACCAATTTCCTTGTAGTTCGTACATTGTAGGCAATTACCTTTTTATGGATCAGTATCACCATAGCTGAGTTCCAGTCCTGTGTCATGGTTTCAGTCATCCAGATTATTTGAAAAAGTTTAAACAATCTTGAAGACAGTTTCACCACCATGTACAATAATTTCGGGTTCGTGGACTGTCTCAATACTGAAGTTTTAAAATAATAAGATCCAAAATCAAAATAATAACTCCCTTGAAAATAAAAAATATACTGTATGAAATAAATAAATATTTCTACTTATTATACCTCAGACCTATATAATGAACATATTACCAAATTCAATTTTACAGTAGAAACTAAAATGTCCCAAGAATCTTAGTCACTTCCGTGGACAAAGTGTTTATTTATTCTGTCATAGATGGCGGTACAAGCACCAATTCAATGATTTAGAAATTGTCAGTTAGCCAGATTAGCTTTGAAGAACTTTCATTTGCATGTTGAGTTTTCTAATAGAGTTCAATTTGCCATAGAACATCAAAATTTGAAGTGGGCAAGCTTATAAAGTCACATCCGTGGACATCATAATTCTTTAAGTAATTACTAAATTTAAAGTTTTATTGTAGTCATAATAAAAGTGAATTGTATATATTATACATTTCAAAGAACAACTTCCCAAAGCCAAAATGTCATCATTCACAGAAGGTTTTTAATGAATTTATCACATCCGTGGAAATCATGTCCGTGGACGTTCAATGTCTCCGTCGGGACAGCTAAGTAACAGACGTGACACAAACAATAATAGTGTGATCTTTAATATTTATAAATGATTTTTGTTGATAATACTTAAATTAACTTACATCATTATCATGTTATAAGCAAAATTAAGAAGAGCTTGTCTGAAAATGAAATCCTAACACACTGTGATTTTTCACAGAATTATAACTGCAAATATTCTGAGGAAGTGCAAGCACTACACTTTGACGGATCGAAAAATCAGGTTTCTTTTCACACAGTAGTTAGTAGTTGTCTATTATCACAATAGTAGTAGTTGTTTATTACCACCGTCACGTCTGTGGACAAGTAAAGATTTAAAAGTTTTTTTTTCTTAAAATTTCTCAAATCTGATCTGGGCCAATAGTATGACTTAATACAACAAGTTATTATCGAATAGAAAACATAATAATAACGATTTTTATTTCATGTTTAAAATTCAAGAATTTGTTTTTTCAAACTATTCCTTTTCAGGAGAATGACCCATATACGTGTCGCGTTCTTTTTCTTAACATTTTCTAACATTGTTAAAATGTCATAAAATTGTGTTGAAACGTCATGTTAAGTTTTGTCAACAATGTTGATTTATAATTTAAGAACGACAAAATATTAGACTTTTGATCTGTCAAAAATAAATTTGGTCTATTTGAGCACATAAATTAAATATATTAAAATTATTTAATTTATATATATAAAACTCAATTGCGAAACACAAAAACAAGAAATTGTATTTACGAATCTCTTATTTACAAACATTTTGACAGATAAATAGATCATAACATACCATTTGACATAACAACATTCTATAATTCATGTCTAGGAGGTGAGTTGGAAATTGTTACAAAATGTTAACTTTTGACAGTTTAACATGAATTTATGAACGACATCATGACGTCATTTTGTTACACAATAGCCGTGTTCGATTTGACTGAAACAACTGAAGCAACTGAAAAATTAAATGCAATTGTTGTTGTTTTTTCAGTTGTTTCAGTCAAATCGAACGCACCTAATGTTAAAATTATTGAATTAAAGAACGACGAAAGTTAACAATTGTTAACAATAGTCAACATTGTCGAGAAAAAGAACGCAACAACGGTCTTCTTTGTGTCTATTGTTAACGGTAACTTGTATATTTGTATTTAAAAATGATAAACATATGATCGTTGGTTTGTTTGTTTTATCTTCTACACATTGACGAATCGGAAGTCAAATACCATGATATTAGGTTAAGAAATCTGTTTTAATCAAAACTTTTTTTCTTTTATTTTAGATTCCATTATTATTTATAGAAAGTGCTCTATTCATAGGAATTTTTGGAGTTACTGTACCGTTCATAAACAGTTTTTTACAATATATTCAAATCACACTCTTGGTATTCATGTGTTCGATTTGTGCAAATTCCTATGGCTTTTTCCTTTCTGCACTATTTAGCACTGTTGAATTAGCAACCGAATTTGCAGCTCCCATTGATTTGTTCATGTTGATTTTAGGCGGGCTTTATATTAATTTAAACTCATTTAAATACATCAAATTTCTTTCGATATTTTATTACACAAATGAGGGATTAACGTATTATGTTTGGAAAGATGTTGAAGAAATACGTAAGTTAAGTTTTGTTATCAAAAGTGTAGATGGTGTTTTCCAATTGTATAACTAAAATAAAACTCCACCCCTTTGTTTAAGATTTTGACTTTGATTCATAACAATTTCAAAGTTTTCAAAAAAAAAACAAGAGATTATAAATCACTTATAGTGAATTATTTTCGACTGTACCGAACTAGTTCCAACACTGAATTATCGAATTTTGTATTCTTTTGGAATGAATTTCAATACAAAAAAAATAATTCGGTGTTGGAACTGTACTGAAATTTGTTAGTAGTTAAATTGAAATAAAACTAATGTTTACAATAAGATATGTCAAATCTTCGACAAATAGGCGGAGTTTTGTTATAATTATATAATTAAGACACAATCAATTTTGTATTAAATTATTTAAACTATTTGTTTTATTTTGTTTTGTTTAGAATGTCCAGAAACATTGGGGACTCCTTGTGCTGGAAATGGATTAGCAGTTTTGGAAGAATATGGATATGGAACAACACCGGTAACAATTCTAAAAGATTACCTTGGTTTATTGATATTGACAATTGTAATGCATTCTATTGGATATATAGGACTAACAAAACAATTAAGAAAAACAGGATTTTATTAACTAATTTTATTTATTGCTAAATTAGAAAATTAGATGTGAGAGTTCATCATTTTCTTGTTCATTGAAACACATTGCAACTGTAATAGCTTCAACATAATAATCGTATGAGAATTATTAATTGATCTACATAACTTTGATTATATTCTAATTTTTTGTATGAAGTAATATTTAAATTATCCATTCACCTAAACATTCATCTCGGATCCAATCAATTTTTTTAGTTCAAATAATCAAAATTCATAAACAAAAGCGAACGAAATTTTTAATTGCTATTTTTTTTTTTTGGAATCTACATATTATTATTATAAAGTTCATGTATGTGTAATTAGAATTAAGTTATAATTTTGATTCGCACATATTTTTTTTGTTTTCGTTTAAATTAATTTATTAATTAAGAAAAAAATCTGAACGCCAAAATTAAATTTCTCTTAAAATGTTTTACCGTAAAATCTAATTTTTAATGTAGAGATGTTAATTTCAATTTTTTTAGATTTGTAAAAAAATAAAATGAAGAGATTTAAAATTTTTTTTTCTAAAATATGTTTTATGGAATGAAAAGAATATTTATTGTAAAAAAAAAAATTATGTGTGAATAGTTATTAATAAATTTTATTAAATTGGAGAAAAAGAATGTGAATTTATATTTAATTGTAATGTTGATTCGAATTTGTTTATTTGGTTTGAATTGGTTTATGGTGTGTTAAATGCTTGGGAATGGAATTGTAAGTGTTAGATTTGGATTAGGTGTAAAATTTTTCAAGAAAATTTATGTGACCAATCTATTGAGAATTATTATACTTTCTATAAGCGATTATTTCGGAATATTCGTTAATTCCCTAAAATTTAAATTGAAAAATAGTCATACAGACATACTCCTAATTAGCTGTTCAATTTCCCGCGTGAAGGGATCAGTTTTGTTGATTTGTAAATTTTTTGTTTTTATCTATGGATGTAACAACCCCGTCTTCCTGCTTTTGATGTATGGGTTATTATGAGATACCGCACAATACTGGCAATGGCAGTGAGGTCACAAATTAAGGTGATAATTTGGGGATGCTGGCGGATGCACTGTATTCAGTCAACGGTATCACGAGCCTTCGTGTAATTCCATATCTAGGCTTAAAACGTTGAGGAAGACAGTGTATCACATGATCAAGGAATATGTCACTAGCACTAGCAATTTTATTTTATTGGGTAATAAATAATCGAAAGCTATTTTCCTTATACAACCGCTTGGGAACTTCATCAGAAGAAATATGAAAATATGATTGGATCACACTGAAGCAGAAATATCTCGCACGCGGTATGCCAGTATACCTTATCCAGCAGCCCTGGAAGCTGGCTAGGATTCGATGGCCCAATCATCCGTTAATCCGAAATTCAAACGATTAAAGAACCGTATACTGGAAACAAAAACAAAGCAAATCAAAACCGTAAAAACAAAACATCGACCCTTGGCTACCGTACCCGGACACGAGTATGAAACTGTAATGTCAGAACTCTGATAGAAACATCGAGGTTAGCACAAGTTGAGAAAGTAATGGAAGAATATAACATCGAAATACTAGGACTCAGTGAAGTAAGATGGAAAAACAGCGGAGAGCTAACAACAAGTAATAGTTATTTACATATCGAGGGCTGAAAGTAGAAGATTACGCCTATACGGTTCATATTGAAGCCCGATGCGAAGCGAAGGCTTTTATTGAACCAAGGGCGTAATCTTCCTTTCAGCTTGAGTGTATGTACAACGTTTTACGCACAACTGCACAACTTAATTGTAGAATAAATCAATTTTTAAATTTTTTAAGCTCGCTAGACATTTTGAAAATTATAATAAACATGCCATGACTTTCTCTATAAATTTCATACAATAATTTATTTGTTTGTTCTAATTTAATGATTATTTTCCGGGCGATTATTTTACGGGCGCAAAGTAGAAAAATAAACTAATGTTTTATATAGCAACGGGCTTTTATTTTACAGACGTTAAGTTCAACTTTCAGTCACGATAACTAGGATGTAAAATGTGATGTTCTCTGGTAAATCAAACACACATGAACAAGGCGTAGCAATATTAACAACACCTAACGCAAAGAAAGCACTTCTCGAATGGAAACCAATCAGTAGCAGAATAATAACAGTAAGATGCCAATCGAAAATTAGAAATACAACGATCATACAGTGCTATGCACCTACCGAAGAAGCTGATGATGCGACAAAAGATGAATTCTACGAACAGCTCCAAGCAACACTGGCTAGTGCACACCGAAATGACATCAAAATAATACAAGGTGATTTCAATGCCAAAATTGGAACCGACAACACCGGAATGGAATCAGTCATGGGCAAAAATGCACTAGAATCAACACGTAGCAATAATGGAGACAGGCTCATCGATTGTTGTATCACAAATCAACTATTCATAGGAAGCAGCAAGTTCCCACACAAGAATATACATAAATACACTTGGACATCACCAAATGGAAGAACCAAGAACCAAATTGATCAAGTATTGGTGAATAAGACACCGTTTCTATCCTCCCTACAAGACGTCAGAGCAAAGCGAGGAGCAGACATACACAGCGACCATCAACTGGTAATTAAAACATTCAAAATTAAACCAGCCGCTGTAAAACACAACAAGTCATGTCAGAGGAAATTTAGCATCAACAGATTGAGCGACAAAAATACAAATAACATCTTCAAAGAATCGCTCCAGCTCAATCTACCAAACAACGAAACCACCATGCATTGATGAAAAATGAGAACAAAATAAAGAAACTTACGTCAAAACTGCTACAGATGTGCTTGGATACCAAGACAAATCACGGAAACCATGGATTAGCGATGATACCTGGAAGAAAATTGAAGAGCGTCGTCAGCTCAAGTTGCAATTGTGTCACCAGGACACAACCGAGATCCGCAGCAAATATGAAAGTACAGCAAAACAAGTTAAAAAGATGGCAAGAAATGATCGCAGAAGATACACAGAAAGCATTCTTAAGACTGCAGAAACTGCAGCAGCTAATAGAAATATGCACACATTACACAAATGCGTGAGAAAGATCACCAACAAATACACAAACACTCCACCAATAAAGGATGAATCTGGTCAAACCCTCACAACACATGAACAACAGCTAAATAGATGGAAAGAATACTTCGAAGACAACTGCCACCAACATGAAGATAACTTGCAGTCTCCGAATGACAACTATAACGAAACTATCAGCACCCATCCACCGACGGAACGGGAAGTTAGAGATGCCATACAGAAACTCAAGAATAACAAATCTGCTGGAACAGATAATATATCAGCAGAATTACTCAAAGCAGATGTAAACACAACAGCTCTAACACCACTATTAGCTGATATATGGAACAAAGGTAAAATACCAACCAAATGGAACGAAGGTTTAACCATAACAATCCCAAAGAAAGGTGATCTAAGAGAATGCAAAAATTGGAGAGGTATATCTCTGCTCAATACAATAATGAAAATACTAGCGATGATCATTCTCGAAAGAATATCTCCATCAATTAACATGAAACTAAGAAATGAACTGTAGTTCATAGTTCCGTAGTTCCCAGCTGTACCGATCATATCAACACAATCCGTATCATCATAGCGCAATGAAATGAATGGCATTCACTACTGTATCTCCTCTTCGTCGATTTCGAACGCGCCTTCGACTCAATCAACAGAAGCGCGATATGGAAGACACTTTGTGAAATGGGCAGCCCGCAGAAAATAGTTGATCTAATCAAAGAAATGTATCGGGATGCTCGAAACAGAATACAATACAAATGACAGCAAAGTGATAAATACTACAACCACCGAGGAGTGAGACAAGGCTGTGTACTATCCCCGCTATTATTCCTAATAGTACTAGATAGTATCAGGAGAAAGCTCGATGATGCAAGTCCAAATGGAATCCAATGGAACACAACACGCCGGCTCAATGATCTAGACTACGCAGATGACATATGTCTACTTACACACACACATACGGACATGCAGCAGAAAATACAGAAGCTATCAACCCTTGCACATGAAGTTGTAATAATTGGACCTTTGTTACTACTATATAAATTAATAAAATCTGCCCGGGATGCAATTTCCCCTTAACGAATCTTAAATTTGGGAATCTCATACGTTTTTTCCTAAATTTATCCTAACATCCCAAAGGGGAAAAAGTAATAATTAAACAAAAATTAATATAACTAAAACTCAAAATACCTTAAATTACAACTGTTGATTGGTGTAGCTCATTCACTTCCAGTATGATTTCTTAATTCCAAAGTTTAATTTCCAAAACTCAGCAGCCTCTGATTTTGTTATACGAAATTGATCACCAGCAAAAAAAAATCCATTTGGAAATATAGCTTTTAATTCACTTCCTTAAATAGTTTTACAGCTTGTTTACATTTTCTCATTAAATTATTTATAAATATATGAAAATGTTCATTTGTGTGTAATATATGCATTTGATCTTCATATTTAGAATTAAATCAAACGTAATCTTTGATATGTATCACTTTATTATTTTATTTTTTTAATTCTAGGCAATTATAATTAAAAACACACTATTCAAACTTTCATAAACCATTTTTTGTGTTTAAATATAGCATTACAAAAATTGTTTTTGATATAATTATCAATGAACTTATTTTTTTCCAAACATGATTGCATGAACAAACTTTGACTAGATGTTAACTTTTTTTTTTAAAAACTAAAGCCGGAATTAAGAAAATGTGTTTTCACTTTCAGAGTTAACAACCGAATCAATCTACCAAAGAAAATTCTTCAAAACATCGACTTCGTTTTGAAACAAAAAATGTGACTTTTCTTGTTTTTACATCTTCTAATCAAGAAAAACAAATCGTGCAATACCAAAAATTCAACAAAGATTAGCAACGACATCTGTTCGTCAGAATTGGAAATAAAATTGAGTACGTTCGTTTGCTTTTTATAGTATATTCGAAATTTAACTAGCAGTTAAGTATTAGAAAATTTTAAAATTATTGTTAATGTAAAAATGAACGGAAACTAATGAAATACATTTTTATTGAATTAGAAACAGAAGATGAATTTGGTTTTACTATTGTTTTGCGAATATTGCGGACGTTACACCATGAATTCAAGGTAAAAACCAAGATTTTTACTTTTGAAATCACAAAAACGTCGCCATCCCCTCTACGTCAGAAACCACCACTATTAAACTTAAACTAATAATAACAATTCTAATATATTTGTTCAGGTCAAATTTCTATCGCTTTATTTATTGTATTCAAAACGAAAATAAATGTTAGCTAAAAATAATTATTTCTATATTTATCCTATTTTTTAAATTAATCGCAATAAAAAAATAATTTTAAAAATGGTGGTAACTAAAATGAACTCATACGAGATATGTATACGTACGTCAGCGGATCAATATGATGACAAATGCGGAGATATTGATTTGGATCCGGCTCACTCTATAAAGTTAATGGGAATTAATTATTTTCAATTATACCTCTATAAACACAGACCAATAATACTTTGAGAGTAGTGACGAAAGATTTAAACTTATACAAAATTGTCGAAAAAACTGTTTGGTCAATGTTAACTTTTATTACGTTAATAACATCCTAAAACTCATAAAAACATGACTTAACCACCAAAAATTCTTTCACCAAACGAATTTTGTTGCAATAGGAAACCTACCCAGACTTCCAGGTTTGACATAAACCACTTTGTATATATATATGAGATACACAAAATAATTCATGTACAAATCACAAAATCTAATAAGGCGTACTGCAATAGAAGTCGCTTTGGCCAAAAATGAACATTATATTAGCCAAATAAAAATATTTCACCACTTTTGTATAAGTTCAAAAGTTTATAGAACTGTAATGAGACATGTTCTATTGACATCCACTCCATAGTGTGAATAATACATAAATCAATACCTCGCAATCGTAACTCACATTAAACCAATGACGAATATGGGGATCGCGTATGAGTGCATTACTAATAAAAAAAAATTATAATAACTATAGTAATATTAAATATAACACCTATTTAAATTCTAAAAACCGAAAATTAAATTTATAACTATAATAACTAATAACTAAGAATAGATGTTTAATTTATGAAAACTAATAATTCTAACAACTAAATTTAATTTTATACAAAAAATATATTGAAAAACTTAGGCTTGGTATATAGAAACCAGACGCTAGAGATTTCGATGGTAAAACCCGCAAAATCATGACTCGCAATCACCAACAATAGTAAAACCAATTCTCAACAAAAAAATGGAGTTAGTACAACGGAAATGTAAAAAAAAATGAAAGCACAAAAACGAAAAAAAACAACGAACGCCCAATTCGAAAACATACAAGATTTTTTTGTAAAAACACCGACGGACCACCGTCGTAGCCAATCTTTACTGAATCTTTCACAAAAATTCCTAAAACATTATATATGTAAAAATATAATTTATTTATTTAATTTCAGATATACTGAAATAATTATATATACCTAAAATTAGTTATTGACGATAGCACCCCTAAAATATATTTATTTATTTTTTTTAAAAAAATTGAAAAATGAAAATTATTCAGAAAGGATGTTTATTTATTGGATGCACCGTCCTAGCTCAAAATATTGATTTATTTTTAAAAAAAAATAAAACATATTTATTTATATCTTGATGTTTTGCTTATTAAGAAAATTTATTTATTTACCTAAAACTACTTAATTTACGAAAATTTATTTTATTTAATAAAAATTTTATTTATTTAATTTCCAGAAAAATTTGTTTGATTTATTTTATTTTCATTTAATATAGTAAGGGATTCCCAAAGTCAAGATTCGTCTGGAGACAATTGTAAAAAGTAAGTATGGTTACAATATCCATTTTGTTTAAATCTAAAATATCGCGTTCGCGAGCCCACTCCAACAATGCATGTGAGAACTGACTAGAAAAGCCCCTAACGACCAGATTCTACAGAACAGTTTCTCCCCAACCTAATAAAAACAATCACAACTGTCACGATTAGACACTAGGTCCATTTCTACTGACCCAGTTGTGCTTGTTTAACCTAAAAATAAATTACAACTAAACCTAATGCGAAAGTTGAAGAACGCTCCCGAGCACCAGACTTCAAAACCTAAACTCCATGAAAAATTGTTTTATTGTAAAAGCTAAGTGGAAAAAAAATGGTAAGTTTTTGAATTTGTATGAGGTGAAGCCTCTGATCCTGAAAGCAAAAGTACAATTGGTTCTTCTCTTCATTACACCGAAGAAGCCTCTGAGCAAAGAATGGTACTACTGGTTTGCACCTAAGTACAAACACAGCAACACCACTCCTCGTCCCTGAGGACTTCCTCGCCGAATGAAGAGAAGAAACCAATGTTCTTCGATCGCATAACCCCGATGGCCATAGGCGATCTAAGAACGACATCAATGTTAAGGGGATAAGCCCCATGGATGGCTTGTTAGGCCTACCGCTGAGAGAAAAGATTTATTAACCCTAGTACACGAAAAAAATTCCAAAAAATATTTATAGACAAAGATATGTACAATATTGGAACTATATACAAAAAAATTATTTACAAAAATATTTACAAATATGTACAATATTATTCAAAAACAAATTCGAATGACAGCACAAAAAAAACAATCTCCAAAAAAAAATTGCTGTCCCAAAACGGTTTTTTTTTCAAACAAACAAAAAAAAATGCATAAGCTTAGCTTATCCAGCAACCAGGGACAGGAGCCTCCTGTGGTCCAATCCACTCCTCTACCTGTCGCGTGGTCGGTGAGATGGAGACCTCCTCGACCACCTCAACCACTTGAGTATCCTTGGTCGAGGAAGACCCCATCTCCACGACCAAGCGACTCTCTTCCTTCCTCTTCTTATTCCTTTCCCTCTTCTTCAGGGTCGATTTCCTATTCCTGGAGATCCTCCTCCTTTCACGCCAGCCCACATTCGGCTCTGACAGAGGGAGATCCTGGATCAGCTGTTCCAGGAGGTCTCCAACTATCTGTTCCGAATGTGGATCTGGCTCTCCTCGATCCCCAGGTCTCGTTCTCTGTAGAACAGGTCTGTAGACCCGTCCTACCTCCTTCTCCCTATTTCCCCTTCGTATAATATGGACCCCGTTGAAGAGGGACCGAACCGCTACCACGTCTTCACCATTGAAGCTCCTCTGCCCCTGCTGTCTTTTACAATACATATTCTTATTTCCCAAAAATTCAAAAAAAATTCCCAATATCCCACAAAAAAAGTCTCAAACCAGTACCTGGTTTATCAAACGAAATATTAAAAATATTTAATATATGAATATATAAAAATATATGTAATGGTAAACAAACCAAACCGGTTTATCAAAAACCAAATTAGTTTCCAAAAATATTTTTAAAACAAACCAATAAGTGGTTTTCAAAAATTATTTACAACAAAAACACCAAAATCATAAACAGCCTAAACTGGTTTTATCCAAAATTATTTCTAAAACTGGTTTTCCAACCTATTTCAAAAAATTGCGCCAAAAATTCGCAATCAAATATAAATATTGCGCTAAAAAAAATATTTATTTAAGTTCTTATACCGTACTAACGGTATCAGGTAATATAAAAAAAAAATTGTTTCGAACCAAAATATATATAACAAAATAACCAAAAAATACAGGGTTCCTTGGTTTCGGCCCACGTTTGATATTTGGACCTTTGTTACTACTATATAAATTAATAAAATCTGCCCGGGATGCAATTTCCCCTTAACGAATCTTAAATTTGGGAATCTCATACGTTTTTTCCTAAATTTATCCTAACATCCCAAAGGGGAAAAAGTAATAATTAAACAAAAATTAATATAACTAAAACTCAAAATACCTTAAATTACAACTGTTGATTGGTGTAGCTCATTCACTTCCAGTATGATTTCTTAATTCCAAAGTTTAATTTCCAAAACTCAGCAGCCTCTGATTTTGTTATACGAAATTGATCACCAGCAAAAAAAAATCCATTTGGAAATATAGCTTTTAATTCACTTCCTTAAATAGTTTTACAGCTTGTTTACATTTTCTCATTAAATTATTTATAAATATATGAAAATGTTCATTTGTGTGTAATATATGCATTTGATCTTCATATTTAGAATTAAATCAAACGTAATCTTTGATATGTATCACTTTATTATTTTATTTTTTTTAATTCTAGGCAATTATAATTAAAAACACACTATTCAAACTTTCATAAACCATTTTTTGTGTTTAAATATAGCATTACAAAAATTGTTTTTGATATAATTATCAATGAACTTATTTTTTTCCAAACATGATTGCATGAACAAACTTTGACTAGATGTTAACTTTTTTTTAAAAAACTAAAGCCGGAATTAAGAAAATGTGTTTTCACTTTCAGAGTTAACAACCGAATCAATCTACCAAAGAAAATTCTTCAAAACATCGACTTCGTTTTGAAACAAAAAATGTGACTTTTCTTGTTTTTACATCTTCTAATCAAGAAAAACAAATCGTGCAATACCAAAAATTCAACAAAGATTAGCAACGACATCTGTTCGTCAGAATTGGAAATAAAATTGAGTACGTTCGTTTGCTTTTTATAGTATATTCGAAATTTAACTAGCAGTTAAGTATTAGAAAATTTTAAAATTATTGTTAATGTAAAAATGAACGGAAACTAATGAAATACATTTTTATTGAATTAGAAACAAAAGATGAATTTGGTTTTACTATTGTTTTGCGAATATTGCGGACGTTACAAAGTCGGTCTCAACATTAATATCAGAAAAACAAAGGCTATGAGATTGAACACCAAAACGATAACACCAATTACCATCAACAATACACAAGTGGATGAAGTTGACAAATTTTTGTACCTTGGTTGTACTGTAGCAAAAACAGGCGGGACTGAAAAAGACATCAGTCAGCGTATTAACAAAGCCAGAAATACGTTCAATATGCTTCACAAGATCTGGAATGCATCGTCCTGTCAAGAAAGATAAAGCTACGAATGTTCGATGCATGTGTCAAGTCAGTACTGCTGTATGGGCGTGAAACGTGGAAACATACAAGAAAGATCACAAATCAACTACAGGTGTTTGTGAACAAATGCCTGAGAAGACTGATCAAATGCTTCTGGCCGAACACCATCAGTAACCAGGAACTTCTACGGCAGACAGAGCAGTTAGACATTAAGACCGAGATAAAACAAAGGAAATGGATATGGATAGGACATACTCTGAGGAAATCAGCTGAAGATATAACAAGGATGTGGAGTAGAGTAGGATCCACAAGGTAAAAGGAGAGTTAGAAGACCACCCATGACATGGAAGAAAACGGTGCTAGCTGAAGCAAAACAAATTTTCAAGACATGGGGTGAACTGAAAGCGATTGCCCCCAACAGAGTCAGATGGTCCAGTCTAGTAGACGCCCTATGCTCCTAAATGGAAATAAAGGAAACAAAAATTGGTGAGACTTGGGTCAGAATTTCTACCTAATCGAATTTCTCACAAACTATACGTGCTATCAACTTGAAAGTTTCTACAGAATTTTTACAGTATAAAATATATATTTGTCCACGCTTACTGAAAACAAAAAAATTGCAAATATTGGTCTTTATCTGTATTTTATAGACATAGAACCCAGAACCCTATACCCCTGCACATGAATCTAATCACAATATTATAAATTCAGACAATATTATGAAATTTGTATTCCGAAATAATCTAAACAATATTAATCCGGTAGAAATAGACATAAGAAAAGGGCTAGGCTTACAATGATTCCCATAGAGCTGAAAATTTGTTCAGACCTTAAGTTCACCATTATAAATAATATGTCAAAAGTCCCCATCGATCCCATGTGTGCGTAAAAAGTTATTTAAGGTTTAAAGTCAAAAAAATCGTTTTTTTGCGTTTTTCTCGTCAACGGTAAATATTATCGCCGAAATAGGTGATATAAAATATAAAACTTGTAGATCATTAAATTCTCTACAAAAAATGTTCTAATACTTTTTTTCGTATGAATCACTGTTTAAGAGATATCGCGGTTTCAAAACATAAAAAATTCGTATTCTATAGAATATGCACACATTTCCGCACCACCCATGCGGTAATGTGCTTGGCGCTTTTTTTTAAACGTGGTTTCCCCTGTAAGAATATTCATCGAATTTACGAATTTATTGTGAGCCATTTTTATTAGATAAAATTAGATAATTAACCCTTTTAGTCATCACAGGTTAAAGTGGCCATAGTGTGATTTGGTGGTTTAATGGACTCACAATAGTCGTCCAACCGAATGATTGCAAAAGAGAGATGACTAAAAAGGGTTTATTAAAAAATAATACTGTTGATAATGATAAAAAAAATGAAATTTTGTCGACTTCATAAAAATTTCAGTCTGATTGGTAACCCTGAAACTCAACTTCAACAGTAATGCCTTCTTCGCTGTCTTCTTCTTCTTCTACCTCGATATCGGTGGATTGATCTAAGAAAGATATATCAGTTGTCTCGTCATACACCTCGGATAAATCTTCATCTGTTGTACTTGACACAACATTTGAGCAAGTTTGGCCTTGACATTTGGGACATGCTACTGAGCAAAGCAATCCAACTTTTTTACAGCCACAGCTTGCATGTACAACCTTTTTTGCAATTGCAAAAAATGGTGTTAAGAAGTTTCTCTGGAGCAGGAGGGAGTAAAGTTTGAATTGGCTCTAAAATATTATCAAATAATTTCCATCCCCAATCTTCTGGATCCAATTGATTTCCTTGCCACACTTGAACTTGGTAAAATACATGATATAAATGTTGGTAAGCAGATGCAGATTTTGGAGGAAGACAAGATAGTTCGACTCTTTTATTTTTACGAGTATTTTTAACAAAGCTCAAATATCTATACTTGTCGATACAATTAATTTTTTTTGGAGCTCCATACATGGCAAAAAGAAAGCGGATCCCGTTCATGATGAGGACTTGGGGAGATGAGCCAATCTCTTGGAACACTTCGGCAGATTGAGTTAAACATTACGTTTTTCAAATAATTTGAATGCTGTTATTTTACCCCTTTGGGATAGGCAGATAATCTTTTTAATGAATATATTTTTGTTTGTTGTTGAGCCTTCCCAGGCTTCAAAAAATAAATAATTTTATCAAGTAGAGTGCGTGCAGTTAGCAACACCAACAAATCAACATCTTCACCAACAACAATAGTTGCATTTGTTGTATTAAATTTTTCTTTTGCTATTTCAATTATGAGTACATCAGCGTCATTATCAGCCTGTTTCATTGAAATGTTTGCTGTTGTAAATGTTTCACATAACATTTAAATAAAGTGAGACTTGTTATAAGTATTTACAAGAAATTTTTGTTGGTTTGTTGGAACTGTCATAAATTTATCGAAAACGACATCAGAAGAAGAAGATGTTTTTGTATTACGATGACGTAGTTCTGCAGCTTTAATGTTTTTCGTATAATCAGCATAACCATCAAATACTACTCTATGACCAAAATGTCTATGTACATATTGGACATATTTATCAAAAATAACGTTAAATGTTTCTTCTTGATCACATACAACGCGATGTAATAGATATCCTCCATCGATAATGTAAGTAGCAGTTATATTGTCCATTTCAATTTCCACGGGTTGAAAGCAATCATAAATGGATGACTTTTGTGTTTTACGCATTCCAACAGCATCAAAGAGTGATTGGGCTAATTCATACTCAAAAACAAAAGAAAAGCAAACAGATGTTTCTCAAGGTTATACGGACGAATGAAATTGGGGACTGAGTTTCTTTTAAGTGTATGTATATTCTTTAATATTTTATATTCTTGATTCGTATAATTTGTATGTGTAAGTTACACATACTAATATTGTTACTGATACCATAATATTAAAAGTCTAATGATGCAGACGACGTAGACGTGTTTTTAAGTATTTTCATCTTTTGAAACCGTGATATCTCTTAAACAGTGATTCATACGAAAAAAAGTATTAGAACATTTTTTGTAGAGAATTTAATGATCTACAAGTTTTATTTCATCTATTTTGGCAATAATATGTACCGTTGACGAGAAAAACGCAAAAAACCGATTTTTTTTACCTTTGACCTTGAATAACTTTTTACGCACACATGGGATCGATGGGGACTTTTGACACATTATTTATAATGGTGAACTTAAGGTCTGAACAAATTTTCAGCTCTATGGGAATTATTGCAATTTGGAAAGTCTATTTCTACCGGACTATATTGTGAATCTGGCAAGAACAATATAGCTACTGTCAAAATCACAATTTTGTTTTATGTTTTGTGTGTTGACTTTTTTATACAAATTTCATCGATTGGGGTAAAAATTAATTTGTATGCAAAAATATTTTTATATATATCGTTAAAAAAATTTATTTATTATTTTTATTTTATTTTGCATATTTAAAGATTAAAAAATTTATAAAAAGTTGCTTAAACGACATCTTTAATTGTTTTATTTTGAATTTGGTACCAACAATTTGTTATAATCTGTTATAATTTTGTAACTAAGACACAAACCTATATGATAGACAAATTTGGGTTATGGAATACCATTTTTGAACAAAGTGGTGTAGCATTATTGTTGAAATTGACAATATGGTCGATTGACAAATATGCGTTCGGGAATGGAGATAGCAAAACAAAAGTTATTTTATGGTATCGAGTTTGATTTAGAAAAATCGAAAAAGATGCAAATATTTAAAAAAAGAATTCAATAAATTATCGGCTGCTTGTAAGTTATTACCAAAAATGTAAGTTTGTTTTCCTGTCCACCTGCCCTAACTTCGAACAACATAAAAGAAAAATTCACGGTTATAGGGAATGTTGTAAAGATTGAACACAAACTGTAGCGGTCGACTTAAAATCTTATTTGGAAGGGGTTGGGAGCAGAAATTTTGAAAAAAAAAATGATTTTTTACCTTGACGGTCGTATGCAAGGTAAATTTTTTGCTATTCCAAAATAATTTGTTTTGTAATTTACGAAAACAACGTTTTTGATTTATTTGAAAAAGTAAAAGCAATTGCGGAATAACCTGAGCCTAAGGATGTAAAAGTACTTCCACAGTTCCACGATTACAAGGCTATGATAAATTTGTGTCATAGAATGATAAATCCTGAAATACCACACACAATCAAGGAACAAATATTTAGAGTATATATAAAAGAAAACAAACGAAAATATAGAAGAAAAATGGTGTGGAATGAGAAATCTATAGCATTTAACTTTCAATATGAGAATAGTAACTTTCAATATGGAAATAATTTTTATTATAAGACTAATATTAATTTTCATATTGAAAGCTATTACTCCACTTTGAAAGTTACTACGCTCAATTTAAAGGTAAAATGGTGTTTAATGATTTTACAAATTAAAAGAGAATATCTCGCAAAGCTTCACTTTTAGCTCATCCAGCACCAGATCAGCAATTTTGTCTTTATGTATATGCTTCGGATGACACGTTTGGAGCTGTATTTTAGCAAAATTTTTTTTTTGAATGAAGCTAAAATTTGTGAAAACACAATTTTGACATGAGCTTAAGGCATAGATAAATAATCTTATATGTATATTAATACGCTAGAAAAAAACTTTCTGGAGTCTAAGGCTTTTTTATTCGAATTTTGATTAATTTCAAATTTTCACTGCTAACTGATATTACTGTAACTTAAGTTTTAAAGATTTTTGGGATTTTTCGGATCATAAATAAAAAAGTTATTATATACGAAAAACTTTTTATATACATATGCATTATAAGTTTACATACATACAAAAACGAAATGAAATTTAAAATTTAAAAATTTATTTTATTTTTATATTTTATTTTTTATATATTCTTTGGTAGTGGGTAGTAATAAACGTATTATTTTTCTGTGTTTTTAAATTTCATTTCTTAAAGTTTATCGTATTCGAAGAGTTAGAGTTGTTTGTTTTTTTTTTATGATAGATGAAATGAATGGTAATGTTGTGAATGAATGTAGTGAATGAAGAAATGAATGATGATTTAGAATTGAATGTGGTGAATGATGAAATAGAAATTCCCTTAGTAATTTTGAGAGATTCGCTCAAGTGTGCTTTGAATGTCATTCCAGGTAACTTTGATTCGTATGTTTGTGGTGCTTTGGATATGAGTTGTCGTTTTTGTCATGCCAAAAATATAAATTTAAAAGCCTAATATGTTTGAATAAAATATTTCCTTATACATATTTTAAAATTCATGTGTTTGTTAAATTTGTCAGATGAAGATAGAATTGATTCGACGTGATAATGGTGTGTGAGTTTATATTATTTTTCTTTGTTTTTTTTATTATCTTCTTATATATTAATACGCTAAAAAAAACTTTCTGGGGCCTAAGGCTTTTCATTTCAAATTTTCACTACTAACTGATATTACTGTAACTTAGGTTTTAAAGTTTTTGTGGGATTTTTCGGATCATAAATAAAAAAGTTATTATATACGAAAAACTTTGTATATACATATGCATTATAAGTTTACATACAAATAAAAAAACACGGAACAAATGAAATTTAAAACTTAACTTTATTTTCTTTTTTTTTATATTTCCAAATATAAATATTTTTAATTGTCCATACAATACAATTCATATTGAATTATTTTAAGAACACCTTATATTCGTATGCGTAGTATTAGTAAAAATATTCTAATCAAATTTCAGTGTATTTACAAACGTAGATTGAATTTCAGAATTTCATTTTAGTTTTCTTATGTCTTCGTACATGGAAGGTTTTCGATATTATTTTGATATTATTTCGATTATTTTGTTATTTGATATTATTTCGATATTATTTTGATATTATTTCGATTATTTTGTTATTTGATATTATTTCGATATTATTTCGATATTATTTTGATATTATTTCGATATTATTTATTTCGATGCCAAGACCACGTCGTAAACGTTTGGAAGTGAGTGGTAGATCGAGTCGTCGGAATAAAAGAGATTATATGCGTAATAATGTTTATTTTATGAATGGTAATAATGATGGAATGAATGCTGAAGCTGATGTAGGAATGAATGTTGTGAATGATGAAGTGAATGTTGATGATATGAACGGTGTCATGAATGGTGTCATGAATGGTGAAATGAATGGTGTTATGAATGGCGTTAATGGTGAAATGAATGTTGTGAATGAAGAAATGAATGATGATTTAGAATTGAATGTGGTGAATAATGATGAAATTCCCTTTGTAATTTTGAGAGATTCGTTCAAGTGTGCTTTGAATGTGATTCCAGGTAACTTTGATTCGTATGTTTGTGGTGCTTTGGATATGAGTTGTCGTTTTTGTCATGCCAAACATTTTGCAAGAGAAGTTACTTCAAATAATAATGAAGCGTTTTCTTTGTGTTGCCATAAAGGCAAAGTCAATTTACATCCTCTTTCTGAAAATGCATTTTTCTCTAATATTTTCGAAGGATTGAATTCAAATGATAATGCTATAAAAAAACGTTCTAAAAGTTTTCTTTCAAATATTCGTTCCTATAATTTGGCATTTGCAATGATCAGTTCTGAATGTAATATAGCGGATTCTACTGCACGTGGTATTTATCATTTTAAAATTCATAATATTTTTTATCATCGTACTGGTGCTTTAATTCCTGCTTATGGTCGACCTCCAATGTATGCACAATTATATTTTTATGATGTTGATACTGCTGCTAATATGAGAATGAATAGAAATGCCAATGTATGTGAAGTTTTTCTTATGCGTGAGATAGGTTTTGAGTTAGATCGTGTGAATCCTTTTGTTCGTTCTTTTAAATCAATGCATGAATTTTGTGAAAGACCTGAGAATGTTACTGCTGATGTGTCAATGGTTATAAAAGTTAACAGAGAATGTGATATTCGTCGTTTTAATGATGCTGTTCAAACTGATGTGGCTGCTATTTTTAAAAATGATGATGGTGAACCACCTTTTGAAAGAAATATGATTGTTTTTTCAAAAAATGCAAATGAAATTCGTTCTGTTTCTGTCCTTGATTCTTCTTTGGATCCTTTAGCTTATCCTTTGTTGTTTCCAAATGGTGATACTGGTTGGCACGTTATTATTCCAAATAATTTAGTTTCAACTTCACGTGCTAATGTGTCACGTACAAAAGTTACAATGTTGCAATATGCATCTTATCGCCTTGCTATACGTGATGGTTTTAGTCTTTTGCATCGTTCTCAAAAATTATTTCTTCAATGGATTGTTGATATGTATGTTCGTATCGAAGGTACACGGTTTCATTACATTCGTTCAAATCAATCTGCTCTTCGTGCTGATTTGTACAATAATTTAACAGATTTCTTGCATCAAAATCGCAATGGCGATGATAATATGCAAGTAGTTGGTCGTACAGTAATTTGCCATCTTCTTTCACCGGTTCACCACGTAACATGTATCAAAATTACTTGGATGCAATGTCTATTGTACAACATTTCGGTAAACCTTCTTTATTTATAACAATGACATGTAATCCTCAATGGCCAGAAATTGTTGATAATTTGAGTAATTATGAGTTTTCGAATTTTCGTCCTGATATTGTTGTGCGTGTGTTTAAAGTGAAACTTAAAGAGCTCATAGATTGTTTAATGAAAAAAAAGATTTTCGGTTCTGTCAAAGCACTTATATATATATCATTGAATTTCAAAAACGTGGTCTTCCGCATGCTCATATTTTGTTAAATTTATCAGATGAAGATAGAATTGATGGAAATGAAATGATTAATAAATTTGTATGTACTGAAATCCCTGATCCCATTCTTTTTCCTAAATTACATGAATATGTAAAACCACATATGATGCATGGACCATGTGGTGCTCTAAATCCCAATTCTGTTTGTATGAGAGATGGTGAATGTAGTAAGAATTTTCCAAAACCTTTTTCTGAAAATACTAAAGAATCTGTGAATGGTTATCCTTTGTACCGTCGACGTGATAATGGTATGAGTGTTGATGTACGTGGTGCATCTCTTGGTAATAGATATGTTGTTCCATATAATCCTTATGTTCTTGCAAAATTCAATTGTCATATTAACGTGGAAATATGTACGACTGTTAAAAGTGTGAAAAATGTTTACAAGTATGTATATAAAGGGTATGATTCTGCCAATGTTGAATTGAGAGTGAATGGAGAGAATGCAGTGAATAATGATGATGCGATTGTGGGAAATGAAATTCAATATTTTTTGAATGGACGGTATGTTGGTTCGACTGAAGCTGCTTGGCGCATATTTGAATTTCCAATGCATTTTCAATCTCATACAATTATTCGACTTAATTGTCATTTGCCTAATAGACAAAATGTTTATATCAGGAATGGTAATGTGGCTGGTGCAGTCGCAAATGTATCAAGAACAAAATTGTTAGCATTTTTCCATTTGAATTCCATTGATAATTTAGCTAATGAGTTTTTGTATACAGAATTACCATTACATTATGTTTGGCATGATCAAAGTAAATCGTGGAAAAGAAGACAACGTGAGGCTGATAAAGTTGTTGCTCGATTATATATGGTTTCTCCAAAAGATATAGAATTGAAACGCATATGAGTTTACTTCTGTTGCATGTTCGTGGTCCAAAATCTTTTTCTGATCCACGTATGTATGAAGGTGTACCCTACCCTACTTTTGTTGTAGCATGTGAAGCTGAGGTATTGCAACAAATGATAATGAATGGCGTAAATGTTTACTTGAAGCTTCAGAAATTCAATCACCAAAACAGTTTCGTCAATTATTTGCATTTATCTGTGGTTTGAATGTTCCTCCGAATGCTCTAGCTTTATGGATTGAATTTAGAAATAGTATGATTGAAGACTTTTTACGAAATTACGATGAAGATGTGTCAATTAATCGAGCCTTGATTGAAATTAATGAAATTCTTCTTACACATAATACTTCATGTGGTGATCTTGGTCTTCCGATTCCACAATATAACTTACAGATTGGCGATGTAGGTCATTTTGATATTGAAGTAGAAGCTATAGTTTTCGATAGAATGTATGAAAATGCAAATAATGAGCAACGTAGAGTGATTGATATTGTTTTGCGTGAAGCTCAATTCCATGATACTGGAAGTAATGTTTTTTTCTTGACAGCTCATGCAGGTTGTGGCAAAACTTTTGTTCAAACGGCAATCATTCATAAATTTAATTCATTAAATCTTTCGTGTATTGTAACTGCCTTCAGTGGTATTGCATCAACTCTTTTGATTGGGGGGCGAACTTTGCATAATGTTTTCAAATTACCAATTCCATTATTAGAGAATTCAATGTCAAATATAACTCCAAACAGTGTACATGGCACATATATTAATAATGCATCAATCATTATTATAGATGAAATTTCAATGTGTTCTATTCATGCTTTAAAATTAATTGATCGTTTGTTAAGAGATTTGACTCCAAACGAAGAAAATAAAAATAAACTGTTTGCAGGTAAAACTCTTTTACTGAGCGGTGACTTTCGCCAAATTCTTCCAGTTATACCGCACGGCTCACGTTCTATTTTAATTGAAAATTGTATTACATCTTGGCAAGAATTTATTAACTTTAAAGTTTTGAAATTAAATCAAAACATGAGAGCTCCCCCTCATGAAATTTGTAGAATTTCTTAGAAGACTCGGTAATGGTGATATGCAAAGTTTTCCACAGTTTGGTTTAGATATCATTGAAATTCCTCATAATTTGATTGCCAATCCAGACAATATTATTGAAGACATTTTTGGAAATATTTCTGATACAATTTTATCTGATGACATTTTGAGTTCCGTCATTTTAGCCCCCAAAAATAATGATTGCAATGAAATCAATTCTAAAATCTTGAGTATTATGCCAGGAGAGGAGAAAGCATATTTTAGTTTTGATAAAGTTGTTTGTGATGACATTCGTGAGCAGAACAATTTTCCAATAGAATTTTTAAATAAATTGAGTGTAGGAGGTTTGCCACCTCATAAATTAGTTTTGAAATTGTGAATTGCATTGTTCTCCTCATACGTAATTTAAATACAGGTCAAGCATTAGTAAATGGAACACGAATGCGTGTAAAAGTTAGGCACCGAAATTCAATAGATTGTGAAGTTTTGACTGGTGTCATGCGAGGTGTACGCATTCTAATTCCACGCATTCATTTGACTTATTCTGGAACTCTTCTTCCATTTAAATTTCAAAGAACTCAATTCCCTATTATTCCTGCTTTTGCTATGACTATTAATAAATCTCAAGGTCAGACATTCAACAGAGTTGTCATTTTACTTAAAGAACCTATATTCACACATGGTCAATTGTATGTTGCTGCAAGTAGAGTGCGTGCGTTTGAATGTTTGAAATTTTATATTTATGATACATCTGACAAAGGTCATTTGTTCAACGATAATAGAGTTTTCACAAAAAATATCGTCTTCCCAGAAGTCATTGTTACCTGATTTCTTCTCACTTTTCTCAAAAACCTTTTCCTCTTTTATGAGTACGAGGGCCCGGCGTGCTTCGCTACGCTTATAAATAAAGTTTTTGCGTAGACATTTTGTTGACGTAGAAGCAATGATTTCAAAAATTGGTAATGAGAAATGCTAGCATATAATTTTAATTTTTCTTTTTAAATATATGAATGAAAAATAATCAGAACTCTAGCTGATCAGTTCGGATGAAAAATTAGCGATCAAATAAGTTAGAGATCAAATAAGCTTACTTGAAAACTTATTTGATCGCTAATTGTTTGATTTGGAACGAAGTTCCTTATCGCGCGTTGCGAAAGGAGGCTAGACGGAAAAAATTAAGACCAAAAGCTGTAACGACACTTTTTGCTAGATATTATATATTATAACTTAATATTATTCTAAGTCCGTAATTATTATCTTTTAAGTAAATGATACAGAATATTAGAATATTGTACGTATCATTATTCTAAGTCTGTAATTATTATCTTTTAAGTTATAATAATAAAAATATTATTATAACTTAAAAAAAATAAAATTTTATTACAATTCCTTCACTAATTAATCGAAAGGAACTTCGTTCCATCCGGGTGTCCCTTGACACCTCCCTTTTCTTTTTTATTGAATTTGATTTTTTTTTTTTGGTTTAAGTGTGGTATAGTAAGTAAAGATTTTGTTGTATTTTTAAGTTAAATAAAAAAAATGTGTTTGTCATGTTTGATTTGTGTGTTTTTCTTTATTTTTTAAATGAATAAAAAAAAGGTAATAACAGTGCAGAAGTGTGGTAAAGTAAGTAAAGATTTTGTTGTATTTAGACGATAAAAACACAGCTATTTCACAGTTTTGAGTTTTCACTTCTGTCTGCAGTCCTTAAGACTGCCTTCTTTTTTTTTAAATAAAATTTGTTACAAATTACCTGTTCTATTTTTGTTTGTGATTCTTGTAAAGGAAAATATTTGGCTACAGAAAGCTACCGATTTTGAAGAGTTTATGAGTAACTGGGAATTACAACATACGTTTAGATGTTTAGCAGCTGTATTGCTGAGTTCTTAAAAACTTTAAATTTAAGTATTTTCGAGTGTTACTGCATAAAATAAATTAGTATTACAGAAATAACACCTATATCTATTCATAATTACACCAAACAGAACGAAAGACCCTCACACGAGACCTCGGTGGTGATTAAGGACGGCACCAATGGATTAATTTTTTTTTTATTCTAAATAAGGTCGCTAATAAGGTCAGTCGATAGAACCCACGTGGAACTAGAGCTAGCGGCAAGGTGTATTCCGATCCGAATGCAGCGACCGAACCGATGTACTTTTATGATTCACCATATGTAGAGCTCATACTACACGAGATAAAAAGTTATAGCAAAACATTTTCAAGTTAAAAACAACCGAATAAACTTGTGCTGATGATGGATAATATGCACAAAACATTTTAAGATGTGAAAGATTTGAACAATCAGTTCGCGATATATTTTAAAAGGAATAATTTTAAACGTGGTGATACCATACCAAATGGCTTGGTCTTTCCAAAGTAAGAATAAGAGCTACTTCCAAAATCCACTATTTGCACGTTTATCTAAATTTTTTTAATTTATTATGGCTACCATTTTGGATCGTGTTCATTCTCTGATATTGATAACTGTCTAACGTTATATTCACTATTTCGTAGAATTAAAGCTTAAACAAATTGCATGGATATGTAGTTTAAATTTAATTCATATTCCGGGCTTTTTTGAAACAAAATCGGGACGCGGAATTCTATGTTACAAATCATGGATAGCCGACAGTCCCGCCGAAATCGCGATGGATGGTTCATCAATGATCTTCGGGTGATGTCTATTATTAATTGGGTCACGTGTTCACTGGGCTATTATTCAGGGTTGTGCCGTAGACAAAATAGATTACTTTACATGTATAGATTACGCATAGATTACGTGTAAATTACGCGAAATATTTTCGTGTAATCTATAATGTAAACTATTATGTAATCTATTTAATTGATATGTGCATTCTAAACTTTTTTAGCAATTAAATTAACTTTTTTCAAGATCGCAAGATCTTGTTTTTGACAATATTATTGATCATGTTTTTTGCGAAAAAATCGAAAAAAATTTTCAGTAGGGATAATACAATAATTCCACATATTTCTTCTTAAATCAAAATTAATAGATTACACCAAATTTACATAGATGACATAGATTACATTACATAGATTACATGTAATGTAATCTATTTTAGATTACGCGTAAAGGAACAACCCTGCTATTATTCAAAGAACATTTTTGGAAAAAATGAAAACTTTAACCAAAACTTTTTACAAATCTTATAAATCTGGTATTTTTGTCCATGTCAAGAAAGTTGGCCAATATTCAGACTCCAGCCCAAGCCCCGGATATTCGATATCGAAGGTTTTGGCTTAAGTATAACTCAACATTTTCAAATCGAGTGAATAAAGTGGTTTGTTTTATATCGTCAAGTCTCATCAATAAAGGAACTAATTTGATTTATCAACTCTACAGTATCTGGTAAGCCATTTTAAACAAATAATATTATTATTTTTCTGAAAAAATCCCTAAAAAATATTTTTTCGGCTAACGGCTGTAAAGTTTAACTTTAGCCGGCGGCTGCAAAAGTGACGTCATTTTTACTTTTTCTGCCGGCGGCTGTAAAGTAACTTCCATATTTTTACGGCGGCTGTAAAGTAATTTTCATATTTTTACGGCGGCTGTAAAGTAATTTTCATATTTTTACGGCGGCAGTAAAGTAAAATAAAATGATATTATTAATTTGTTCAAAACAGAATGCATTTCAGTTCATTTTAATGAATAAAAATAAAAAAAAATTAATTTCAGAAAATTTATTACCTAAAACATATTTTTAAAAAATTTGATGCATTAATTTCATATTTTTAAACAAATTTAAACGTTTGCCGAAAAAATAGTGTATTGAATTCGGAGCTAAAGTGACTTTTTGTGTTTCGTCTATAATTGTCGGCCTCCCTACGGTCGGCCGCCAAACTATAGACTCAACACAAAAAGTACGACTTTAGCTCCTAATTCAATAATATACTATTATTTTACTAAATTGATTCAGTTCAATTTTTTAAATAATTATTATTATTTTTAACGTAAACGTTATGTACATACATATAATAAAGTTTGACAGTCAAATATATTTTTTATTACGTCTAGGCATTGGTATAGAAAAAAGAAAGTTCATAAAAGTTATTTATAAAACAAAAAATCTACTTTTATAAAATGGCTCAAGTGCCAGAAATTGGATGGAATATTCCATTAAACTCGGATACAAATGTCACACCGATCGTTGGAGAAGAACATAAAAAAAAGAAAAAAAAACATCGACAAAGATCTGCGTCGTCATCGTCGTCCAGCTCTTCATCGGATTCAAGTTCTTCCAGTTCGGCAAATAACTCAGATCATTGTAAGAAAAAACGGAAATCGAAAGATCATGGATCTGTAAAATATGATGATTTAACTAAGGAAGAAAAAAGAAAAATCAAAAAGCTAGAGAAACTGGAACGCAGGCAGAAAAGAAAAGAACGTAAAATTGCAAAGCATGAAGAAAAAAAGTTGCGAAAGCTGAATAAAAGTAAACGACACGAGAAGGATGATTGTGCTAATGATTGTGGTGTTCCAATTGGTTAATTTCTTTTTATATTACTGTATTTTTAATATTATTAAAGATATATGTTTTTCCATCAAAACTGTTTATTCTAGAATTAATGATATCAAATGCAAAAGTACCTGAAACAAAAGCTCAATATGAAACGAGACAAAGTAAAATTCGACGGGTTGTTGATCCAGACACTGGTCGCCAACGATTGATAAAAGGAGATGGCGAAGTTATTGAAGAGATTGTAAGTCGAGCCCGTCACAAGGAAATCAATCGTCTTGCAACAGAAGGAGATGGAAGCTATTTTGAAAGAAATACACTTAAAAAAGTTTGCAAAAGATAATAAACTATGCCTGAATTACTGACATTTTATTTTAGAAAAATCACTTTATTGAATAAACCAACTATCCATAGCACAATTTATAAAAATTTACGTTAATGAAAGAATCTCATCGACCTTTCATTATCTCTTTTTATTGTATCGTGCACTTTAGTTACATCATCTAATTTATTGGATAACGAAGTTGTTGATGTTTCAATCCATTGCAATGAATTTAAATGGGCATTTAATATTCGACCGATTTGAACAATTGGATCGTTGGGATCTTGTGCCTTATTTGCTTGATTTAATTGATCGATTAATGCTTTTAAATCTTCTGACATTTGTTTCAATTGTGTATCCAAATTTTCAGCGATTGAATATATTTGTGAGCGTTCTACATCAATCTGAGGTAATTTTTCTTTTTCTGAAAATTCTTTTTGCAATGGTAATATGCATTCTTCTAATTCTGCATGCTGTGTTGCAATAAATTCTAATTCTTGTTCTAATGCGGTTTGCTCGACTTTTATCTTTTCAACATTATCGTTTAACTCAACTATTTTATCGCCATTTTCAATTAAAACTTTATCCCAAGCGTTCAACTGTGTTGCTTGATTTGTAAATAATTTTTCTTGTTCTTCAAGTGTTTGATTCCACTTGTTTATAAGTTCTTCTAATTTACAGAAATTCATTTGTGAGCCGAGTTGTACAGAAGATGAAGGCGTTGTTCTAAAATAAAAAAAAAATTAAAGTAGCTTTCAATACATTGAATTACTGGAATTACGTTGTTTCTGTGGTTAATGCAGTTGGTAAAGATGAGGAAGTAGTTTTTGGTTCTGGAATTGTATTCGATGGACCAGTAGTTCCAGTTAATGTTGCGGACGTTACACTTGGTGCTGATGTTGTGGTTCCAAAAGAAAATCCAGAGGTTGGCAATGTCGATGTTGTTGTTGTTGTATTTGCGGATAAACCAAATCCAAATCCACTCGTTGTCGCTGGTGTAACCAGGTTTGTGTTGGATGTATTAGGTATGCTGGTTGAAGCAGACGTCTGTATTTGTGTTGCTCCAAACGATAACGAAGATTGTGGCGCTGATAATTTGGCTGCAAAAGATCCTGATATCCCGGTGCCGATTGAACCTTGGGTTGGACCAAAATTAAGATCCGTGGTACCAAATGCCGGGGGTTGAGAGGTTGTTGGAGTTGCATTAAATCCAGGTGCGGACGTAGTGGTAGGTGTTGAAAAATTAAATCCTGATGTACCTACCGACGATGGAGTTGTAGTTGTTCCAAACCCAAATTTAGAATTTGGAGTGTTTGCGAAAGTAGGCGCGGCAGTGGTTGCACCGCCTAAAGGTGTTATCGTTGCTCCAAAAGATGGAGCTGCATTTGTTGAAGCAAATGATGGGTTTGTGGTAGTTGTACCAAATGAAGGCGCTGATGTGTTGGCATTAAATGTCAGAGATGCATTAGCCACACCAGTTTGAATAGATCCTCCAGGAGGATATGATGGTGCTGGAGATGCTCCGAAGTTTGTAAGAGACTGCCCGAACGAAGAATTACCCGTTGGCTGTGCAAAAGCTGTAGCTCCAGATGTTGCACCAAATTGTGGTGCCGAAGGTGGGGTACCGAATGATGGTGTGGTTGAGGTTCCTCCAAATTGTGGCAGGGCTGTAGACTGTCCAAATACTGGTGCTGCTGCAGTTGTCCCAAACGCTGGTGGTGCAGAAGTAGCTCCGAACGCTGGTGGTGCTGAGTTTCCACCAAACGATGGTGGAGTTGAGACTCCAAACGTTGTTTGTGGTGGGTTTGCTCCGAATGCTGTTGGTGTTGCAGAAGCACCAAATGATGGTGTAATGGTTGTGGAACCAAAGCCTGGCATGTTAGATGTTGACGTTGCACCAAATCCTGGTGTCTGACTTCCAAAAGCGGGTGGATTACCCCCTAATGAAAATCCTGTACCTGTAATTTTTAAATATATTAGGAAATAATTGATTACTTGAACTTAGGTGCAAGCGTATTTTTTTTATGGTAAATTAAGTATATTTAGTAAAAGGGATAGTTTTGATCTGTTTATCTTATAAGCACATAGTAAATAGGGATGGTAAATTTAGTAGAAGGAACATATTTGAATAACATCTTGTCAAAAAAGTGTAATTTTGTATGGATTTCGCTTTTTTCAAAGGGCTGATATACAACTCGTTTTGGTTTTATTCGCTTTAGTGAGTGATTCTATATCATATTAAAAAACAATCTTGGCTCCTAAGTAGAAGTAATATCTTCAAAGAATTTAATGGTCCTACACACACAAATAATTTTTATTTGCCTCAAGGATAGAGTTAAATCAATCCAAAATAAATGGCGCAATAAGTTCTATCTGTTATCAAAACACTTCACATATTGCAGAATTTATATCATTTAATACCTGAATTCAATCCAAATCCACTCCCGGCAGTGATGGATGGTGTACCACTTTGTTGTCCGAAACTCATTATCGGATTAATGTTTATTATTCCTTCTATTAAAAATTAGTAAAGCAATTATTAAATTCAAATTTACTTAGAACAAATTATCTTATTTTAGGTTAAAATAAAATGTATATTTGAATGTCTTTTGAAGTTTATTAGCCTAGATACACGAGTATTAATTCAAATAGCTATTCTAAATTAACAGTCGCTCAATATGTTTACACCAGTATCTAATTTGTAAGCCTTCATTTTTTTTAGAATTGGTAAGATGATGTAAAAACTCTTATTGATTAGATATGAGACATTTCGTTTAATAATAAATAAATTTGACGAAAAAATTCAAAACTGCAAGAATAATGACGAAATTCTTTTCAGAATTAATCAGTAAACCAATTAACTGCAACAATTTATCTTCGGCAAATCTCAACCGCATATTTTCTTGACGATATTTTTTATTGAAAAAAGCCGAAATAAATTAAATTTCCAGTTTATTACATGTTTTCATTAAGTAATATAATTGATTCTAATTTAAAATAATTTTTTTTACAAAATGTTTTTAAAATACATTCCCGCTTTATATTTTTTATTGTAGTTTTTTTTTTGTTGATCTTTTGACACTTTGACAATATTTTGAATTTTTATGTAAAACATAAAAAAAGTGTGTGAGTTGTGTGAAACATAAAAAAAGTTAAAACAAATACTTATTTCCTTTTAAAAACAATAGATATGAATAGTAAATGATTCGTAAATAAACACAATGAACTGTTTGTCTCTTTCAAACAAAAAAATTGTAGTTTGATCTGCTCGCCACCTGTGTTCGTTTTCAAGAAGCTTGTCTTGAATCCCTGAAGACGAAAATCTTTTCGTAGATGATGTAGGACCTTTATACTATCCTCTACCCTGGTTAAACATTCCAATTCAAACCCATTGAATCCTATTAAATCCAATATATTTTCAATAGGATTAAATCGGATTGAATTGGTTTAATAGGAAGACTTCGATCTACCAATTAAAATTCAATCAGAATGAATGGGATTCAACAGGAAAAGAGGTTCTATAGGATTCTAATGGAAATTTCCAATTGAATTTCAATCGGAAATTAAGAGATTCAATAGGAAAAAGGAACTTAGAAAAAAATTAAACAATCTTATGAATTTAACAGGATTTAATTGGAAAAGATTTAATAGGAATGAATAGGATTAATCGGCATTCTGCAATGGAAATTTCCAATTAATTCTTATTGATATACATTTCCTATAGAATCCTTCCATTCCGGTTGAACAATAAAATAGAGATATTTAAAAGGAATGAATAGAATTGTATTGGAAATAGATTTTTTGAATAGGAACTAATTGAAAATTCCCAATGCAGAATTCCGATTAATCCAATTCATTTTTTTCAATTGATTTCAATTGGAATGTTTAACCAGGGTAACGACACCTCTTATATATACTACATGAAATATCCTCGATATCTGGACAATATTCTAGACAGAACACACGCCTTTTTTCTTCCTTTATCAACATAAATATAATAAGACGATCTTCAAATATTGACACCTAGGTGTGAAATCTACTCTTTTTAATTTGTTGAGTCATACCTATTCTCTAATAGATTTACTTTACTTTGGTTACGTTGATTTGGTTTTATGGATTTTTATATTTTTTTGTAGAGCTATTTTCTCTAACGAATATTTTCTCGAAAGATGTTCTATTGTTGTTGTGTTCTATCGTCTTCCATAATCGTCACAATATTAAATCTAATTACATTATTTATTTTTACAGTTACTGTATTATTCGTTTTTATTTAATTTCAATCGAAAAGCTTATTATATTGAAATGAACTAAACCGTCCGTAAAAGAAACACGTAAATATCACGTAAATGATACGTTTTTACGTATCATTTACGTCACGTTTTAGCGTACATATTATCAACACTTTTATATACACTAATACATAGAATAGTCCACTACGTTTGTGTTCCGTTTAAGTTACGCTTTTGCGTAATTCCAGGTAGTACGTATTCGATTCGTTATCGATATGGTATCGATTACATGCAATCAAGAAATCGAAACATGTTTCGATTTAGTTTCGATACTGTATCGATTACATTTAGAACAACGTATTCGCCTCCGAAATCGAAATTGTAATCGATACCAAATCGAAACTGTAATCGATACCAAATCGAAACATGTAATCGAAACTTAATCGAAACCTATCGAAAAATCGAAACTATTAGTTACAATGTAATCGAAAGCTTAGAGTATCGTATATTTAGTTTTGGTGTTTTAAAATATTTGTAAATTTTTATTTATAAATTTATTTATTATAATATAAAACACATTATACAAATTTTTATTAAAACTATAAATACAAAAACTTAAAAAAAAATATTCATAAATGTGAAGGTGAACCTGAAATGAGAAAAAATGTCATTAAAAGAAATATTTTTTTTGAATTATAGTTGTATATATCAAAATGTGAACCTGAAATGAGAAAAAATATCATTAAAAGAAATAGTTTATAGAAATATATACATGTATGTATATATGAAATCAATAAATGCTGAATTATAGGTTATGTTATGCTGAAAATATAAAATTAAAATAATTCTAGACATAACACATATACATAACATTAAAATTGTACTTACTGTTGAAATATATTATATTATACATGTTGAACATACATTGTAAACAACAATTTAGTTTTGAATTATATAATTTTAATATGGCAACACTTTTTCTCTACATATTGCTATAATTGTTAAACTTCTTTCCTTTTTCATTCTGTCAAAGAACAAAGCAACACGTTGTTTGAAGTCTATTGTAACTTGTATATGTTTAATAAACTTTTCAATTATAATCAATTATATACTTTTACTAATCTGCTTTGTTTTATTTAATTAATTCAATAGGTTATGGGTCCTGCATGTCTAGTGATGAATAATTAAAACATATATTGCTAAAGTGTTAATTGGTTTTGTTAAAGAAAAAGGAAGCTTAAAAATGGCGACAAAAATTGAAAATTGTTTAATAAAATTTGATGGCTCAAACTTCATAGAGTGGAAATTCTCCATAATGAATTTATTCCATGCACACGAATTGATGGATATTGTGGATGGAACTGAAGCCAAACCTGAAGCTGTTACTAAAAAATGGCTACAACAAAATGGAAAAGCAATGCTTTATATGACGTCATCAATAGACTGTAATACATTGAAATTAGGTATTAACTGTGCAACTGCAGCTGAAATGTGGACAAAAATTTTAGGAGTATATGAACAAAATACTATGATAAGCAAGCAGCTATATTTTGCCAAATTCTATGATTTCAAAATGACTGAAGCGGATTCAATTGCAAATAACTGGGCAAATTTGGAAAGTATTATCAAATATTTACGTGATTCAGGCGAACAAATCAGCGATGAACAGCATATTTCAAAAATACTATGGAGCTTGCCATTGAAATATAAAGATTTTCCAAGAAGCTGGGATTCTACTTCGCCTGATGAAAGAAAATTAGCTAATCTAACAGCCAGATTAATGAAAGAAGAATTATCCTTAAATTCTGTCGAACAATTGACAAATGCTATGAAATGTTCTGCTATTAATACTAATAAAAATAAAGAAGATAAGTCAAAAAAAGAGAGAATAAGAGAATTAAAGAAAAATTCAAAATGTGGTTATTGCAAAAAAACGGGTCATTGGTGGAAAGAATGTAGAGCTCGTTTAAATAAAGATTCAACTTCAAAATCAAATGATGCAATGATATGTGATTTAAAAAGTTTAAATGTGAATGAAAATGAGAACTGGATTGCAGACTCTGGTGCCAGTTTTCATATGTGCTTTAAAAAGGAATGGTTTAAAAATTTTGAAGAAATACATAAAACCATATCAACTGCAAATAACGAATCAACTTTAATAAGTGAAGGAAGAGGTGATATTGAAGTTTATGCTAATGTTAATGGAAATTGGGTGTTAAAAACATTGAAGAATGTTTTATTTGTACCGAATCTAAGCTGTAATTTATTTTCAATAGGAAGTGCTACTGATCTTGGATATAAACAAAATGCTAATAAATTTACCTTGGAAATTTTAAAAACAAATGGTGAAATTGTGGCTATTGGTAAAAGAAATGGACCTGGTCAGATGTACACAATGTTATTTAAACCAGTTGAAAATATTACTGCTCATACTGCACAAAATGATAGCTTGAAATTATGGCACGAACGGCTTTGTCATATAAATCTTAATACATTAAAATTAACTGAAAATTCAAATGCAGTTATTGGTCTAAATCTGAACAATAATAAAGATTTTTCATGTGAATCTTGCTTAAAAGGAAAAATGCATCGTCATTCTTTTAAAACTGTAAGCAACAAGACAACATCTGTTGGTGAACTGTTTCATAGTGACTTGCCAATGCAAGTAGATTCATTTAAAGGCTCTAAGTATTTCTTGTTATTGAAAGATGATTTTTCCGGCTATAGAACCGTTTACTTTTTACAAAGTAAAAGTGATGCAACTGCAAAAATAATCGAATTTAATAATCAATTCAAAAATCAATTTGGTTACTCGATGAAACGCTTAAGATCTGACAATGGAAGTGAGTATTGTAACAATACACTAAATAGTTATTTAAAACAATGTGGAATAATTTCTGAAATGACAGCACCATACACACCGGAACAAAACGGTAAATCAGAGAGAGAAAACCGTACTATAATAGAAGCAGCCAGAACTATGATACATTCAAAAAATTTATCTATTAAATTTTGGGCTGAAGCTGTCAACACAGCTGTTTTCTCATTAAATAGAGTGGTTTACAAAAATTCAAACGTAACACCATTTGAGCTTTGGTTTAAAAAGAAACCGGATTTACGCAACATGAAAGTTTTTGGTTCAGTTGCCTATAAACATATTCCTAGTCAACAACGTCGTAAGCTAGATCCAAAATGCAAAAAGATGATTTTTATTGGTTACGAAAATACTACTAAAAATTACAGACTCTGGGACTTAGAAAACAAAAAGGTTTGCATATCAACAAATGTTTCATTTGACGAGAATTACAAATTTGAAGAACAGCATGATAATTTTGTTATGCTAGATTTAAATGAAGAAGTTGATACTGACAGTAATCTATTTTTACAAGAACAACAACAAAATAATAATGAAATTCTGGTAGATGATCAAAATAACGAAACAGCAGAAACGATTGTGAACAATGATAATCCTCATAATTTAAGAGACAGATCAAAAATTCAAGTTCCTTCAAAAATGAAAGATTGTGTATCTTATTTTGCTGATGTTGCTACTCCATCTAGTTATGAAGAAGCAGTCAAATCAAACAACAAAGACAAATGGCTAACGGCAATGAATGAAGAAATTACTGCATTAAATGAAAACCAAACTTGGATTTTAACAAGCTTACCAGCAAATAGAAAAGCAATTGATGTCAAATGGGTATACAGAGTTAAAACCGATGAAACTGGTGAAATTGAAAGATATAAAGCGAGACTGGTTGCCAAAGGATTTGAACAAGAATCCAACATAGATTATAAAGAAACGTTTCGCCCAGTTGTTAGATATGAAACTATTAGAATTTTATTAGCTATTGCAGCTATTCGAGACTTAGAAATGGCACAATTTGATATTAAAACTGCTTTCTTAAACGGAAATTTAACTGAAGAAATTTACGTCAAACAACCTTTGGGATTTGAGAACAAAGAATTGAATTTAGTTTATAAATTAAACAAAAGCTTGTATGGCTTAAAACAAGCACCGAGAATATGGAACAGCACATTTAATAAGTTTTTGGCTGAATATAATTTAAAACAATCCATAGCTGATACTTGTATTTATTATGGTAGAATTGACAATGATGAAATTTATATAGCACTATATGTTGATGATGGCCTGATAATGGCAACTTCTAAACTTGCAATTAACAATATATTGAATGCTATGAAAGAAAAATTTAAAGTAACGATCGGCAACAATAAGCAATTCGTAGGCATGCAAATTTGAAGAAATAGAAACCTGAAACAAATCAAAATTTTTCAAACAAATTATATTAAGAAGATAGTCAACTTATTTAATTTAAATGATGCAAAAATAATGTCGACACCAGCTGATGCAAATAGTAGATTATCTAATGAGTTTTGTCCTAAAAACACTAAGGAAACAGAACTAATGATAAATGTACCATACAGAGAAGCAGTCGGTTCTTTGATATTCGCAGCTACAGTATCAAGACCAGACATCTCCTTTGCTGTAAGTCAAGTCAGCAAATATTTAAGTAATCCAGGTATGTGTCATTGGAATGCAGTCAAAAGAATAATTAGATACTTAAAGGGTTCAATGGATGTTTCAATTGTCTACAATGGAAACAACAAAGAATTAGTTGGTTACACGGATGCTGATTATGCTGGAGATATTGACACCAGAAAATCCACTTCGGGGTATTTATTTAAACTTGCTGATGCTCCTATTACATGGAACTCTCAAAAACAAACTATTGTGGCATTATCAACTACCGAAGCCGAATATATTGCTCTGAGTGCAGGAGTAAAAGAAGTCTTATGGTTGAAGCAGCTCTTAAGTGATTTAAATTTTGAAATTGAAGAGCCAATAATTATAAATGTTGACAATCAAAGTGCTATTAAATTGTCAAAAAATCCTGAGTTTCACAAGAGAACGAAACACATCTCAATTAAATATCATCATTTAAGAGACGTCATTGAACAAAAGATAGCAGCAGTAAACTATGTTGAAACCAAACTGCAGCTTGCTGATATCTTTACAAAACCTTTAACTAAAGATAGTTTTCATAGATTTTTAAAATTAATTGGTCTGAATTGAATTAAAAACAAAATTTTTGATTAAGAGAGAGTGTTGAGCATACATTGTAAACAACAATTTAGTTTTGAATTATATAATTTTAATATGGCAACACTTTTTCTCTACATATTGCTATAATTGTTAAACTTCTTTCCTTTTTCATTCTGTCAAAGAACAAAGCAACACGTTGTTTGAAGTCTATTGTAACTTGTATATGTTTAATAAACTTTTCAATTATAATCAATTATATACTTTTACTAATCTGCTTTGTTTTATTTAATTAATTCAATAATACACAAGATTTTGACTTTATATTGTTTGATTTATCAACGATTTATATTTGATTTATCAAATATATGTTACGCGCAACTATGTAAATGAAAAATGTGCAATTTTATATGTCAAAACGCCATATATTTTAATTAGAGTGAGATGACAATATATAATAGGTATGCCTCTTTTTCTTCAATTCGAAACTATCGATTACAAAACGATTTCGATTACAGTTTCTTGCCTGGATATATAATTAACGTTTACGTAGACTTTCATAGAGTAAAGTCTACGTAAACGTTACGCGTGGTCTGTAGCCCTATTCCTGTACATCGTGAAATCCCAGCGAATAAAATGACATCGATTCGTCCATGAATCGTTGAAGAAACTTCTTTACTGAGTAGTAGAATCGTGATGGAAAAGGTATGGAAATTTGTTTGCAAAAAAATAAAATGTCCGCTAGATTCGTGAACGAATACTACTACTACTACTATGATTCATCATGTAATACTACCACTTGAATCGCTATGGAATATTCCTTAACGATTCTATAGTGAAATTTTAAAAACTTTTTTCAACGATTCTTTATAGAAATTTTGTTAGTTTTCACCTACGATTCTATCAATAGTCAATTTGAATAAAACATTGCAATATAATTAAAACGTATTTTGTTTTAGTTGAATTTAATTTATTTAAAATTTATTTATTTATACTTAATACAAAATTTACATTAATTTTTACCATTTTTTTTTCTCCCGATGCATCTGAAAACTTAAAAGAAATTTGTTTATTGAAATAAAGATAAAAATTATTTTAACTTAATATTACCGAACAGAAATATCAGTCGCCATCATTATTTTCTTTATATAAAAATTTGAACAAATATTATTATTAAACATAAGCGTTTCTTTATTAATTTTTCTCTTCACTTAATTTTTTGAAGTTCACTTTTATGTTATATTTTGTATACATATTTTAATTTAAACATTGCTTAAAATTAAAAAACATTTTCTCACTGTAAACATAATCATGAAATAAAAAGTTAAACATCTTTGATTAGTTTTGCTTTATTTCTCTTAATTAAAACTTGTAAAAAGGTGGCAAATTAACCAATCAAAAGACATTAAATGTTAAAGAAAGAATCGAGATAGAATCGTAGTGCTATCTTCTTAGCTGTAGAAACTTTCTCCTGTAGAAACGAAATTCGTTGGGATCGGAATTGAGAAATAAATTATAGCAATTTTTTCATAACTAGTATTCCGTGTCGCGGGAAATAACAAATTCGTATTAGAAAATAATTCATTATTTCATTTATTGCGCTTTTTTCTCAATTCCCAATTCCCAGGGAAATACCGGAATAGGCGTACTGGTAACCCTATGCCGGTACAAATGAGAAACAAACAAATGAGAAATAAATAAATAAGCCGGTACATATGAGAAATAAATTATAGCAATTTTTTCATAACTAGTATTCCGTTCCGCGGGAAATAACAAATTCGTAGTTTTATATTGTATTCCTACCTAGTATTCGGTTCCGCGGGAAATAACAAATTCGTAGTTTTATATTGTATTCGGAGTTTTTTATATACTACAGATGATGAAAGCATAGCTTTCGAAATGCGTATATTGTAAAAAATAAAAAATAATAAAACTCAGTAAACAAGAATAAGGTGCTTTTTCATTCATTTTTTAAAAAATCAAATTTGTATTAGAAAATTTTCTTTATTTCATTTATTGCACTTTTTTCTCAATCATTTAAAGAGAATGTACATCATCATTTAAAACAATTAGTATAGTTGTCCCTATATCCTCCTTCCTTCCATTTTCCTCATCTCCTTCCTTTATAGTTGACATGGTATCTTCGGATATTCAAAGAGCCTGAATAATGAATATTTCATATTTAGTGTGATAAACATGTCTAACTAATTAATAAAAAAAAAAAAAATCCCAATTCCCAGGGAAATGCAGAAATAGACGTAGGGGGGTTTTAATTTTTAACGCACTTTTTCATTGTTTTTCTTTGGTTAGAAAAAAAGAATTTCTACATATATTTTTATACAAAACTGATTTATTAAATTTAAATATTCTTGCTAAAATTGTTTTACTTTTGATTTCAGCTAAAAAATTCATATGAAACATTAATTTAAAATTATTATTCTACATATTTCAAATGTTCACTAAACAGGTCTTTTGTATGAAGTATTTTGCTATCGCTGTGAACTCACTTTTAGAACGCATTTCACAAATTCTACCAAAAATATTACACTATATTGTTTAGTACTCCATATCGACTAGGCTATACCCGTTTTCGATTTGGCTGGATGAAGCAACTGAATCAACTGAAAAATTGAATGCAGTTGAGGTTGTTTTTTCCGTTGTTTCAGTGAAATCGAGCGCACCTTATATTTCGATAAAAACCAATACTTTCACATCCTCATAATACACAAACAAATTCGCCCCATAAACCATATGTTCTCTACCTCTGAAAAGCATATGATTTAAACGAAATATAATTTAAATGTCATTTTTATGTCAATTATATCCGTGTAGTCACGTTAAATTTTTATTAATTTAACGGGCATTGTAGGAGCTTTGCCTGTAATAATAAAGAAACAAATTGTGTTATCCAATGTAGTCCGATTGCAATATAAAATTAAATCAATTCTTTTATTTTTGTTTATTTTTTATTATAAATAATCCACGTGGTGTTTGTTTAGTTAATTTTTATTTCAATTGTAATAAAATATTTAGTTTAAATTTTATCATAATTAGTGAAAAATAAGTTAAATTATTTACTAATATATTAGTAAATTTTTTAGTTAAATAATTCTTGTGATTTAGTTCAAATATTATTTATAAATAAAAGTTTTATTTTGGATTTCTCACATTCGAAACTAGTAAGTTATCATATATTTTTAAGCCCCGATGATTCAATTTATAGAATCCAATTTGAATTTTTAAATTACTTTCAATTAATTTTTATTAGTCATATAACTTGGCTATTCATTAAAATTTTGTTTGATCAAAAGCAAGATAAAATTAAATTGATAGAAATCCAGTTTTTGATACAACAAAACCAAATGTCCGTGTTTTATATAAAATAATTTTATAGAAATATTTTAGTTTTTGTAATACTACTATTAAATACTACAAACTTTTATTTTTATATATTCAATGAAAATGTGCAAGGTGTTTCCACAAGTTTTTTTTATATTTTGACAATTTTGAGGTCAACATTAATCTATAAAAATTCTTTGACAGTTAGTTTTAATAAAACTGATTTCATAAAATATATTTGATGAGAAAAAAACATTCGTAATTTTTTAAGTACATATATATACGGTAACTATCTTGTTTGCTTGAAACTTGAAGAAGCGAGCCTTCATATAACTCCATATCTGGGCTTAAATCATTGAAGAAGACAGTGCGCCACATAATCAAAGATTATTGCACTAGCTGGATTATTGGCAACCCCATTTTAGTTTTGTTCCTGCCAATTTTTCATACAAATTTGCTTTTTATGTCTTACTTTATTTTTTATGGGTGCTTTCCAAACGACGATTTATTTGAGGAACGTAACTTACTCGAATAAGTATGCTGGCGAGGTAACTTATTTTGTATCTCTTTTTCCATAAAAATCTAATCTTATATGTCAAATATACTTTTTATTTAATTTAGTTAATATCTGTCACGAATTTGATCAAACGTTTTTATAAATCAGATTTAAACTGACATAATTATAGATATTCCCTCCAAACAAGATGAACCGTTTATGAACCATAAACGAAGAATGCTCTTCATATAATTCTTCGAAAACGAATCATTTTTGCGATGTAAAAATGAACTATTTATGGTGTTTCTATCATATGATAATTAGACTTTTTAGCGAAGCATTGTTCATGTATTGATAGTTCGAAAAACCTTCGCTTTCAGCGGCACAATAATGTAACGGTTTGAACGAAACATATATGAAACGTGTTTATTGATGCGTAAACGTATCATTTATATGAAACTCTTTTGATTTTTGAACCATTTTATAACGTATAATTGCGAACTGTTTTTATTGATTTGTAATGGAGGTGGACAAACAATAAAAAGTAAGAAATAAATAAAACTCAAACGTTACTATTTATATATATTTATTAGACTGGTCGTTAAAAACTAAATTTTCCGAGACGCCCCCTAGAAAAATTCTTTGTGGTCAAAAAACCACAATGGCATTATTTTTTTTTTTTTTAAATCAAAAGAACACGTGCCGCAAAATCGTCGAAGTTAATTTTTTGAAAAATTCGTAGATTTTTTCAAATATCTCATAAAATATGCAGATGTCAAAAAAAATCACATGGATCATTTTTATAGGCAATTTAATTTTCTACAAAAAAGGTCCAAGGCATTTTTTCCCGAAAAGGTATAGTTCTCATGATATTTTGAAAATGAACTTGTAAGTTTTCGTTATTTTTGAAAAACATAAAAAATAAAGATGACGAAAAAGTCCTAATTTTCTTCTTATGCTATAGAATGAAATGTATAAAAAAATAATCGTGACAAAAAAATCTAAAATTAGTACTTTTTTGTCGAAATTTTCATCATTTGGTCTTACGAGTTTTGAAGAATTTCAAGTTTTATTTCAAAATATCATCAGAAATATAGGTTTTAGGAAAAAAATGACTTGGACCTTTTTTGTAGAGATTTAAATTTCCTACAAAAATGATCCATGTGATTTTTTTGACATCTGCATATTTTATGAGATATTAACAATTTTATCAAAAAATAAACTTCGATGATTTTGCGGCACGTGTTCTTTTGGCTTAAAAAAAAAAAAATAGTGCCGTTGTGGTTTTTTGACCACAAAGAATTTTTCTAGGGGGCGTCTCGGAAAATTTAGTTTTTAACGACCAGTCTAATATTTATGTATTAAAAATTTAAAATTATCACAAAATTTATCACATGTGTGAAATTAAAAGTAATGTAATAATTTAATTAATTTTTTTAATTTATTAAATTATGTGATGTTTATTATCATGTGTGGTAAACAATTTATTTACCACATTTTTAATTCATTTATTAGAAAAACTTAAATTATATATGTATAAAAATTAAATAATAAAATACGTATTGCAAAGAGAATTAAATTCATGGATCTTAGTAATCTAATATGAAATAAAAACATGTAGCGAATTCTTTTCAACCTGTTCGGTACAAGTTCCATCCAACACAGAATAAACGAAATTTGTATTCTTTTGTAAAAAAAGCAATACAAAAAAAAAAATGAAGTGCGTCATCTTTACACGCTGTTGAAGTAAAACTTCTTTGGCCACTGCAGCAGGTATTACTAAAAATATTAAATATAAAATAAAATAGATATATCATATTGAAATTTAGAGTATCTTTCTAATATTCTTGATAATATAATTTGCAACAATGTGTAATAAAAAGCCATATTTACATGTTTTTCAAAGTCTTACAACGTATTACAAATTAAATTTCACGATGAATGCATGTCCACTTAATTTAACAATTGGTACAACAATTGATGCATTTTTCAAAAAATTTAGCAAATTTGTCATAAACCCCTAATTTCATATTTCAATTATGTTAATAATTGAATTGACTTTGTAACACATTATGTAAATATTACTTTTATTACACATGCTGCGAATTATATTATCATGAAATGCAACTCTAAATTGCAATATGACATATTTATTTTATATTTCATCTTTTTATTAATACCTGCCACAGTAGCCAAAGAAATTTACTTCAACCGCGTGCAAAGATTACACCACTCATTTTTCTATTTAACAAAACAAATTTAATCAACACAAATAGTTTTTCCCGCCCGGGAAAGCCCGGGATGTAAACTCTAAACACCATGACTACCATGACCACCGTGACACCACCACGACCATCATGACCACCATGACCACCATGACCACCGTGACCACCATGACCACCATGACCGCTATGAACAATATGACCATCATGACCACCGTGAACACCATGACCATCATGACCACCGTGAACACCATGACCACCATGACCACCATGACCACCATAACCACTATGACCACCGTGACCACCATGACCACCGTGACCACCATAACCAACATGAACACCATAACCACCATTACCACCATGATCACCATAACCACTATAACCACCATGACCACCATAACCAACATGACCACCGTGAACACCATGACCACCGTAACCACCATGACCATCGTGACCACCATAGCCTCCATAGCCACCATGACCACTATGACCACCATGACCACAATGAACACAATGACCACCGTGACCGCCATAACCACCGTGATCACCATTACCACTATGACCACCATGACCACTATTACCACCATGACTACCATGACCACCATGGCCACCATGACCGCAATGACTACTATAACCAGCCCTAAAGAAGTTTTACTTCAAAAAACTAAAACAACTCAAAATATAAATTTAAAAAAATACGAAACTCAATAAAATAAGACTGAATCTAACAAAATATGGTGTGCAATTTATGAAAATTTTTTGCTATCAACAAAATTGTCGATCGATCTAGTTTCGAACCGATAAGAACTTTTTATTACACTTTAAAAAAGTATATCATTCTCATCAGGGCTAGCCGACTAGATACACTACCAAAAAAATTTTTCGCTATATAAACCTAAAATAGGTCACTACTCTAGCGAAGTATAAGAAACCAAAAAACTTTCATAAACATATGTTAATTAGATTCAGGTTTAGTCAATTTGTTTCTCTAGTTGATCACTATTGTTGTTGATCACTATTGTCAATAAAATATTACGAATATTATATTATTAGATATTTAAATCTAAGATCGACACGTCCAACTCATTTAACGTTTAATACAATACTGAATAAGCGTATACAAAATACAATACACATAATCGAATTGTCGCATACTTGCCGAACATATTATTCGTTTGTCTTTTTTACTTCTAGCATAGAGAAACATATATAGAGAGAAATAACCTCTATTCACACAAATTGTATATGGAATGCTGATAATACAAATAAAAGTACAACCAGAGATGAAGGGTTAAGCAATATACAAATTTTACAAATTATACATTGCATTCTTTCTGTCTTATATGAAACAATAAACAAAGCAAATCAAAATAAAAAAATGAGAATTTATATTTGAAAGAGAAATATTTCTTTTGCTTTATTTTCTATTTTACTTTATTTTCTATTTTACTTTTACTTAAATACGAAAAAATACGATAATTATAAAATAGAAAATAAAAAAAAGTACTCGTATGTATGAGTGTTTAAATATATAATTTAAGAATTGTATTGAGATGATAGTTTTTTATATTTAACAAATATAATTTCATTCATTGATAATTTAAGTACTCGTATGTATAAGTGTTTAAATATATAATTTAAGGATTGTGTTGGGATCATAATTTTTTGTTTTTGTATATTGAAGAAGCAAATGATTGAATTTGTTATTTGGGTTACGAATTGTTTGTTTTGTTGTCAAGATTTTTTATTTATTTTTTCATCTTTTTTTAAATGGATTTGAACTATATTAAGTTTTTATTGTCCTAGGTCGATGACTAGATTTTAGAATATATCAATTTAGTTTGGTCAGAGTTTGATTTAAATTGATTCATTTGGTCGTGTTTGATATAATTACTTCGGTCTGAAAGACCTGAGATTACATTCATGAGCTCAAAGTGAAATTCTTACCCATGCTTTTTTGGCATTTCTCGACGTTTTAGGACCTACTGATTCTAAAAAAGCAACAAACAAAAATGTATGTCTGTCTGTCGGCCGGCCGTCCGCCGTCCGTCCGTCACAACCTACGAAATCTAGAAAACCGCTGAACGGATTTGAAAATTTTTTTTTCTAAAAATAGGATTACTCAATAGAAAGAGCCGAAAGGACGATGTGTTCGATAGCTGTACCGGAAGCGTGTCAAAAAAATCGTCAAGTGTGTCAAAACAAGGAAATTTGCATATTTTTTGCTTAAAAAACGTTCATTTTAAGTGATTACGAGTAGGAACATTGAATTTGGAGAAATCTTGATGGTCGGGATTGGTATGGGAGACCAAAATCTAGATTTTTGCATTATAAGTTTGTCAAAAAAATGTTGTCAAGTGTGTCAATTTTTTGGAAAAAAATAAAATTAATAATATGTATGCATGAAAATATATTATTATTATAGAGAATTATGGCATTATAAGATTGTCAAAAAAATAATGTCAAGCGTGTCAAAAATGATTTCATTGATTTTTTTAGCCAATTTTTTGGAAAAAAAAATTTATGTTTTTATGAATTGGTTTTATTGAAAATAGTTTTTGAAATAGTTTTGGAATTTTGATAAAAGTTTGTATTTTTGATTTTGTAATAATTTTTGCTATATTTTTAGAATTTTGGAAAAACTTTGAATTCTTAAGAATTTTTGGAATTTTATTAGAATTTAGAAAAACTTTAAATATGTGATTTTATTCTAATTTTTGGAATGTTTTTGGTATTTTTCAATTTTTGATTTTGTTATAATTTTTATAATATTTTTAGAATTTTGGAAAAAGTTTGGATTTTTAAGAATTTTTGGAATATTAATGGAATTTAAAAAAGTTTAAGTATTTGATTTTATTCTAATTTTTGGAATATTTTTGGAATTTTGAAAAAGTTTGATTTTATTTAAGTTTTACAATATTTTTGGAATTTGAAAGAAATATGAATTTGTGATTTTGGCTGTTTTCTAAACCAAAACTTATTTGAAACTTATTTGTGGAGACTTACTTATTTGAATAAGTAACTTAAATAGGTGACTTATTTGAAATTTTTTTTTCATAGAAAAATCAAATTCGATTTGACAGTGTCAAATATTTTTATGTTTATTTACTAAATGATTTTAAGGAATAAAACTTCTTTTTAGATTTCTAATAAAATTAATGTAATGCTTTAAAATGAAAAAAATAGTTTTGAAAACTCTTTTAATTGATCAAATTAAATAAATATTTTTAATTAAATTTATTTTCGAAATTGCTTTTATGTTGCTGTCAAAATAAGTATGCTAAACCGTTTAGAATAGCTTTAAAACACTTATTTAAAATGGCGGTGAATAAGTATGTCTACATAAATAAGTTTCAAATAAGTCGTCGTTTAGAATACAGCCTTTGTAATATTTTCTCGAAACGCTAAATGGAGATGATTTTGAGTAGTTTGCTGAGTGTATCATCTTTTCACTAAATTATGTTAATTTTTGATCTGTTATAATTTTCCGGCAACGTATTGATGTTTCGTGTTAGTTTTGAAATAAATTTCTAAACAGAGATAAAAAGTACTTATACTTTAACAAATCAAAATAAAAAAAGAGAAACATTTATATGCATTTGAAATTTCTTTTGCTTTATATTCTATTTTACTAATGAGACAACAAAAAATACGATGATAAAATACAATTAATAATTAAAAAAAAAACTCGCATGGATTAGTGTTTCCTTTGACATGTTTATATAAAGGTTTTTAGAATTCATTGATAATTTTGGTTTGTTTTTGTAAGTTAAAAATGGTCAAAATAATTTTTCAGTTTTTGAAGAATTTGGGTTACGCGTTGTTGTTGTTGGCTACATAGATTGATATTTGATTTATTTTTCATCTTTCAAATGCACTTTAACCATATGTTTAGGTTGTTGACTTTAGCCAATTTTTTTGGTCAGAAATTGATTTAATTTGATTTGGTTGTGTAGGATAAAAATATTTTTAAATTTCAAAATCTATGTATTAAAATTTGTATCAATTTAATGTTTTAAATTTGAATACATGAGTTCTAAAAGAATAGATTATGAAATTTAAAAATATTATTTTCCAATAATTTGTCTTATGATAACTTTAAACAAATTGGGTTTAAAGTAGTTATGCGGTTATGTGTTCTAAAAACTTTTTTACTTTATATGGCTCAAAAATACATTTAGCTTAAAATTAATGTTTAATCATATCAAAGCGATACAGTAGATCGTTGTTTGTGATATAATTATAACACCTGCAGCCAAATTCTGTGACTGTGAAGTGGTAAAGTGTTAAAAATTTCTTTATTTCGATTTTATCACCAAATTTTTATCATTTTAACATTTTTTGCGATTTAATATGCAATTTATGTGCGATGTAAGTGTTAAAAAATCTTATAGTAAGCAGGCGACTCACTAAATATCAAACGTCAATGCATACAATTTCCATTGATTGTTTTATTTAATAGAATTATTATAAAAAATCCTTTATTTATTATTTTCAAAATAAATTATTTTTTGTGAACAAAATATAATGGTTGAGCGAAATTAATTTTTAATTGGATTAAATAAAAGATTTGTTCAATTAATTCGTGCCGTCAGTTATGCAAAGACATATTTATGAGAAATGCTGAAATAAACGAGATGTCAAGTATATTGCTATTTTTTGCAGATAAGACTTATTTTGACTCTAGTGGGGTCATAATTAAAGTTCTAATCTAACAACAGGAATTTGTTCCTCTATCGCTCAAGAAATATAGATTTTGAAAGAATTCTATAATATCTCATTAGAAGTATGTTATATTACCGTTCTGGATAAAAAGTAATATTTGGCAAATTTTCATCACGACTACGATAGCAGACGTCGATCTTTTTAACAATATTCTGAACACACTCCTGCATAAGTGTTCAGATAGAGACCGATGACGTCTTCAATGGTATTGTGCTCTTGCATTATTTGTAATTGCCAGTTTCATTTTCAAAAAACATTAAGTTCAAGAAAACAATACATAAACCTAACACAAACATGAGCGTTTTGATACATGAAATGTAAATCTAGTTGACTGTATATACGTATATACATAAAGATATATTAATTCCGAACTACGGTCTAAAACACATAAATACCAATCATTTTGAATAACACAATTTAAACATCAATTTAACTATATTTAAATATTTTCGAAGTTAAATTTGAACAAAAATTTTTGATGTTATTTTGAAATCTTAAATAAACAAATCACATTGGTGTAATTGTGTTTTTTGACATAATGGCGTTAGCAACAAAAGAATTCATTTTATTTTATCACTAACCAAAAGTCAGTGTTAACTTTTCAGTTTTAACATTTCACTAATTTAGATTTTTTTACGGTGAAGTGATAAAAAATTTATCACTACACCGCTTCACAGTTACAGAATTTGGCTGCTGATGTTCTAAATAATATGATATAAGTTTATCCTTTGAGCTGCTTGTTTTAGGTAGATTTCATATAAAATCTACCTATTGCAATGGGAATTCTTGGAGTTCCGGATAAAATTTTAACAAAATGAATTTATTAGGCGTCGAGGAGAAACATATTTTTAATGCCGGGTGAAAAACACGTGAAATCAGCAAGGTCTGGAAATGAGGTTTTAATTTTGTATAATTAGAATTCGTTGACATCAATCAAAAGTTTTCTGCGTTTTTAGTTTTTTTTTTAACCCTGTCTAAGATACAGGGTGTTGAAAAATCAAGAAATTGCTCGACCCTGGTGTATTGAAATGGCTCTACAGTCAAAACTACTGGACTGATTTTAATGTTATATAACTCAAAATGTATGTATTAAACAGAGCAAAATAATAATTCACATTATATGACCTTGAACACTTTCTTTTAGAAACATAACGGTAAAAAATTCCAATTCGATTTGTTTTTTTTTATTAATTTTATTGCAACACGCCTTAAAATGTTTCATCATAAAAAAAGTGGAGTTAAAAAATGAACAGTGTTTTTTGGATTTACATATATGTTTTTATAATAAATTTTTAATTTTAACTCAAAATAAATATTTTACACATTTTTTATCATTTATTTAATTTTACATTACTAAATTCCGTAGAGTTAGAATAACGTCTAGCTAAGATTGATCCATCATTTGTAGGAATGTATGAGTGATATCCTCGTGTTCCAGGAATTGTTTTTAAATTTTCGTATCTATCAGCTAGTCGATTTCATTTCGCAAACAAAGGAATCCCTCTGCATTATGTCACTATATGACAGTTGTGAATGAGGGATCTCAACAGTTTGACTGTTTGCAGGCATAATGGATTTGATTTCATCCGAACTCTACTGATGAAGATATTTATAAAAAACAACGAGATCAGACCAATCAGTTCATAACCAAACTTCTCTTCTATTCGTCTGTAATGGAAGACGATAAAAATGATCAATAATTTATTATCTATATCTCTATATTATGTTTTTATTATAAAATATATTATGAACGTATTATATTATATTATATTATATTATTTAATATAATCAAGCAACCATTGACTTCGGGTGCAAAACATTTTTGATAAAAATAATATTTTCATAAAATTGTTATTTTAAATTTAAATAATGTTGTAAGGATAGACTGCCTAAAAGGTACACAATCAAAAATAGTCATAATCATATCGGAAGCCAAACTATCACTACAGAGGGAAAAACAAGTTTGAAATGATACACAAAAATCAAAATCAAATTTCAAACCAAAATACAAGAAAAATCGGACCGATAACAAGAATCTATCAATTGAATATTGAAGGATCTAGCATTCGATAAATGCGAACATTTATCGAATCAACTAAAAGATTACAAAGTAGATATTGCAGTCATTCAAGAAACACACATGTCACCAGACGAAATTTTAGTTACCAGAGGTGAAATTCCTGGATATGAAATTATCGGAGCAACATTTCATAAATCGTATGGAACTGCCACGTATGTAAAATGTGGTCTGAAAATGTGAAACTAGTGGAAACCTCTTCAACAGACGATGTTTCTATCATAACAATTGAGGTTGGCGGAACAATTATTATGAATATATACATATACCAAACACAGCCTGGCCGACTAATGTTCTCCCTTCATATGATAAACCGAGCATCTATATTGGTGACTTTAACAGCCATCACACACTATGGAAATATCAGAATGATGACATCAACGGTATAACACTTGTAAATTGGTCTGAACAGCAAAACTTGCATCTCATATTCGACGCGAAAGACCTTGGTATTTTTCAATCCGGCCGATGGCGCCGAGATTACAACCCAGACCTATGCTTTGTTTCATCTAATTCTAAAGGTCAACCAATACATGCTTTAAGACAAATATTATTGGGTTTCCCACATTCTCAGCATCGACCAGTAATAGTAGAGGCTGGAATACAAATCCCGATGATACATTCAATACCGAAACCTAGATGGAATTTTTTAAAGGCTTCATGGCATTTTTCAAAAGATGCTTCTGTACGATTTATTCCCCAAGTTGCAAAGAACTACGAACGTTTCCTTGGCGCTACTCTAACAGCTGCAAAAAAATTCATACCGCGAGGCTATCGTATGGAATATATTCCAAGATGATTCCAAGATGAATATATTCCAAGATGATGAACAATTAGAATTTTAATCGGACTAAAACTTTTTAAAATTAAATATCTGAAGAATACGAATTAACGCCTCTTTGTAAATTTGATATATTTTAAAGGAAGGTTAGAACTATATTTAAAAAATAAAAAAAGTTAAAATTTAATTGATTTTAAAATTTTTGGTTAATGGAAGTTGTTTGAAAAAATGAAGAAAAATTCGAATTTCAGCCGTACTAAAAATCTTTAAAATTAAATATCTCAAGAACAAAAATTTCAGCCTCCTTGTAAATTTGATATATTTTAGAATAAGGATAGAACTATTTTCAGAAAAAAAATTAATTAAATTCCAATTGTTCTTTGACCCTAGCGCCATCTTTAAAAAAGTTTTTTTAATATTTTTATTTAAAAATTAATTATACAAACAATAAATTAATTTTTGTTTCTTGTCTTTAATTTGGCCTCAAGCTTCAAGCAATTTTATTTGTGTGTAAGTGATCTGTCCAATGTGTGACCCAAATATTTCGGATTATAGTTATGTGTAACTTGTGTTCCGTTAAAATTGACCCCACTCTTGGTTGAGTTGTTGGTAAATCGATCACGTAAATGTTGAAAAATAATGGTGCCAATACTGATTCTTGTGGGAGACCATTACTCAATTTCCTGAAAGAACTCTTCTCATTATTTCGATAGACTTGGAACAGGCGATTAGTGAGCATATTGTTGATTACTTGAGCAATTTTAAGGCATGGAATAATATTGAGCAGCTTATATATTAAGTCTTTTCGCCAAACGGTGTCATAAGCCGCTGTTAGGTCTATGAAAACAACAGACATTTTTATTTTTTTTTGGAACCCAAGTTCGATATAGTTGGTTAGTGGCAATACTTGATCTGTGCAATTGCGTCTACGTTTGGTAATATTGCAGTTTCCATTATGTAAAAGCGAGCAAGCCATTTTCTGATATTTTCTCCGCAATTTTTAAGGAATTCTGGATAGACATTATCGAAGCCAGCTGCTTTGCCCGATTTCATGTCCGATTATGAAGCTGCAATCTCTTTGATGGTGAAAGGGCGACAATATTCGGAAGATCTTGGTGTGTTTCGTTTCAAGTTTTTAAGATTTAAGAGAACGGTTTTTGAAAGTTCTTTATGTGGTTCAACTCTTGACATGTTTACTATCCTATTCGCTATTAAAATTGGATTTATGTTTGTTTTATCAGCAAATTTCTTTTTCCCAGCACCCAATTTTCGTATTTGACTCCATGCTTTTCTACTAGAATGTGTAAAATCCATATTTTCCATAGCAGACTTTCTTGTCGATTAGCATCTAAGGATCTTAATAGATCATCAGCTATTTCTGGGTCTCCACTTTCTTCGAATTCATTGAAAAGTCTTTCACTTTCCTCTTTCTATCTTGGAATATATTCCATACGATAGCCTCGCGGTATGAATTTTTTTGCAGCTGTTAGAGTAGCGCCAAGGAAACGTTCGTAGTTCTTTGCAACTTGTGGAATAAATCGTACAGAAGCATCTAAGTCTTTTGAAAAATGCCATGAAGCCTTTAAAAAATTCCATCTAGGTTTCGGTATTGAATGTATCATCGGGATTTGTATTCCAGCCTCTACTATTACTGGTCGATGCTGAGAATGTGGGAAACCCAATAATATTTGTCTTAAAGCATGTATTGGTTGACCTTTAGAATTAGATGAAACAAAGCATAGGTCTGGGTTGTAATCTCGGCGCCATCGGCCGGATTGAAAAATACCAGGGTCTTTCGCGTCGAATATGAGATGCAAGTTTTGCTGTTCAGACCAATTTACAAGTGTTATACCGTTGATGTCATCATTCTGATATTTCCATAGTGTGTGATGGCTGTTAAAGTCACCAATATAGATGCTCGGTTTATCATATGAAGGGAGAACATTAGTCGGCCAGGCTGTGTTTGGTATATGTATATATTCATAATAATTGTTCCGCCAACCTCAATTGTTATGATAGAAACATCGTCTGTTGAAGAGGTTTCCACTAGTTTCACATTTTCAGACCACATTTTACATACGTGGCAGTTCCATACGATTTATGAAATGTTGCTCCGATAATTTCATATCCAGGAATTTCACCTCTGGTAACTAAAATTTCGTCTGGTGACATGTGTGTTTCTTGAATGACTGCAATATCTATTTTGTAATCTTTTAGTTGATTCGATAAATGTTCGCATTTCGATTTGCTAGATCCTTCAATATTCAATTGATAGATTCTTGTTATCGGTCCGATTTTTCTTGTATTTTGGTTTGAAATTTGATTTTGATTTTTGTGTATCATTTCAAACTTGTTTTTCCCTCTGTAGTGATAGTTTGGCTTCCGATATGATTATGACTATTTTTGATTGTGTACCTTTTAGGCAGTCTATCCTTACAACATTATTTAAATTTAAAATAACAATTTTATGAAAATATTATTTTTATCAAAAATGTTTTGCATCCGAAGTCAATGGTTGCTTGATTATATTAAATAATATAATATAATATAATACGTTCATAATATATTTTATAATAAAAACATAATATAGAGATATAGATAATATAGATAATAAATTATTGATCATTTTTATCGTCTTCCATTACAGACGAATAGAAGAGAAGTTTGGTTATGAACTGATTGGTCTGATCTCGTTGTTTTTTATAAATATCTTCATCAGTAGAGTTCGGATGAAATCAAATCCATTATGCCTGCAAACAGTCAAACTGTTGAGATCCCTCATTCACAACTGTCATATAGTGACATAATGCAGAGGGATTCCTTTGTTTGCGAAATGAAATCGACTAGCTGATAGATACGAAAATTTAAAAACAATTCCTGGAACACGAGGATATCACTCATACATTCCTACAAATGATGGATCAATCTTAGCTAGACGTTATTCTAACTCTACGGAATTTAGTAATGTAAAATTAAATAAATGATAAAAAATGTGTAAAATATTTATTTTGAGTTAAAATTAAAAATTTATTATAAAAACATATATGTAAATCCAAAAAACACTGTTCATTTTTTAACTCCACTTTTTTTATGATGAAACATTTTAAGGCGTGTTGCAATAAAATTAATAAAAAAAAACAAATCGAATTGGAATTTTTTACCGTTATGTTTCTAAAAGAAAGTGTTCAAGGTCATATAATGTGAATTATTATTTTGCTCTGTTTAATACATATATTTTGAGTTATATAACATTAAAATCAGTCCAGTAGTTTTGACTGTAGAGCCATTTCAATACACCAGGGTCGAACAATTTCTTGATTTTTCAACACCCTGTATCTTAGACAGGGTTAAAAAAAAAACTAAAAACGCAGAAAACTTTTGATTGATGTCAACGAATTCTAATTATACAAAATTAAAACCTCATTTCCAGACCTTGCTGATTTCACGTGTTTTTCACCCGGCATTAAAAATATGTTTCTTCTCGACGCCTAATAAATTCATTTTGTTAAAATTTTATCCGGATCTCCAAGAATTCCCATTGCAATAGGTAGATTTTATATGAAATCTACCTAAAACAAGCAGCTCAAAGGATAAACTTATATCATATTATTTAGAACATCAGCAGCCAAATTCTGTAACTGTGAAGCGGTGTAGTGATAAATTTTTTATCACTTCACCGTAAAAAAATCTAAATTAGTGAAATGTTAAAACTGAAAAGTTAACACTGACTTTTGGTTAGTGATAAAATAAAATGAATTCTTTTGTTGCTAACGCCATTATGTCAAAAAACACAATTACACCAATGTGATTTGTTTATTTAAGATTTCAAAATAACATCAAAAATTTTTGTTCAAATTTAACTTCGAAAATATTTAAATATAGTTAAATTGATGTTTAAATTGTGTTATTCAAAATGATTGGTATTTATGTGTTTTAGACCGTAGTTCGGAATTAATATATCTTTATGTATATACGTATATACAGTCAACTAGATTTACATTTCATGTATCAAAACGCTCATGTTTGTGTTAGGTTTATGTATTGTTTTCTTGAACTTAATGTTTTTTGAAAATGAAACTGGCAATTATAAATAATGCAAGAGCACAATACCATTGAAGACGTCATCAGTCTCTATCTGAACACTTATGCAGAAGTGTGTTCAGAATATTGTTAAAAAGATCGACGTCTGCTATCGTAGTCGTGATGAAAATTTGCCAAATATTACTTTTTATCCAGAACGGTAATATAACATACTTCTAATGAGATATTATAGAATTCTTTCAAAATCTATATTTCTTGAGCAATAGAGGAACAAATTCCTGTTGTTAGATTAGAACTTTAATTATGACCCCACTAGAGTCAAAATAAGTCTTATCTGCAAAAAATAGCAATATACTTGACATCTCGTTTATTTCAGCATTTCTCATAAATATGTCTTTGCATAACTGACGGCATGAATTCATTGAACAAATCAACACTTACATCGCACATAAATTGCATATAGAATCGCAAAAAATGTTAAAATGATAAAAATTTGGTGATAAAATCGAAATAAAGAAATTTTTAACACTTTACCACTTCACAGTCACAGAATTTGGCTGCAGGTGTTATAATTATATCACAAACAACGATCTACTGTATCGCTTTGATATGATTAAACATTAATTTTAAGGTAAATGTATTTTTGAGCCATATAAAGTAATAAAGTTTTTAGAACACATAACCGCATAACTACTTTAAACCCAATTTGTTTAAAGTTATCATAAGACAAATTATTGGAAAATAATATTTTTAAATTTCATAATCTATTCTTTTAGAACTCATGTATTCAAATTTAAAACATTAAATTGATACAAATTTTAATACATAGATTTTGAAATTTAAAAATATTTTTATCCTACACAACCAAATCAAATTAAATCAATTTCTGACCAAAAAAATTGGCTAAAGTCAACAACCTAAACATATGGTTAAAGTGCATTTGAAAGATGAAAAATAAATCAAATATCAATCTATGTAGCCAACAACAACAACGCGTAACCCAAATTCTTCAAAACTGAAAAATTATTTTGACCATTTTTAACTTACAAAAACAAACCAAAATTATCAATGAATTCTAAAAACCTTTATATAAACATGTCAAAGGAAACACTAATCCATGCGAGTTTTTTTTTTAATTATTAATTGTATTTTATCATCGTATTTTTTTGTTGTCTCATTAGTAAAATAGAATATAAAGCAAAAAGAAATTTCAAATGCATATAAATGTTTCTCTTTTTTTATTTTGATTTGTTAAAGTATAAAGTACTTTTTATCTCTGTTTAGAAATTTATTTCAAAACTAACACGAAACGTCCAATACGTTGCCGGAAAATTATAACAGATCAAAAATTAACATAATTTAGTGAAAAGATGATACACTCAGCAAACTACTCAAAATCATCTCCATTTAGCGTTTTCGAGAAAATATTACAAAATCACAAATTCATATTTCTTTCAATTCCAAAAATATTGTAAAACTTAAATAAAATCAAACTTTTTCAAAATTCCAAAAATATTCCAAAATTAGAATAAAATCAAATACTTAAACTTTTTTAAATTCCATTAATATTCCAAAAATTCTTAAAATCCAAACTTTTTCCAAAATTCTAAAAATATTATAAAAATTATAACAAAATCAAAAATTGAAAATACCAAAAACATTCCAAAAATTAGAATAAAATCACATATTTAAAGTTTTCTAAATTCTAATAAAATTCCAAAAATTCTTAAGAATTCAAAGTTTTTCCAAAATTCTAAAAATATAGCAAAAATTATTACAAAATCAAAAATACAAACTTTTATCAAAATTCCAAAACTATTTCAAAAACTATTTTCAATAAAACCAATTCATAAAAACATAAATTTTTTTTTCCAAAAAATTGGCTAAAAAAATCAATGAAATCATTTTTGACACGCTTGACATTATTTTTTTGACAATCTTATAATGCCATAATTCTCTATAATAATAATATATTTTCATGCATACATATTATTAATTTTATTTTTTTTCCAAAAATTGAGTAAAAAAATAAATAAAATCTTTCTTTTTGACACACTTGACAACATTTTTTTGACAAACTTATAATGCAAAAATCTAGATTTTGGTCTCCCATACCAATCCCGACCATCAAGATTTCTCCAAATTCAATGTTCCTACTCGTAATCACTTAAAATGAACGTTTTTTTAAGCAAAAAATATGCAAATTTCCTTGTTTTGACACACTTGACGATTTTTTTGACACGCTTCCGGTACAGCTATCGAACACATCGTCCTTTCGGCTCTTTCTATTGAGTAATCCTATTTTTAGAAAAAAAAATTTTCAAATCCGTTCAGCGGTTTTCTAGATTTCGTAGGTGTGACGGACGGACGGCGGACGGCCGGCCGACAGACAGACATACATTTTTGTTTGTTGCTTTTTTAGAATCAGTAGGTCCTAAAACGTCGAGAAATGCCAAAAAAGCATGGGTAAGAATTTCACTTTGAGCTCATGAATGTAATCTCAGGTCTTTCAGACCGAAGTAATTATATCAAACACGACCAAATGAATCAATTTAAATCAAACTCTGACCAAACTAAATTGATATATTCTAAAATCTAGTCATCGACCTAGGACAATAAAAACTTAATATAGTTCAAATCCATTTAAAAAAAGATGAAAAAATAAATAAAAAATCTTGACAACAAAACAAACAATTCGTAACCCAAATAACAAATTCATGGTAAATTTATTTAGAGCTGCAGCATCAAACCTTTATTTATGCATGAAAAGACTAGTTTATGTGGTCATTTGTGTCTTTATTATAACAATATTTCGATCCCTGTGTGGATCATTATCAAGTTGATTTAAAAAAACAGTGTATGATTCTTAAATGAAAACAAGATTAAAATATAAGGTTAGAGAACAATTTAAAATCAAAGTAAAATTAGACCTTATTTTAATAGATTTACGAGAATGTGTTAGGAATTATGCGAAATGATATAAATATATTAGACAATTATTTTTACAACTAACCTAATTAATTGTTTGCATGTAAAAATTAACATTTTAATTGGGGAACCAAAATGGTAAGGGAGTATTAACGGTAAAAATGCTATGTTTATGAAGTTGATAGAAAAATTCCTATAAACTCCTGATGTATTAAAAATTAGAAAAACTAAAAAACAAGAAATCACAAAAAGAAAATTAATACCTGTTTCATATACACAACAGTTATATCACATATGCATGAAAAAAACACTATATATATATAAAAAAACTTTAAGTTACTTGACTAAAACATATAACATATTAAAAATTACACTAAAAATATTCACAAGCAATTTTATAATTTACAATTTAATTAAATTAATTAATAAATGGAATAGTAATGCTGTGTAATGCATATTGTTATACTATGGTCAAGATATGTTATAATTGGATTGTTTTTAACAAATGAGGGGAAATGTATTCTACAGAGAAAAATTTGTTAGAGAGAAAGACAATTTGTTTATGGCAGCGTTATCAGTAATGTTGGTGAACGAAAAATTTAAGTTGAAGATCAGTTATATATTATAAGAGAAAAAAACTGGTAATGTATGAATATGTATGAGAAATTTAAATTGTTAAAAATTGAAAACGTCATTAGTGTGCTGATGACGATCTTGGTCTGATACGTTTGATGATTTGATTATATTGAACATCTATGTTGTTGGTGTCCGTCTTAATATTAACAGATGTAGGGCTCAGCAATATGTGACATGATTCCAGGATGCGCCTTTTATGTTGATGAGACTCTTTGTGAATTATATTGGCTTCCTCAAATTTGAATTGATGACCGGTATCCAAAGTATGGCGAATCAAGGCTGTTTTTCCATTGTCGTTTTTATGTCGTAGGTAGCTCTAAATAAATTTACCATAAATTATAAAACATCCAAACCAGATATTAAATATTATCACACAACTTTATAACAAATTCAATCATTTGCTTCTTCAATATACAAAAACAAAAAATTATGATCCCAACACAATCCTTAAATTATATATTTAAACACTCATACATACGAGTACTTAAATTATCAATGAATGAAATTATATTTGTTAAATATAAAAAACTATCATCTCAATACAATTCTTAAATTATATATTTAAACACTCATACATACGAGTACTTTTTTTTATTTTCTATTTTATAATTATCGTATTTTTTCGTATTTAAGTAAAAGTAAAATAGAAAATAAAGTAAAATAGAAAATAAAGCAAAAGAAATATTTCTCTTTCAAATATAAATTCTCATTTTTTTATTTTGATTTGCTTTGTTTATTGTTTCATATAAGACAGAAAGAATGCAATGTATAATTTGTAAAATTTGTATATTGCTTAACCCTTCATCTCTGGTTGTACTTTTATTTGTATTATCAGCATTCCATATACAATTTGTGTGAATAGAGGTTATTTCTCTCTATATATGTTTCTCTATGCTTCTAGTTTCTTTTTTATTTTATTGTGTTTAAATTTCTACTTAAGTTTTTTTGGAATTGTGTGCATGTATATGTTTAAAATTCAAAATCAGACTGTAGTATGATAGAGATGAATATATATCGTTATATATCTGTTCAAATGACTACTTCCGACATTTATATGTCTACATTTATATGTGTGTCATAATTGAATTGTATCGTATATTTGCCGAATATTATATTCGTTTTTTGATCTTCCGTTGCAAAATTCTTAAAACGCGCCTAAAGAAGTTTTGCTTCAAAAAACAAATTTGGATAATTCGGAGTCGGAACTTGTACCGAACAAGTAAAAAAGAATTCACTAATAGTAACTGAAATGTTTATTTCAATAACATAACTAAATTGTTTTTAACTGTATATCATATTGATTTCTCAACATTTTATACCGTATTTTAAATTAAAGTATCTTTTATAAAAATATAAATAAGAAAATTATTTAGAAGATTAAATATTTGTTTTTTTGATTTTGGACAAACATTTTTGTTTTCATTTTTTTGATTTTTTGCTCGGTCCTTCGCGTATTGAAACAATTTTTTAATTATAAAAAAAATTTCAGATGTTTTGCAAGAAGTAAATTTTCGCATTGTACATTCTGTGAAAAATATTAAAAAATATTAGTTGCAGCTATAACAGTAAATAGTAAATGGAACTAAATTGGCAGTAAATTCATAAGAACATCTGTTTATCTTTAATTAAATCCATTAAACATTAAATCCATTAAACAACACAGAAAATAAATACAAAAATTAACAAACACAAATTTTTTTGTTAATATGACGTCGAAATATTTTATATTATGATGCCACAAAAATTGTTTGACACTTCAAATTCACTTCACTTCTAACTATTAATAATAAATAAATTTATAAGTTTATAAATATTATATAGTTATATTTCTAATTCCACGATTTAAAAAAAAACAGTCTACTCGAAAAATTATCACCCAATCTTATAGAAAATCAACGTCAAATGAATCATGGAGCGTCCTTTTTAAATTTTGTTGTACAGTTATATTTAGTATATATACGTGTGTTGGTATATAGTAAAAAATTCTTCTTTTTTAGTTCGTTTATGAACCGTATTTCACGAATTCGCAAAATTGTTTAGAGGGTTATTAGGCGCGTTCCATTGAAAATCAAACTTGCTCAAATTTGCTTTGATCTACTCTACCTCGAACAAGTTGTGTAGTTGAAAAGCAGTTTATTTTTCGATTTTATTTAGATCGGTTATAAACTTGTTTTGGTATTTTTAATTACAATGACCATACAGATCTAAATATAACTATAACTACATAAATATTTTCAATAATAATAAATATGTGTGGTTATAATTGAAATATTTTCAAATTTTTGGCGTTCCATTGGTGATCTACTCAAAAGCTGCTTTGAGTAGCTATTTTGTTCCAAAGGAACGAATGTATTGTCTTGAATGATTTTTTTGACATTTTTAATATGGTGGCAAATAAGCAATAAGTATCAAATAAGTCATTTGGAAAGCAGCCTATGTATAAGTATATCCTATCATGAAATATTTTCCTATGTCATATTTTATATGTGATAGGATTTATTGTTAAGTTATCCATTATTTAACAAAAAATAAAAAAAAAGATTAGCGTCCATTAACATCCTTAGAACTCATGTTATTGTGGGACCTTGGTCTTAAAGGTTTTTATGTGTTGTTGTGGTGACACATATTGTAATGCCTAGTCACTTGTGTCTACTACACAACACATTTTAATTAAAAAAAAATCTGTTCTGTATTTCCGGGACAGGTCTGTATTTCAGCAGCCTGTTCCCGTGATTTATTGAAGATAAACAAGACGTACAAATGTTCTGTATTTTAGTTTTTGCCCATCCCGTATTTACTTAATATTTGTAAAATAAACAATAAATAAAAATTTTATCGCAAGTTTATATTATTAAGGAAGTGTTTTTCTCAAATCTTCAATTTAGGAGTGAATCTGAATACGCTCGTGTAGACCTAGAACGTATTTACCTCAAGAACTCCTTGTAATTACAATTTGTAGAGTAAAATTCAACATAAATAAAATTCTTGCTTCTTTTAATTGTTTCTTGTGTTCATGTTTTATTTGAATAGGATTTTGTTTATAAGTTTCATTGCTTATATACTAATGTTAGAGGAGTATAGCTATAAGGAAACTCCTATAAATTCTTAATTAACATTTGTAAAGTTTTAATTTAAAACATTTTTATGGTATTAGCATTAATATAAATTCAATTAAACATTTGTATGATATTAACACTAATATAAATTCAATTTAACATTTGTAAGGTTTTATTAAAGTTAATATAAATTCAAGAAAACATTTGTAAGGTATTAATATCAGCATTAACAACGAGTATAAGGCGTTCACAAGACTGGACTTTTCACCTCTGTGGGACGCAATTGTATTCAAATTTCTTCATGTCTTGTCAATTTGTTCAGCATTAGTTGTCACTGTTTTCTTTCACCAAATTGCTGATATGCAAATGTAGCTTCTATCTTGTGGATTCCACTCTAGAACATTCTGTTTTTTCCTCTTGTTGTATATCTGGTTGGTTTGCAGATTAAAAAATTGACAGAAATATTATGCATGCAACATCAAAAGTATCTAATAACGTTTACCGCTTTTCGGGATGGACAGATTTTCGCCTCAGAAAAATCGGAACCTAGTTCCGACCAAGGACTAACAAAAATTTCGTCGAAATGTGTAACCCTGTTTTTCCGGATGGTGGGTTTGCCTTTATGAGCAGTTTTTGCCACTAGATGGCGTGGTCATATATCTGGTATACCACTAATTCAGTTGTGTCAAACAAGTTGGGTTTTAACATGCGAACTGTGGACTGTGAAATTTTTTATTACTCAATCAGAGAAGAGAATTTTATATTCACAAATTCTTATTTTTGATTGGCTAATAACACCATCCTCAGTCCAAAGTTCGCATGTTAAAATCCAGCCAAAAACGCACGTTTGGAATGTGAGATTTTAATTTTCATTTTTCGTAAAATCAGTTTTAATAATTGAGCAATTTATTTTGTGATGCTTTTTCAGAAACATGTAAACAAATTTGTGAAATTTACGGTGAAGATGCTGTAAGAGAACCCAGGGCCAATAGTAGATAGTTTATTTGATTCCGTTCTAGAAATTGGGCTAGATTGTTAAAGTTGCACGTTTCTCTGGCAAAATTGTGTTGTAAACAGGTTTCTGTTTATACCGGGATGTTACAAATATAAATCTACCTGTTTATATGAAATCTATACCTAAACAACTCAACACATGGCCTCTGGCCCAGAAAACATCTAATTCAATTTAATTTAATTGATCATTTTAAAACCAAAACCTCAGAAAATATGTATATAAAATAAAAGAAAATAAGAATAATAGTAATAGAAAGAAGAAAAAAAGAGGGCAGTTCTCAGGACTGTCGACAGAAGTGAAAACTTAAAACTGTGAAATAGCTGTGTTTTTTTGTATCTTCAAATTATTGTAGCATTGCAAATTAAAATTTCAGAATTTTTAAATTAAAATCATTAAAATTATTCTGAGTTTCACATCTATCAGCATTCCAAACAACTATTATATACATTTTTATATTTAAAAATCAAAACGTATCATGGATTGTACAAGCAAAGTAGAAAAAATCAATATAACCTAATCGACATAATAATTATTATACTTTTTTATTATTATTATTATTTATACATTATTTATTTTATTTATACCTACATTTTTATACATTTCTTTATTAAAAGGTTTAAGAAAAACACAAATCAAATATGACAAAAACAGTTTTTTTTATTTTGCTTAAAAATAAAACAACATCTTTAATTACTTTACCACACTTACACACTGTTATTAATTGAGAAAAACATCAAAATGAAATCCTAAAATTATGAGCCTGTTAGAAAGAATAAATCCTTGTAATAATACCCTCCCTAGTCCCTATCACTCACTTCACTACCTATAGAGACATAAGGAAAACTGCAAAATGCTCTTTACAAGATGTCAAAGATAACCAAGTCAATTGACACTCACCTATAAAACTGACCTTGCAAGATTTCACACCAAAGCTGTTGAAAACACAACAAAAAATTACGAGCTAAATCGAGTTCTGAATGGAAAACCACCACAAGTCGCTGCTAGAAGAAATTCAATTACTTTGCAGCACCAGATTCACTCTAGCGCAGTTAAGATCTGTTTGGTTACATTTGGAACCTACAGATTAGCACCTCATAACCTTCTTGAGTTCTGGACATGTAAATGGTTAAGATTGGAGTATGCCCTCACATGCGGTACGTTTGGCAATAGCTACAGGATCATTCCGATTCATGTAATAATTAAAGACTTGAGGAAACCAACAGAACCTTAATTGAGCTAAAAGCAGTTAACCTAGTGCTGCGTTGGTAGTGTATTTTTTTTGCTAGGATTCGATTTGATAGGCAGTCTATTTTCATTTTTAAAGTATTGAATGTTATTTGCCGGTTAATAGATAATACCAGTATCTGGCTTATCTTGCCATATTTGCAAATTTCGTGATGAAATTGAGACAACCCCATATCGAACATTTTGTAAATCGGTTTTGAATTTTAATAACTCACGTAACCAAATAGTGGTCGTAATTTCGAATACTTTGTTATATTTAAACACCTTTGTTGGAGTTAAAGTAATATATGGAGGGCTCAGTATACAAGTGAACCAAGTCCATTTTTTGTTTTTTTTTCAGGCATTTTGTGCAGGCATATGTTCAGGCATTTTGTCATTTGTTCAGCATATGCTGGACCACATATGGTTAAACAAATTTAATTTTTAATTAAAAAAATGTTAATAGATAATTTTGTTATAACGCTTTAACTTTAAACCTCTGTAGTTCAAAAAAGCTTTTTATAAACTTGGTTCACTTGTATTCTGAGGAGGGCTCGCAAAACCACGATATATGTTGTCTTAAAAGCCGTTTCATCAAAGTCCAATTAGAAGTGGAAGTCATTGAAGTTTAAACAATTGCCTGAAAGAGCTCACTACTTGATTCAACTTCGTCCAAAGAGTAATCAGTTCCAATAAAGTATGAGTAAGAATGTTGCTGTGCTACGCAATAGCGGAGTTCGGTGATCTTACGAGTTCCAAAATCAATCCATTATCCTAGAGAAATTAGTATATTACATACTTAGTGCTGTAAATAGCATTTTACATGTGAGGGAGAATATTGCGCACGAGACGCGTAGCGGCGAGTGCAGTACCTTCACGAGCATGGAAAATGGTTTGCAGCTCGAGGTTTGTTATATACTTTTTCTACGACTTTGCTTTAATGCCCAAACGCATATAATTACTTTAAAAAATAAAATACTAATTATAAATTAAATGCAAATAGTTTACAAATTGTGGTAGGCTTTGCATTATTCTGTGTCAAAATGAATTGAAATATTTAATTTTTAAAAATCAAATTTTTCTTTAAATAAAAATTTTTCTTTTTATTAAAAGTGTTTCGTAATATATAGAGGGCTCAGAATACAAGTGAACCAAGTCCATTTTGTGATTTTTTGTGCTACAGAAGTTTAAAGTTAAAGCTTTATAACAAAATTACCTATTAACGTTTTTTAAATTATAAATAAAATTTGTTTAACCTTATGTGGTTCAGCATATGCCGAACAAATGACAAAATGCCTGAACATATGCTTGAACAAAATGCCCGAACTTCTGCCTAAACAAAAAATTAAAAATGGACTTGGTTCACTTGTATTCTGAACCCTCCATATATATGAAAATTCATTACCGCACACTCTTTGAAATAATCAATTTACATGTCATGGATAGTGTGATGTAATTTATAATTTACTGTGATTAGAGTAGAAAAAAATTATTATTTTTGGGACAGCTATCATTATTTAAGTTTTAATGGGATTCGGATTATACAAAATATTTCATAAATTTTTCATAGTTTACTGTGCTTTGATGAACCATTGACATGCTTCACCATCACATCCCTTTGGTCGCCATGTGAGCACAATGTAATCATAAATATATAAATACTCATCGTAATAAACATTTTTAACTCTAAATTTAGTTCCATCTGGAGTTAATTCAAACTGCCATTGATCAGCTCCTGCTGGATATTTTGATGTATCAGCTGATGTGAATACGTTTCGGCGATACGCGTCACGTACATTAGCATCATCGGATGGATATAAAACTTCATTAGTTTGAGTGTTAGTAAAACGGAACGAATCACCATTGTTCGAAGTTTCAAATGTCCATAGACTAATACCATCTTTTGCTTGTGAAAAGCGATTACCACTGGTTAATGCTTCTGCATACGATAGGAATTTTGAATATTTAACGTTTTGAAATGAAATCGTTTTATTCCAGGAGAAGGTTTTAACTAGTTCCGGTTGCTCGTCAATCATTTGTCTGACTTCACAAACTTCTGGATGTTCAAGATTGTACAACTTCAGACGATACCCTAAAGTAACGACTGGTATAGATTCTAAAGCATTTGTTTTTGTTGATTCCTTTAGTATTGACTGATATGACGACAATTTCGATTGTAGCAATTCAATTTCTTTCAATAGAGTCAATCCTTGAAATCCATAATTCTTATCTGTTAATATAAATTATGTAAGTATTTTTAGAAACCGAAGTTTAAAATTTATAATAATGAAGAAAAAATATCTAACCTGTGCTACTCTGGGTATATACCGATTGTATAACAATAAACACAACAAGTAAGCTTAATTTAAACATCTTAGCACGAATTCGTGTTACCACTAACTGAGTAAACCAAATTACTTACATTTCTTTTTATACTTTTTTATGCTTAAACTGACCTGTTAAAGGGTTAAAGATAATGTTAACCTCATTGATTAAAATATTTGTTCAAATGAGCTACAACTAGCAAGATGTTTATAGTCAAATTTATCACTCTACGAACTCTACTATCAATTGTTATTTATTTACCTCATGACAACACTTAATCGTCAGAATTTTGAATTTTTCTAATTTTTTAGACAAATCCGTTGTCAATCTGCCTGCGATAAGTGTTTAGTTGATGCTTTGCGGATGCTTAGCCTAAGTTATATAGTTTGGATCCAGGAGCATTTACCTATAATTCTTTAAAGAATTTGATTTACATTCATTGTTTTTGTGCAACTTGTCAGCACGTTTTAATGTTAATGTTAATCGCCCAATATTTTTCTAGAATCATCCTTAAGATAAAACATTGATCTGCGGTTGGGACGAAAACAACACTGATAGTCACTGATGATAGATTCGGCGAACGGAATTATGAGATTAGCTAGTATTTTATATGCAGTGCTCATCAGTGCGACTCCATGATAATAAGCACATTTTAGGTGGCCACCTTTCTTGTATTTCTTATTATTTTCCATTCAGCAGGTTGTTGTTTTTAGTCCCAGATTGCAAGAATTAGGTCGTATATACTACTCTTCCGTTCTCGCGGTGAGTAAAAGTATCATTTATTTTTGTATACTCTATCGGTGCATATAGTTTTGAATCTGGTAAATAGAAAAAATGGCAGTATTTGTTCCTTCTTAAAATTCTCGCATATTTTTAATCCTTCTCAATTTTTTCAATTAAAAGTGTGTAAATAACCTGCTCAACTGGTTAATGTTCCTTAAATTTTTTAAATTAATAAATATGAAAACATGTTTTACATCATACATACTCCTTTTTTATAATTTTTCTATTTACAAAATGTTTCTAATTTTCTTTATGCAGTGCCATCTGTAAACGTTGTTTCTTTAAAAAATGTTACGTTATAAAAGTATACATTAAATTGGTTCATAAATATTAGCAATTTTACCAAAAAAAACAAAAATCAGACTGGCCGAACGCGGCTATATTTTTGTCAGACAACTCGATTTTTTATAATAACAAATGGTTTTTTATCGTATATCATTTTCGTCCGACATGTGGTAATCAATAAACAATACCCCGTCAGGATCCCGACTTCCAGTCGTCGGACTTGTAAAACGCGGCCGAAAATTTGTCGGACAATATTACCCTTCAATTTCACTAATTTTTGTTAAACAATCCTGTGAAAATTAGTTTTGTGGTAATTGATTTTCAATACCCTGGTATTTTATCGAGTTTGAGTTGTCGGACTCGACAAAAGCAAACAAGTTTTTGTCGGACAAATTTACTCGTTTTCTAAAAATTTCCACCTCCTTTGATAAATAACAAAACTATGGTAATAAATATACAAGACCCCGAGAAATCGCCATGTTTCGGAGTTTCCCGAGGAAAATAGCGGCAGAATCAAGGAAAACGGCAGATAAAGTTGGAGGACTCGTCAAGGACAAGCGCCTTACGAAGTATAAAATATTTGGTGATCATCAAATTAAATAGGTGAAGGCCCAGGGACTATTTGCATTTTAACTATTTTTAATTATTTAGACAAATTCGTTCGTCAATTCTTCTCAGTTTAGTTTATGGTTTTGAAACGCTTATCCTACCTGTATATTATTTATTGATCTAGCTATAGCACTTACGTATAATACTTTCGTAATTTTATAATTACAATCTTTCTGCTAAATTAAAATACAGATAACTAATTTTCAGATATGTACATAATATGTATGTATATTTAAATAGAGAATTTATTCTTGTTGTAAAGAATCAAAGGATCGACAGGTTAAACTTAGGTGACACACTTTTATTAGAAAAAAAGCAAAAACTAAATTTTTTAGGACAACTTTTCCGTAAATTATTTCACTTTAGATAAATCTTCCTAAACGATTTTCCGTAAACATACAAGTCGATGGGGACAACCAATATAAAAACTAAAAAGATATCCAGTAAAATGTATATACATATATACGAATATTATGTGCAAGTATTGCTCCATCCTAGTATGCAATGTATAAATACACATGAAGACATACGTAGCTCTTGATTTGTAATTTTTTATCTACAAGGAGTGACAAGTCCGCGTACTGCAGTTTCTGCTATTGACATATGAGTTAACGTGAGAAAACACTATCCAAGGTAATATTTTAGGGGTGCTGGCTAGTAAACTCTTATTGGCCTATGTCTATGTTATATGTGACAGAATTTATTGTTTAGTTATCCGCATCCTTTAAAAAACATATAAAAAAAGGATTTGCGTTCATCAACAACTCAGACGGTCCTAGGTTTTCAAAGGATTTATGTGTTATTTTTTTGATATGTAATTCCTACTAGACATAAGAGACAGACCGTTTTATTAAAAATAAAATTAAATGGTAATAAAGGTTATCAATTTAAAATTGTTACTATGAATCATTGCAAAACGAAAATAACTTTACGCAAAAAATCGATAACCTCAAAAATAATCATAAACAAAGCACAAAATAGCAAACATAACAACCTTGATCGTGACATTGAATATGTGCTGTTATTAAAGTGATAATGAAAGTTGATTCGGTCTTTCGGTTACCAGTATATCTACATAAAAATTTGGTACAGAATGACATAAAATAATGTTTTAGGAGTAACATCACATCACGTGACTATTTTTGGATGATCAGAGCCCATTCATTTTTGTACCTAAACGTCTATTTAACGTTTATTTCTATATAAATTCCATATTAGAAGAACCCAATTTTGAACCTAATCCGGTTCCACAAGTTTCTCACAAAATGAGGCGGATAATTTTATAATTTTTCGTAAAAATATTATTCGAAAAATGCTTTTACAAATTAACACTAACAAGGCAACCATCTGGGCCAGATCGTATTCCTCCTATTATTTTTAAGACATTTACTAAGGAGCTAGCACCAAAACCTCTCTAAAATTTTCTATTTCTCATACAAGAAAGGGATTTTTCCTGATACATATGGAAAATGGCTAGTGTTCAGCCAGCTCCAAAGAAGGGTAATATAACGGATCCATCAAATTACAGACCCATTTTAATTTTATTGTTGCTAAGATATTTGAGAAATATATTAATTTTAATATTATGAGCTTCTTAGAGTCTTCAAAATTATACTTAATAAACAACAATACGACTTACGGAAGGGAGGAGCGATGGGTGATCTACTTTCCTTTGTCACTCATGTCTGGAACAAATCACTTGAAAACTATGGTGAGACATTCGGTGTTGCTCTTGATATTTCGAAAGAATTTGATAAAGTATGGCATAAAAACCTTATATACAAATTAAGATCCTATATGATTTAGACCAGCAACTTATATCTTGAACACAGGGCTTTATATTTGACCGAAAAATTCGGGTCAATGTCATCGAATATTTTTTCAATCAATGCAGGAGTTCTTCAAGCTTCCGCGTTGTCACCAACTCTTTTTCTTATCTATATTAATGACTTGTTACAGATTCAACGATTGATCCTATACAATGATCTTGCTAATGATAGCACACTTCATGCCTCCCATGAAGCATCTAAATTATATACACCCTTAGCGCTTAGTGACTGCAGTAGATCAAGTTTGATAGATTCCCTAAACACTGATCTTAAAACAGTTATGGATTCGGGGTATTGCTAGTAGTGTTGAGTTCAATACAAGCAAAACGCAGATTTGTCATTTTTCTAGAATTTTCCATTAAAGTTTAGCGCCAATGATCTTTTGGAGAAAGAGTCTGTCAGACTTCTAGGATGATGAGATTGAAAATAATATGAAGTGGAATACTCATATTTTTAATCTCGGTAGGAACGCTGCTCAAAAATTGAGATTTTTATGCCGATGTCTTAAGTTTTTCAACAACGAACAGCTTCTTTTAGTTTATAAGTCATTTATACTTCCGTACATGGAGTACTGTTATCACAATAAGGTTGAGCACACTTGAGTAGTCTAAATATCCCTGATTCTGTACAGCGAAGAGTTATTAAACTCGGCTACTCAACTCAACAAACGAGCTTAATATCGTGCAACATAGAAGAAATATCGCGGATTCAAAACATTATGGATGAACGCACTTCTGCAGAGATCAAGTTGATTTTACCTGAATTAGCAAATCTCACCCGTCACAAGAGCAACCAAAGCGTTCCATTCTTTTACGGTTCGGTTAAAAAAAGATGTAGAACTGTACTGTCACTTTCCAGCGTGGTTTTTTCAACAGAATCTCGCATCTTTGGAATGTCTTACCTGCGTGGGTTTTCTCTGACAATTTTAATCCTATTTTTTGCACTTTTAGGTTAGAATATGTAAGTAATACTAGAATGGCATTTATATGGCCAGAATCGGTTTCAGTGACCCAATACTACGCGGAATGACTATACCTACTCAATCTACATGTAACATGAGTAGGGCTTCCAGTTTTCAAAAGTTGTTCGGCGGGACAATATGTACAAAAATATTAAGCACATTCACGTAAATGGAAAAGTCGTCGGAAAAGAGACTTGTTATTTAAATTTTACTTGTTGATAATTTTAATTAACTATCCCATAAAAGCAGGGTTAAACAAAATATAGATTAATTTAATGTGTTTTTGGCATGGAAAAACAATTAAAAATTCAAAAAACATTTTAATTGTATTAGAAACATTTTTTTGATCAGAAAGTAACTTCTTAAAGGCTCAAAATTTTTAACAAATCTTTTTATAGCAGGAGATAGACTAGACTAAGCCATTTTGTTGACACATGACGAAGTAGTTCTGACAATTAGGTACCGATCCATTCAAACATTTCTTTAAGTTCTGTGGTGCATTTAGTGGAAGAACTGAATTCATTAACTAAAATTTATTAACAATTACATCAATTTATTATCATCAACATCAAATTTTTTAAAAGATGAAATACCCTTTTTGACGGCATTAGAAAGTATGTGGCAGTTACAACCAATTGGAATAATATTTTTATTATAGTGAATTCTTTTCAACTGAACAAGTTCCAACACTGAATTATCGAATTTTGTATTCTTTTGGATTGAATTTCAATACAAAAAAAATAATTCGGTGTTGGAACTGTACTGAAATTCGTTCGGTACAGTTGAAAAGAATTCACATAAGTTTTTTTCTGATTCTGTCATTACACTTTGGTTTTTACCAAAATTAACATTAGCATATTCCGCGCAGATTGTTACTTTATCAATAAAAAGATTGTTAAAATATTCTCTTAAGCGATTCAGTTGTATTAACTGATTTTTGGTTGTACCAATATTTTTATCGAAAAGCGTAATAATGATGGGACGCGTCAATGTTTATAGAAAAATATAAAGATTTGTTAATATTATCCAATAGGAGTTTTTAGACTCTGGACCTTAAACTTTAGAAATAATTTTTCTTATTTTTTCCTTACCGTAGCTACCGTTAGCTAATGGTTGAATTCAACCTAATGGTTTAATCTTTAAATAATGAAGAAAATAATTTTCCTGAACAATCGGTAGCCACATAAGACTGGGAATGCATTACAACATAAAACGCAAATCTCGTCACAGCGACAATGACATTTATTTGGCCAATGGTTCTATTTGCTGGTAAAAATGATGTTTATTTACATAAACTTGCTTTCAAATTTCTAATATGCCGTTGAGAGTTGAGACATAGCATGTTTATGTCATTTTTAGTTATGTCATTTTATGTTGGGCCAGTTAAGAGTCAATCAAAGTTTTTGCTCCAATTTTTTCCAACTTTACATGCCGCTTTGATAGTTTATGCTTCTTAGCTGTTAAAGATGTAGCACTTTCTTCATCAACATCGGATTGGGATACATCAACAGCATCACCTTTACCAACTAAATATCTTCATGTCAATTTTCATTATTATCATTCTCTGCTACTACATCTTTTTCAATTTTCAAACCCTCCAACTGTTGATTTCTTGCTCGGTTTTGGTTAGTAGAAATTTTTTTTCTAATGTCTATTTCTTATACACATCGGCATTATACAAAAAATACTCTTTACATGCACGTCATTTAGTAAAATGTAAGATTTACTTTGTTTCTTTTTTTCAATTTCAATAAAACAAATTAATTAATAATAAGCCAAACAAAATTAAAGGGATAACTACAAAATACATCGGATGTCAAATTAGTATATGTATATGTAAATCATACTTTGCTCACAGATTTATAGCGTTGTCGCTGAGCGTTTTTCATAAAAATATGTAGCTTGTATTTTGTAGTTTATCGTTTAGTCTAAAACACAACCATCAGAAAATTATTCAACCGCGACAGACAGCAAGCAATATATAAATAAACCGCAGGATCTTTTTTTTATAAAGTTTGGTAGGTTGGTGTTGGGTGGGATTTTTCGGTGCTAAAGCGGGACGTCGGGACAAAACTTGTACGGCGGGACAAGCCCGCCGAAATCGGGACGACTGGAAGCCCTACTTTTCGCATAGAAAAAATATATTTTGTGAATGTTTTATTCAATTTTGCATGTATTTTTATAAAATATATAAAAAGGATGACGAAAAGATACTAATTTTCTTCTCTTGCAAATAGATGAAGAAAAATAAAATAAATAAAATAAAAACTGTTTCAAACAAAAACATCAGACTGTGGATTCATGATCAGTTTTGTCAATTTTTGTCAACGTTTAGACAATAATTAGACAAAATAAAATTTTGTTTTTACTTGATTTACGCAATACAAAACCTAAACGAAAAACGTTTGTCTGAAAGATTCATATCAATTTAAACGTTTTAGTTATATATCATTTTGTGGGGTTTTTGCAGGATTGACAAAATATTTTTGGAGAATTAGATATTAATTTTGGTAGATTGGTGTTGGGCGGGATTTTATGTGCTAAAGCGGGACGGCGGGACAAGAAAAGTACGGCGGGACAATCCCGCCAAAATCGGGACGACTGGAAGCCCTAAACATGAGTCACGTCGGGCAATGTTATTAGGAAAGTTCTACAAACATGGAAATTTTGGACGGTATGGCTTATTTCGTATATTAATATACAAAAAAAATTCTTTTTCAAATGAAATTTGTAAACCTTAACTATGTCTAGCAGGACACCCAAAATAAACTTGTTTCGAGAAATATTTCTTACAAAAACTATGATTCAAAACGTAAAATTATCAGTCCTCTGATGTGTCCCCTTTTGATTGTCAAAGCTGGTAAACTAAATAATCAATGATTCTAAGTGTGTAGAGACAAATTAACACTGCTGTAATAATTTTAAATAATAATGCGTTAGCAATATGTAAATAATCATAAAATTACTCTATATTTCATTTAAGATATATCCTATTAAAGTTTGTCCCTCGAATGTTTTATCATTCTCCTGCCTAATCAAAACACATTGAAAATATCGGGAGTTTATATTTCAATCAAGTTATCACTCGTCACAGGTATTGAGTAAAGTACAATAAACATAATATTGCAAGTGTTTTACTTGGTCCGAGGTTTTATCAATCGAAACAGTCATCATTGCTAGCAAGATCGTGTTTTGTCCAGTCACATTATCAGTCCCCTGGTAATAGGGTGACCAGACGTCCTCTTTTAAGAGGACATGTCCTCTTTTGAAGCCAAAAAAATGTCTCCGGTATTTTTGTTCAAAATAATGCTTTTTGTCCTCTTTTTGCCCATTCGTCAAACATTTTAGGTATTTATTTTTATCTTTTAAATAAAGTTTTTTTAATAATATTTTTAATGTGCTACATAATGCTGGTAATATTAACAGCGATGCAACTTTGTGTTTTTAATTTATAATATTTTCACATGCTTTGAAATTTAGCTAATTTCTCTCTATTATTCATCCGGCAAAAGTTAGGATGTTTTTAACTTTTTCTTCGAGTTTAAAAAAAAATTTATTTCTACAGTAGCAGATGAAGTCTATTTTCATGCGGGCTTAATCCCCCGCTGAAAATGTTTTTTTTGTACTAATGTAAAATCATTGTTTTCATCTCTAGTGACAAAACGTACTATTTTTCTCAAACAAACAAACTCATGAATATAGTAACTCATGAATATGGTAAATTTTGCTTCAAGAGATGAAAACACTGTTTTTTCTAAGGCGAAAATTTGTTCACGAGACGTGATAGCGTCGAGTAGGACAATTTCACGAACGTAAAAGTTTTCATCTCGTGTAAAAATTAATAATTTAGAAATCGACAACATGGCATTCAAAATTCATAATCTACTTTTTGGTTGCTTTAATTTAAGAACTTTGTAAAATTGCACGCAAATATCATAGCAATTACAATTTGTTATTTAGCGTAAATGATTTTACACTAGTGGAAAAAACGATTTTCACAGGAGATTAAGCCTGCTTGAAAATAAACTTTATATGCTGTCGGAGAAAAGAAGTTCATGCACTGTGCATGCATGCTCAAATATGTATATAGTAAATGTAATTTTTCTTCTAACAATTTGTTTTGTCTCAGCTGGGAAATAAAGTGAACCTTTTCTGATGAGTTTTAAAAATATAGACAGCATCCCCTCTTTCAATAAAAATTTGTCCTCTTTTTTGTAATGCTCGATCTGGTCACCCTACCTGGTAAGTATTTTCGTAAAAAGTATTTTAATTACAGGTAATTTTATAGTTTCATATGTCGTGAATATGTAGCCCCTTGGTATAGAATTCGTTTATTTTTTTTATTAGACTTAATTTTGTCATTTTTAAGAGTAATACTGATAAATTATCAGTCCCCTGGTCTCAGTCCCCTGTAAGTTTTAAAAGCTGGATTTGACTTAGATAAATGTTTATTTCGTATTTTGAGATAATATTGAGATAGTTTTGAGTTAATTTAGGAGTAAGGCCGTGTGTCAATACAGCTAAATCTAATTTTTCGAAGTCTAAACCTAATTTTTGACGATTCACCATAAAAAAAATTAAAAAATTAGCCTGCCCTAGAACTATTATAAATTTTGACATGTCAATCTAAAAAACAAAAGAAACAAAACTGATTTTTGTTTGTTTATTGTTTTGAATTGAACTTACATACAATTAAAAGATTTTTTTTATTAAATTAATAAATTTTATTTGTGATGGAACCACATTCAGAAAGTTGAAAGAACGTCATCAACTTTAACTAAAACTACTTGCCAGAACTTATACGCAAAAAACATGTCGTGCCGTAAGGTTTATTGCGTCATTTCCAAAAAAAATATCAATTGTTTTTGTTAAAAATAGTGATTGCAAATTACCCTATTTCAAATTACCCGGTTACTCGATTAGTATTTTCCAAATTACCCGGATTACCCGGATAATCCGGGTAGTTGTAAAAATTAAAAGATGAAAAACAATAAAAAAAACCCCACAGTAGTAAACTGATCATTTTTTAATTGTAAAATAATATTTCAAAAATATTAAAGCATTTAGGGTAGCTGTACTCATCCGATTTCGTATTTTTTTTTAAATTCCTGCAATAGAAAAAACCCGCTCCGATAAAGTGGATGTTGGCTTAACAGTCAATACCGATTGATTTAAATTTTCTATCATTTTTTTCGGTTTCCTTTATTTACATACAACATTTTCAGCTCTTTATCAACTGTAGTACCACTGTTATCTATAGTAGATCTTGTGTAGACTGCAATACATTTTTGTAGTTGTAAATTTTCAATATTATAATTAGCCGCATCATTATCCGCATCATTATCCGATTTGATTTTTCATTGCTGAGGTATTTCACCATTTAGTTGAAATTATTCGTGCGCATCCAACTACGTGGCACCGAGATTTATCTGATAACATTTTCTTGGACTGGTCCCAAACTTTCGATGACACTTATTTAAATTATTAGCTTAAATCTTAAATAAAAACTTAACATAAGTTCCGAAGAACAACATAACAAGATTTATGGAATTTTAGTTCTTATTTAAATTAAAATTAAGTAATAAAAAATTAAGGATCTTCATTGGTTATTTGTTTATATTTAGTTTAAAATAGAAACGGTAAATATATTATGATAAGTTTTTATTTAAGATTTAAGGTAATAATTTAAATAAGTGTCATCGAAAGTTTGGGACCAGTCCAAGAAAATGTCATCAGATAAATCTCGGTGCCACGTAGTTGGATGCGCACGAATAATTTCAACTAAATGGGGAAACGACGAATCGTTTTTCTGTTGTTTTCGTAATCCAAACAATAATAATTAACTAGAGGGCAGTTTAATCTTTACGGATGTGGTTTTTTTAATGTTTATGGTTTAATGTTTATGGATATATTGCAATTTGTATGGTTAGAATAGAATCATTTGTCAACAACTAGCATAAAAAATAATTCAAATTTGCAAAAAGAGAATGAGCTGAATTTTATTTTGTAAATTTTATTGGGAAAAAACTGAACCTTTTGTTGTTCGGGTATTCGACCAAAATATACGGATATTAAATACCCGAAAAATCTTAATAAATACCCGGGTATCCGGGTACCCGGATACCAAGATTGCAAACACTGGTTAAAAACAAACACAATTATTTCGATATGTCACAATTTAGATTTAACCAATTGACACACCAAAATTTGGTATTAAATTCAACATAGGCTAATTTTTTTTTTACCATATGGTAAGAAAATTTAGTTTTAGATTTAGCTGTATTAACACACGGCCTAAGAAGGATATTTTTTATTAATTTTGACTCATGCATTTTTTTTTACTGGCCACATTCAGAAAGTTGAAAGAACGTCATCAACTTTAACTAAAACTACTTGCCAGAACTTATACGCAAAAAACATGTCGTGCCGTAATTAGCTCAATTTTCTTCCTTCGTGTGTAGAACTAGCAATTAATTAAACAAAAATGGTTTTATTTAAATTTTAATCGGATTCAAATTAAACAAAATATTTTATAAACTTTCCATCGTTTACTGAGCTTTGATAGTCCATTCACATTCACTACCATCAAATATTGGCCGCCATATGAGCACAATATAATCATAAATATATAAATACTCTCTGCAATATTCGTTTTTAATTTTAAATTTGCTGCCATCTGGAGTTAATTCAAACTTCCATTGATCAGCTCCCGCTGGATATTTAGATTTATCAGCCGATGTGAAAACGTTACGGCGTTTCGTGTCACGTACATTAGCATCATCGGATGGATATAAAACTTCATTAGCTTGAGTGTTAGTAAAACGGAATGATTCACCATTGTTGGAAGTCGCAAATGTCCAAAGGCGAGTATTTGTAATGCTATCTTTTGTTTGTAAAAAACGATTTCCACCGGTTAATGCTTCAGCATATGAGAAGGAAGTATTTTGAAAATTTAGAGTTTTGAAATGTAATAGTTTTATTCCAAGGGAAGGTTTTAGCCAATTCTGGTTGCTCGTCAATTAATTTTTTAACTTCACAAACTCCTGGATTTGCAGGATTTTATTTCGCTAGACGATAACCTAAAGTAACAACTGGTATAGATGCTAAATTATTTGTTTTTATAACTTCCGTCAGTTTTGACTGATATGAAAACAACAATTCAATATCTCTTAATAACATCAATCCTTGATATCCATAATTATCAGGATCTAGTAGTATATCTGCTAATACAAATTAAGTTAAAATTTTTTGATAAACAAAACTATAATTTATAATAACAAAGAAAAATATCTAACCATTGTCACTTTGGCAATATACCGATTGTATAACAACAACCGCAACAAATAAGCTTAATTTAATTTTTTTATACTTTTACTGACCTGTCAAAGGGTTCAAGATTATGTTAACTTTGTGGATTAAAATATTTATTCAAATGAACAACAACTAGCAAAATGTTGATAGTATAATATCAATCAAATTTATCATTCTACGGGCTATCAACCGTTATTACGTTACTGACAACACTTAATCGTTAAAATTTTAATTACTTTTAATTGTTTAAACAAATTCATTGGTCAATCTTTCTCCGATTAGTGTTTAGTGGATGCTTTGCGGACGCTTAGCCTAAGTTGTATAGTTTGGATCCAGGAACATTTACATATAATTGTTTAAAGAATCTGATTTACATTCATTGTTTTTGTGAATTATTTTATGCATTATTTTATGCATTTTTCTAATGATTGTATCTATTGCATAAAAATAGAATTAAGCACTTAGAAATTTTTTATGATACTCAAAAATTTTAAGTAAACGTTCAAAATAAAATTATTCGTTAATGTAAAAGAAATCTCTTACATTGTCCTAGTAAGAACAACTTTGTTAAAAAACGACATCTAATCTGCAACAACTTGATATTTTCTAACTGTTTTCCAATGGAAAAGTTGCTGAAGTTGGATAGAGCCATATTCCATGTCCAATCTCATTTCAATTCTCATGTCATACAAATAATAAATTTTATTTTTTTCAAAAAAATTGGGTAAAAAAATAAATGCAAATCATTCTTTTGACACACTTGACATATTTTTTTGTACAAACAATTATAATCCAATAACGAAGTTTTTGGTCTCACATACCAATGCCGACCATCAAGATTTCTCCACATCAAATGTTAATACTCATTATCACTTAAAACGAACGTGTTTTAAGAAAAAAATATGCAAATTTTCTTGTTTTGACACACTTCCAGTACAGTTATCGAACACTTCGTCCTTTCGGCTCTTACCATTGACTATACCTATTTTTAGAAGCAATTTTTTTTTAAATCGCTCCGGCGGTTTTCTCTGTAACGTCACGGCTGTGAAGCCCGGCAGAGAAACACACATTTTGTTTTTGCTTTAGAGATATATAAAGTTATATTCATTTCCATATGAAGACGTAACGTCTCATGTTAACTTTTTTTATGAGTTTTAGAAATGTATTTTGAATCACCTGCATTTTCTTTTAATCAAACGCACTTTCTAAGTCCAGCAATACCACTCCTGTAGAAGTTTTGACTATACTTCATGAATGATTCTATGCACTTGATTTACTGTCGAATGATGGAAAATACACTAAAATCACATTTTTCGCCTTTGGGACTTTTTTTGGCCAATGGGTTGATGTCCATTACAAAACTTAATCGAAAGTAAAGAAAAGAAAGAAGAAAAAAAATTGTGCCATATTTCTCGAACTCTCGATTTTAAACTTTTAACTCTTAAAATAAGGGTGAAATAAGGGTTTTCCTCCCCAATACCCGCAATAATAAAAAAAAAATTTCAGTTGTAATTTCCCAAAGTCGGTGATAATTCGAAATAATTTTTTGCCAAAAATTTCGAAAGCAAGTATATTGATAAAAGCACGAAGCCGTAGGCCGAGGGATTTTATCAATATCACTTGCTTAAGGAATTTTTCAAAAAATTATAAGAATTTATCAACGAACGAGGGGAATTCGTTTAGAAAATTTTTTGCCATTTTTCATTTATTTATATATTTTTTATGAATTATAAGTTGGCCTACTATGATATCAGTTAATCATTTCAAAATTAAATTGAAAATTTTTTGGCTTAGTTTTATTTTAATTTAAATCAATGAAATTCTCTAAAATGTAATGACATCATTCAATTTCATCAATAAAATTTGAATTATACTAATAACAAATATTTATACGTCTGGCCTACTGGGATATTAAAAATTATCAGTCTAATTTTGAAATAATTAACTGATATCACAATAGGCCAACGTATAATTCATAAAAAATTTATAAATAAATGAAAAATGGCAAAAAAAATTTCCAAAACGAATTCCCCTCGTTCGTTGATAAACTGTCATAATTTTTTGAAAAATTTCGAAAGCAAGTATATTGATAAAAGCACGAGGCCGTAGGCCGAAGGATTTTATCAATACCACTTACTTGAGGAATTTTTCAAAAAATTATGAGAGTTTATCAACGAACAAAAAATTAAAATTTGGCAAAAAATTATTTCGAATTATCTGATAATTTTTAATATCCCAGTAGGCCAGAAGTATAAATGTTTGTAATTGGTTTAAATTAAAATAAAACTAAGGTAAAAAATTTTCATTGTAATCTACAGAAAAAATTGTACTAAAATTAAATTATTCCGTTTTTTCAGCCGCACCTATTTTCCTACAAAATTCATAAGTTTGTGGTCGAGGCAAAAAATCGAATTTTATCGGCGCCACTAACGGTAATGGTGTGGGTCAAAAAATCTGAAAAAATTTGGTAGTTGTTTTCTCATATAGTATTATCTATTCTCAAAGTTAGAAGCAAAAACACACTTATATATAGCCCCATATATATATAAATGTATGTATGTATTTATACGTATGTATTTATACGTACTATTGTACCGTTTGATCACCTATATAAAAAGTCATTTCATTTGTAACTGAGTTTATGTACTGAAAGAAAAAATTTAGTCACTACAACCGCTTTTGTGCCAACCAAATGTTTTCTGTATTGTAACCTCAAATTCGGTTGTTATTTCTTCAAATGAGGGTTTTGAAGACAAAACAACCGAATTTCAGGTTAGTGTGGCAGAAAACAATCGATTGGCACAAAAGAGGTTGTAGTGACCGAATTTTTTATTTCAGTTTGCGTTTTGAGTCTGTTGATAATCGGTTTACATATTTTTTAATAGATTATTAAGGTTTGTTTTTGAAAGATGATGATTTATTATTTTGGAGAGTAAACCACAAACATTTAAAATATCTAATATTAATTGAACAAAAATATTTTTTATTTAAATTTTAATTGGATTCAAATTAAACGAAATATTTTATAAATTTATATCGTTTAATGTGCTTCGATAGTCCATTTACATTCGATATCTTCACATATCGGATACCGCCATGTGAGAATAGTAGTACCATCAGATAACAAAATATATAAATACTCCTTGTAATAGACATTTTTAATTTTAAATTTACTTCCATCAGGAGTTAATTCAAACTGCCATTGATCAGCTCCTACTGGATATTTAGATGTATCAGCTGATGTATAAACGTTACGGCGTTTCTCGTCGCGTACATTAGCATCATCGGATGGGAATAAAGCTTCATTCGTTTGAGTGTTAATTAAACGGAATGATTCACCATTGTTGGAAGTTTCAAGTGTCCATAGCTGAGTATTTGCAATGCCATTTTTTGCTTCTGCAAAACGATTACCATTTTTAAATGATTCTCCATAGGATAGGTATTTTGTTGGAAAATAAGAGTTTAGAAATGTAATAGTTTTATTCCAAGGGAATTTTTTAACCAATTCTGGTTGCTCGTCAATTAATTTTCCAATCTCACAATTTACTGGATGTTCGTATTTCGACAGACGATAACTTAAAGTAACGGCTGGTATGGATCCTAAATTATTTGCTTTTTTCGCTTTCTCCAGGTGTGAGTGATATGACCAAAATCTTCGTTGTAACAATTCAATATCGTCGAATAACATCAATCCTTCAAATCCATAATTATCAGGATCTTGTGCATCTGCTAATACAAATTAAGTTAGAATTTTTGATAAACAAAATTATAATATATAATAATATAGAAAAACATCTAACCTTGGTTACTCTGACAATATACAAATTGTATAACAATAAACACAACAAGTAAGCTTAATTTAAACATCTTAGCTCGAATTCGTGCTACCACTAACTGAGTAAACCAAATTACTTTCCTTTCTTTTTATACTTTTTTATGCTTAAACTGACCTGTTAAAAGGTTAAAGATAATGTTAACCTCATTGATTAAAATATTTGTTCAAATGAGCTACAACTAGCAAAATGTTTATAGTATTATCAGTCAAATTTATCACTCTACGAACTACTATCAACCGTTATTTATTTTCCTCACGACAACACTTAATCGTCAGAATTTTGAATTTTCCGTTGGTCAATCTGCCTGCGATTAGTGTTTAGATGATGCTTTGTGGACGCTTAGCCTAAGCTATATAGTTTGGATCCAGGAGCATTTACATATAATTCTTTAAAGAATTTGGTTTACATTCATTGTTTTTGTGCAACTTGTCAGCACGTTTTAATGTTACTTCATGTTTCCACAAAACAACAGTGTTGAACAATTTCTATTATAGATCTATACCTTGGTTACTCTGCTAGATCTTTGTCTTCTGGTTCTGGTGTTGTTTTATCGAAGCGAATGCCGCAAAGTTCTGCAAAATCCCTTCATTTGTTAAAAATAATTTTAAATTTAGTATCATCTCTGCATTGTTTAAGCATCAAGAAAGTAGTTTTAATTAAATTGCTTGTGCTAGAAATTATTATATCTTTGCTTTGTAACTGTTCAGAGAGTGAATTTGTAAACGACAGCAGATCGCGCAGCATAAAAAAATAAAGGATGGTTTTTCTATACGATTTTTTAGATCCCGGGTATCCCCGGACTTAAAATTTATGAGTCACGTAGTCCCGGGATCCATAAAACAACGGGATTGCAATCCATACGTGACTCCTCTCATGTCGAATCGTTTTCCTTTATTTGTCTCAGAGAGAAAGAGTTATGTCTACCCATAGACGAGCGTAAATTTTCATTTGATTCAAAATTGTACAATTATTGCGAGTTTCTTTTAAATCTATAAGAAAAAACCTACCACAAAAAGTAATAGTTTCTCCCTCCCTGTGACTGTATAAAAAAATGAACTAAGATTGACGTTTAGGATGCGTTTTGGATTTTATTATAACCAACCAAACATATAATTTTTGCTATTTTATGAATTAAAAATTATAGTCCATATAGCGAAAAGAATTTGTCAGCACGTTTTCATAACATACTTTGAAAATATTTACATAACTTAAATATATGTTCGTGTCGTTAGAAAATATTGCTAGTCCATTATAAAACATTCACTATTATAAAATCACTGGAAATAACACAATAAATTTAATTACACCCGTAATTATTTTCATTCATTTTATAAAAATTAGCACAACTAAAAAGAATACATTTTACTTTTTGTTTCGTTTTAAATTATTTAATTGTTTTTAATTTATAATTTAATAAAAAAGTTTGTTGTTGTAAATAAACAGAAATGCAAATGGCGAAAAGAGACATTGAATACTGACCAAATTTTTTGGATCTTTACTAGTGATGTTTGTACTAAGCGAGGCCCTTAAATGTATCTGCCTATTTTTGCCTAGAGATTTTTCATTATTATTGTAAAGAATGAATGCCCAAAAAACCCCGAAAAATTTACATTTTTTTTGGATAAACGTATTTAAATCGTTAATTTTTTTTTCTTTTTACTCTTTGGAGGTTTACCGACGAATTTGAACGATTATAGATATAATTTGGTTTAATTTATTTTTTTACAAGCTTGAGAAGTGTCCGTACGCCTGAAAATTTTTATTAGCATTTTCGATTGAGAACCAGTTCATAACAAGTTCTTTTTTTTCGATACAAAAAAATTATTTCCCCTCCAAATCATGTTCGATTGAAGCAAAATAAAAAAACTAGTTCTGAACTAGTTGTGCATTTTTTCCCCTTTTGAAGAACTAGTTTTATTTTCAGTTATTTTTGAGTTTTACTCATACTATGACAAAAAGTATACACTCTACAAACGTTAAATGAAAATGTTATAATTATACGCAGCATCATATTAATAATTTTATTTTATTTTTAGTTATTTAACAATATATATTGTGAAATTAGTTTTTTTTCACAAAATGTATTGTTTTTTTATTGCTTTTCAAACAAACCAAAATAAAAGAATTAATAAAATAACCAATTCAATTTACTCATACAATAACACTGAATGTTTGCATGTTCGATTGAAAAAAGAACTAGTTATTAACTATAGTTCTTCAATCGAAAACGACATATGTGTTTTTACGCTGTAAAACCAAGTTTTTGTTAAATAAGTGTGCTATTTATTGCAAATACTCATTCGCCTGTAAAAAAACGTAAAAAGTACCTTGTATCCCATTTTATTTTGTACAATGAATCTACCAGGTAAGTACTTCTTAACAAAAAAATAATTAAAATCTGTCTTTTTACACACTTGACAACATTTTTTTGACAAACTTATAATGCCATAATTCTCAAATAATTGAATTCACAAATAATTAATTTTATTTTTTTAATTGGGTAAAAATTAAATAAAAATCTTTCTTTTGACGACACACTTGACAACATTTTTTTGACAAACTTATAATGCCATAATTCTCAATAATAATAATAAAATTTCATGTCATACAAATAATTAATTTTATTTTTTTTTAAATTGGGTAAAAAAATAAATAAAAATCTTTCTTTTGACTCACTTGACAACATTTTTTGACAAACTTATAATGCCATCATTCACAATAATAATAATACAATTTCATGTTATACACTTTAAAACAATTCAAGAATTATAATTTACACGAAAAAAATACTAAACATCCACGTAGAATTATTAAGGGAGGAAAATAATTATGCGCGTGTTTTAATTGGTTTCGAACCATTGCGTGGCGTTTTTGGAAGAACGATCGTGTTTTGTTTATAAAACTGATGTCATCAGAAGATTATAAGCAATACTACCGCCTTTCGTACCGACGGCGATAACGGTTTTAATATTGCGGTGAACTGTACTTTAGTCGAGCCAAAATAATATGTAACGTAATAATTATATTATCAGATATATTTCAATTAATAGTATGCGATAAAATTGGTATATTAGTTAAGTAAATCTTCTAAAAATTAAACGAATTTACAAAATAACAGTGCATTGAAAGTTTAATAGTGTAGAATTCTACCACGATTAGATGGTTTTATTGAATCGATGTATTGATAGTATCAGATCCTTAGGGGCTTCCAATGCCCCCTTCCCAGCCCTACCCAATTGACGCGCCTGTCGAACGCACCTATATTTTCTGCGATCACTAGACATTAGAATAGAATTTATCACTTATTATGCGGTTTTGAGTAATTTAATGTAGTGTTGTCGTTTCCAATATGTATTTTAAATAAAAACACACAACTTTTATTAATTTAATATTTATTTTTACAAGTTTATTTATTTTTTGTATTATTATTATTTTTAATTTTTTCATCAGAAAAGTTCACAAGACTCATTTTTTATAGAAACATATTTTAGAAATCGAGAAAGAGAGATTTTATAATAATTTAGTTTTTTTTTAAGCTAGAACGGTCTTTTTTTCGAAATGTTTTTACTGACTTGTTTTAATTTTGAAAACCAACTATCTTTTTTCTAAGTTTCCAAAAGTCTTTTTTCGGCAAACGGCTGTAAAGTTTAACTTTACTGCCGCTAAGGAGTTAGCTAAAGTCTTACTTTTTAGCCTGACAGCAAAAGTAACGTCTAGCGACAGCAAAAGTAACGCCATTTTTATTTTATATTACGGAAGCTGTAAAGTAGCATTTGTTATTTGTTAGATTGTTATTTTTTCAAACATATTGTATAACCATGACAACAAAAAATAAGTCGATTCTCATTGGATTATGCTATTTTGAATTATTGTATTTTACTATGACAACAAAACATAACAAACAGTTTCATTGGATAATGAAATTTGGAATTATTGTATAGCTATAACAACTATTTCAATTGGATTATGAAATTTTGAAAAGGCTGCTTTGGTAAAAAAAATTAAAAATCTACATACATTTAAAAAAATCTACGAAAATGAAGAACATTTGTAATACACACTTAAAAAAACAACGCTATCAACAAATATAACACTATCAAATTGTCAAACATTCAATTTATTTTCATTTTCCATATGAAATAAATGGAACTACATTTATTTTGCTTTGTAATTTGGAAATAAAAAGTCTCCACGGGTAGTCAATGACATCTAATTAACAGGTACGTTTTTCACTTTTTCTTATTTTCAACTGCATACTACTTACGAAATGCAAACCGACAATTTTTCGTTTCCTTTTATTTTGGTTTTTTTTACATAGATTTTGTATGGGGAAATAATTTATTTTCAAGTGCATACGCGTCTTAAGAAAATAAATTTAAAGGATGATCGGTATTAAGGTATTAGAAAAATATAATAGTGGCGGCGACACAATTAAAAATTAGTATACATATTTTGAAGATCTATTTAAGAGGATTATAGAAATAGCGAAAACTAAAAAAATAATATTAAGGGAATAAACATTTATGGTTTTTTCAAATAATTTAAATTGGGATTGTCCATTGTTATGAGAAAGGTATGTGAACGATAAAATGTTGAAATAGTTATTTTGAACCCATAAATGTTTGTCGGAAGTATTTATTGAAAGAAACAATTTAAGATGAGTAATTAATATTTATATCAAAAGAAAATAGTTTATGGGATCGAATTTGTTGAATGGGATGGAAATTTTAGGATTGTTTTATGATAAGAGCTTACGATTTATTTAAATGAAAAGAAATTATCTTTATCTAGAAAGAATCTAGGCGACGTCATGCTGGGTAGAAATTGGAGCATGACAGTAGGACGTTTCATTATTGTTTATTTTATAGGATTCAGTGCCGGTACAAGGGGTAGGCGAACTAGGTGCTCGTCTAGGGTGTTTTATTTGAAGGGCGCAGAAATTGTGATAAACAATATTTTGTTTTTAATATATTTTATACTACCAAGATTCGTTTTTTTTTTTGTTTTAAATTAAAATATCTAATTGTAGTGGAAAATCACAAAGAAAATAGGTATCCTAAATATTTTAAAATTATTTAAAAGTTCTCTAGAGATTTCCATAGTTCTCTTCATATTTTCAAGATTCTCATGATTCCCTAGATTATTTGAAGAAACTCTGTATGTCCAAATATACCTAAGATTTTTTGAAAATTATCAAAAGATTCGGTAAGATTCTCAAGATTTTGCGACGATCGTTTAAGAATCTTTTCTCTAGATTTTTTGAATATTCTCAGAAGCTACTTAAATAGTCTTGTCCCAAGATGCCCAAGAGTAATTTATCCCCCAATCTAGTGACATGTTTGTTTTATTGGCTAACATAAACTTCAGAAATTTTAATCATGATAAGAAATCTGTGAACTATGTATTACCTGAGTCCCGAATGACCTGATGCACTTACCTATCTCAACATGAAAAAAATATGGGAAAACAGGCAAAAAAATTCATCGGTTTCATAGGTATTTCAAACTATACCATTGGTTTTGATTAATAAAAACTAAGTTGCCCAGCTTTTTCCGTATATAATCGGCTTATGAGTTTCTTATGTACCAAGTCAAATTTAGAAAAGATACGCTCAATTTCAACTGACGTGGAATTGATCTCAAAATTCAAATTACTTTATTTCACTTTTTAGTCCAAATAAATTGAAATCTAAAGAAAAAAGGGCAGTGGTCGCCCATTAGCGTCAGATAATTTTCCACAAAAATTTTTCATGAAAAATGTTGCACAAAAACAGAGTTAGTCTGGTACTTTGTTTTCTAAAACAATGAAATTTCCATAAAACAAGTGCATTCGGATATAGTAACACAGCGACGTAATGTAACGATGTCATAGATGCTGTACTAAACGCGTTGCAATTCGTTTTTTTTTTCATCACAACCAGTGTGGCATGCAAAACGTTTACTCGTAACGTCACGTAAAAC